>CM060684.1:82868101-84068101 GCA_030686995.1 Artemisia argyi | reverse complement strand
TTCGCGAGTATCATATCCCTTCACCAGTTCACAATTCACCTCTTCACCGGTATTTGAACTTTATGAATTTTGACTCATTTCTTCTCTTTAATATAATTTCAAATAACTCTGCTTGTGAATATTCCAACACCTAATTCTCATGTTTTTAATTCCTAAAAGAATGTTTTCTTAAAATTGTAATCAATGCCTATTTTGTTTTATCATCACTTGGAGACAATTACGTACATATTTATTTTTTAGCATGTATGAAATCACTCAGAATCGATATACGTGTGAACCAGTTTAGTTGTATTTAATTGTTATGAGAATCCACTGGATCAATATATATTATGGTTTTATATTTGTAGGATATGGAACATATTGAGACTTGTATATACTTTATAATGAAATGAGTAAATTCTCAAAAAAGGCCAAAAACTTAAGTTTTTTTTCAAAAGAGTACAAAAATAACATGTTTTCTTAAAACGGTCATGTACGAATGTGCGAACGTGCGATCCCACTGAATGTGTGACACGTGTCCACTTTTTTAATAATAAAGTACAGTGGTAGGTGGGTGTTTTCTCAAATATTATTTTTTTTATTATTACAAAATTACTTATTTACCCTTATCTCTATATGAGTCAATTAAATGTGCGACTGTCATACCCCTTAAATGTGCGAATGTGCGACTTCACTTTATTTCCAGATTCCGGCAATACTCATATATTCCGGCTATGATTCCATTGTACACGAATTACCTCAATGAATCACTTTCTAACTATATCTTACATTAGCTAATAAAACAATGGTATTCAATTATATCCTAAAATACGTAGGACCTTTTAGCTATCTTTCAACTCTCCAGAATTTATCCTAAAATACAACCATGTCCACTATCCATAAGGACCATAACCAGCCAACTCACCACATAATTATTGCTACAACAATGGTCTTCATTTAAAAGAATCAAAACAGACTTCTTTTCCGATCAACACCACCATCACCACATGATCAACACCACCACAGATCTGACCAAGAACATCAAGAACAAAACGCACAACCTCAAAAAAAACCCAGATCCCGACATCTTTATACCAAAACCCATAAACTAAATCTTTCGGTCCAACAACAAAAAAATCAAAAACCCGATCTACTCACCATCGCAAACACATCACAGATCTAAGATCTAAATTAAAAAAAAAAAAAAAAAAAGAAAAAAAAAATCCGAAAGTCACAGACCATCAACTTGGAGATGGTAGTTGGGGTTTGATAGTGGGTTTCGTGTGTTGAATTCATGGTGATGGTAGTTGAGGTTTAATATTTGTTGTTGTGGTTAGGATTGGGTTCGGTTTGGTTAAAAGAAGATGTTGAGTTTTTTATTTAAGAAAGAAAGACATCAGGTTATGGTTATACATGTTTGTAGGTTCGTGAAGAAAAGAATCTGGGTTTTGTGGGTTTTGTTTTTTTTATCGAGAGTTTATGGCCGGATCTGGTGGTGGCTGGCCGGATTTGGTGTGTTGATGGTGAGTGTGAAAAAAATGAGAGAGAAGGAAAGAAATGTTATTTTATATAAAAGGTGACGGTATTTTGGTCTTTTAACATCATTTATAATAAGACAAAAAAGGAATATTTGGGAAAACACCTACCTACCACAGTACTTTATTATTAAAAAATAGACACATGTCGCACATTCAGTGGGATCGCACATTCACACATTCGCACATGACCATTTTGGGAAAACACGTTATTTTTATACTCTTTTGAGAAAAGGCTTAAATTTTTTGCCTATTTTGGGAATTTACTCTAAATTATGTGTTTGTTTAAGTGGCCAACTTGATATGGGACCACCGAAATCCACTGGGCAGCCTTTACTATAGGGTTTAGTTCTCGAATCCAAGTATTTTCAATTTTGCTCTGGTTTTGAATCATTGCACACCCCCATTTTGAGAATGGTCCGCTATTACGACATGTCAATATATATAATAGTAACAAGATTACGGCCCCGTTTGGTTGATAGGTTTTTAAGGTTAACTTTGGACTCAAAGTAGAAACTTGTTTGGTAGAAAAAATTTGAGCCTAGGGATTAGGTTGAATCCAAATATCCTACCAAGAAAAGTTCAATACGAAACTACATTTAGCTAAAGTACAAATTAAACGATCTCAACCATCCATTCCCTTTCATCCAACGGTGTATATTAGTCATGATTTTTTTTTAAAAAAAAGGCGGAGGGGTATTTTTGTCAAATCACAATTTTTATTATACCACCTACACACAAACGCTCCCAAACCCTCCCATTTCATTTCCCCCAAATTTCACACACACACACAAACGATCCCAAACCACCAAACCCTAACCACTATCAAGCCACCGTCAAACCACTATCAAACCATTAAAATGGACTTACGATTTGAAATAGATCAATCTAAACGAACAACTGATTCGGAATCGGATCAATCTAAACGCACCACTGTTTCTGGTATATATATATTTTTAAATCAGTCATTATTGTGTATGTATTAGCTTATTTTGTGGTTGTATTAGCTTATTTTGTGGTTTAATGATTGTTTGGATTAGCTTAGGATTAGGTTACTTTTTGTGATGGAATCAGTGTTTGGTTTAGCTTATTTTGTGATGGAATCAACGTATGTGAATTGTATCAGAAATTTTAAGGTTAGGTTGTATTAATCCCATGGGATTGACAGTGAAACCCATGGGATTCAGTGGCTTATTTTTGATGCAATCAGTGGCTTATTTTTGTGATGGAATCAGTGTTTAGTTTAGCTTACACGAGTGATGGAATCAGTGTTTGGTTTAGCTTATTTTGTGATGGAATCAGTGGCTTATTTTTTAAATGTTTAGTTGACTGAAAACTATATGTGAGTCTGTGTATTGTATCTTATTGCAAATGGTTATTAGGATTAAATGAGGTTTGGTTTTATGATCGGCATAATGGCGAGGCGTAAGATGTGTTTTATTAATGGTTAGGTGAGGGGCTAGCTATGTTTATGCAAAATGAAGATGAGATTCGCGATATTATGATTTTTAAGTAGTGAAATGTTAACGAGACGTCTGTGGTTATTTGTTTAGATAAGGGAATTTGGTAGAATTTGTCAATTGCATTGCTACTAGCTTGTTAGCTGAAATGGAGATTAGGAATTCTATGTTGCTTAGATGGTGTATGTTTAAGATTATTTTTCTGGTTTATGGGCTTATTAGCCCAAAAAATGTGCTTATTAGCTTTTCAGATGTTTAATAAGCCCATAATCGTGAGAAATAAGGTTAAACAAACACCCCTTTTGGCGATGGCCGGCTAGCTATGTTTATTTTGTTACAACCAATTTCTTTATGTAATATGAACAATCATATTTTGCATTGTTAAACAAACACCCCTTTTAGTGTACATGAGTGTTTTCGGACGTAAGAATGCATTGATGAAGTACCGGTTAGGTAGCTCGTTGATGATCCTTGATTTAGTTATGCGTATGTGATTGTTTATGAGATATAATTTGGTCTTTGTTGTATTCTATCATTTTCTTACATTTTAATCTGTCAGTGAAGTACTAATTAGTAAGTTGTATGACAAATAAAGTTGTTATATAACTAGTTTAGTGGTGCATTGTTGATTTTATTGTATCAGTTTGCTCTGTGCGGATGTGCTGTTGTTATCCGTTTATTATTTGTGGTTTAGTTGTTATATAACTAGTTTGCTCTGTGCGGATGTGCTGGTTTGGTTACTTTTTATAAAACCTCAACAGTTTAGCCATATGCTAAACTGTTTGTATCATTTTGAGCTGATTTATTGAGTTTGTTTTTTAATTGATATAGGTTTGGTTTTGAGCCCAACCCCATTGTCGCGATTTAATCCATATGAGGAGAAAATGAAAAGGAGATTAAAGAAGGATGTATCTAAGTCACCAAAACTAGCAGATGGCGATGTTGGTAAAATTATTGCTTGTGTAGTATCTGATTTATCAATTGAGAAAGATGCTGATGTTACTAAGGATTCTGATCTTGTGGTTGGGAGGGCGAGTGAGAAGGATGCTGGTGTTAAGTCGAGTGGTCTTGTGTATGAGAAACGGAGTGGTGATCGTCGAAAGCATAAAGCAGATGATAAGCAAGATGCGGGTTGAGTTGAGGAGGCTGCGGGTTCACGTGAGAAAGCTGTGGGTTCATCAGATGTTGAGAAGGCTATGGGTTCCGCAGATGTTGAGAAGGCTGCGGGTTCAGTTGAGAAGGTTACAGCTAAGAAGGTTAAGAAGGCAAAGCTTGTTGTCTCTGACGTTTTGACAAAAATTTGACGTTGAATATTAAGGGACCGTCGAAGGACAGGCAGGCTAAGGTTGATGTTACTAAGGATAAACCCAAGCGGAAAGCTAAAGGTATCGATCTGTTTATTTTTTATTTTCATTTTTATTTATTTATTTATTTTATGATGAATACAGAATGGCATTATGAATCCTACAGGATTCACAGTGAATCCCATAGGATTCAATGTGAATCCCATGGGATTGTATGTGAATCCTATGGGATTTGATAATGAATCTTTTTTTATCAAGTTGTTTATATTATGTTTGTATCTTTATGTAGATGCTATTGAAAAGACAGTGCAGGAAGAAAGTCACCCTAAACGGAAAAAGCACAATGTTGAAAAAGGTATGAATCTGTCTTTTTTTGTTTGATTGAATTCAGTATTCCTATTTATGGTCATTTAAGCATTATATCTTAAGTTTATCTGGTTTTGAGTAAAATGTTATGCTGTTTGAACCATTTAACTAATTTAGTATTAGCTTAAAATTTCAAGGTTAGGTTGTATGAATCCCATGGGATTGACAGTGAATCCCATGGGATTGACATGTATCTCTTTGTTAAAATTTCAAGGTTAGGTTGTTTATATTGTGTGTTTTTTTAATGTAGATGAGGTGAAGAAGAGAATGAAGGGTAAGGGTCCGTTGAAGGTCAAGGACGATTCTCCTGAAGTTATTTCTGATGATGTTATGAAGAATCTTTTGAAGAATATGATGAAAAATGCTTCAGTTAAAGAATTTGTTAAAGACGAATTTGAGGAGAATGAATCGAAGCCGAATAAGAAAGGCAAGAAGAAAGAAAAGGTGTTGACAGAAGAAGAAAAACAACATCAAAATTATCTGAAAAAAATTCCCATTCTTCAGGCTAGGTCAGCTCCTACTGCTCTTCATACTGCCATCCATGGCATAAAGAATGTTGATATTGAGAAGTTTTTGGAGGAGATAGGGTTTAGCTCATATTACAAGTTTGATATCAACAGAATTCCGTCAAGGTTAGGTAGGTATGTTGTTAAAAATTTTGATGCTGAGACTTGCGAGTTGAGGTTGGAAGGTGAGAAGTGTATTCAGGCCACTGTTAACAAAGTTCATGAGCTGCTAGGTATTCTGATTGGCGGCGAGACTTTGTTATCTTTAGAAACGAGGCCGGTGGGAGATGATTTTGAAAAAGTTTGGGTTGGTCAGTTTGAATCAAAATCTGCTAAGCAAATAAGAGTGAACGATATTGCTAGCAAGTTGATTGAGTCTAAGGAAGTTGACTTCCTTTTTAAAGTCAACTTTCTTACATTGTTTACGAATACAATGGGAATGGTTGCTGGATTGCAGGGGGAAATAAACTTTGATGTTGTTAGGCGTCTTCGGGAAGATACTGACTTTCGTGGTATTGATTGGTGTGAGTACATCTTTCATTGTCTTAAAGTCAGTAGAAAACCGACAACTCTTCTAAACAAATACACGGGGCCATATACCTTTCTTGATGTAAGTTTTAAACTATACGAAGTTTTAAATTGTTTTTATGTTTGTGTGACATATTTGTTGACATATTATGTTTATATCATGTTACTGTGAATCCCATGGGATTCATACAAAATCCTATGGGATTCACTGTGAATCCCATTGGATTGACTGTGACATAGTTGTATCTTTCTTACACTTTTTCGTTCCTTGTTTTTTTGTTTACAGCTGTTGTATTTAGATTCCACTAAGTACAGCAAGCTTTCTTATGTCCGCTCATGTCCGGCCATCAAATATTGGTCCTCTTTCTTAATGTCAAAAAGGGAGGACATGGAATTAAAAGAAGAGGTTATGGGGATGTTAGATGTTTATGATGAATCTGAGCTTCCGGAGACTGAAGGTTTTGTTGCTGGTTGTTCTAGTGAGAGTTCTTACAAGGAGGTTTGTTTAATTCATTGTTTTATTTTATTGTGATACTTCTTTATGTGTGAATCCCATGGGATTCATAAACAATCCCATGGGATTCACAGTTAATCCCATGAGATTCATACACAATCCCATGGGATTCACAGTTAATCCCATAGGATTCATACACAATCCCATGGGATTCACAGTTAATCCCATGGGCTTACATGGGATTAACTGTGAATCCCATGGGATTGTGTATGAATCCCATGGGATTCAATGTACTTATCTCATTATGAATATTCCTGTTTGTTTTTTCTCCAGGAATTTTTAAAAAAAATTGAAGAAAAGTTATCTGTTATAAGCAATGAAAGAGTTGCTGTTGAAGAATTTTTTGTTATGGGCGGTTTAGAGTTTCCTGCCGATCCAAAGCTCATTAAACTTCATCAAAGGTATGTTCAGATCCTCGAGGATCCTGTCTCATTGAATGGTGAAGATCTTCATCGAGCTGATGATAATGGAGGTGCTGAGGGAGATGTTGATACTGTAACTGATAAACGCCTATCTGGTACCGATCCTTAATTCCGATAGGCTGTTGTGGTTCTCTTTTGTACTTGAAACTCATGGGATTTATGTAATAATTTTTTAAAATTTGTTAAATTTATAATTGTTGTAGTTCCCTTTTATTGGATCTCTTTCCGACGTTGGTTAATTTATTGGATCTGTTTCCCTTTTATTGGATCTCTTTTATTAAATCCTATGGGATTTATCTGTGAATCCCATGGGATTCATCTGTTAATTCCATGTGATTCATTTGTCAATCCTAGAAGTTTTGTTGCCTAATGTTCAAAGTGTAAACCTCATAAGTTTTGTTTTAGTTATTTCAACAGTGGTTGATCCATCTCAAATACAAGAAGAATGTGATGATGGTAATGGGGATGATAAAGATGCCGAGAAGCGAGATGATGCAGTTCCCGTGAATCAAGTTGCCGAACCTTTCTCTTTAACTCAATGGATCGAAAACAATTTAGACCTGATTGAAGAGTGGTTTAATTGTGCAGCTGCTGAGTTTTATTATGTAATATTCTTGTATAATATTAGTGTTTTAATTTAATTTATTTATTTTTAATTAATTTTTTTTTTGTTTTATTCAGCTAAAGTCGGTCGATGAAGGTACTGTGGAGCCAATGGGTGGCGATGTGAATCCAGGTGCCATTACTCCTCAAAATATGGCTACTCGTGCCTCTGATGTAAGTTTGAGTCTTGAAAAGCGTTTGGTGAAACCGTCTTCCTATTTGTTGTCTCCATATATGAACAAGAAGACAAAGGTTCAACTTAAACTAACTAGGCCGGAGTTCGTTCTTGGGAATAGTGTTTTCGCGATGCAGGGCGAAAAAATGTAAGTTTGTGTTTTTTATATAACTTTCATTGTTATCTGATTCAATGTGAGGGATTGACAGTGAATCTGATGGGATTCACATGAATCCCATGGGATTCATTTGTAAATCCCATGGGATTGTATGTGAATCCCATGGGATTTACAATTATATGATATGATTCTTAAATGATTTTTTTTCTTATATAGTGAACCAGTTTTTGAAACACATTCTGGGGAGCCATATTCAGTTCGTTTGAATATGGAGACATTAGCACCCGGTTTGGAGGTTGATGCTAATGTAATTGATTGTTTAGCTGCAATTTTGAATCATGAAAATCGTTCTAGAGGCGCTGGTTGTCCATCGCGACACTTTTTCCCAATTGGGTGTATTGTAAGTAATTATTTTTTTATTTTGCTTAGTAAACTGTTTTCAATTCATATTGTAACATGATATTGTAAAATCGCATATACAGCCGATAACTATGTTTGATGGAACATTGGAGTCTGATGATGATAAATTTCAAGAATTTGAAAAAGAACTTTCAGCTCATTTTAAAGATGATGTTGGTGGCATATCTCTCAATGGCATTGAATTGGTAAAATTATATTTTTTTGTTTAAATTTTTTATTTTTGTTTTTACTTTTTGTCATTTTTATTATGTTTTTTTGTTTTGTTTAAACAGGCATTTTTTCCTATTCGCAAATCGGGCCATTTCTTTGTTGTTGTCTTCAGCCTTACTAAAAGGGTTATAACAATGACGATACTGGATAACAACAATTGTGGTGCAACGTATGAGGAAAAGTATGAAGATTCATGTGAACTTCTTGTAAGTACTTTTATGATTTATTCTGAATCCCATGGGATTCATTCTGAATCCCATGGGATTGAAACATAATTATAGTATTTATGCTCTCTTTTTTTAATAATTTTTGTAGAAAACATTATTTGCCCGTCATCTGGAGTTGTATGGATTCAATAGACATGCTAGCATTCGTAAAGTCAAGCCAAGAATCGCAAGCCTCAAGTGGAAGACCAAGAACAACTTCACGGATTGTGGTGTTTTCGCTATGTTACATATGGATAATTACACTGGTGAAGCTCCTGGAAAATGGGATTGTGGTTTGGTTGCTGAGTCTAAAGAGCAGTCTGACCAATTGAGGTTATTGAGATTCAAGTTTGCTACCAAGATATTGTTACACGAGATTAATGTTCATGCGGGTAAGATGTATGAATTAGCATTAGAGTTTGATAAACTTCCTTCTCGTGAAAAGCTGTCTATAATTTTGACAGCAATTAGGAATAGGGATGCACGTGACCTCAAATTCTAGAAGTTTGTCTTTTGTTAATGGTAGAACTATAACTGTTGAAGTAATTGGTTTACATAGATGGTTTACACAGATGGCTTGCATGATGAATCCCATGGGATTGACTGATTAATCCCATGGGATTCACATGAATCCCATGGGATTCATTTGTATGATATTTTTTATAGATTTTCTTGCTATTTTTTTGCTATTCATTTGTATGATATTCTTTTGTATGGTTGGGATTTGTTTATGCTATTATCAGATTTTTATAATATTTTTTTATAGATTTTCTTGCTATTATCTGATTTTTATGATATTTTATTGTTGATGGTTGAAATTTTAAATGAAGTTATAAAATAATCCCATGGGATTCATTTGCTAATCCCATGGGATGGGATTAGCAAATGAATCCCATGGGATTCTTATAAATATTCAAATAATGAAGAAAATTAAAAAAGAACCAGATTTTTCTTTTTAAATCATCTGAATAATCAAGTAAAAAGTTGGTTCTAGAAACTGTTGGTTTCGGCTTTCGCCTTGAATTTGGGTTATGTTGTTTTTGTTATAAGTAATTGGTTTAAACAAATTTAAATGGGATTAGGGAAATAATCACATGGGATTCATTTTCTAATCCCATGGGATTCTTAAGAATATTTTATTAAAGAATAAAAATAAACAACAAATTCAGAAATTTCAATGACTTCTGTTATAAACGAATTTCAAAGAATCTCATGGGATTAGAGAAATAATCCCATGGGATTCATTTGATAATCCCATGGGATTCATTTGATAATCCCATAGGATTCTTATAAATATTCAATTAAAAAATTAGAATAACACAAATTCAGAAATTTCTTTTCAAATTCAGAAATTTCTTTTCAAATAATCTAAATATTCAATTAAAGAAGAAAATAACTAACAATTCAGAAATTTCCTTTGCAAATCATCTAAATATTCAAGTAAATAATAAAAAAGAACTAACATAAAATCAGAATATAATAAGTTTGTTCAAGAAACTTTTGGTTTCGGCTTTCGCCTATTTGGATTATCCGGACAAGTTGTTTTTGTGTGCAAGTTGGTCTTTTTTCCACAAAAGCCGCACTTCCTCTCTTGTTTCTTTTTAACTCCAAGTGCTTTTTCTCTCTCACTCTTTCGCCTTTTATTGCGTTCCTTTTCTGTAATATTCCCTTTGTTTCCTACCTTTATTGGATTGTTGACTATTGTTTCTTCAGGATTAGAAATTGCATAATGTTCACCAATCACATCTGCCGTTTTACTTGAAGGAGGATTTGGAACCTCAGCCTCCACTTCTGTTTTCAAAGTCTTGAACTTTTCTACAAACTCACCCATCTTTTCTACATTATTGCTTAACCTGAATAAGCAATCGTCCACCACAGAAGTTGCTTCATTTGTAAGTCTTTCAACTTCCACATTTTTTCCCCATATCTGTTTCTTTTCCTTCTCAATTCAGGTGGTATTATATCCCTTGTCCAACGCCTCAAAATATACTTTTTTGGAATGACGTTAATATCACGGTTCTTGAAGACAAAGAATATGTGTCGGCATAGAAAACCATATCGAGCAAAATGTCTACAACTGCATACCACCGACCCATCATCTATTGTACGCAGTACCTGTTTTAAACAAAAAATAAAAAAAGAATTAATTTGAATTAATTTTTCCTTAAAATTCATACTAAAAATCATGGATTCATAACTAATCCCATGGGATTCACATACAATCCCATGGGATTCAGTGTAAATCCCAGGGGATTCATTTCTCAATCCCATGGGATTTACATGTGTATATCATGGTTTTTATGCTTATGAAATCATAAAAAATTATTCTCAAAACTAATCCCATGGGAGTGAATCCCATGGGATTCACTGTGAAAAATAAGAAAAGAATTACTTTGATTTACTTTTTTTTAAATTCATACTGAAAACCATAATTTATAAGTAATCCCATGGGATTCACTGTGTGTGAATCCCATGGGATTCATTTGAGAATCCCATGGGATTCACAGTGAGTCCCATGGGATTCATGCTGAATAAAAAGCAACATACCTTATAGTCTATAAACTTTTTCCTCTTCACACTATTGTCTTCATCTGCTTGTTCTTTTGCAGCTTCCTTTTTAGTTTTTCTATAAACCCATGGATTGTTGTCTCTTATCATTACAATCTCACAACCTTCTTCTATCTTTAAATCATGAATCATACAATTCCAGCATGCTTTGTATATTTCAGTTTGAACCAGCAGAAATATCGTTTTAGTATACACTTTTGCTGCATGACGTTCAATCTCTAATTGTGTTAGGCATTTTGGAGCTGCGTCAAATGTTTTAAAGTCTAAATGTTCTTGCCTATATCGTTGTCTTTCCATTGCTGATTCATAGGACATCATAAAACTAACTAGCGTTGCTCCTGGGCTTGTGAAACTTTTGAAGAACGAGTTTTCACTCTCGGATCTTGATGTGGTTCTCATCAAACCAAACAATGGCGAGTCGATGAAAAAAGCTGGAATCCACATTTCTCGTAGGTTAAACATCTTGGTCATCCATTTGTGATTTTGCAAACCAAAATCCTCAATCAACTTAGCCCATTTCTCTTCAAATTCCAACGGTTCCATGTACATATTCCAAACAATCTTCCTAAAACGTCTCTTGAAATCTGTTTCTACATATATCTCTTTACAAATCTGTTTTTGATAAAGATAGTTTTAGAATCATGTTATCAGCATAAATAAGATGATTTACACATGTAAATCCCATGGGATTTACAAATGAATCCCATGGGATGCATGTGAATCCCATGGGATTAATCAGTCAATCCTATGGGATTCATCATGCAATCCCATGGGATTCATCAAGCAATCCCATGGGATTTATTAGGAAATCCCATGGGATTCATAGTATCATATGTGATAACATTTTACCTTTGCTGGAATCTTTTGGTCAATATGCCACATGCAAAGTCTGTGCTTTGCTTTAGTGAAAACGGCTTCAATGGCTCTTTTCATTGCTCCATCTTGATCTGTTACCACCATTGTTGGTTCTTTTTTAAAAGCCTTCATAAATGCTTTTAGAAGCCACGTGTATGACTCAGTGTCTTCATGTAATAGCATTCCCGATCCAAGTGTGACACACTTTCTGTGATTATCGACACCGGTGAATGGTACAAACACCATATTGTACCTAAAAATAACATAATTGTTAATTACACACACAATCTAAAAGGGTGAATCTCATAGGATATAATCTGTGAATCCTATGGGATTTCATGATAATCCCATGGGATTTCATAAAGAATCCCATGGGATTCTCATTAAATCCCATGGGATTTCATAAAGAATCTCTTGTAAAACTTACCTGTTACATATGAATGTTGCATCAAATGAGACTATGTCTCCAAACTCCTTATAATTGCGTTTCGCAACTTCATCAGCCCAAAACAAAGCAACTAACTCACTCTCTTCTACCTTATACTGAAACGTAAAGTTTGGCACATATATCTTTCTGTTTTCCATTTTATTTATAAGCATTTGTGCGTCACTTTCCCCAATGAACATATTAACATCCCGCATTTCATTCTTAAAATCATCAACTGTCCCATGGACATACTCATACCCTCCCTTCATACTCGTTAACAAGTTATGAGCCCGTGTTGGACCGATCTTGTTCTTTGCAGCTTTAACAACGAACATTTTTTCTGCTTGTGTCATTCTTCTTTGCTTTTTTGTAAAATGCTTGTACTCTTTTGGTAGGAGCATATGGTTGTGTTTTGCAATAAACTTAACAATCCGGTATTTTTGAGAAACAACATCCAATTCTAACCTTATACGAGCTCTACAACCTGTTATATAAAAAAATATTTTAAAAACATGTTATTCCGAAAGAATCCCATGGGATTCAGAAAGAATCCCATGGGATTGACAAAGAATCCCATGGGATTCAGAAAGAATCCCATGAGATTGACAAAGAATCCCATGGGATTTACAAAGAATCCCATGGGATTTACAGAAACTTATAAATATATAAGAGAGCTTTACTACCTGTCACATGCATCATTTTATTTCTTTTTTGTTTGTCACTGTCTTTAGCATCTAAAGTGTCGATATTAATATGTCTTGGAGCTCCTTCTTTATTGCACATGATGTATTTGAGTTGCACCGCTCCAGATTTTGTTAATTTTTGTCCTGCTTTTTTAATTTGAAAACCTCCGGCTTCAGCGTAGTTATCATACATTTCTATAGCTTCATCTAGAGTGTTATAGAATTTTCCTTCTTCTGGTATAGGAATTCCTTCTACATGAGGCTCCCAATATTCCGATCCGCCCGGTGTCTCAGTGTATTCATATAAAGTTGGTCTTGGTGATTTCATAGAATCTGTATATAAACAGTAGAATCTCAAGGGATTAAGAATTCTGCAAACAATGAATCCCATGGGATTTATAAAGAATCCCATGGGATTTATAAAGAATCCCATTGGATTCATAAAGAATCCCAAGTTATTCTTAACGAATCCCATGGGATTCTTTTATAAGTTCCTTGTGATACATTTATAAATTTCTTGTACAGAATCCCATGGGATTCACACACAATCCCATGGGATTCACACAGAATCCTATGTGTAAATCTCATGGGATTCTGTGTGAATCCTATGGGATTGTGTGTGAATCCCATGGGATTCTGTGAGAATCCCATGGGATTCACATAAAATCCCATGAGATTCTTTATAAATTACTAGATACATTTATAAAATCAAATTGATGAATCAAATGATTAATAATGAATCAAATGGGATTCATCTATGAATCCCATAGAATTCAGTATGAATCCCATGGGATTTATACTTCTCTTAAATTATTAAACAAAAAAATTAGATTCTGAAAGGATTTACCATGAACTTTTGTAACAGTAGCATCTTCATCAGGTAAATCACCTTCTGTAATCAAATCATCTTCTGACGTGTTTATTGAAGAATCCGGCGGGTTTGTAGAAGATTCTGATCTGATTATTGATGATTTCGACGGCGGCGGTGGTGTTTTTGATGAATTCGTTATTCCGATGATTTCCGATTGGTTTGTTGATGATTCCGATCGGATTATTGATGTTTTCGGCTGGGTTGATGATGATTCCGATGTAGGTGGTGGTGTTTTGTATGGAGGTGGTGGTGTTTTGTATGAATTCGTTGGATTCATGATTCCGATTGGATGATTTTTCCGGCGATTGGATGTTTAATCCGGCGATTGGATGAATTTTCCGGCGAGGATATGAATTTTCCGGCGATTGGATCTCAGATCTGATCCGGGGTTTTTATTTGTTATGATAGAAATTAGATGAGAGAGAATATGATAAAAATTAGGTGGTTGTTTTGGATGAGAGAGAAATTAGATGTTGTTATGATTTCTAAATTACTATCTTGCCATTGTTTGTATTTTCTTGGTTTAATCTAAGCTATTAGATGAAGGGGGAATGGATGGTTGAGATTTGTTTACATGTACTTTAGTTACTAGTGGTTTTTGATAGATCTCAACTCATATCCTACCATATGTAAATGTCAAGTATTAAGGTGGAATTTGTTAACTTTTTTTTTTTTTTTTTTTTTTTTATTATTATTATTTTTTTAATATGTGGGCCCATGTTCCACTACAATCACATATTCTATCTAGATTTTTTATTTATTTATTTATTTTATTTTTTTTGTAACTTCAAATTTAATTTTATATTATTTATCAAATTATAAATAATTATTTATATATTTTATAATATATTTTCTCTCTTCTATATCAAATCAAAATTCAAACCCAAAATCCAAATTTTAATCAAAACTTAAAACCCAATTTTTTTTTTTTTTTTTTAATAAAATGCTTTTTACCCTAGTAAATTATATTAATCAAACAATAAAGTTCACGCAATATGGCAAATCACGGTATTGACTTTTACAAACAAACGCTTCTATAACAAGATTACATTCACACCGTGTTCTCCGGTTTATCATTAAAAGAAGAGAAGTGATATGCCTCTTTCCAAAAGTGGGAGGATCATCTTCCTCCCGGAAAAAAAACACTCACACTTTCGTTCCTCAATCACTTCCTTTCTCCCCAATTTCCTTTCTAAAAAAACTCAAAAACTCAAGAACACAACTTTGACTATGTTCCTTCCTCAATAATTTTCTTTCTCGCAAAAACAAACTTAAGAATACAGCGTCAAAGAGTCAAAACTGGTTACTTGTTTAAAGACCTTAATAAGTTGATAATCAACTAATGAAATATTCTTAAAAAGTTGGAATTGGAAAACCTGACTACACTGTACAATTTTAACATTTAACACATATATATTTTAAAATTTTCAGCGTGCTACGCTTTAAATTATTGATAACCTTAATTCAATCAGTTTGTCACACTTGATATCACGCATGCAATGGAAGCGATTCAAGGTGAGATCAATCAGGTTCTAGAGAGAGTTCAAGAAGGCATTGATGTTTTTGATACTTTGTGGAAGAAGGTAATGGTTTTTCTTTCTTACTTTATTTATTTATTTATTTTTATGCATGATTCGTATATGTGTTATATTGTTATCTGTAATGGTCGCTTGTAATTAGGTTTACGATAGTGACAATGGTAACCATACGGAAAACAATCAAAACATTGAGGCTGATTTGAAGAAGGAGATAAAGAAATTACGGAGGTATAGAGAAGAGGAGGTATAGAGAAGAGATGAAGACTTGGATACAGTCTAATGAGATTAAGGATAAGAAGGTGATTTTTTATTTTATTTTTATTTTTTTTATTTTTTATTATTATTATTATTATTATTATTATTATTTTTTTTTTTTTTTTTTTTTTTTGTGTTTGTATAAGTTGTTTGACATAAATGATGCTAATTCTAGCTATGAAAAAGTGTTAAATATAGTGTGATATGTAGTTGTGTACTTTTCGCTGAAGATTAATCTGTTAGAAAATAATAAATCTATGGGGTGTTAGTAATTGCTAATATGCTTTTGATAAAGCAAATAATACAAGCAGTTTTGAGTGTTTGGATAGAAACAAAAATAGTTTGAAATTGCTTAGGGTGCGTTTAGTTGAGGGAAAACACCCTTGTTTTTCACAAAATGTTTTGTGAAAAATAAGGAAAACAGAAATCGCGTTCAAATTAGTGTTTTCCAATAAAATTCTCTACAAAACACAAAATTCATATTTCCAACTTTAATACACAAAACTACAAAACATATTTTTTTTTGTTTTCCCCTATTTTCCATTAAAATACCCCAAATCTGTTTTCGTCATTTGTTTTACGTTTTCAACTGATTTTTTACGTTTTCGTCAGATTTTTTACGTTTTCGTCAATTTTTTATGTAAAAAAACCAGACGAAAACTTAAAAAAACAGACGAAAACGGAAAAAAAACAAACGAAAACCCAAAAAATCGGACGATAACTTAAAAGAATGGACGAAAACGTAAAAAAGCTGACGAAAATTTTAAAAAATGGATGAAAATGTAAAAAATCTAACGAAAACTTAAAAAATTAGATGAAAACGTAAAAAACAGACGAAAACGTAAAAAAAACAAAAAACAAAACGGACAAAAATGTAAAATTTTAGACGAAAACTTAAAAAAACAGACGAAAACGTTATTTGATATTATATTTTACTTTCTTAATTTCTTTATTTTCTCGTATTAGATTTTTTTAGTTATTTTTTAATTTAGTTGGTTAGTTTATAATATTTGTTTTTGTGTTTTGAAGATGTTTTTATAATATTACTAAGGTGAATAGTTAATTGAGATATAAAACACAACACTTAAACATGTTTTCTAGGTTTGGAAAATGGAAAACACAAACACATGTTTCTCAGACTAAACGCGTTTTCTAAATTTTCCATTGTTTTGTGGAAATCAAACTCTCCTCCCTTTTCCTACAAAACAAGAAATAGGAAATGAAAGAAAATATTTTCCAACTAAACGCCACCTTAAATTTTAATTCTCATTAATTCTGATTATTTCTTTATCTCTTATGTAAAACAAGTAGAGTTGTCAAACACTCAAGCTGATACTTATCTGATTGTTGTTACCGAAGAACAAACAATCTCGTTTGCATTGCTTCTTGTTACTTCAAAAGGCATAAGCAGTTTTAATAATTAAGCAATTCCAAATGCCCCCTTTATACACGTTCAATACCCGGGTCCTGAATTATCGCTGTAACAGTTTACAAAATCTATTTTATTTATTTATTTATTTATTTATTTATTTATTTTTTTTTTTTTATTTTTTTTTTAATTTTAATGGTAACCAATGCTTTCTGACCTTTGGCCGACTAATCCATGATATTGTCTCTTTGTCAGCGTGTGTTAGTTAAATATTGGAATCTCTTGAGTGAAAGCTGATAACTTCAACAAGATTTTCGCTAGAAACTTATTAGCTAATATGATTATTCAGATTAGAAAATCAGACTAGCTTAAAAAACCTTATGTTGATCGTATTAAACAACATGAAACTGAGACAATTATGAAGGCATTAAAGTATGCCTTACCTCTTAAATGAAGCATTGTGCATGAAGATTTTATGAATCGCAGTATTACATATGCGTTGGTGTTTCTTTGAATAATAGTCAAATCTGCAGCATTAGCTAAACATTTTTCACTCGTAGATGCTTCTTTTAATACTTTACAATACACCTTGCTTTGATCACGGATCAGCATTTTCTTTTTAGCAGAGCAGTTTTGTCTTTCAAACTTTATCTATAACTAAAATGAGCTTAAGATAGTTTCTGGTTTGAAAATGTCTTTCAAAATTGTTGCAAATAAGATTTTCTTTCTGAAAATTGTTGAAATAGGTTAGTACCGCTTATGAACAGGATCTGAAAAAATGCTCACGAGCTTATTGAAATAGAAATGGAACACTTTAAGATACATGAGAAGGATGCGAAGAGACACATTTCTTAAGGAAGACACCGGACAACAACTTAAAATGGTACGTACTGCTATATTTCATCATATTCTAGTAGGATCACCCTTTATTAAGCCAAAGTCATTTGCTTTTGCTTTTCAATCAGATTGCATATGTATTCAGATTGATGTCATAAGTATGAGCTGTGTGAGTTTCAAATCATACAGGTCCTTTACCTTATATATATGTCATGGTTAAATATGACATCACAATTTACGAAAATGAGAGAAGTGAAATTCTGGATTTTCAGTTATAAATGTTGAATTGGAGGCCTACACAACTTGTAAGAAACATGATTTATCATATTATGTTAATCAAGTTAAGAAGTTTAATGATCAAATTTCATACACTGCTTATCTTGTAGTCAAGCATTTAATTGCTCATAAAATTTTCTCTATTATGGCAAATATCTTCCACAATAACAAAGTAGCTTGTAGGATATTAAAGTAATTGTAGAGTTTCCCTTGACTTCTATTGTTATTGATTCCACAAACATGGTATCATGATTCTGCCATCGAGACGTGAGACCATGCTGGTTGCTGTCCTATATTCACGAGATTGCTGTTTTTGGTCCTGCTAATTCTCTGTGTTTTTTCGACTGTCTCATATGTTGTCTTTGTTCGTGTCTTAGCTTGTTGCAGGATTGCTTTTCTTGTGCTTCGTTTGTTTATCTGCTGTCTTATCTAATAGCGTCTTTTCCTACTTTCGAGAAAAATATGCATCCCCGCTGTCGCCTTGAAACATGTCGTGAATCTCATATTTCATTGCTCGACAAACGAAGATCAGACATTTTGACATCAGTTATCACACATACACAATTCAACTTCTTGTACTATTACAAATAAAGAATGAAAATGTTAATCATAACAAGTGGATCAAACATAATACATGAAAAATGTATGCGGTGAACTAAACTACAAAATCTAAAATAAACTACTTTACAGAAATAATTCGGAACAAAACTTGATCAAAGCTACATACAAACAACTAGAGAATTGATAAAACTGTCTACAATCAATAGCTGTACACAAGGAAATCTGAGTATCCATTAAAGTAAATAACACATAAAGTGAGTCTGTCTTTTTCTACTGGTTTTCCGAAGCTCTCAATCCCACTTCAACCAAACTATGTGTCGTTTCATTTCAGATGAACCGACACATAGTGAGATAACGATCACACAAGATGGAAATACATTAGAAAACCCAATGGCAGATAAAGGACGCACTGATACAATTCATACATCAACGGAAGGGATTCGTGAGATGATGGGCCAGTAGTTCCCTTTTCTACTGCGACACTTTTTTTGCAGCTTTGAGCAAAAATTTACAGTCAAACGTGATAGTTTGGGAAGCAACGTCTCAGGTAGATCTCTAAGCTTCGGGCATGACCCAATATGAAGAAATTCAAGGCAGCTTAGGTGTTGTAGGCCCTCTGAAAGTAATTCTAAATCCATAAAACCACGAATATGTAGAAATGTTAACGACGATGGAAGATACAGAGGTGATGAGGTACTTCCGCTTCTATTCCCCACACTTGCCCTTGCAAATGAAACCAGCCCTGAATTTTCGCCATCTAAGTGTAGTGTAACAAGTGACTTAGGGAAATTTTGCATCCCCCATCTTGACATGGGTTTCTTTAAGCCTCCTAGTCTTAGGCTGCTTAGGTTAGGAGGCCATAACCCACAAGGAAAGGAGCCGTCTAAACTTGGACAATTTCTTATCACTAATGATTCCAAAGATGTGATGCTTTGGAAATTTGCATAGGGAAACGACTTTAGATTCTTACAATCGCTGATCAGAAGGAATCTAAGGGAAAGAAAGGGACCGGGAATGCATTCTACACTGTCACAATTCCAAATATTTAGATTGGTGAGATGAATTAAGCACCTTTCATGGAACGAACTCAAATGCGGCAATGTGTGAATGGAAATTGATTCCAGTGATGACAAAAAGTTATGGAGAAGCCAACTCGTCTCGAGATTCTCACAGCGATGAATGTCGAGGATCTTCAGAGATGATGGGAGTTCATAAATTGTTGGGAAGGTCAAGCAAGTGACTGAAGGGCAATTGAAAATCACCAACTTCTCAATACTTTTTGGACAGTTGTAACTTTCAAGTTTCTTACAGTTGCCAATATCCACTTTTTTAATAGACTTTAGGCAAATCTCCAAATTAAGGTCTTTTTTTCCCAATGAGACTAGCTTTTCACAAGATTCAATCCTTAGAATTTGTAAACTTGAAAAAATCTGGCATGCTTGTGGTTCTAACTCCCATAAGTATTCTAGTTCATCACACCCTCTAACGCATAGGTATTCAATTCCCACAAGATGCTTTAAAACCTCTTCGTGTAATCTTGTAAGTCCTATCATATGATTGATTGTCAACCTAAGAATTGATGAAGACAGATACACCATACTACTAAACACCGCTTCAGAACATCCTTGGATATTTAAAACCTGAAGTGAAGGTATTACTCCAATAGAAACTACAGATAATTTTGGACAATTTACTATAGAAATTTCACGAAGACAAGGAAAAGATCCACCGGTCCGATTATCCTCACCACAATTACCTGACCATATCTCCCAACCCGGCATATCATCAAATTCCAAAATTTCAAGTGATGGAAATGTAACACCATTGCAAGAATTAGTGGTTCCATGTAACTCGGAACCCAAAATCTTCACCCCATTCATGCTTTTTATAACCAACTTTTGGAGTGACGACATATGTCCAAGTGTAGGTAATAATGTACAACTTCTGCAACCATGTAGTGTGAGCTCTGTTAACTGGACGAATGTGGGATCCCCAACCCATGTAGGAAATTTCAGTCCACCGTAAAAACATATCTTAAGGCTTCTTATTTTATTGTGAGGTCTTAACGCTTCAAGTACTTCGTATTCAGTTGTTTCATTTCGAGAATCTTCAAACAGATCTGTCCATTCCATTTCCAAATCATCAAGACACATCTTTTGTTGCAAGTTAGCCTCCCATGCATCTACTGCATTTGTCACATTGTGCAACCCTATTATGGAAATTCGACCTTTAAGATGCAAAAGGCTTTTAAGCTCAGTTATTTTGAACTCATTACCTTCACTAATTATTACCTTCGATAAAGTCTGTAGACTTGTTAACCCACCAATACCCATGGGTATCTTCTTCAGCAAGGGAGTATCATTGATGTCCAAATGTCGCAGATTTGTTAGCTTTGCGATTTTTTTTGGCATACTAGATAATTGACAACAACTGCTAACCAACAAGCTTTGAAGATTACAAAGATCACTGATTTGTTCAGGTAAACATGTGATGTCACTTCCGGAAAAATTGAGGTACCGTATATGCTTGAGACTACCAATGAGTTTTGGTATCTTTGTTAGTGAACAATTTGTTAAGCTTAGCACCCTTAAGAACTGTAATTGGGGAAGTAATTCAGCGAGGACCTTGTTCGACAAAAATAGATATGGTAAATTGTTGGCTCTTGGCATTGTTATGAAAGTTCGCGTTCGTCTAGCTTTTTGGAATGCCATGAAATTTTTGTATGCTCCAAAACTTTTATGAATAAGTGAAAGGTAGCGGGATTTCTCCAAAGCTTCATTCTTATCATACAATTTCATCTTATCATCCAACCTAAAGAAAAATTCGTCTGCAACACTTGTAGCCAAGTCGTTTATCAGGTCATGCATTATATATCGTGATTTCTCCATAGTTGAATGCTGAAAAAAAGACCTTGACTTCAGCTCTTCAAAATACTCATAACCCAAACTCTCCATCGTCTTGCTGCTATTTGATTGGTACAAAAACCCTTCTGCCATCCAAAGTAAAACAAGCTTATCCTTGTCAAATACATAGTCCTTGCTGAACAAGGAGCAATATGCAAAGATCTGCTTTAGATGTGGAGGTAGATCGTAGTAGCTTAGTTTCAGAGCCGGAAGAATATCTCCTTCATTTGCTAAATTCCATAGCTCGTTGTTCAACAGCTCCTCCCATTCTTCATTATTACTTTTTGCCCTCAACACCCTCCCAAGCGTTATCAAAGCTAACGGTAGTCCATCACATTTCTTCACGATACCTTCTCCATGAATTTTAAGTGTTGGATGTTTGTCAAAGTTTTGTTCACCTAGTGAATATTGAGCAAGTAAAGATAAGGCTTCTTCATTTGACAAAAGATCCGGATGGTAAGCATGAACACAATCCATCACTGATGTGATTGAGGTCTTTCGGGTTGTTACGACAACTTTACTTCCAGGTGCCCCTGCAAGAAAAGGGCGCATGAGCAGTTCCCATTCCTTGAAGTTTTCGTTCCACACATCATCAAGAACAAATAGGAACCTTTTCTTTGAAAGTTTTTGTTTAAGTGCCTCTTGAAGTAAATTTAGATTAGCAAAATGCCTGTCTCTACCATCTACACCTTGGAAAATAGCCTTACTAATATTGTGTACATCAAACTCATCCGAAACACATACCCATGCCATTAGTTCAAAGTGATCCTTAACTTTATCTTCATTGTACAAAACTTGTGCAAGAGTTGTTTTACCTATCCCGCCGAGACCAACAATAGACACAACGCTTACGTTTTTCTTACATGATTCATTCTCAAACAAAATTCTAACCAATGCCTCTTTATCCCCATCCCGACCCACAATTCTTGACTCATCCACCAACGAAGTTTCCTCCATTCGCCTACTTGGTTCAGATGACCTTTCAACATTATCATTCAAATGCAAACTATTTTTCTGCTCAGCAAGGCTATGCAATTTTTTCGTAATCTCATCTAGCTTAGAACTCATCTTACGACCATACATAAATTTACTAAGACTTAAATCAGTACAGCAAGTAGGGATGATCTTCAATACCTTACTAGAGTGAGATTCTTCAATCAAAGGACGCCGCATAGCTTCAGTCATCAAATCATCTAGTACATCATCTATGTCGTATGCCAAATCCTGAAGATCACGTAGCCACAACAGAACAACTCTCTCTTTTATCTGTTTCTGGCCTGCATCAGCAAGCACACATTGAATTTGGGACAAGGTTTTCTTCCATTTGTTAAGCTGAGAATATATTCCAGCTGATCGAGCTAGGCTGATCACTTCAGCAGATGCCAGCTTTTCAAATAGCACAGTGATGAACGCAGTGAGAAATATTTCAGCAACAGCCATTGGAAATTTTATGATTCTTTCTTTCTTTGGTTTTTTGATGAATATTTGCAGATGAAGCAACGGGGTTGACTGACTTTGTATTGTGCATATAATGTGTAAAATTTTAATTTCATCAAACACGTGTTTCCATTAGATGATTTATATTAAAAGATAATGTCGGCACTTCCTTAGAGCACTAGGGGTGTTTGATTGTCACTTAATGGGATGGGCCTGAATTCTGAATCGGGCAGAGGACAATTTGTTTGATTGAGAAATAATGTGGCTTCTGAATGAATGAAATAGCGCTTACCGATTCCACGTGATATTGTCCCTAAACCATTCAGCATTGAAATGATGACATTCTTTTCTATACATAGTGGCTGACACAAGAGGAATCTTTTATTATAATGTGATGTTCCATTTTTAAAATATAATATTCAGTACATGGTGGCAAACACAAGATGACAAAGTGGTTCATGTATATATTTTTTCCGTGAATATTTTAGTTCTTGTATTGTTAAAGTGAAAAAAAAATGCTATTGTACCCAAATAAAACTACGAAAATAATTGGCATGATTAAATAATAAAATCGTGTTTCTAGTCATTCAGAGCTAGCTATTAAACAGTTGAAACCAAATCCTACAGAGCTTCTAAATCATTCAGGGAACAAAATCATTCAGCGCTAAATCATTTTACTTTATCAAACAGCCCCCAGGTGTATCTTCTTTTTCATTCGGGTCTTACATATGCCACATCATCTAACACCTCTTCACAACTATCACCTCATCACCAAACAACTATTCTTCATTTGGGCCCAAACACTTACAACTTTATTCATTTCATTAAATAAAATAAATTTATTTTATTAATTATAAAAAAAATTACACGGATGGTCCTTGTCGTTTACACGGATTTCATATTTAGTCCCTATTTCATTTTAATTACACCAGGGATTAAGGGTGAGCATGGTCCAAAAACCGGACCGGACCGGCCAAGACCGGACCGGACCGAAGACCGAGAACCGGAAAAACCATAGACCGAGACCGGACCGAATGTGGTTGGTCCGGTCTCGGTCCGGTTTGGTCCGGTCCGGTCTTCGGTCGGTCCGGTCCAATTAAGCATATTTTGGCACGTTTTTTCGGTTTTTTGGTCGGTCTAGACCGGACCGGACCGACCGGACCAAGGACCGAATTAGCCAAAAAGCCTAGACCGAGGACCGGACCGAATGTGGTCGGTCCGGTCCGGTCGGTTTTGTCGGTCGGTCCGGTCTATCCGGTCCGTTTGCTCACCCTTACCAGGGATACCTATTTTTTGAAACTTGTCACTCATTTAGTCCCTAATTTGGATGGCCGTTAGTTAATCCGTTAAGTTATTTACACTGTTAGTTTTCCATTAATATTTTTTGCACTGTTAGTCCGCATTTTCTAAAAAGTCCTCATTTTTTGCACCATTAGTCCCTCCGTTAATATTTTGCACTCTTGTCAATTTTTTTACGTTTTGTCCATTTTTTAACGTTTTCATCAATTTTTTTAACGTTTTCGCCTACTTTTTTACGTTTTTGTCAATTTTTTACGCTTTCGTCCATTTATTTACGTTCTCGTCCGTTTTTTTAACGTTTTCGTCCATTTTTTTACATTTTTGTCAAACTTTTTACGTTTTCATCCATTTTTTACGTTCTCGTCCGTTTTTTTAACGTTTTCATCCATTTTTTACGTTTTTGTCAATCTTTTTACTTTTTTGTCAAATTTTTTACGTTTTCATCCGCTTTTTAACGTTTTCGTCCATTTTTTTTACGTTTTCGTATGTTTTTTACGTTTTCGTCTATTTTCTTACGTTTTCATCTGTTTTTTTACGTTTTAGTCCGTTTTTTTACGTTTTCATCTGTTTTTTTACGTTTTAGTCTGTTTTCTTACGTTTTCATCTATTTTCTTACGTTTTCATCTGTTTTTTTACGTTTTTGTCCGTTTTTTTACGTTTTCGTCTGTTTTTTTATGTTTTATTCGTTTTTTAACGTTTTCGTCCATTTTTTTTTACGTTTTCTTCTGTTTTCTTATGTTTTTTTATCGGTTTTCGCCCTTTTTTACGTTTCCGCCTATTTTTGTGATTAAGTAAGTATACTAAAAGAAAATTTGACATTTGATAAAAGTGTTTCTGTGTCGATTCTAAATCATGATTTTGGCCCCTTTCTGGTCGGAATCATCAAAAGTGTAAAACACGAAAGTTGTCCAGAATAATGCTTTACATCAAGATTCGCGAGATTTTAACCAAAAAATGCAAAATAAGGGCTATTTACTACTAAAACTTAAGCCATTTTTTTTTACAAATTTATATAGCTTATAAACTTATAAACTCTTGTAAATTTTACACTTGTGTAAATCATCAAACTTATTTGAAAAACCAAACAAAATCGAATAAAACTTATTAAAATGTGTGAAAATATGAAAAAAAAAAAACTAACGAAACATGTAAAAATGTACAAAAACAGATAAAACGTGAGAAAAACAGACGAAAACTTAAAGATGTACATATAGTTTTCTCCTCTAAGACATATGCATTGGCAGGTGAGCCCGATTTGATATATAACGAATGAAAATGGCTTAAGTTTTGGTAGTAAACAACCATTGTTTTGCATTTTTCAGGTTAAAATCTCATGAGTCTTGACGTAAAACATCATTCGGGACAACTTTCGTGTTTTATACTTTTGATGATTCGGACAAAAAAGGGGTCAAAATTGTGATTTAAATCAATACAGAAACATTTTTTATCAAATGTCAAGTTTTCTTTTAGTATATTTACCTATTAAAAAAATGAGCGAAAACATTAAAAAAATGGCTAAAACGGATAAAAACATAAGAAAACAGACAAAAACATAAAAAACGTTAAAAAATGGACGTAAACGTTAAAAAGCGGACGAGAACGTAAAAAAATGGATGAAAACGTAAAAAGATTGACAAAAACGTAAAAAATGGACGAAAACGTTAAAAAAAATGATAAGAACGTAAAAAAATGGACGAAAACGTAAAAAGTTTGACAAAAACGTAAAAAAATGGACGAAAACGTTAAAAAAAACAGACGAGAACGTAAAAAAATGGACGAAAACGTTAAAAGTTTGACAAACACGTAAAAAAATGGACGAAAACGTTAAAAAAAACGGACGAGAACGTAAAAAGATGGACGAAAACGTAAAAAGATGGACAAAAACGTAAAAAATGGACGAAAACGTTAAAAAAAATGGACGAAAAAGTTAAAAAATGGACGAAAATGTAAAAAGATTGACAAAGGTGCAAAATATTAACGGAGGGACTAACGGTGCAAAAAATGAAGACTTTTTTAGAAAATGAGGACTAACGGTGCAAAAAATATTAACAGAGGACTAACAGTCCAAATAACTTAACGGATAAACTAACGGCCATCCAAATTAGGGACTAAATGAGTGACAAATTTCAAAAAATAGGTATCTCTGGTGTAATTAAAATGAAATATGGACTAAATATGAAATCTGTGTAAACCAAAAGGACCATCCGTGTAATTTTTTCTAAAAAATAATACAACATACTAATTTATTTCATCCAAATAAAAAACATGCGACACGAACTAAAATATATATATATATATATATATATATATATATATATATATATATATATATATATATATATATATATATATATATATATATATATATATATATATATATATATATATATATATATATATATATATATATGATACTAAAAAAACGATACAAACTAAATCATATCAAAATGCGCAGGAAGAGGATGATGAGTTTCAATATATGTTTCAATACCTTGGACTATTTCTAAAAATAGTTTACGGCTCATACGGTAATGACGCTGAAAATTTTCTTCATTATATTTTGGTTGGTCACCAAAATAGTCGGCCATTAGACGTGTTTCAGCAGCTTCACGTTCACGGAGGATGTATCTCCGATGATGTGAAGGACCAGCTTCTTGGTTTTGCAACAATTGCTCGTTTTCAAACTCTTGGAGAATCATCTCTAGCTCTTCTATCTCTTCAAATTCGCTAACAGTTGAATACGATGTTTCACTCATGTTTCTTGCTTTTAAATGTAAGTGTTTGAAGTATAATAAGTTGTATAACTTTGATAGAAATGTGTAAAATAAGTTTGGTATTTATAGTGTAAAATAAGTTGGGTTTAAAAAAAAAAAATTAATAAACGTTGTATAACGTTTAAAAAACTCAAAAAGCTGCAACATATACCCATTTCCGTCTCGCCGTGCCCACGAACAACTTGCCAACGGAGAAGAACGGCGAAGGTCTTTCTGTGTGGCAGCGAGGAACGGCTCGCCGTAGCTCCCTCCACATAGGACGGCGAGGGTGTTCGGTATTCCTACACCGTGTGCTCTTATATATCATAACCCAATCAACAAGTCTCAATGATTACAATATGCACAGCTATGCTGCAAAAACAATGAACCTTTTTGTCACTTAATTTATTTTACTTTAATTTTTCTCCACAACTTTGGAATAAAACTTATCAAAGTTTACAAGTTAGAAATTACAGCCATATAAACAAGATATTTTACGAAAAAAGAAAAATTCTATAGGCTAGAAATAATGGCATTTTGTAAACATTTACCCCAACCACCCGGCCCTACCGATAACACATTAATCTGCCTCATCCTGCTGCAATGCTATCCAACACTTTTTAGATATATTTATGAAGTTGAAATAATCAGCACTTTGCACTCCCTTCATTTTTCTGGTGTAGAGCAATGGGAGAATTGAAACACATAGTTTTAGCCAAGTTCAAAGATGAAACCTCGCAATCGATTATTGATGATCTCATCAAGGGTTATGCTAATCTTGTCAACCTCATCCAACCCATGAAGTCGTTCCAATGGTACAAAACTACACATTTCTAGTATACTTTTTTCCTTTTGCTGTCTTGATTATTTCTACTATTTCTACTTATGCATATATAGTGTATTTTTCTTAGACTACGACTACTGATGATCTTGATTTGATGCTAGAACAAATTGGATAATTGTGTTAGATCTTTGCTTTTGATAACAAACATATAGTTGAACTTCTACGATGCTCATATATACGATATATACTAGAACACAATAATACATGCTTTCCAAACATCTACGACGAGCTGATCAGAAGATAAAGAACATTGTACAAAGAGGCTTTTTTTTTTTTTTTTTTTTTTTTTTTTTTTTTTTTTTTTTTTTTTTTCATTTTACATTTAATAGCTAGAACATATGTAGTTTATAAAAAGGTTTAAGAAAAACTGAAAGAAGTATCATTTTATTAACCATAGCAGAAATGTGTTTCATGCTTATTTGGATTGAAAAAGTCTAATATCTTGAATATCTTTTAAATTTAATGTTTTTGTATTTAATAAGGTTTTATAAAGCTTTAACAAGTTTATGCATATATAGTGAAAAAAGGTCTTTTTTTGAAAAAAATAAAATAAAATAAAAATAAAGAAATAAACATTTATAAATTTATGATTTAAAATGACTAGACATTGTTATAAACCTTTATAAAAGTTCACCATAGTTGATGGCCTAAATAACCCATTTAAATAACAACAAATAGGAGGAAATTTACACAAAAGGCTTGTTTTTGGTGTTTTCTTCAATTACTCTTAGGAATAAAAATTTTGAAGACTGTAAATAAGGCTTCAAAGTAAATGTAAATTTGATTTATATATAAATTTGTTAAGATTCCAACAATAATGGCCAACCATAGCTCTAATACTGTTTGTTAAGATTCCTACGGCAATGGGGTCTACTATTTTAACGGGGGACAAGGGGCTGACACCCTTGTCTCCTCTTTTGTCCCTTTTTTTTTCCAGCGCAGCCCAGTTTCTGTTCTGTATTTTTGACAGTTTTAACAGTTTGACTTATTAAACTTTATATTTTCTGTTCCGCATTTTCAGGTTTATAGCTTTTTGATATAAACAAAATTATAAAAATAAAAAAAAAAATTAAAAAAAAATGCTACAGTACCCCTATGGGGGTAGACCCCGTGAGACTAAAAAAACAGCCCCCGTTAATATAACCCATGCCAAAAAAATAGCTCACCAAACTTACATGTTAACTTTGGGATGTGGGATTGGATTTGCACACCTAATATAATTTAAGTAATTTGTAAAGTGTCCAATTTTGACTTGTGATATTGAAGCATTCGAAACTACTTTTTGCTCATTAAATTTGTTTTACCTTCACCTTTTTGGATTAGTGCTTATAACATCCATTACATCACATAGCTATCCTTCAGGTTTCTTCATTTTGAATATTTTTAGCAGGTGAAAGTACGTCCTGTTATGGACAAAAGGTATGGTAGCATATGTGTATGTCTTTGGCGCTCACAAACAAAAGTTTGCAACAATGACCAATTGTAGACACAAATATCAAATGTGATGTTTCATTTTTCATTGTTATCACCTACACTCTTTTACATATCCTCTCATGAATATTGGTCTGGTAAAAATTATCCTATATGTTTGTGAAGTATCCTCATAACTTTTTTTTTTTATTAAAACCGAATACAGGGGGGTAGATGTGAGCATTGAGAATCTGCACCAAGGTTTTACACATGTCTTTGAGTCGACATTTGATGACTCTGAAGGCCTCACAGAGTACGTTGCTCATCCAGCGCACGTCGAGTTCGGGAACGGTTTCCTGATAAAATTCTTGTCATTGACTACAAACCTACAAAAATGTAGCTATATATGTCCTATGTACTTTATGTCATTAGACACATATAAAATGTTGGTGTATTGTATACGAGATATTTTATACCTAAAATATATGCACGCTACTGTTTTATGGGTGACTTTTTTACGAGAACCATTTTATCTGCAAGAACTGAGATAACTACTAAAAACATACATGCACGCCTTTTAAAATAAAATAAAAATACATGCAAATCATCAATAATCGTAAGTATTCACATATGTTCTTCAATATCATCATGAACTCATTCTCTTTTTTCACAAAAACCTTACACACGGCCGCAATATTGTCATTGCATGCCTTATAAGAACATACATGCACACCTTCAAAGAAAAATTTTGTATTTCCAATTTCTTATCAAATTATTTAGAACAACTATGTTTTTTTTTTTAAAACATATATGTTGTTTTTAGAACATATGTGCAAAAATATAATTATTGAAGGCATACATGTATGTTTTTTGTGGTTCTCTCATTTTTCGCAGATAAGATGGTTCTCGCAAGAAAGTCTCACCTGTTTTATTTAAATTGATTCCCTTTTTGAGACAATACATTTTGTTAATAAAAAATTATCATGTGTATATGATTATTATTCTGATAAATTTAGGTTCTACACTTGTTGATTACTTTTGGTTCTAAAGACATTAGTCCAACAAGATCATTTAATCGATTATAATTAAGCATTGGTTCAAATCACAACCACTATCTCTAAGTACATGCATTTTTGTTTATAGATGGAAGTGATTTGTACTATAACATTGACTGCTTTTAGCAGGGACATTTTGAGGCTTTCGTCGGGGACATCTCTCTGCCAATAACTTTCGGCGGGGACATGTCCCCACTGAAAGTTCCCCGCAAAACCCCCCTCGCTGATCACTTTCGGCGGGGACAAATCGTTTTTTTGGCCGGGACGTGTGGGTCCCACAGCATTTTGGCTGGTCAAACTGTAACACCCCCAAAATTGAGTCCAGCGGTAACATACATGCAATGGGGTGCTACTAAATCGGTATGATAACATAAGGTAGAAAGACTGATTTTTATTTACGTCAATATGAATAAAGTTCATTATCAAAACCATTAAGTTTACATATTATAAAAGTAGTACGAAAATAGGTCCATAAAGAAATTAAAGCGGTCCTAAATGTTTATCAGAGTCGCCTATGACCATGCCCTTTGCCAAGCGCCTTCCAATATTGAGCTATCGCCATATACTTGAGAATACATGATAAAAGGTCAGCTTACACTGGTGAATTCATATAATTTAATCAAAAGATTTATTAGTGGACCTGATAGAGTTATTTGCTATGTAGGACTAGGATAGATATTACCATACATTCCAACAACATTCCAATCATAATCATTCCAATATCGAAGAGAGAGAGATCTCAATAGGGCCCTAGGCGACGCTAGCCAAGTTCCAAAGCAACCCTGGTCTAGGTCGGAAGTAGATATTTATACTTAGCTAGGTTCCAAAGCAGCCCTAGCCTAAATCAACATCTATCGCTTATCTTACCCTTAGCTAGTCAACACATTAGCAAGTCAAAAGTAGTTGCGGGTCTAGAAAATAGTTGAGCTAGGAAGCTCACATTTATATCAAGTAATCATATATTGCCTAAGAATAACCAGTTCAGGTATATCAATCAATCAATCAAATCTTAATTAAACATTTCATGCATTCAGATAAACAATCATTAAGTTTAGTTAAAATGAGCATGTATTCTCCCCCAAAATAGTTATAAAAACCGTTAAAAAGTAGATGCCATGATCGCCACAACAATGCAATGATCACGACTGACACAACTGGCATCTAAAGGCTAAACACAACGATATCCAGAAGAAAGGTACGACGAGTACAATGGTACAGAAATGGCGTAACATAATATGTATATGATTGTTAAAATGAGCATGTATTGCTCATTAGTACGATCCAATTGGTGTTGAATGTTTTGGTACTTGGATCGGTGGGCACGTTCCGTCCCAATTTATGTGTGATATGGTATTTGGATCGGTAGGCACGTTCCGTCCCAATTGATGTTGGATATGGTATTTGGACCGGTGGGCACGTTCCGTCCCAAGTGTTGCCTTATGTTGCGTTAGTTGGTTTTTGTGATACTTCAATGTCTTTCAATTAGTACTTTACATTCTATTGAAGATACCTTTTTTGGATATTTTTTTTGGTTATTTTATTTGGAGTATTATTACGACACTTTGTGTCTGTACATTGCTCTATTTGTTTGCATATAGTAATTCTTTATATAGACACCATGTATTGTGATGATATCCGTGAAGTTACACTCGTGTTTCCACCTTGGCGAGGTGTGACAGGAACTCTTGGGTTCCTAAAAAAGTAAACGTTTGTGTTTGGAGGGCGTCGCTTGATAGGCTGCCATCTATTGTTAATTTGGTTAACGGGGGCATCAATTTAGTTTCTAAGCTCTGTCCTTTTTGTAAGTTGGAAGATGAGACCCTTGAGCATTGTCTGATCAAATGTCCTCGTATTCAATCCTTGTGGCGTAAGGTTTGGAGTTGGTCGAGATTTAATACGACATTCTCAATTCCTCGTGTCACCATTAAAGATGTCGAAACAAGTAACTTGGGTATTGCTGGAAACCATGTGTTATCCAAAATCTTTCACGGTGTGTACCAATGTGTGCTTTGGGCGATATGGCGTTGGAGAAATAAAGTCATTAATCCCCCTCCAGAATCTGTCATTGATGCAAAGTCTGATGATATTTTTCTGGCTATCCAGAGCTTTCGCTCCTTTGGATCTCAAGGAGATGTCATTTGAAGATGGTTTCATGGGATGTGTGAAGTGTGAACTCAAATCCAAGAGATGTGATGTCTTAAACTCTTTTTGTTGTATCCTTGTTTGTTTTTTGTTTCCGTCCTTCTGTACAGTTATTTCTTAGGCTCTTCCTTTAAGCCTCATTTTATAAAATATTCCTTAAAAAAGGTTTTAATTCAAGCCACTAACATCAAAGAAAATTTACATAGTGCGAGTAATAGAAGGACTTAAGATTTTTAATAGAGCGTCGTGGTGTTTTTTTTTTTTTTTTTTTTTCTTTTTCTTTTTTTTTAAATAATATTATGAGTAATAACATTGCCTTATAAAAAAAATTATTATGTAAAATTGAGAGTCGTACGTATCACAAAAGAAATATTTTATTAGAAAATTACATTTCATGACCTAAAATCAGCTTTTAATGAGGAACCAGCTTTTAATGAGGAACCAGGATATGAAGCTTTGGAGTCAAGAGATGGTCTAGGCTGCTTTGATTAGAGCATGGAAAGTGAAGAAGAACCTATTCAGCTTGCTATGATGGCTACATCACCAAATTCATCCACTATCTCTAAGGGCAACCAAGCAGAGGAGCTTAAAGATCATCTTATTGTGGATAGTGGTTGCTCTGGAAGCATGACAGGAGAAAAGGAGCTCTTTTCAGATTTTAAGGCTTATTTTGGAGGAAGAGTTGCATTTGGGAATGATCCTGATGGAGGGAGAATCACTGGCAAAGGAACCATTAAGGTTGGATCAATTGATTTTGAGAATGTTAGATATGTGAAGGAGCTTAAATTCAACCTTTTGTCAGTCTCTCAGATCTGTGACAAGAAGTATCCTGTGTTATTTCTTGACACAGAATGTCTTATTCTCTCCCCTGAGTTTAGATTAGAAGATGAAAACTTGGTGATGCTGAGAGTACCAAGAACCAATGATGTGTATAGCATAGACTTGAAGAACATCAATTCTACTGAAAGAGCAACATGCTTGATAGCAAGGGCAACAATGGAAGAAGCACATCAATGGCACAGAAGATTAGGGCATGTAAATTTCAAGAACATCAACAAGTTGGTCAAAGGAAATTTAGTTAGAGGTTTACCTTCTAAGACATTCAAGAATGATCACTCATGTCTATCTTGCAAGAAGGGTAAACAACACAAGGCTTCATGTAAAAAGATTAAAGAAAGAACTATTAGGGAGCCTTTGGAATTGCTGCATATGGATCTGTTTGGACCTGTTTCAGTTGTTAGTTTAAACAAGAAAAAGTACTGTTTGGCTATAACAGATGACTGTAGCAGATTTAGCTGGGTCTTTTTCTTGGGATTCAAAGATGAAAATTTTGATGCTATTCAGGATCTTATAATAGCACTTGAAAATTAGTTAAGACTCAAGGTTAGAGGCATTAAATGTGATAATGGGACTGAATTCAAGAATCAGCTAATGGATGAATTTTGTGCCAAGAAAGGAATTAAGAGAGAGTTTAGCATTACCAAAACTCTTCAGCAGAATGGAGTTGCAGAAAGGAAGAATAGAACTTTGATAGAAGCAGCAAGGACAATGCTTGCAGACTCCCAATTACCTGTTCCATTTTGGGCTGAAGCTATAAGTGCTGCTTGTTATGTGTTGAATAGAGTATCAGTGACAAAACCACAGATGAAGACACCTTATTAGTTACTCATGGGAAAGAAACCAAACATTAAGTTCATGAAACCTTTTGGATGTCCCCTGACTATTTTGAATATTGCTGATAATTTGGGAAAATTTGATGGAAAGTCAGATGAAGGATACTTATTGGGTTATTGTACCAATAGCAAAGGATTCAGAGTGTACAACAGGGCTACCAAGAAGGTTCAAGAATGTCTTCATGTTGAATTTCTAGAAGAATAAGAAAATCAAAAAGGTAAAGGTCCTGATTGGATGTTTGATCTTGATTTGATGGCCTCATCCATGAATTATGTACCTGTAAGGGAAGAAAGTCAAGTCGTTCATAATGAAGAAGAATCACAATACATTGTTCATGGAGTCAATATAAGAGCTGAAGATGATTCTGATGAAGCACCCAGTGATGAGAAGAAAAGTACTTTTGAACCTCAAAGTACTGTTGATCCACAAAGTACTGTTCAACCAAAGACCACAGTATCTGATGAAAACCAAGCTTTCCAAGATGAACTTAATAGGATGCTTCTTCAAGAAACTATTGCTAAGTCCTATGAAGATGATCAAAGGAGAGATTGTGAAGCAGAAAAGAAGAAGGCTACAGGCACTGACAGTACTTTACCTCAAAGTACTTCTGATCCATTTGAAAGTACTTCTAATGTCTTAGATACTTCCAATTGGATCAATACTGATGATCTAACTGATCCAACCATGCCTGCCTTGGAAGATACTGATAATGAATTAGAAAAAGAAGGCATTTTCTCAGATTCCAGTGAAGACCTTGATTTCACAAATTTGGAAGATAATCTTGAAGTTTCACCAACTCCTACACTAAGAATTCATAAAGATCATCCTGTCAGTAAAATTATTGGACCTTCTACTTCAGGAGTGCTCACAAGAACTAAAGCTAAGAATCTTTCTCAACAACATTCTTCTTTATGTTGGATAGATATACTCTGACCAAACTACTTTGTAGCTTGTAAGGTTTTAACAATCTTGAATAACTCAAAATAATTAATATTGAAACACTGATATTACTTTGTAAAGTATGCGGAATCTACTAACACAAAGCTAAGAAGAACTTTGTTTATATTAAAATTAACTCTTGAACCTGCTTCTCTAAACACAGATTCACTAACAATCCCTAACTTCTCTAAAATCGTTTTCTAGAAATCGTAATGTGAAACTCTAAAACTCATATCTCTAATACCATCCTAAGGCTCCTTTTATAGGCATAAGGAAAACCTTAAGTCGGTTTACAATATTACTTGAACGACAAGTAAATTATCCCTAACTAATTCTAGAACATTCATATAATATTACATAATAATCCTTAAACAATATTGCACATTAGTCCTTGTTCTTCGAAGTACTTTGAATAATCTTCAATAATCTAGCAGTACTTTGACCTTGAACAACACATTGACTTTGAGCAGTACTTTGACACAGCAGTACTTTGATTTTTCCAGCAGTACTTTGATCTTCATATTCCATCAATCCTCCCCTAACTTGAACTCCACTTGCTTGATTTCAAGTTTCTTTGTAATCTTTGATCTTCAATATCTTTATCATCAAGAAAGTTTGTATCTTTATCTCTTTCCTATCTTGTATGTCAAAGTGCTCTTGTTCAGCTTCAGATGATATCTTCACAGCAACTTAGCAGTATTTTGACAAAGTGTACATCAAATCTTTTAAAGTTTCATACTATTCTCATCAATTCCTAATGCGTGGGAATTGCACCAGGCTTTACCTCTCGAGGGATCTCGAGAAGCTTACAACCCCCACCAGGCAGTGTACCTGATCGTTGTAATATAGTATAGTGACAAGTACCGGGGTATTGATCGTTCAACTCAGGAATAGTGTCACTAGGATTAGAAAGCCTAAAAATTAAGTCTAGATGCGAGGGATGTTTCTTTTTGTATTTTTATATTTTATGAAAAGCAAGTAAAAATCTCGGGTATTAGAAGAGTGGGCGGAATTAGTTGCTAGTCAACTAACCCAATAACTAAGATGCAATCAAAATAAAATAACAAAAAGGAAAATAAAACTAATTACTAATGTGGTGTGAACAATAAATGGGAAAATTGTGTTTACTTAGATTTCATTACTCCCTAGATATCTTTTACAGGTTGATAGTTTGTTACAGTTGCATGGATGACGGGTTATATTCCTTAATACCATTCATGGGGTGGCGTACGTACTTCCCCAACTCTATAAGCTCCTACTTCACTCCTATGTCGAGCCTGCAAGAAGCTCCTAGCATGGGATCATTAGAATTCGCTCATGCATTAAATACAACCATAAAAACCTAGTACGCATTGGTTCATGTTTCTTAAGACATTCAAGCAAGTTACACTATGGAAGTCTGCTAGTTTTCTTAAGCTTAACATCGAAATCATTCATCCGTAACAACTATAAACAAGCAATCAACCCATAATCAACATCTAGGTTTTACTACATCTAAGCAAACACACAAGAGATCTAGCCTAGCATGTTAAAATCAAGACAATCGTAAGATATATTCACACAACACATAGACATATTGAATGAATTGAAAGGATACTTATCTTAACTGAACATGAAAGGTTTCAAAGGGTAAAAACCCTTGAAAGAACTGATAAAATCGTGCTAGGGTTTCTCCAAGTTATCTCCCTAATTGTCCTCTCTTAATGAAAAAATTACAAAACTATATATAGATTTTCCAACGTGACGGCGTCAAGAAGAGAAATCTGACACCGTCAACCCGCTGCCCATAGTAATATCGGATTTCCTAGATCTAGATCTGACGCCATCAAGAGCAAATTATCTCTTGGCTACCACGTGTAATGGGATCACGACGGCCTATGGTGACGCCGTCATGCCCCTTAGTGTAAAACTCTCTGGACCGTCACGGACTCTATCCACTTCACCTCTTGTAATACTCTTGACGCCGTCATGTAGAACTTGGTAACGCCGTTAGGTACTGTTCCAGCAAGGAAAATTAAGACTTTGCCGTTTTCTTCACTTTTATGCTCCAAAAACGTCCAAAATGCTTCCTTTTCTAGAATTCAGTCCAAAAGTACCTAAAATCACAAAAGGAACGATTTAGGGAAATATTTGATCAAATAAATTTGATTCCGGGCTTAAATGACCCCCTAAAAACGAATCATTTTTCGCCTCATCAATTCCAGATGTGTAAACTTCTGTGAGAGGTGAATTGATGAGGCGAAAAATAATTCGTTTTTAGGGGGTCATTTAAGCCCTGTGTAAACTTCTGTGAGAGGTGAATCATTGAATTTTTAATGGATTTTGATGTCACTTTACCAAAGCCATTAACTCTGGAGTAGCCAATGTTTAAGTTAGAACAACCATGGTACATTGATAACCATATGATTTTTAGCAAATCATCAGCTAACAACGGATTTGATTAGTCTTTACCAATAGCCATTTGCTTTTGGACTAGTTAGTTCTTTGATTACAACCATGGTGAACTAATTACCATAAAATGGATTTTCCACAGCCTTTACCACAGGCCATTTTCTTGTGGGCTAGTCAACTTTTCACTTTTACAGATATGGTGAGTTGAACACCATACAATTTTTAGTAAATTGTCAACTAAAAACGGATTTGATTATCATACCAGAGCCGTACCCTCATGATGAGTCAAACTCTTTCTTGACTGTTAAACATGGTGAGTTGATTACCATTTGTTGTGCAGTACAAGTACTAACACCATGTATTACTCTTCAAATCCTTTTATTTATATCATCTTAAGCTTCAAAACTTTTATTTAATTATACAAAAGACTTTTACTGGTTTTATGTAGCAAGCAGTACTTTGGTAAAGTACTGTCTGTCTTGCAGTACTTTGAGAAAAGTACCTTTTTATTCAAATAATTTACACAATACAAATTATACCAGCACTTATGCAATATCATTCATCTGAAGTAGTCCATCTTATGAACAGCTTGATCACCATGAATGCTACTTCAGTTTCATCCTCAACCTCTATTCCATGATCCAACATCCTGAGCATAAGTTCTCTTATCAAAGGATATCTTCTTTCAGCTAACATATGAATCATGGTACCATCTTCCATCTCAAGTGAATGAACTCCTGATGACTCAAAGAATCTCCATCTTGTTATCTCCTAGTTTTCTTGATCATTCCACAGAGTATCATTACTTGTTTCTTCAGTTTCCCAGATGGTTATCAAATCTCCAAGTAAGATTAATCCCACTCCTGTTGCTTCAATATTCTCAAAATAAGTCTGCACTTGTAAATACAAATTGTATAAATCTTCTCTATCTATCATGTGCAACACATCCCATAACATATTGAACACAGTAAAGCTTTCATCCTCTCTGTGAAACATGAGATAATTTCCTTCAGTTGATTCAACCACGGAGAATGAGATAATCTTAGACTTCTTTCCAAAGTCTTTTGTTTTCTTATTTTCAAAATCAACAACTCTGAATAATTCTTCTGTTCATCAATTGTATCCGATCTTATCATTTTGAGCCTTTTTGACAATTGATCATCCTGAATAGCTTTCTTCCTTTTTAACTTTCTTTTCTCAACTTGTTCTTTCATCACATCTTCTAACTTCTTTTCTCTTTCAGCATCCATAGGCACAAAGTTATCCAGCTCTCTCTTAATAGATTCTTGAACACTATCCCACAGTGCTTTCACATATGGATATCTTAGCCTTTGTAAATTCTTGTATCCTCTTCTTTTCAAGAAACTAATCATCCAATTTATTTCTTGAGCAATAGTCATTGGTTTTCTTGTTACAGCAACTGGCTTTCTTATCTCTTCTAAGTATTGTGCATCATAAATAGCTTGTTGTTGTCTAGCAATCACTTCATTCTTAGCTATATCTATTTCTCTCAGCTGTGCAAGAGTTAGCTTCTTCTTTTTCTTCTTGGTTTCCTTCATGATCCCTTTTCCTTTGTCTTTTGGATCTAAAGCTTCAGGTTCAGAAGAAGATTCAGAGACTTGTTGTGCATGCTCAGAAATATGTATACCTGTTGGTCTATCCAAATTGAGCATTATCTGAGCTATTGTCTCATCATCACTAGCTGTATGCTCCTTGACTTCTTCTTGCTGAAATGGATTAGAAGGAACAGCTTCATCTTCAAATGCTTTTGTAGAAAGTCTAGCTGTAGAAGTTCCAATTTCGTCAATATTCATTGCAGCAGTACCTTGCACACCAGTACTTTGCATACCAGTACTTTCATCAACAGTACTTTGAACATCAGTACTTTGAATGTGAGTACTTTGAATATTTTCAACTTGTTCTCCAGCCTCTTGCTCATCAACTTTTTCTTCTTGAACAATGTTCTCAGCCCCATCAGTCTTTTATTTCTGGCACAAAGTTCAAAGGTTCTTCTGGATAATGCCAAAGATGAGCATCTTCTGAATATTGAACTCCAACATCATCTTCATTCAAATTATCCTCTTGATATCTTTTGAATATTGAACTCCAACATCATCTTCATTCAAATTATCTTCTTGATTCCTCCCCAATTTGAAAGATGATGACTTCTTCTTACCCCTCTTAGATTTAGAGGCCTTCTTGGCAGACTTAGACTTCTTCTTTTTGGATTGCTTCTGTTCTTTCATATAAAGTCTAAAGTTTTGAACAAGTGGCAACACAAACCTCTTAAACCTTCTGAATTTATTCCTCAATCTTGTAATCTCTGCAGACTGGTTGTCGATCACTTTCTTCATCCTTCTGAACTCCCTAGTCAAAGCATAATTATCCAAAGGTCCCTTACCTCCCTAATCTCCTCCAGATGTCTGAAACCCACCTGTGGAAGTATAATCATTGGGAGAGGGTGTTGGAGTATGCTCTGAAGCAGCACCTTGCAGAGAAGTACCTTCCTTTAAAATAGAATGTGGAGAAGTACTTTAAGCAGAAATAGTCTTTTCCTTTGAAACAGATACTGAGGCAGTTCTTTCACTTGAATCAACAGGCTGTGGTGAAGCAAGAGCTGGTGTAGGAGTATGTACTGATACAGAATGCTCAGAATGATTAGATTGTTCAGCATGTGCAGAATGATCAAAACCACTAACTTCAACACCTTCATTCCTAACAGCTTGTGCTACTTCCAATATATAGGCATTCAAAGGTGTATTGTGACCCGAAAACTTAACACCCTTGTGAGACATAAAGGTAAACACCTTAGGTGGAAACAGAACAGTAGGTATATAGTCCTGAGGTTTTGGTGTCCCTTCAAGTGGTTTTTCTAAGAAAAGCAGAACAAATCTAGGGTACATCAAGAATGGTGACCCAGCCTTAATGTGTGCAATCATACCATCAGGAATCATATAGGAAAAGTTAAATGGATGATTGGTAACTAGGCCAACTAAGGAAGATGCTATGGCATGTCCAAATTGATCCCAAGCAGTACTTTTGGGACTCAAGCAATGAAGCAAAATATGAATGAGATATTTCCAATGAGGACTTACCAATGCTTTCTGAAAAGTAAGCTTGTTCAAAGGTCCTTCATACCCAATATCCCTAAGTGCATCCAAAACATCTACTTATCAAACAGAACAGTGCCTCCCTCATAATCAAACAACAAGATCTCCCTTATGGTTGCTTCAGTATTACGAATTGCTCTTCCTATAACTGTGGCATGAATAACATCCTCTCCATCTTCTAACTCAGCCCTAGCCGTAGCCCAAAACTCTTGTATCCAAGGACCAATAACTTCTGGATTCACTAAAAGTGAGTAATTGATGGATGAGCCGATGAGAAAGTCAATGATTCCATGAAAATCAACGTTCTTTTGTGTTTTCTCTAGGTTACCAATCATATTGTGTTTGGTGATGGTGGGACGATTTGCCATTGTAAGTGTGGTAGAAAGAAGAATGATGATCGTTGATGAATTTGGTGATGATTGATGAATGAATAAGGGTTGTAAAGATGAAAAAGATATTCGTAAAGAGAGATAATATACAAAGAATCACGGTTAATAAATTATTTTACCGTTATTTTTGGAAGTTATCTTCCCCATATCTTTCGAATGGTTGTTACCCATATTTTTGACCATTGGAACAGTATCATGACACGTCAGCGCATCCTTCAAAACACCAAGCAGTACTTTCCATCTTTCATGAAGCAGTACTTTCATCCGTGAACAAAGCAGTACTTTGGCAAAGTACTCTCCAATCAAAATATCTAATAGTGTTGACTGTTTGACCAAAATATCTTAAAATTAAACCCGAGACATTTAATACTTTCCATATTTAATCACCAAAGCTACCAAAGCAAGTAGAATTGAATGATCATCATTAATAACCCTTGAGACTTTGTTGCCTATAAAAAGAACTTGCAATTAACACTTCTCTCCATCAAAACTTGTAATTCTCATCACAAAAACCCTAATCAGCATTATGAATCACTTTTCAATGATATACATCTCTTTTGATTTTGATGGCTCCACTGATTCAGAAATCAGTTATTACTCTGATTCTGACTTTGACTCTGATGCAGGATAGAGTGGTTACTTTCCTCCTGATGCAACAAGCTCAACCCATCCTAAACCTAACAAAAAGGTGTCTGTCCCTGCTCCTGCTCAAACTCTTTCTAATGAATTGCCACAGGCCTTGACACAGGCTCTTGAGTCAGCCTTAAAGAACATGAAGTAGCCTGCTCAAAGGAAACCTGCAAGACAAGAGAGACCTCCCAAGCAAATACTTGGCCTGGCTTGCCCAAGGAAACAAGCTTCTTTTGATGACAAAAGAAAGACTGCTCAGAAGGGAAAGCAGAGCTATCAAGGAAAAAGAAAAAGGCCAATGGAGTAGGGTGTGTAGGTTGTAGGTTGGGTAGGTTTGGTGTAGGTTGTTTGGATTAGTTCACTCTTTGTCTTGGTTGTGTATCTTTGTCATGGTTGTGTCTGTAGCTCTGGAATGATGAATGTAACCCCTTGAATAATAATGAATAAAAATTCTTCTCTTTTGAATGAGACATGTAGCCTCCCCTCAAATAATGACTAACTACTAATGCCTCCCCTAAAAAATAGCTTAATTATTTATCATACCAATACTCACTACTAAGAAAGTAAATCTTGAAACATCAAAACCCTTTGTGAGTAAATCTGCTACATTATCATCTGTATGGACTTTAACCACATTTATGAGCCTATGCTCATAGCAATCTCTAATAAAATCATTTCTAATCTGAATGTGCTTTGTCTTGGAGTGATAAACTGGATTCTTCACAATACAAATGGTACTCTCATTATCAATGTTGATAGGAGTGTTCTTGAAGTTGAATCCATAATCCAAAAGCTGATTTTGCAACCAAAGTACTTGTGCACAACAACTTGCAGCAGCTACATATTCTGCTTCTGTGGAAGATGTTGTTGCAATTGTTTGCTTTTTGCATTGCCATGAGACTAATCTACTCCCAAGATATTGACATCCTCCAGTTGTTGATCTTCTATCATAGTTGTCACCAGCATAATCACTATCTGAAAAAGCTTGTAGATGAAAAGGGGACTCCCTAGGATACCATAATCCTAGCATAGGTTTTTGCCTTAGATACCTAAAAATCCTCTTGATAGCATTCAAATGTGAAAACTTGGGTTGAACTTGATGTCTTGCACATAAACAAACCGCAAAAGTAATGTCAGGTCTAGATGCAGTTAAGTACATTAGACATCCAATCATAGACCTGTATAGTTTGACATCAACATCTTCTCCATCTTCATCTTTTCCCAAAGGTTTGTTAGCATCAACAGGTGTAGAAGCTGGCTTGACAGTGGTGAAGTTGAATCTCTTAAGAATGTTTGCAACATACTTGTCTTGACTTATGAAAATTCCACTGCTTGATTGTTGAACTTGAAGTCCCAAAAATAAAGTTAATTCACCCATTGAACTCATTTGAAATTCTTTTTGCATAAGATCTTCAAATTCCTTCACCATGGACTGCTTTGTAGCTCCAAAAATAATGTCATCCACATAAACTTGGACCAGCATGATATCCTTTTTATCTCTTTTGATAAACAAGGTCTTGTCAATAGCACCTCTCCTGTAACCATGTTGCAATATAAAAGTGGAGAGTCTTTCATACCATGCTCTAGGGGCTTGATGAAGGCCATACAGAGCCTTTATAACCTTGTAGACTTTGTTTGGATGTGCAGGATCTTCAATTCCAGGAGGTTGTTTAACATAAACTTCCTCTGTGATAGTGCCATAAAGAAAAGCACTTTTAACATCCATTTGATATACAGGAAAGCCCATATATGATGCAAAAGCCAAAAACAGTCTTATGGCTTCAATCCTTGCCACATGAGCAAAGACTTCATCATAGTCTACCCCTTCTTCTTGTCTATATCCTTGAGCTACTAACCTTGCTTTATTCTTGATTACATTCCCTCTTTCATATCTTTTAACTCTGAAGACCCATTTTTTTCAAATTAGCCTTTTACCATCAAGTAAATCACATAATACCCATACTTCTTGAAGTTTGAATTGTAAAAGTTCTTCTTGCATAGCTTCAACCCAACTCTCCTTGGCTAATGCTTGTTTTATTGTCTTAGGTTCTTCTTGAGACATAAAGCAAGCAAATAAACACAACTGCTGATCCTTATGATTTACCCTGTTCTGCTTGTAGATAAAGCTAAGTAAAGAAGTATGTTGTTGAGAAAGATTCTTAGCTTTAGTTCTTGTGAGCACTCCTGAAGTAGAAGGTTCAATGATGATGGATCTAGATACCTTGAACTGTGTTAGATTGATACTTTGAGTTATATCACTAAGTATGCGGAATCTACTTAGTAACACTTAGAAGATTGATTGTGAATGAAACAGTTGTTTATGAATGAGAACAATATATGTAACAAATGGTTAGCTCCAAGATTATTAATGATAATAATACGAGTGATCTTGATATCACTAGGGTTACACCTTGAAGCTCTAGAAAACGTATATCTAACCTTTAACCTAGGATCTCCTTTTATAGCACAAGGAGTCCTCTTATACAAGATAAGTATAATGCTAATAGAATAAGATATATACAAGATCTATTCTATATTTATCTAAACACGTTTCCTAACAGTTATCTGAACAGCAGTGGTAATATATGTTCTTGCAGTGGTAATGAGTTTCCACTGCAAGTACATTCTTCAGCAGTTGTAATGTCTTCACTAGCCGTGGTAACTGTTAGTATAATTCCCAACAATCCTCCCCTAAACTTATGATTAATAAGTAAATCAATAAGTTTCTTCAAGTAATCAGCAAACATGAGGATATGGGAATTCTTCCAAAAACTTATCTTCTTCTTCTTAACTCTTTGTCAGCTCTCACACTTTGATAATAAATTCTTTGCAGCAGATCTTCTATGACTTCACTTCTTTCCCAACACCTAAGCTTCACTGACATCATCACAGTCAATACTCCAGCTCTCAATGGATATTCTTTCTCTGCAAGCATAAACACATCAACTCCATCTTGAGTAGAAAGATGATGCACAACACTTGAGTCATAAAACTTCCACAAAGTATTCATGTTGTGAGCTTCAAATCTCCAATATCTGTCACTTGGGTCAGGTTCATATAATCTTCTGAAGTGAACCCATAATTCCTTAGCTTTGACATCAACAAGTTCATCCTTCTTAAACTGATCTTGAACAATTCTCCACAAAGTATCCAAGTCTTCTCTATCACAAGATCTAACAATGTCTTCAAAATCTCTGCAAATACTTGTGATACTTCCAGTTCTAATGATCTTCCAAGCAACTCCAAAATCATCAGAATAGATCTCCCAACCAACTACTGGATATTTTGTTTGTAGAGGTTCAATATTAAGCACATCAGTCTCTATAAACATCATATTTGTAACTTGCTCTTCTGTCAACTTGCTAAGACCCTCTTCTGCTTGATATTATTCCTGAGTCTTCAATTTCTTTGCATCTTTTGATCCAAGACTCACTCCTAATCTTTTTGTCTTCATCACTATAGGTTCTTGATCCATTGGAATGAACTTACTATCTTGTCTTTTAATTCTGTAGTAAATACCTTCAATTTGATCATGTGACATTCCTTTGAATTGAGCCATCTTCATATTGCCAACATGACAACAAAAAGTCTTCATCTTAGCAACGATCTGTGCCTTTGTAAGTTTCCTTGGCTTCTTTTGACCTTTTCTAACATCCTCAATGACATCATCAAGAGCCTATTGATTCTTCATTTGAATAAAATCTTTTAGTTGAGCAGACTTTTGTTCTTCATTCAAGGTTATATTAGCAATAAGTTCAATAGCCTTCTTCTTGATAATAGGATCATTATTAATCATGAAATCAATCTCTTCCTCTGTAGGCACATAAGTGAACATTGGAGGTTTCTCATGTATGACAATTGGTGGAACAACTGAAATTGGTTATGCCATTACTGCTTCAAGTTTATCCAACCTCTTTGCTTCCATAAAACTAGCAACTTCATCTTCCTCTAGTTTTCTTTTCTTTTCATGCTCTGCTGCAGCAAATTGTTCTGCCAATCTTGCATCAAAATCAATCTGAGCTTGATCTTTCTTAGAAATCTTTCTTGTTTGCTCTTGTTCTGAACCAGTTACAATAGCTTTTCCTTTGACTATTCTTATTCTGGCAGCTTCTTCCTCTACAGTGGTAACATTTTGACTATCAGTGGGAATGTTTTCACTTGCAGTGGAAATATGTTGATCAGTGGGAACTTGTTCTGCATCAATGGAAATTGGTTGAGCAAAATTAAAATCAGCATCAGCATCCATATCTTCAAAATCTAACTTCCTCCCCTTAGTCTCAGCTACATCTTCCTTTGCTTGAGCATTGTCAGAATCAGTTAACTCAGCAAATTCCTTATCAAAATTAAGTCTCCTCCCCTTAAACTCTGCATCTGATTTCCTCCCCTGTTTGGAAGAATGTCCCAAATCTTTACTAGAACTTGCAGAAAATTCATCCTGAGGTGAAGATGAAGAGGAGAACACAACTTTAGCAGGTCTTTTCTTCTTGAGACTCTCAACTTCATTCTGTAACCTTTGAATTTCTGCCTTCATTTGATTCAGCTCTGTGGCATGTTGTACTTTGGTCTGTGCCAGATCTTTCTCCAGAGCTTGAACCTGCTTGACTAATTTTGTACAGATATCTATCAAGTCAGGTAGTTGCACACTGCCCTCAACACTTCCAACTATGTGACCTGTTGGGAGAGGTGAATCATGGGGCATTGATTCAGGCTCTTCCCTAGCTGGACTAGGATTAAGCCTTGAACCACCACTGCTTGTCCCTAAACCAAAAGGTTCAGCAACATGCAATGTTGAGATGAGAGAATTTGGCTGTTTATGCCTTCTCTCATAAGTGTGAGTTACAGCAGGGGTATAATGAATTGGTGGAACAACAATATTGGGTGTGTTATGGGATACAACTGGGATGGTTGCATCTTCACCCTGTACTTGAGAAATTTTAGCAAGCATTTGAGGAAAAAGTGGATGAACCTCCCCATTCCAAAGATCTGAAGCCTTACTCATGTTTTGAAAAACTTTTGGCTTAAGACAGGAGGTTTCATAAATTCTATTGTGAGGTTGCAGTCGAAACTCATTTAACACTACTTGCACAAACCTTGGATACATCAAAAATTTATATGGACTATTTACATTGCCTTTCATATTATTAAAAATAAACTTTGAAAAATTGAAAGTCCTATCAGTTGCCAAACAAACCAAAGGATAAGCCATGGTTGATGAAAATTGTTCATAAGATGTTTTCTTAGGACTTAGGCAATGTAAAAGAGTGTGAATGAAAAATCTCCAATGGGGACAAAAACATCCTTTTCTAAAAGTTACTTTTTGTTCAGATGTATCATACCCCATTAAAGCAATATTTTCAAAAATATCTGAATTGGGTAATGTGATGATACCATTGAGATCATCCAATTGGAGAATTCTCCTCAAGGATGACTCAGTAACATCAATAGTTACCCCATCCACTGTGGCTCTAAGAGCTTCCACAGATTCATGTGTGTCTCCTGTTCAAGAGTTATGGACTTCACAGTTTTCCAGAACTGTTTGATATGAGAGACATAGATTGTGGGATTAATAGTTAAGGCATACCTTATGTGAGTTGTATTTAGAAAATCCACAATCTGATGAAAAACAGGGCCACTCTTCTCGTTTGACTTTTGTAGGTAGGCCACTTGGTTGTGCTCCTCAACAAATTTTAGAATCGCCATTATGTGTGAAAAGAGAATAAAAGTGTTAGTAATCAAGATAAAAGAATTTATTAATAGAGTTTGAGGAGGTTGCGCAATGTGAATTATCTATAGAAAGAATTATCTTTTGAAAAGAATATATTATAATAGGTAAGAAGATAATTCATAAAAGATTTACCCTATTAATAAGGAAAGACGGTTATATTTACAACGGCTAGTAAAAAATAGATTACTGACACAACAGTTGTAACGGCTAGTTCATCAGTGGAAAAATTACTCTTGCAGTGGTAACTAATGAACTAGCAGTGGTAAAATTTTCACAACATATCAAGGAGCAGTGGTAAGTAAAACATGAAAATTAGCTGCTCTTATCATAGTTTTTAGCAAACTACCAGCTATCAACGGATTTGATATGTCTTTATCATGAGCCGTTTGCTATGGACTAGCCAACTCTTGATCACTTGGAGTATGGTGAGTTGATAACCATATAGTTTTTGGTAAACTATCAACCATAAACGGATTTGATAAGTCTTTACCAGGAGCCGTTTGCTCTGGACTAGTTGATTCTTATGTGGATTAGACATGGTGAATCAATAACCATTTGTTGTGTGTCTATGATACACACCTTATAACTCCAAAGACTCCAATAAGATGGGTTGTATACTGCAGAAAAAAGTAACACTCAACTTAACCCATAAACATTAACCCAAAGTAACTTTTTAACCAAGTTACTATTTAAAAATATCTTCCAAAAGTCAACCGGATAATAACCAAATTTACTCCTCCAACCTACCAAAACAGGTAAGAGTAAATATTCCACATTAATTAGAATTCGACCTTGACTTTGCTTATAAAAGGGGGCTCATTAACCTTTATCTTTCATCAAAACATATTATCAACACAAACCCTTTACCAACACAATGAGCTGGTTTCCATTAGTCTACTGATGAGCGCTCAAACACTCATCATTTTTATCGTATTTAAACTGCCAAAACATCCGAAAATGCTCAGAAATGCATCAAAATACTAAAAATATCCCAGGGATTGTATTTTATACGTTTCAGATGCAAAATGAGCAAAAACAATGAAAAACGAACAAAGTTTACATAATTAGCAGTTTTAGTCCCCCGACTTTCAAAAATTTACAAACTAGTCCCTGAGCATTTGTTTTGAAAGGAAAGTCAACCTAAGGCATTTAGAAGTCAAAAACAATCAAAATTAACCCTTAGGCAAAAACTTTGGAAAAATTACACTTTTGGTCCCTGCAGTTTAGGAATTTTAAAATGAAAAATATATTTGTGACCTTCATCTTATGGGAATGTAACAAATTTGGTCCCTGGATTAACTTTGGAAAGGTGGCATTTATGGTCCTTAAAAATCACAAAATTACAATTTTGGTCCTTGTCAACATTCACACCAAACGGACCTTTTGTATTATACTTAATCCAAAACCAAACCAAACCACTCCTAATATTAACCACCCCAGCCCATTGTTATCCCAAGCCCAAAGACACCAAAGCCCATCCATCCATTTTATTAATAAAAATGGCCGGGTCAAAATAAGTCAACCCCCTCACCCCTTTTCCCTTGCCGCCATAACCAACCAAACACCCAGCCTCCACAACCTGCACCCCCAACAATCTTGTTCCCCCCTCCTCTCCTACCCAGCCAACCTACCCCTTCCCTCCTCAAACAAAGTCAACCCAGACACCATTATTATCTCCCCTCTCCTCCAACAATCCTAGGCTGAGATGAAGAAGCAAATCAAATCAATAGCTGTGGTGTTTCCAGGGAACAAAGACAACAAAAGATAACCAGACAAAGAGGAGACAAAAGTGTAAAAGAAAGAAAGAAGGCCCTGGTTCAAGTCTTTTTTTTAATTGTATTTATTAGTATAAGTAGTTTCATTGTATGCCATGGAGGCTGAGTAGTCAAGTAGTTTTAAGTAGTTTTTTTTATGTAATTTCCAATTCCAGTTAATTAGTGTAATTTGTAAACTTTTTTAGTATTAATACAAGAATCTTAATTTCTTCAATTTCCAAGTTATTTACAGTTCACAATAACTCTTTAAATCTTGTTCAAGGCTTGTTGTAGTTGTTATTATAATCTATCATAACCTTACATAAGCTCTCAGTACCCAAAAAGAAAACTCATAAAAGAAAGAAAAAAAAAGAGAGGAAATAGAAATTAAATTCACAGGGAGAAAACAAAAAGATGGAAGAACAGATTGAGGCAGTCAGAGTAAGCTACGGATTGGGTTAAGGTTTAGAATCCCATGGGGGATGTTAGGAAATGGTCATGAGTACTGGTTCTTGGTTATCTCATGCACTGGATGACAAGTAAGTTCATGGTTCATAATTTTCTACAATCTTAGCCTAGTGATCTTCATTGTTTGCTATTGTTTCACCCTGCTTATTTAGGCTTTTGTTTGATTAGTGTAGCTGAATTAGTTAAATTTGAGCTTGAATTTGAATACTGGTTTTAAAAATCTTAAAAACAATCTAGATTAGGAGTGTTTGGATCAGGTGGTCTCACTGAGCATAAGTGAGTTTTGTTGGTAGTTTATGTTTGTACAAGCATACTTAGGTCCTAGGAGCCCAATTCAGTCATGAAACTTGAAGTTGTTTAGTTAGAAAGTAAAAACTAGTGTACAATTTTAGAAGCTGTTAACTGTTAGGATAATAGAGTCCCCAATTTTAGTTATAGGTATATAAATTGGTAATTTAGTCAACTGTAGTCTCATTGTAGGTTAGGATAACACATTTAAGTGTCTATGATCATTTGAATCTCAGATTAGTCAACTCTTTCAAGAAAACAAAAAGTCAAAAATACTAGCAAAGCAGATTTTTCTAAAACTTGGAGTATTTTTCTTGAATTTTCAAATGAGAATTGGATTCTGAAAATTGTTGTGATTGGAGTCTACCACCTAATCTGTTAAAACATGCAATCATTTCATTTCTAGAATTTTTTATAAAGGATTTGCAAGCGTGTTTTTGGACCTGCAGGGCATGCAAACCCCCTGCACCACCACTGACCCAATTCCTTTGTATTGTTTGTTTGCTCCTTTGTTGGCTTATATCCCTTGAAGTTTACTGTTTTAGGAAGCCACCTAGGGTGTTTTGTTAGATGTGATCTTACTTTCCCCTTAATTGCTTATTTGGACAGCTTATTGTATTTCTTATTTGCCCTTTTGAGAACTGTTGTTGCTGGTGTGAGTTAGGATACATTGAGCTTTGTGATTCCATGAATCTGTGTGTTATTATTGTTAATCTGTTTTGAATCCTTGAGTTTGCAATTGGTTGTGTAAGTGTTGATTTGTCCCAAAGTGCTAGTCTGAGTATTGCTTGTTTCAATTAGCTCACTTAATAAACATCCATCTGTTGAGAATTTGGACCTGCACAACTCTTCCTTAACTTCTAAATCTAATTAATTAGGTTTATTTGGGTCACCATGAGTTTATTTATTGCCCATACATATGTTGAAGTTGTTTGTTAGCTTTTGAACCAAGCCTTGGGCACTTACACACTTGACTGAGTGATAATCCAACTCAGTAAGTGGTGCAGTTTTCATAAGCTTATAAAAATCTTATTAGTGATCATCAGCCTAAGCTTGTGGGCATTTTGGAAAGCCCACTGGGTGGAATAATAAGCTCAAGGCTTATTTCAGACCTTTGATCAGTTTTGTGGACCCCACAGGGGGCTGCAAGTGAGCCCTTGAGGGCTGTTTGGACCTGATTATATGTAGGATTGCTTATTGGTTAGATTTAGCTTATTCAGTTGAAACTTCCTGACTTTCTTGCTCACTTCAAGTACATTTCAACCTTGTCTAGCTTATTTTGTACCTTAGGACAGTAGTATAGCTTGGTAGTAACTTGTGCTTCATCAAAAGCTCATAACCATAAGCTGTTAAGAAAAGAAGCTAACACTTGGCTTATTTTTGAGATTCATAAAAAGTTCTTTCACAAAAAGTGTTTCTTTTTAATAGTAAATCAGTTGTGAAAAATAAAAAATAGAAAAAGACAAAAAAAATTAGAAGTGATAGCTTCTATTTAAGCCACTTTGGCTTATTTTCTGCTTATTTATAAGCAAAAGCTATTGTTAAATTTTTCTCAGGCTTCTGTTATCATAATAGATTTTTAGGAATTTTTTCAGATTTTTCCTTAATCATTTAGTATTTTTTATATTTTAGTTTAATTTAAATCAATTAAATAATTAGTTTTTAATTATTAGTAATTAATTAAAAAGTAGGAAAAATAGTTTTTCTGTTTCAAAATTAGTTTTATAATATTTTAGATTTTTCTAAATTTAATTTTCATTTTTCTAGTTAATTTTCATAATTATTTGTAATTTAGGATATTTTAGTTAATTAAAAAGTAATTAATAATTAGTAATTAATTAATAGTAATTAATTAATAGTAATTAATTAAATAGTGTAAAAATTATTTTTCTTTTTCTAAAAATTTTCTTAAGCCATTAGGATTGTAAAAATATAAATTTCACGTTCGTAGGACTTTGTTTACTCCCGTTTCACTTTTTTATTTGCGCGTTCGCGTTTATTTTAAACTAAAACGCGCGTTGCTAAGTTAAATTACGTTTTTAGGTAATCTGATCATCAGTAATTTTTAGTTAAGTGTTTCTAAATCATTTTCCATCATAATCTCGTAGTGTAACCATAATAATCAAATTCCCGACCTTCCTGATTAATTACCCGATCCTTTAAAACGTTTACAAATACAATTGCACGCCTCGTCGGGACATAACGACCCGGGGATTCCCTAAACTCCTTGGTTAGTTGGTTTTTGACGTTTGACTTGATTGACCATCACCTGGTTAATTTAGTTGAACGTTCGGAACCAATCAAATTTTGGCGCCGCTGCCGGGGAGGCTGCTACGTATCTGCACACGTTCTTTTAAGATTAGTGATTTTTCACACATCACTGTATAAACTCACCCACTTTTTGTAAATTTTAATCATAAAACAAAAACGTCATTAACACTTTTCCTAAAGTGTTAACAACACAAAAAAATAAAAATAAAAAACAAACAAAACAGATCGTTACGTTTTCTATATCGCGTTTCTTTTAAGGTGATTCTTAAAGAAATACGATTTTGGTAAACGAAACGACACCAAAAATATTGTCCAAAAGTTTTTTCACCCATACACAAAAACCCAAAAACATTCGTCTTTTCTTGTTAATAATAATTCTACATAAAAATAAACCGTCGTAAACCAAGACAGAACACCTACTAACTGGGGGTGTGAACATAATAAGTTCCCAAACAAAAGATAAAAACTTGCCTTTGTATCCCTGTAGGTGGTGTACCTTTCTTAAAGAAGCCACTTACTTGTGATTATTGGTTTAAGTTCACTGTGGTTTTGCCTCGACTTTGTTTTGATTGATTTTTGTTACTAGTGCATGCGCACTCGCTCTTCTAGGTCTACTAGCGCATTATGTGAGCTTGTACGAAAACCTAGAAGACCTCGTAGACGTTCCGCACCAACAGTCGGATCTGAGATCCGTACTGTTTCCACTCTATCTGTCACCATGGCGGAAGACCGCCCTATGTGTGAACTTCTCCAAGCACCCATCGAGGGTTACGGAGATGCTATTGTTGTTCCAGCCATCGTGGCTGATAGTTTTGAGCTCAAAACCGGGTTACTTAATCTTGTAACCTCAAGTCAGTTTTACGATTTTGAGAGGGACGATCCTCATGCTCATATTCGATGGTTCAATAAAATCACATCAACCATCAAGTACAAAAATGTCCCGTGTGAAGCAATCAAGCTTCTTCTATTCCCATTCTCCCTCGAGGGTCAAGCCCGGATTTGGCTTGAGAAACAACCCCCTCGATCTATTGAGACATGGGAAGACTTGGTAAAAAAGTTTGTGAATGAATTCTTCCCACCTTCTAAGACCACGAGTCTTAAAAACGAGATCACTAAGTTCACTCAAAAATATGATGAATCATTTGGTGAAGCGTGGGACCGTTTTAAAGAATTGCTTCGCAAGTGTCCACATCATGGTTTCTCCGAGTTGATGCAACTCGATACTTTCTACAATGGCGTGAGCCAAGTTGATCAGGATTCTCTCAATGCCTCCGCGGGAGGTAACTTTTTGAGTAGAACCACCAAAGAAGCCTTAGCAATCATTGAGAACAAGTCTAAGGTCCGCTCTACACGAAGCAAGCCGGTTGTTTCACAAATTAGTGCGGTTCCTTCCACTTCATCTCCTTCGAGTCAGTCTAGCACCGATGCTAAGATTGACAAGCTTACTGAGGCTATTCAAGCTTTGGTTCTCGCCCAAACTAAGAAAGTTTCATTTCCACAACATCCTCCACCTGCTGAGGTTAAAAAAGTGGAAGTCTGTGTAACTTGTGGTGGGCCGCATGCCTACTACAATTGCACAGCTACTGATGGTTCTCCGTTTGAAGCTCATGCTGTAGCCGGGTCATCTAATCAAGGAGGCAATCAATACCGCCCTCCTATGGACCCGAACTACCGTCCTAATCATTATCCTGGACCTCCTAGTTTTAATCAAAACCAAAATGTCCAAAACCGTGGCCAGAATCAAAACAGAGGAAACCAAGGTTTTCAAAACCAAGGTAACTTCAATCAAGGTCATGGTTTTCAGAATCAAAACCAAGGTTTCTAAAATCAAGGTTTCCAACATCAAAATCAAGGAAACTTTAATCGAAACCAAGGTCAGGGTAATTTCAACCCCGGGTATTTTCATGGAAACAACAACCCTAATCAGAGTAATTTTCAAAATCAAGGCCCCAATCAGAACAATCGTGCTCAAAATTTTAACAACCAAAATCAAGCCATTGTTCCAACTGGGCCTTCATCCGACGAGTTGTTAAAACAATTCATGAAGTCCCAAGAAGAAATGAACAAGTTGTTGGTTAGCCAGATTTCTGAAATTAAGAAGTCTTTAAATGAACGACCCTCGGGCTCAGGAACACTTCCGAGCAACACGATCGCTAACCCGAGGGGCGATGCTAAGGTGATCACAACTAGAAGTGGTGCTTCTTATGATGAACCCGCGATTCCTACTACCTCTTCTTTCTCTCCTCCAAAGGTAGTGGAACGTGAACCTGAGGTGACCACGGACAAGGTGCAAACTCCTAGTTCACGAAGTACCGCACACGTCCAACCTCAGGTTATTCCAGAAAACAGATGCAAGTCTGGAGTTGTTTTCGAACCACCTGAAACTCCAGTGGACAACCCTAAATCCAAAACTTCTATCCCTTACCCATCACGTCTCAATGAACAAAAGCTCCGCGAAAAATCTAGTCACCAAATGGATAAATTTTTCCAAATCTTTCAAGATTTGCATTTTGACATTAGCTTCGCGGATGCTATTCTCTTGATGCCCAAGTTTGCATCAACAATCAAAAATCTGTTAAGTAATAAGGAAAAACTCTTTGAGATGGCTAAAACTCCGTTGAATGAGCACTGCTCAGCACTTCTCTTGAAAAAGCTTCCTAAAAAGCTTGGAGACCCAGGAAAATTTCTCATTCCTTGTATTTTTCCGGGTATGGTTGAATGCTTGGCCTTGGCCGATCTTGGTGCTAGCATTAACCTGATGCCATATTATGTGTGGAAGAAACTATCTCTTCCCGAACTCACTCCCACGTGCATGACTTTAGAGCTTGCCGATCGATCGATTTCTCGTCCTCTTGGCATAGCCGAGGACGTATTCGTTAAAGTGGGAAAGTTCCATTTTCCAGCGGATTTTGTGATTGTTGACTTTGATGCCGATTCAAGGGTCCCTCTCATTCTTGGAAGGGGATTCCTTAGAACTGGGCGTGCTCTTATCGATGTATTTGAGCAAGAGATCACATTGCATGTTGGAACTGAAGCAATCACCTTCAACCTTGATCAAACATCGAGGTACTCCTCCAATTATGACTCTGAATCGGTAAACAGAATAGATGTGATCGATGTTGCGGCTGAGGAGTACGCACAAGAGGTTTTAGGTTTCGTTGATTATTCTACGAGTGAAAATTTCACTCCGTCTTCTTATCCCATCATTGCCAATTCTTCTCCTTCCCTCACTCCATTTGAGGGAAGTGATTTCATCTTAGAAGAGATTGAGTCCTTTCTCAAAAGTGATTCGATTCCCGATGGAATTGATAACCAAGAGATTGACCCCGAGAGGGATATTCTTCTCCTTGACAAACTATTAAATGAAGATCCCTCTCCTCTTCCCGTTCTACCACAACAACTTCATAATCAGGAAATCAAATATGTTGAGGAAACTGATGATTTTACTAAGGTCGAGCTTAAGGACTTGCCGCCTCATCTTGAATATGCATTTCTGGAGGGTGATGATAAATTACCCGTCATAATTGCTAAGGATTTAAGTGTTGAGGAAAAGGCTGCTTTAATAAAGGTTTTGAAGTCACATAAGCAAGCAATTGCTTGGCGACTCTCCGACATCAAGGGCATTGACCCTGAATTTTGTACCCACAAGATTCTAATGGAGGATGACTTTAAACTGGCAGTCCAACAACAAAGAAGGGTGAATCCAAAAATTCATGAGGTGATCAAACAAGAAGTTTTAAAACTCCTTGATGCCGGATTGATTTACCCTATCTCGGACAGCCCTTGGGTTAGCCCGATTCACTGCGTTCCAAAAAAGGGTGGCATTACTGTTGTCACAAATGAGGAAAATGAGTTGATTCCAACTCGTTTGGTTATGGGGTGGCGTGTCTGTATTGATTATCGCAAGTTAAATGACGCCACCCACAAAGATCATTTTCCTCTGCCCTTTGTGGATCAGATGCTCGAGAGATTAGCCGGGAATGAGTACTATTGCTTCCTCGATGGTTTCTCGGGTTACTTTCAAATTCCCATTGATCCGCAAGATCAAGAAAAGACCACGTTCACGTACCCCTATGGAACTTTTGCGTATAAACGTATGCCATTTGGCTTATGTAATGCTCCGGGCACGTTTCAAAGATGTATGATGGCCATATTTTCCGACATGATCGGGAAAACTATGGAGGTCTTCATGGACGATTTTTCGGTCATTGGGGATTCGTTCCAAACATGTCTCTCCCATTTAGACAACATGCTTAAACGTTGTGAAGACACAAGGTTATGTCTAAATTGGGAGAAGAGTCACTTTATGGTCAAAGAGGGCATTGTCCTCGGCCATAAAATTTCAAAGAATGGGATTGAGGTTGACAGAGCCAAAGTTGATGTCATAGCAAAATTACCTCATCTCACTACCATCAAAGGTGTTAGTAGCTTTTTGGGTCATGCCGGTTTTTACCGTAGGTTCATTCAAGATTTTTCTAAAATCGCCCGGCCTATGACCCATCTCCTCGAGAAGGATGCTCCTTTCATCTTCTCTCCCGAGTGCATCGAAGCTTTTGAAACATTAAAGAAAAAGCTCACCGAGGCACCGATTCTTGTTGCCCCCGATTGGGACTTGCCCTTTGAACTCATGTGTGATGCTAGTGATTATGCAATTGGGGCAGTCTTGGGGCAACGTAAAACAAAACACTTTCAACCTATACACTATGCAAGCAAGACAATGACCGAGGCTCAAAGTCATTACACCACCACTGAAAAAGAATTATTAGCTGTGGTGTATGCCTTTGAAAAATTCCGGCCATACTTGATATTGACCAAAAGCATAGTGTATACGGATCACTCGGCTTTGAAGTACCTCTTTGCAAAACAAGATGCAAAGCCGAGACTACTCCGTTGGGTTCTCCTCCTACAGGAATTTGATATCATAATTCGTGATAAAAAAGGAGCTGAGAACCTAGCTGCTGATCATCTCTCCCGATTGGAAAACCCCCACCAAGATGTCTTCGAAAAGAAGGAAATTAATGAAACCCTCCCTCTCGAGACACTCAATACGGTTGCCTTTCGTGGAGATTCTGTTACCCCATGGTTTGCCGATTTCGCAAACTATCATGCGGGTAATTTTGTGGTGAAAGGGATGTCGTCCCAACAAAAGAACAAGTTCTTTAAAGATGTGAAACATTACTTCTGGGACGACCCCTACTTGTTTAAAATCTGTGCGGATCAAGTGATCCGGCGGTATGTTTATGGCCATGAAGCCTCTGAAATTCTAAAGGCTTGCCGTGCTGGTCCCACGGGGGGCCACCATAATCCAAACTACACCGCCAAAAAGGTGTTTGATTCCGGTTTCTACTGGCCCACGATCTATAAGGATGCCCAGGAATTAGTCAAATCCTGTGACACTTGTCAATGTCACGGGAATATTTCACAAAGGAATGAAATGCCTCAAAATGCAATTCAAGTTTGTGAAATCTTTGACATGTGGGGATCGATTTTATGGGGCCATTTCCATCATCTCATGGAAATAAGTACATACTCGTGGCTGTTGACTATTTGTCAAAATGGGTTGAAGCAAAAGCTTTACCCACTAATGATGCCCGAGTTGTCGTAAAATTCTTGAAAGCTCTTTTTGCTCGATTTGGAACTCCACGTGCTATAATTAGTGATCGTGGTACGCATTTTTGCAATGACAAATTCGACAAAGTCATGCAAAAATATGGTGTAACTCACCGTCTTTCCATTGCGTACCACCCTCAAACAAGTGGACAAGTAGAAGTTTCCAATCGAGGCATCAAGAGAATATTGGAAAGAACTGTAGGTGAGAATCGTACATCATGGTCGGACAAATTAGATGATGCACTTTGGGCTTTCCGTACGGCGTATAAAACACCCATCGGGTGTACGCCCTACAAGCTTGTGTACGGGAAAGTATGCCATCTTCCGATCGAGCTTGAGCATAAAGCCTATTGGGCCCTCAAGCATGCCAATTTTGACCTCAAAACTGCGGGTGATCACAGGAAAGTTCAACTGAATGAATTAAATGAACTTCGTGATCAAGCTTACGAGAACTCTTTGATCTATAAGGAAAAGGCAAAAAAGATTCATGACTCAAAAATTAAGAACCGCGTTTTCAACGTTGGTGATCGAGTCCTTTTCAACTCTAGACTCAAGATCTTCTCGGGAAAGTTCAAAACCCGATGGACTGGTCCATTCACTATCGCAAAGGTTTATCCTTATGGCACCGTTGAATTATCTCAAAATGACGGTCCTAATTTCAAAGTAAATGGACATCGGCTGAAACACTACTTTGGAGAGGATATACCATCCATGGTTGTCCTGGATCTCCAAACTTTCCCCAAGGACAATTGAATTCGGGGATCGAGTCAAGCTAGCGACTCGATAAAGAAAAACAGTAGCAACAATACGGGTTTTCACCCGTATCTCTGATTTCTTTCTACTTTCTACCACCTAAGTGTGGGGGAATGCCCCCCCCCCCCCCCCCCCCCCCCCGCTGTTTGAAAATGTATATATGTATATAAGGTTTCATCAAAAATAAAAATTAAAAAAAATGTGTGATTGTATGTACAGATAAATAAAGTGAAAAATGCAAAACGATTTCCCACAGTTAGTTTTTAATATTATCTTTTTACGTTCAAGGATTCGGCATAATAGCCGGGACTTTGAATATTGAGGACAATATTCAATTCTAAGTGTGGGGGAGGGGAAAATTCTAGCGAATTTTATCACATTATATCCTCTAGAATCCCCGTTTTTGGCCTAAAATTTTAAATTTTTTTCACTTTATTTCAAAATTTTTGTGGTAATCAGTCCGCCGTGTCTAAACGACAAAAGGGATTGGCTAATCCAGGAGCAAACGGCTCTTGGTAAAGATATCTCAAATCCGTTTACGGCTTGCAATTTTCCTAAAATTGTATGGTTCCTCAACTCCCCATATCCCATAAAGCGAATAAGTTGGCTAGCCCACAAGATTATGGCTTGCGGTAAAGGCAGCGGAAAATCCATAGTTGGTATTCAGCTCACCAAGATGTTGACTATTCCATCAAGAGCTGGCTAGTCCAGGAGCAAACGGCTCCTGGTAAAGACTAATCAAATCCGTTGACAGCTGGTGGTTTTCTCAAAATCACACGGTTATCAGGTGTGCCACAATTCTTACACCTGGCTACTCCAGAAGTGATGGCTTTTGGTAAAGAGTTTCAAATCCATCAAGTTTTCCAAAAATATTGCTAGGGACTAGCAATAGTTTAGTGTGGGGGATTGATGAGTGCTCAAACACTCATCATTTTTATCGTATTTAAACTGCCAAAACATCCGAAAACGCTCAGAAATGCATCAAAATACTAAAAATATCACAGGGATTGTATTTTATACGTTTCAGATGCAAAATGAGCAAAACAATGAAAAACGAACAAAGTTTACACAATTGGCAGTTTTAGTCCCATGACTTTCAAAAATTTACAAAACTAGTCCCTAAGCATTTGTTTTGAAAGGAAAGTCAACCTAAGGCATTTAGAAGTCAAAAACTATCAAAATTAACCCTTAGGCAAAAACTTTGGAAAAATTACACTTTTGGTCCCTGCAGTTTGGGAAATTGATGAAATCAGTCCCTGGGGAATTTTAAAATGAAAAATATATTTGTGACCTTCATCTTATGGAAATGTAACAAAATTGGTCCCTGGATTAACTTTGGAAAGGTGGCATTTATGGTCCTTAAAAATCACAAAATTACAATTTTGGTCCTTGTCAACATTCACACCAAACGGACCTTTTGTATTATACTTAATCCAAAACCAAACCAAACCACTCCTAATATTAACCACCCCAGCCCATTGTTATCCCAAGCCTAAAGACACCAAAGCCCATCCATCCATTTTATTAATAAAAATGGCCGGGTCAAAATAAGTCAACCCCCCTCACCCCTTTTCCCTTGCCGCCATAACCAACCAAACACCCAGCCTCCACAACCTGCACCCCCAACAATCTTGTCCCCCCTCCTCTCCTACCCAGCCAACCTACCCCTTCCCTCCTCAAACAAAGTCAACCCAGACACCATTATTATCTCCCCTTTCCTCCAACAATCCTAGGCTGAGATGAAGAAGCAAATCAAATCAATAGCTGTGGTGTTTCCAGGGAACAAAGACAACAAAAGATAACCAGACAAAGAGGAGACAAAAGTGTAAAAGAAAGAAAGAAGGCCCTGGTTCAAGTCTTTTTTTTAATTGTATTTATTAGTATAAGTAGTTTCATTGTATGCCATGGAGGCTGAGTAGTCAAGTAGTTTTAAGTAGTTTTTTATGTAATTTCCAATTCCAGTTAATTAGTGTAATTTGTAAACTTTTTTAGTATTAATACAAGCATCTTAATTTCTTCAATTTCCAAGTTATTTACAGTTCACAATAACTCTTTAAACTTTCTTTAAATCTTGTTCAAGGCTTGTTGTAGTTGTTATTATAATCTATCATAACCTTACATAAGCTCTCAGTACCCAAAAAGAAAACTCATAAAAGAAAGAAAAAAATAGAGAGGAAATAGAAATTAAATTCACAGGGAGAAAACAAAAAGATAGAAGAATAGATTGAGGCAGTCAGAGTAAGCTACAGATTGGGTTAAGGTTTAGAATCCCATGGGGGATGTTAGGAAATGTTCATGAGTACTGGTTCTTGGTTATCTCATGCACTGGATGACAAGTAAGTTCATGGTTCATAATTTTCTACAATCTTAGCCTAGTGATCTTCATTGTTTGTTGTTGTTTCACCCTGCTTATTTAGGCTTTTGTTTGATTAGTGTAGCTGAATTAGTTAAATTTGAGCTTGAATTTGAATACTGGTTTTAAAAATCTTAAAAACAATCTAGATTAGGAGTGTTTGGATCAGGTGGTCTCACTGAGCATAAGTGAGTTTTGTTGGTAGTTTATGTTTGTACAAGCATACTTAGGTCCTAGGAGCCCAATTCAGTCATGAAACTTGAAGTTGTTTAGTTAGAAAGTAAAAACTAGTGTACAATTTTAGAAGCTGTTAACTGTTAGGATAATAGAGTCCCCAATTTTAGTTATAGGTATATAAATTGGTAATTTAGTCAACTGTAGTCTCATTGTAGGTTAGGATAACACATTTAAGTGTCTATGATCATTTGAATCTCAGATTAGTCAACTCTTTCAAGAAAACAAAAAGTCAAAAATACTAGCAAAGCAGATTTTTCTAAAACTTGGAGTATTTTTCTTGAATTTTCAAATGAGAATTGGATTCTGAAAATTGTTGTGATTGGAGTCTACCACCTAATCTGTTAAAACATGCAATCATTTCATTTCTAGAATTTTTTATAAAGGATTTGCAAGCGTGTTTTTGGACCTGCAGGGCATGCAAACCCCCTGCACCACCACTGACCCAATTCCTTTGTATTGTTTGTTTGCTCCTTTGTTGGCTTATATCCCTTGAAGTTTACTGTTTTAGGAAGCCACCTAGGGTGTTTTGTTAGATGTGATCTTACTTTCCCCTTAATTGCTTATTTGGACAGCTTATTGTACTTCTTATTTGCCCTTTTGAGAACTGTTGTTGCTGGTGTGAGTTAGGATACATTGAGCTTTGTGATTCCATGAATCTGTGTGTTATTATTGTTAATCTGTTTTGAATCCCTGAGTTTGCAATTGGTTATGTAAGTGTTGATTTGTCCCAAAGTGCTAGTCTGAGTATTGCTTGTTTCAATTAGCTCACTTAATAAACATCCATCTGTTGAGAATTTGGACCTGCACAACTCTTCCTTAACTTCTAAATCTAATTAATTAGGTTTATTTGGGTCACCATGAGTTTATTTATTGCCCATACATATGTTGAAGTTGTTTGTTAGCTTTTGAACCAAGCCTTGGGCACTTACACACTTGACTGAGTGATAATCCAACTCAGTAAGTGGTGCAGTTTTCATGAGCTTATAAAAATCTTATTAGTGATCATCAGCCTAAGCTTGTGGGCATTTTGGAAAGCCCACTGGGTGGAATAATAAGCTCAAGGCTTATTTCAGACCTTTGATCAGTTTTGTGGACCCCACAGGGGGCTGCAAGTGAGCCCTTGAGGGCTGTTTGGACCTGATTGTATGTAGGATTGCTTATTGGTTAGATTTAGCTTATTCAGTTGAAACTTCCTGACTTTCTTGCTCACTTCAAGTACATTTCAACCTTGTCTAGCTTATTTTGTACCTTAGGACAGTAGTATAGCTTGGTAGTAACTTGTGCTTCATCAAATGCTCATAACCATAAGCTGTTAAGAAAAGAAGCTAACACTTGGCTTATTTTTGAGATTCATAAAAGTTCTTTCACAAAAAAGTGTTTCTTTTTAATAGTAAATCAGTTGTGAAAAATAAAAAATAGAAAAAGACAAAAAAATTAGAAGTGATAGCTTATATTTAAGCCACTTTGGCTTATTTTCTGCTTATTTATAAGCAAAAGCTATTGTTAAATTTTTCTCAGGCTTCTGTTATCATAATAGATTTTTAGGAATTTTTTTCAGATTTTTCCTTAATCATTTAGTATTTTTTATAATTTAGTTTAATTTAAATCAATTAAATAATTAGTTTTTAATTATTAGTAATTAATTAAAAAGTAGGAAAAATAGTTTTTCTGTTTCAAAATTAGTTTTATAATATTTTAGATTTTTCTAAATTTAATTTTTATTTTTCTAGTTAATTTTCATAATTATTTGTAATTTAGGATATTTTAGTTAATTAAAAAGTAATTAATAATTAGTAATTAATTAATAGTAATTAATTAAATAGTGTAAAAATTATTTTTCTTTTTCTAAAAATTTTCTTAAGCCATTAGGATTGTAAAAATATAAATTTCACGTTCGTAGGACTTTGTTTACTCCCGTTTCACTTTTTTATTTGCGCGTTCGCGTTTATTTTAAACTAAAACGCGCGTTTCTAAGTTAAATTACGTTTTTAGGTAATCTGATCATCAGTAATTGTTAGTTAAGTGTTTCTAAATCATTTTCCATCATAATATCGTAGTGTAACCATAATAATCAAATTCCTGACCTTCCTGATTAATCACCCGATCCTTTAAAACGTTTACAAATACAATTGCACGCCTCGTCGGGACATAACGACCTGGGGATTCCCTAAACTCCTTGGTTAGTTGGTTTTTGACGTTTGACTTGATTGACCATCACCTGGTTAATTTAGTTGACCATTCGGAACCAATCATCTACATATCCTCAGATGATTCATCTGATGAGGAGATCAACTATTGCACAAACTCAGAGGAACTTTCTACAGGGTGGAGTGATTACTTTCCTCCAAGTGCAACCACATCCACAGCATCTAACATGACATCCAAAAAGACTGAAGCTTCATCTGCTCCATCCTTGGAGTTCTATGCCAATTCTTCCTCTGATGATGATGATGATCCAACTTTCAATCTTTCCAAAGAACTTCCAAAGGCCTCCCAAGCAAGTTCTGGGACTTGCTTGTCCAAGGAAGCAACTTTCTTTTGATGACAAGAGAAAGAGAGCTTCCAAAGGCAAGCATGATTATGAGGGAAAGGGGAAGAGGCCTATGGAGTAGATGTTAGGTTGTTGGGTTATGTTTTGTGATGTTTTTCTGTTCTGGTGATGATGTAATCTGAATGGTTGTTATGTACTTTCTTTAAGATCAATAAAAGTACTTTTTCTTTATGCTTTTATCACCAATCTTTCCACTGTTGTATGATTATTTCCACTGTGCTTTTAATAATTCTGCATACAAGTTAGTAGAAAACCATACATACATATACAAACAATACTAGTACCTAAAAACTATCCTGCAACACTGGAAAGTATTAGACATCTAAGATTTATGGATTAAGCATTCCAATACCTGTTACCAAGTATTGAAACCTACCCACATCAAGCACTTTTGTTAATAAATCAGCATAATTGTCATCAGTATGGATTTTGACAACATTAATAAGCTTTTTCTCTAAACAATCTCTAATAAAATGATGTCTAATTTCAATATGTTTAGTTTTAGTGTGTTGCACAGGATTTTTAATAATGCATATGGTACTACTATTGTCTATATAGATAATGATGTTCATGAAATTGTACCCATAATCCAATAATTGATTCTGAAGCCATAAGATCTGAGCACAACAACTAGCAGCTGCTACATATTCTGCTTCAGTGGTTGAAGTAGCAACCGTAGTTTACTTCTTGCACTGCCATGACACCAATCTACATCCAAGAAATGGACATCCACCTGTGGTTGACCTTCTATCCAAACTTGCACCAGCATAATCACTATCTGAGTATGTGATCAATTCCATAGGGGATTCTCTTGGATACCATAATCCTAGATTAGGATATGTCTTCAAATACCTAAAAATCATTTCCACTGCTGTCATATATGATGTCTTTGGAGTCACTTGAAATCTTGCACAAGCACATGCAGCAAACATAATGTCTGGCCTTGATGAAGTAAGATACATCAAAGAGCCAATCATAGATCTGTAAGTGTGTACATCAACATTAGCACCACTATCATTCTTCAACAATAGATGAGTAGTCTTGTCAGCAGGGGTATTTGAAGGTTTTGCATCAGTAAACTTGAACTTCCTAATAATCTCAGTCACATATTTGTCTTGACTGATAAAGATGCCTTCTTTACTCTGTTGTACTTGCAGCCCCAAAAAGAATGTAAGTTCTCCCATAGAACTCATTTGAAATTCATCTTTCATCAGCTTTTCAAACTCTTTGCACATCTCTTGTTTAGTAGACCCAAAGATAATATCATCAACATATACTTGAACAAGTAGAATATCACCCTTGTCTTTCTTGATGAAGAAAGTTTGATCAATCTTGCCTCTATGAAACCCATTATTCAACAAATAAGTAGCTAAGGTTTCATACCACTTCCTTGGAGCCTGATGTAAGCCATAAACAGCCTTAACCACTTTATACACTTTATTTGGGTGTTGAGGATGTTCAAAGCCTGTAGGTTGAGAGTCATATACCTCCTCATCAATAGTACCATACAGAAAGGCACTCTTAACATCCATTTGATAGACAGTAAAGCCCATAAATGATGCATAGGCTAGAAAAAATCTAATAGCCTTAATCCTTGCAACAGGAGCAAAAACTTCTTCATAGTCAATACCCTCTTCTTGAGTGTATCATTGAGCAACCAATCTAGCTTTGTTCCTAATTACAATACCTCTTTCATCTTTCTGAAAACCCATTTAGTACCAATGACCTTCATACCATCAGGCAAGTCACAAAGAACCCAAACATTTTGAAGTTTAAACTGCAACAACTCCTCTTGCATTGCTTCAACCCAGCTAGATTCTTCTAGAGCCATATAAACATTCTTAGGCTCCACTTGTGAGAGAAAACAGAAAAACAAACACTCATTCTTCCTCCTATGCTTCTTTGACTCATAAACTTCACTGATGAACCCATGAATATCATCTTTCTTTGTCTGTCTTCTAGTCTTCACACCTGATTGAAGTTCACCAATAACATTATCAAGGGGATGCACTTTGTGAATTGAAGTTTGTGATGTGCTAGGAATATCATATGTTGTAGGCATGTTTGAGATCTCTACATCATCACTTGGTGATTCCTGAGCTGTATGTTCCACATTTGGGCTGTCAGTGGAAACTTCTGGTGTAACAGTGGGAATTGAGTTACCACTGCTAGCAGGAATTTCTTTATTCAATAGATCAAAATTCCCACCATCTGCATCACTTTTCTTTTCAGAATTATCAACAAAGTCCTAAAGTGGCATAACAATTTGATTTTCATCATCTTTGCAAGCTTCATCTTCATCAATGAATTCTTCTGAATCTTCAAGATCTTTGTCTCCTGTGCTTGAAGTAAGAGGTACATAATTCATTGTATTGGATAATGTTTCAAGATCAAATAGCCAATCTGGTCCTGAACCTGCCATGTTAGCTTTATTTTCAAGAAACTCAACGTGCAAATTCTCTTCAATCTTCTTTGTTCTTAGGTTATAGACTCTAAAAGCCTTGCTAACCATAGAATATCCAACAAAGAAGCCTTCATCAGACTTTTCTTCAAATTTACCCAGATGATCAATGGTATTGAGAATAGTAACATGACACCCAAATGTCCTCATAAACTCCAAAGTAGGAGGTCTTCCTCTGAATAACTCATAAGGTGTCTTGTTCTTTGTTTTGACCACTAAAACCCTGTTCTGTATGTAACAAGCAGTGTTAACTGATTCAGCCCAAAAAGTCACTGGAAGCTTTGAATCAGCTAACATGGTTCTAGCAGCCTCATTAGTGTTCTGTTTCTTCTTTCAACAACTCCATTTTGTTGAGGAGTTCTTGCAACACTAAATTCTCTCTTAATACTTTTGTCTCTGCAGAAATCATCCATAACTTTATTCTTGAACTCTGTCCCATTGTCACACCTGATAATCTTGATTTTCTTTTCAAATTGATTTTCAACTTCAGTGATGAATGTCTTAAGGATGCCAGTGGTTTCATCCTTAGTTCTTAAAAAGAAAACCCATGTGAATCTACTAAAATCATCAGTCACAACAAGACAATACTTCTTCAAATTGATGCTGCTCACAGATGTAGGACCAAACAAGTCCATATGCAGCATGAAAAGTGGATGATCAATAGAATTGAATGCTTTGGTCTTGCATGAAGCTCTGTATTGCTTTCCTTTGAGACAGGCAAAACAAGTTTGGTCATTTTCAAATATTTTCTCAGGTAGACCTCTGACAAGTCTATATTTCACAATCTTGTTGATGGTCTTGAAGTTAACATGACCAAGTCTTCTGTGCCAAAGCATGGATTCATCTAAAGTGGCTTTTGCAAGCAAGCAAGTAACATCATTATTAGCCACTATGTTCTTCATGTCAATGCTATACAAATTACCTTTTCTAGGGATTTTAAGCAAAATGTCACTTTCATCAGGGAGCTTATAATCCTTAGATAAGATATAACATTCATCTTCTGTGAATAAAACTCTATGCTTCTTGTCACACATCTGTGACACACTAAAAAGGTTGTACTTGAGTTCTTTCACATATTGCACATCTTCAAAGTCTATGTTTCCAGCCTTGATTGTTCCTTTGCTAGAAACTTTGCCACCAATTCCACCTCCAAAGCTGACAAATTGTCCATCATAAGGTTGAAAGTCTGAAAGATAGGACTTATTACCAGTCATGTGCCTAGAACATCCACTGCCTGAGTATCCTTGATCATTTGAAGTCTTTGAATGTTCCTGCACACAAAATAAAGGAATTAGTTCCTTTTGGGGACCCAAGCCACAAATGACTTGGATCTGCCTCGTGTATCAATATAATTGTATCTGTCAAAGGTCATTGATACACCATTGGGATTGTTTGAGGTGATGATTCCTTTTGGTTTCCATTCCCAACATGCTGAGGCCTTAACATCATTTCCCATATTTACCCTTTTATTGTTCACAGACCTACCAGTAGAAACCTTTGGCCTTGCAGTGGTAACTGCTGGCTTAGCAGTGGAAACTGCTGGTTTTGAAATTTTGGGTACCCACTTGTGATTATTGTAAACTTTCTTTTCAAAATTGGTCTTTTTCCTTGTTTGAGTAGATTTAACAAAAGTAGCAACAGGGGACTTAGGGTAAACTCTGTTTTTATTTCTGGCAGTGGCAACTGCTGGTCTAGCAGTGGAAATAGGTTTAATGCCAGAGTTGAGCAAAACAGACCTGGGAATCATCTTGGTAAGTGGATTTGGGTGAGTTAAATTATTAACATTATGGCCATTCACCCTAGTATTCCCAAACACTTCCCTTCTACCCATGTGATAGGTACAGCTATAAGACAGATGGTCAAAACTACCACATATATGACAGGGTTTGTCGTTAAACACAAAGTCACTACCAAATTGCCTAGATTTAACATGATTCCAACTCCTCATATTACCCCTAGGAGTTGTTGACCTACTTCTGTACATCTCTGCATATCTAGTAGTGGGCCTAGTGAAATTAGGTTGTGGCCTAGGCTTCTCTTTGACAACATCAGGAATACTCCTTTTAACCTCCACTTTTATATTCTCAGGAACACTAGGTGTAGACTCAACATTAAAATTTTCATCTTTAAGAGATGAGTCACTAGCACTATCAAATGTATCAACCTCAACCTGAACCTTTTCAATAACAGTTGCTTTAACAAATTTTGGTCCATAGGTCATGGTTGGTTCCTGGAATTCTTCTAATCCTGTGTGAGCTAAGTCAATGCCAGGAGGTGATGGAACACCTCTTAGAGGTGGTGGAACAGTTTTGTATCCAACTCCTGACTTGGCTTTGTTCACAACTTGCGCTTCCCAAATTTTGTCAGTACTCTTGGATTGGTGATCCAGAGTATTACAAGTTATCTTTATATTCTCACTAGCCCTTTTAACCTTTTCAAGTTCTTCCCTAAGAACCTTGTTTACAGCAACCTGATAATCTAAGTCTCTTTTTAACACTGCAATATCATCATTGAACTTAGATTCATTTGCCCTATAATGCTCTAATTGAGTTTCTAAAACACCTAGGCCTCTTTTATGATTTGCTAAGTTATAATTAGTATGATTTAACTCTAGCAATTGTTCATCATATTGTGCTTTAATTTTCTCATACTCTTTTAAGGCCTTACAAGTTTTAGAGCAAGCATTATTAATTTGTACCTTAGAGTCAAAAAAAGCCATTAGTGCAAGCTCAGTGGCAACCATTGCAGACTCTGAATCATCTTCCTCATCCTTAGTCATAAAGCTCCAATCAAAGCTCACTCAATCAATAGCCAATAGCCCCTTTGGCTCATCAGTAGTAGGTTCCTTCTTCTTGTCCTGCTTATACCAAGTTGACCTGTTGTCAGGTTTCCTTGGTTTCCTGCACTCCCTGGCAAAGTGCCCCTTCTTATGACAATTATAGCACTCCACATTCTTTTTGTCAAAACCTATTGTCTCATTACCACTAATGTTAATCTTTCTTCCAGTCTTCTTCCAAAACTTCTTTGTTCTTAAGCTTAGTAATGCCACATGCCATTTAATGTCCATCTCCTCCATATCATCCTCATCAATTTGATCCAAATCCTCGTGATTGAGAATTGAACCACCCACCTGACTTGATATAAAGGCATAGAAGGTAGAATCACTAAGTCTTGCAATCTGCCTCTTTGAACTACCTGTGGAAACACTTCCACTACCAGTGGAAACAACAATGTTAGCACTGTCATCATCACTATCACTTTCTTCATCTGAACTATCATCAACAGATGATGATATAAGTGCTACACTTCCTGAACCTGTGCTTAGTTTGCCATCTTTCTTCAATCTTTGTTCAATAACCTTGAAGTTATTGTACAAATCATTAAGTTTCATAGTTTCCAAATCTGGCTTATCTTCCCATACAACAACATTGGTTCCAAACTCAGAGGGTAAACTTCTTAAGAACTTTAGATTGAGGTCTTCCCTTTCCACCTCAATTCAAAAAATAGTAAGTTGAGTAACAATCTTTTGTAGCCTTGTGAAAATGCTATCAATAGATTCATTACTTGTAGAACCAAAGTTTTCATAAGTCTACTTAAGCAGGGTCTTCTGAGTCTTCTTGGTGGAATCATTACCACTAAAAACATTACAGATCTCCTCAAACAGAGTCTTTGCAGTCTTGTACTTGCTGAATGCAAGAACTTGATCTCTGGGAAGTCTCATCAGCAACAAACCTCTGGCCTTTAGATCATTCTTCATCTGAAATCTTTCATCATTAGTAACAGGTCCAGTATTAACCTTTATTACTTCCTTGCTACCAACCATCTCTGAGTAGAACTTGGTTTGAAGGAATTTCCAACCATAATGATCTCCCAGAGTGTATAGTCTTGGACCATAAAGAATTGTTCGATCATTAGCCTCCACATCTCATAGTCATTCAACTTAAGCTTTGGAAGCTTAGCAGCAATGTTTGATTGACTGGTTTCTGTCTCCATTGATTATTCTGAGTGAACTAGGGTCTTCTAAATCAAAGTATCAAAGCCTGGCTCTGATACCACTTGATGGATCTAGACACCTTGAACTGTGTTAGATTGATACTTTGAGTTATATCACTAAGTATGCAGAATCTACTTAGTAACACTTAGAAGATTGATTGTGAATGAAACAGTTGTTTATGAATGAGAACAATATATGTAACAAACGGTTAGCTTCAATATTATTAATGATAATAATACGAGTGATCTTGATATCGCTAGGGTTACACCTTGAAGCTCTAGAAAACGTATATCTAACCTTTAACCTAGGATCTCCTTTTATAGCACAAGGAGTCCTCTTCTACAAGATAAGTATAATGCTAATAGAATAAGATATATACAAGATCTATTCTATATTTATCTAAACACGTTTCCTAACAGTTATCTAAATAGCAGTGGTAATATATGTTCTTGCAGTGGTAATGAGTTTCCACTGCAAGTACATTCTTCAGCAGTTGTAATGTCTTCACTAGCCGTGGTAACTGTTAGTATAATTCCCAACAAATGATTTTACTAACACGATGATCTTTATGAATCCTTAATGTTGGAGTTGGTGAAACTTCAAGGTTATCTTCCAACTTTGTGAAATCAAGGTCTTCATTGGAATCCGAGAAAATGCCTTCTTTTTCCAATTCATCATCAGTATCTTCAAAGGCAGGCATGGTTGGATCAGTTAAATCATCAGCATTTATCCAATTTGAAGTATCTAAGACTTGAGAAGTACTTTCAAATGGATCACCAGTACTTTGGGGCAAAGTACTGTCAGTGCCTTTAGCCTTCTTCTTTTCTGCTTCATAAGCTCTTCTTTGATCATCTTCATAGGACTTAGCAATTGTTTCTTGAAGTAACATCCTATTAAGTTCATCTTGAATAGCTTGGTCTTTATCAGATACTATGTTCTTTGGCTGAACAGTACTTTGTGGATCAACAGTACCTTGAGGTGCAGCAGTACTTTTCTTCTCATCACTGGGTGCTTTATCAGAATCATCTTCAGGTCTTATATTGACACCATGAACAATGTATTGTGATTCTTCTTCATTGTAAACAACTTGATTTTCTTCCCTTACAGGTACATAGTTCATGGATGATGCCATTAAATCAAGATCAAACATCCAATCAGGATCTTTACCTTTTTTATTTTCTTGTTCTTCTAGAAATTCAACATGAAGACATTCTTGAACCTTCTTGGTAGCCCTGTTATACACTCTGAATCCCTTGCTATTGGTACAATAACCCAATAAGTAACCTTCATCAGACTTACCATCAAATTTTCCCAAATTATCAGCATTATTCAAAATCGTCAGAGGACATCCAAAAGGTTTCACGAACTTAATGTTTGGTTTCTTTCCCATGAGTAACTCATAAGGTGTCTTCATCTGAGGTTTTGTCACTGATACTCTATTCAACACATAACAAGCAGCACTTATAGCATCATCCTAAAATGGAACAGGTAATTAGGAGTCTGCTAGCATTGTCCTTGCTGCTTCTATCAAAGTTCTATTCTTCCTTTCTGCAACTCCATTCTGCTGAGGAGTTCTGGCAATACTAAACTCTCTCTTAATCCATTTCTTTGGCATTATTGATGCGTGGGAATTGCACCAGGCTTTACCTCTCAAGGGATCTTGAGAAGCTTACAACCCCCACCAGGCAGTGTACCTGATCGTTGTAGTATAGTATAGTGACAAGTACCGGGGGATTGATCGTTCAGCTTAGGAATAGTGTCGCTAGGATTAGAAAGCCTAAATACTAGTTCTAAAGGTGAGGGATGATTCTTTTTGTTTTTTTATATTTTATAGAAAGCAAGTAAAAATCTCGGGTTTAAAGGATTTGGGCGGAATTAGTTGCTAGTCAACTAACCCAATACTAAAGATGCAATCAAAATAAAATACTAGAAATGAAAATAAACTAAATTATACTAAAGTTGTGAGCAATAAGTGGAGAAAATGTGTTTACTTAGATTTCACTACTCCCTAGACATCTTTTACACGTTAATTACTTGTTATAATTGCATGGATGACAAATCGTATTCCTTAATACCATTCATGGGGTGGCACACTTAACTCCCCAATTCTTTGAGCTCTTATCTCCTCCTATACCATGCCCAGCACAACTATAGGGATTGTAAACAGTGGCTCATGCATTAAATACAACCAATAAAGACCTAGTGCACGTCGGTTCATGTTTCTTAAGACGTTCAAGCATGTTACCAATTGGAGATCTACCAGTTTTCTTAAGCCTAACATATAAATCAAGGTTGTCAGGATCGGGATCCTACCTAGGATCGTTTTTGGCTTCGCAAGATCGGGATCGTGGGATCGGATCGGGATCGTAAGATCCTATGAAAATGTATATATTTTCATATAGGGGTTGTAGTTTTATACTTCTATATGCTTATGTATAATATTCTATATGATAAATAATCAAAATGACTTGAAATTATGCAATTGATGAATGAATATCTGGGTTTTACTCAAACAACCTGATTCAAGACTACGCCCTTGTGCATTCAAGGCCATACATCACAACCGAAAAAAAAGGAAAATACAGAGGACTAAATGAAAAAACATGAACCAAAGACCCCTCACTTTTAGTCCCATGTGACCAAAAATAAATAGCCGAATCCAAATCATGTCCCCTGTGATTGTAATTAAACCGTGAACTTTGGCAACGTGGTTACACCTTTTTACATAGATTGACATATTCTAAAAACTTCATTTTTGAAAGCAAAAAACCTCAAGGGGAACATAATATTTCCAGCATTTGCTTAAGTTGCATGGTTTATGCCTTATCAAATATCTATTGATCTATGTTCAATAAAGAAAAAAAAATGGTTTGATCGAGCATAACATAAAGTCACAAACATTAGTAATTGCAGACTACCAATTACTTACTAAAAAGTCTAAAGTCAAACTCAACACATCAATTAATTAAATATTTAAATAACTAAAAAAAAAAAAAAAAAATTACACTACCAATTACCTACTTGAGCAGTTGGTGCAAAACTAGTGATGCTAAACAACACACATTAGGAATATATTGAGAATGAGCTATTCGAAGATTCAATTCAAACAGTTATGTGTATTTCAATCGCAAATTTAGGAATTAGGTTATGTTAATTGTGCTTTTTAGTTTTATGTCAGTTAGTATAGGATAGGGTGGACTTTGAGTGTTTTTGTTATTGGGCTTGTTGAGATAAATAGTCAAAACGGGCCTAAAAGGCTAAATTAATGTTAAAACAGTCCAAAAATTGGTTTAAAAGTAGGATCGGATCGTAACCGATCCCACGATCCTGCTCACGATCCTACGATCCTGACGCGATCCTACCTGAATTAAGATCCCACTACGATCCTGATCGTTTTTCCCTAGTAGGATCGTAGGATCGTACGATCCTACGATCAGGATCGCGATCCTGACAACCTTGATATAAATCATTCATCCAAGACAAGTATAAACAAGTAATCAACACATAATTAACATCTAGGTTTCATTAGATCCAAGCAAACACAAGATAGATCTAGCCTAGCATGATGGAATTAAGATAAGAACAAGATATAGACAACCAACACATAGATATATTGATTGAATTAAAAGAACACTTATCTTAATTACACATGAAAGGTATCAAGGGTTTGGAACCCTTGAAAAACCTGTAAAATTCGCACCAAAATCGTACTTAGGGTTTCTCCAAAACTTCTCTCTTTTTAATGTGAAAATTAGAAAACTATATATAGGAAAAGGGGTCTGACGGCGTCAAGACCAACATTGTGACGCCGTCACCTCGCCGCCAAAACTATTCTCGGACTGCCTTGATCTACATTTGACGCCGTCAAGACTTAATCATTTCCAGGCCGTCATGACTTTAACTCTTGACGCCCTACCTTCGTGACGCCGTCAAATCTGTACTGGGTCATCATGGAATTCTGCTCTTGACGCCGTCAGGGAGTTACTCTTGACGCCGTCACCTACTGTTCCCAACATGGAAAATTAAGACTTTGGCGTTTTCTTCACTTTTATTCTCCAAAAACGTCCGAATTGCTTCCTTTTCCAGATTTCTCTCTCAAAGTACCTAAAATCATAAAAGGAACGATTTAGGGCAATATTTGATCAAATAAATTCGAATTCGGGCTTAAATGACCCCCTAAAAACGGATCATTTTTCGCCTCATCATATACCCTTACACTTGAGATTTGCTTGTCCTCAAGCAAATGCGCTTTTATTCTACTCAAAAGACAAGTTAGGGGTCATTTAACACTAATATAAAAGTAATTACAACAAATAATCATTCCATTAAAGACCAATAGACAAGCACAGAGGTCATACATTAGCACATCACAAATAGTGTTTAGATACTCACATCTCTCGGGTGTAATAAAGTGTAAATTACAATATGGAAACGGAAAATATCTCTCACTACCTGTCATAGCAAAATAGATTACCATAGGCTTGGGAAAGGATCAAACCTCCACCACATGGCGTAAGCACCTAGGATAAACTATCAAAGAGGTCTTTTAAAGGGTTGTAACGTTAGGTTTAGGGATATGAAATACACGGTTTTGTTGGATAAAGGAAGTTTTACTGGTGGCGAGTTAACAATCTTGGTTAATTACATGTACAATATAGCGTTGCTAAGCTAAGACTAGACTCGACTTAAGCTAATAAATGAAAAATAACAAAAAATATAAAATGAACATAGAATAAAACGGGATGGTAGTCCGTATGTTTTTTCTCTTTTCCTTTTTCTATTTTTTTTTTTTTTTTTTTTTTTTTTTTTTTTTTTTTTTTTTGCATACACTCTTACCCTACCATCCAAAATAATACATCATAGGGAATGAATATTCCCCTTACACTTGAATCTTGACATAGTTTACATTAAACTAATCTAATGACTCGAATTAAGAAAATCAAAATAATTGGAGCACTTTTAAGATTAACGCACATATGGGGGTAACATATGATGTTCTTCCCCATTACTCCATAAAATAAGTACTTACCCATGAGTCCCAATCGTCCCAAAACAATATGTACAAGGATATGACTCGACTCAGCAACCATGTAATCAATTAGAAAGTTAACTTAGGGTTTAACAAATAACAATAATGCACTAAAAATGAGTGCATACACGGAAGGCTAAGGCGATTTGGTTGCACATTTAAGTGGGGTGTAACAAATTCTTCCTTTAAGTAAGATGCTTAAAGTTAGAAACGAAAAGATAGGCTCGGAGGGGTGTACTAGGGGTATCGTGTACTAAAAATGAGTACAACGCTAAGGTGTGGGAAAAATTAGTTGACTTAACTAGCCAAGTTATATGACTTAAATGGTCAAGTAATTATAATACGGGTTTAACACAAGGGTGATCCTAATGCCTCTTATCATGTAGTAAATCCTACCACACGAAGGTAGTCTCACTAGCGGTCTCGGGATGCATCACTAACGCAAGTTCTAGAATCTAAATGCTACCGGTGCACTCATAAGCACTAATAGTAAATGCTTCTCCTATCAAATCTAAAGGCGAACCTCACATATTTGGGTGGAAAATTTTTCTGAATATACGGTTATGTGCTAGTCATACAATCTCCTATCCATGAGACGCTTGCTATGGCTAAAGTTTCACTCCTAAATGTTGTAAAAAATTTTAAATTTGGCGCTAAAATTGCACTAACAAGTATTTCTCATAGTTTTATTACATATCTACCATCAAACAAAACAAACTCAAGCGAAAGTGCATATGTAAGGTATCATCTTTTTACCCTCCCCTTACACTTAAGATGAACATTGTCCCCAATGTTCAAGTAAAGAATGTAAAAGTGAAAAAGTAAAGAGAATGAAATTAAATACACCCTTGATTCGCTTGGTATGGATAATAAGATGGCCAGGTTAAATCTTCCTCCAAGAGAATGAACAATCAAAGCTTCCGTTCCAGAATATAAATCATCTTCTTGTCATACATAACCTGTAAAACCTGATAAAATAGACAAGACAACCTCGCGTAAAATCGGCGGCATCCTATATAAGTTACTAAATCCTAGAAAACCAGATAAGATATAATGCTTATGGAATGAAGTTTGCAGATCTCCTGGAGATTATAAAACTTAATAATTCACAAAAACCATAAGACTCCGTTAAAAAAAACAAAACTAGTAAAATTTCCAGATTTTTACACTTGACGCTGTCAAGAGTAAACTCGTGACGCCGTCAGAAGTGACCTGCAGAAATTCTTATGTTAAGTTTCCGGAAAATTTCTGGAAAAACTTGGTCCTACTTCCTGGAAAATCCTGCAAAACTTCATTATGACTCAATACAAGCATTTGACTCTAACAAATACGAATATACATGTTCATTTAATATTGTGGAGAATCATGATCGGTTTGTTTCTTAAAAACATATTTGGGGTTTCCCCTTACACTTATCTTTTGCAAAAATACTTTTAGGTGGAGTTAAGATTAGGCCAAAACAACAAAGTAAAGTATTTCAACTATTTAATTTAGAAACATGATCTACCAACAATAAAAATAAAGCATTCATACGAAAGCAAATAACAAACAAACAAAATAAAATCACACAAAACATGAATAACATCAACACAAGCACATTCAATTATTTTAAGTAAAAATAAACATGAAAGTAAAATTGTTCAAGGCCAACAGAGGCCGAATCCTAAACTATTACAGCATCAATTGTTTTGAATTACAGTACCATCAACAAATTGTTCAGAAATACTACCTCCGTCCCATTTTAAGTGTCCACAATGGAATCTTGAATTGTCCCAAATTAAGTGTCCAGATTCTATTTCAACTAATGAGATGAGACTTTAGTGGGTAAAAATTATATTTGATTGGTGGAGAGTGTAGTTAGTGGAATTTCCTAAAACTTTGTGCATGATGTAAGTGGACACTTAATGTGGGACGGAGGGAGTAACAGAGATCAAGAGGAATCACTAGGGAGGAGGACCAAAGTGGTAGTCATAGCCAGGAGGGAGGTGCCCGGTGTACCCGTAGGGAGGATAGTCAGTCTCACGGCCGGGGAATGGGTCAATCTGCAGGTGAGGCTCAAGCTGATCACGGGTGGAGAGGTGCTGCATCTGGCGGATGGTGTGATCATACATCCAGTAAAAGTGCTGGTCAGTGGTGGCCCGCCATGTGTCCATCTGACCCATCCAGGCACCCTGGTGTGCCTGCCAGTCTCCCCGACTCATGTGTCGGTAGTAGTCAGCTGTCCCCTCTTCATAACCCTGGAACTGATGCTGCTGGGGCCCTACCTCATCATCAACATCCTCCTCAACATCAGGCCCTCCTGCCTCATACGAGTTATAGGTCCCATGCCTCTCTGGCATCACAATGCTCATCTGCCTGAGGGATTTAACCCTCACTACCCTACAGGCCCCACAGTCGCTCAAGTACCCTAGGATCTGAGGAGTAAGAAGATCAGAGGAACGAGCCAACCGGGTCACGAACATCCCCCCATACACCTTATCGATATCCCTCTCACCCACACTGGTCCTCAAATAACTAGCTACCCAAAATGGGATGTTGCAGTAAACATCCGCTGAAAAGATCGTGTACAGGTAGAAAAGATCTGAAGCAGTGACACGGTGAGTGGTGCCATGACGTCCTGACAGGCTGTATGTGATGCACCTGTGGACCAATCTAACTATGGGGTCCCTGATGGATGCTGCCCCAGTAGTCGAGGTGTAAACCCCGTCCCCTATGGTCGGCCAAAAAGTGATACAGCTCATCTCACTCCTCTGAGTCTCCCCATGTAACAACCTTTGCATAAGAGTCCCATCAACCTCCTCCCTACTATACAACCCAATCCTCCAACCAAACTCAGTAACCGAACACGACCTCACTTCCCCTCCTAACCTAAAATAGATAGTGGTGCCCCCCACATCCGTCCTAGCCTCAGCCTGATCAAAACGGAAGGTCGCAAAGAACTCTCTCACCAACTCACTATACACTGTCTCCCTCATCCTAAACAACCTCTCCCACTAAGGACCCGCAAACCCATTAGTGTGGATCCTTTCCAAAAATGTAGCCTCCAACCCTTGGGCCCTAAGAAACTCCCAATCAACCACAGCCCCAGCATCAATATGGTGGTTACAAAGTTCCGCATACTTAGTGGTAGTGCCAACAATGTCAAACTCACTCCAACCATGGACCAATTCTCCATAATTGACTCTTTGGGACCTAGAGGAACTGCCCCGATGTTGACGAGATCTTTTGCTCATTTTCCTGGAAAAAGGTAGAGTGAATGGAAACGATTAGAACGAGAATTCTAATGACTTTCATGCTGTCAGACACATCTGACGCCGTCAGGAGTAGTCCTGACGCCGTCAAACTGATCAGAATCCGAATCATGCAAATGCGAGGGAAAAATCAATTTTCAAACTCTTAACCCATTACCCAAACGCTCCTTTAATCAGAAAACATGGGTGGGGGGTCAAAGAATCCGTGGCATGAGTGGCTTTCCCTAAACTAATGCATGATTCGAGAGGGATAACATAATTAACGAGTAACCCCATGTTCACAAATCACCAAATGGATGGCATTACGATTTGTCAATGATGGGTCAAGAATGGGGTTTCGGGCGAAAGGGGTTTTCCAAATTGATTGATCCTAAGGACAATTGATCGATAAAGGATGAAGAAAAATCACTTATCGAGTGAAGATTGATTGCGGAAGACGTCGAATTGAAGGGTGGAGATTCGGAGTAGTAGCAGCACTTTGGGTGAGATTTGTAGGGTATGGGTTGAAAGTGATTGGTTTTGGGTTAATATTGCTGATCCATCGAGGTGACGGTGTCAAGAGCAATTGGCTGACGCCGTCAGATGCCCGTGTGAAGTGAGAAATGGAGTAATTCCACATTTAGTCCCTGCACTTTGTGTGAATAGCTAATCATTAGTAAAACCATGGTTAGCTATTCCGTTAACGAGGTTCATCAGGGTCGAATGTTTCATTACTGTCACGGAAAGAGGTGAGGCTGTAGAGGGGATTGGGTGACGTTTTGGCTAAGTTGTAACCTGCACACGGGTCATCGGTGTGTAAAAAGAGATGTTCCGTAGAAGGTTTCAAATCAGTGGTGTTTTTGAGGTACAACCTCTTTACACTGGGTTTAAAACCAAAAGAACGTCACTTGGATAAGTTCGGGAATGTGGTTCGCAAGCATCCAATGAAAATGTTATGGAATTGCAAACTCTTCTTTGCATGGGGATGCTCATGAGAATGGGGGGTAGTTAATGGTGAAGCACTTGGGGAAAATTTCCCGCTATCCTCTTGGTCAAACACAAAAGGGGTTGAGACCTCGAAGACTTTTTTGATTTTTTTAGGTGTGGGATTTTCTTTGATCTTTTCTTTGACCCTTGATATGAATTGGTCTGCTAAATTCATAAAAGCTTTGTGAGTGCTTTCCATGCGTGCTTCTAGGTGCTGGACTTGTTTTTCCTGATTATCCAAGAAGGTTACCATTATCCCTTCGAATTCCTCTTGTCGTGAACGTTAAGGAAAATTGTGGTCGATAACCGTACTCCTACGTAAGTTAGGATTCCACATGGGTTCAGCAGCAAGCTTCTCAATACTCATTAATTATTTTACCTGCTTCTCGATGCTTCCTAACAACTGTTCTTGGGTGGCATATGCGTAGTCAAGTTTTCCCTTGCTTGAGAACATCGGGTCCTCCCATCCTTCCTCTTCGTATTGTGCCAACCCCTCAAGAACTTTCCAGCACTCGTCAATGCTAAGTCTATTTAGCCTGCCCTTGGCTGCGTAATCAATGGCTCTCCTTGTTTGATAGTCAACTTTATCGTAAAAGATTTGGATCTGGAGCCATGGTTCGATGCCATGATGAGGGACTTTTCGGAGCAGGTCTTTATATCGAATCCATGCTTCATAAAAGGTTTCATTTTGGCGTTGTTGGAACATCAAGATGTCATTTCTAAGCTTAGTAGTTCTCCCCGGTGGGAAAAATTGAGCAAGGAAACGAGTGGTGAGATCATCCCATGTGGTGATGGATCCCGCGGGTAAACGCTCAAGCCATTGACTAGCTTGATCCCGTAGAGAGAATTGGAATAGGCGTAATCAGGTTGTCTCTCTAGTTGCAACATCTAGGTCTATGGAATCTACGATTTTGAGGAAGTCCTTAAGATGTTGGTTTGGATCTTCGGAAAGAAGTCCATGGAATGCATATCGCTTTGCACCAACCGGATGGTGTCGGATCGCAAGGGGGTCACATTGGCTCCGGTGAGCTCAATGGTGTTTCGGTAGCCTTGGTGGCTAGGTCGGGAATACTCTCCTAAGGTTCGGGGCCTAAAAGGTTCTAATGGTGGGTTTTGTTGTGGTGGGATGACGGGTTCAAAGATGTTCCCGTTGTCCATGATGTCGGGTGGTTACGAACAAAAGCACAAAGAAATAAGATAGACTAAAGAGAACCTAAAAATAAAAATAAATCTTACTAGAAAGGAATCTAGCAAGTAGACCTAATAAAAAGAAATTCTAACCTAGACAATAACTATTCCCCGGCAGCGGTGCCAAAAACTTGATGCGTGGGAATTGCACCAGGCTTTACCTCTCAAGGGATCTTGAGAAGCTTACAACCCCCACCAGGCAGTGTACCTGATCGTTGTAGTATAGTATAGTGACAAGTACCGGGGGATTGATCGTTCAGCTTAGGAATAGTGTCGCTAGGATTAGAAAGCCTAAACACTAGTTCTAAAGGTGAGGGATAATTCTTTTTGTATTTTTATATTTTATAGAAAGCAAGTAAAAATCTCGGGTTTGAAGGATTTGGGCGGAATTAGTTGCTAGTCAACTAACCCAATACTAAAGATGCAATCAAAATAAAATACTAGAAATGAAAATAAACTAAATTATACTAAAGTTGTGAGCAATAAGTGGAGAAAATGTGTTTACTTAGATTTCACTACTCCCTAGACATCTTTTACACGTTAATTACTTGTTATAATTGCATGGATGACGGATCGTATTCCTTAATACCATTCATGGGGTGGCACACTTAACTCCCCAATTCTATGAGCTCTTATCTCCTCCTATACCATGCCCAGCACAACTATAGGGATTGTAAAGAGTGGCTCATGCATTAAATACAACCAATAAAGACCTAGCGCGTCAGTTCATGTTTCTTAAGACGTTCAAGCATGTTACCAATTGGAGATCTGCCAGTTTTCTTAAGCCTAACATATAAATCATTCATCCAAGACAAGTATAAACAAGTAATCAACACATAATTAACATCTAGGTTTCATTAGATCCAAGCAAACACAAGATAGATCTAGCCTAGCATGATGGAATTAAGACAAGAACAAGATATAGACAACCAACACATAGACATATTGATTGAATTAAAAGAACACTTATCTTAATTACACATGAAAGGTATCAAGGGTTTGGAACCCTTGAAAAACCTGTAAAATTCGCACCAAAATCGTACTTAGGGTTTCTCCAAAACTTCTCTCTTTTTAATGTGAAAATTAGAAAACTATATATAGGAAAAGGGGTCTGACGGCATCAAGACCAACATTGTGACGCCGTCACCTCGCCGCCAAAACTATTCTCGGACTGCCTTGATCTACATTTGACGCCGTCAAGACTTAATCATTTCCAGGCTGTCATGACTTTAACTCTTGACGCCCTACCTTCGTGACGCCGTCAAATCTGTACTGGGTCGTCATGGAATTCTGCTCTTGACACCGTCAGGGAGTTACTCTTGACGCCGTCACCTACTGTTCCCAGCATGGAAAATTAAGACTTTGGCGTTTTCTTCACTTTTATGCTCCAAAAACGTCCGAATTGCTTCCTTTTCCAGATTTCTCTCCCAAAGTACCTAAAATCACAAAAGGAACGATTTAGGGCAATATTTGATCAAATAAATTCGAATTCGGGCTTAAATGACCCCCTAAAAACGGATCATTTTTTGCCTCATCAATTATCAAGAAGAACCTTTGAAATTTGTGCCAGAGAAAAAGACTAATGAAGCTGAGAACATTGTTCAAGAAGATAATGTTGATGAGCAAGAAACTGGAATTCAAGGTGACAACATTCAAAATATTGCTGCTCAAAGTACTGATCTTAAAAGTACTGGTGTTCAAAGTGGTGTTCAAGGTACTAATGTGCAAAGTACTTTAGATCAAGATAATCAAGGTACTGCTGCAATGAATGTTGATATAGTTGGATTTTCTACACCTGGACTTTCTACAAAAACATTTGAAGATGAAGCTGGTCCTTCTAATCCAATTCAGCAAGAATAAATCAAGGAGCATACAACTAGTGATGATGAGACAATAGCTCAGATAATGCTTAATTTGGATAGACCAACATGTATACATATTTCTAAGACTGCACAACAAGTCTCAGAATCTACTTCTGAACCTGAAGCTTTAGATCCTAAAGATAAAGGAAAAGGGATCATGAAGGAAACAAAGAAGAAGAAGAAGAAGTTCACTTTTGCACAGCTAAGAGAGATTGAAATAGTTGAGAATGAAGAGATTGCTAGACAACAACAAGCTATTTATGATGCTGAGTATTTAAGAGAAACAAGAAAGCCCGTTGCTGAAACAAGAAGACCAATGACTATTGCTCAAGAAAGAAATTGGATGATAAGTTTCTTGAAAGGAAGAGGATATAAGAATTTACAAAGGCTAAGATATCCAGAAGTGAAAGCACTGTGGGATAGTGTTCAAGAATCCATTAAGAGAGAACTGGATAACTTTGTGCCTATGGATGCTGAAAGAGAAAAGAAGTTATAAGATGTGATGAAAGAACAAGCCGAGAAAAGAAAGTTAAAAAGAAAGAAAGCTATTCAGGATGATCAATTGTCAAAAAGGCTTAAAATGATCAGATCAGATACAATTGATGAACTGAAGAATTATTTCAGAGTTGTTGATTTTGAAAAAAAGAAAACAGAAGACTCTGGAAAGAAGTCTAAGATTATCTCATTCTCTGTGGTTGAATCAATTGAAGGAAATTATCTCATGTTTCACAGAGAGGATGAAAGTTTTACTGTATTCAATATGCTGTGGGATGTATTGCACATGATAGATAGAGAAGATCTATACAATTTGTATTTACAAGTGCAAACTTACTATGAGAATATTGAAGCAACAGGAGTCGAATTAATCTTACTGGGAGATTTAATAACCATCTGGGAGACTGAGGAAACAAGTAATGATACTCTATGGAACGATCAAGAAAACTGGGAGATAACAAGATGGAGATTCTTTGAGTCCTCAGGAGTACATTCACTTGAGATGGAAGATGGTACCATGATTCAATGATTCACCTTTCACAGGAGTTAACACACATGGAAGTGATGAGAATAGTATGAAACTTTTTAAGATTTGATGATTACTGTACCAAAATGTTGCTAAGTTGTTGAGAAGATTTATTGAGAGACAAGATGCTGATGAAGAGTACTTTGACACATGGCAGATAGAAGACAAAGAAATAAAGAAACAATTTTTCTGAATGATTAAAGATTTGAAGATTTAAGATAACAAAGAAACTTGATATCAAGCAAGTGGAGTTCAAGTTAGGGGAGGATTGTTGGGATATTAAATATCAAAGTACTTCTGTATGTCAAAGTACTGCTGCATGAAGAGTAAAGTCAAAGTATTGCTGAAGGAAAAAGTCAAAGTACTGCTGTTATTAAAGAATGCGTAAAGTACTTCGAAGGAAACAAGGACTTATGTGCAATATTAGCTAAGGATTAATGTGTAATATTGAACGAATATTCTAGAATTAGTTAGGGATAATGACTTGTCGTTCAAGGATTATATGTTGTAAACTGACTTAAGGTTATCTATATAAAGAGCCTTAAGGGGTATTAGTCGATATAAGTTTTATGAGTTTTAGAGTTGTTCAAAGTCGATAAATAGTTAGGGATTGTTAGTGAATCTGTGTAACAAAGCAGGTTCAAAGTTTGGTTAATATAAAAGTTCTTCTTAAGCTTTGTGTTAGTAGATTCCGAATACTTTACAAGGTTAAACAGTGTTTTAATATTAATAGTGTTAAGTTTACTTAATATTATTAAACCTTTACAAGCTACAAAAGTAGTTTGATCAGAGTACATCGATCCAACAAGTGGTATCAGAGCTTGTGTTGGAAACTCTGATTAAGAAGACAAACCTTTTGTTAGAAATAGAAGTGACGATCATTTATTAAGTCATTGAGTCTTGTAACTATAGTGTAATAGTCTTGAAGTTTAGTTAAGGGTAAACGGGCTTGGTTTAATCTAATATTGGAATAGGTTATGTCTAGTTCATTACAAAAGCCCAAGCCCGGCCCATCTTCCTGTCTCACCTATAAATACCTCCAAATGCTCTCATTTGGAGGTGTTGCTTCTAGGGTTCACTATGTGTATTTCCTTCTTCCTCTCTCTAATCTAATACATCTTTCTTTCTCTCTCTAGAAGTTACCATTTCTCTCTCTCTCTCTACTTACTTTCTCTCTCTAGATATAGCCAAGATTCATATGTGAAATAGGTTGTTCTACGGTCCTACAAGTGGTATCAATCACCTAGGGATAATATAGGTTGTTTTAGGTTTGATTTGGTTGAAAAAACTTGGTATAAAAGTGAATTTTGAGGGATTCGGTTACTGTTCATCATTTTGTTTTCGAGTTAGGCACAAAAATTTCGAGTTAGAAAATTTTGTTTATCGAGTTTGGAACCTGTTCTATCGAGTTTGGGTATTTTTTCGAGTTAGGATTCTGGTGCTTATCGAGTTAGGTGTAAGATTTTATCGAGTTAGGTTACAACTTTCGAGTTAGGTGTTCATTTTATCGAGTTAGGTTACAACTTTCGAGTTAGGTGTTCATTTTATCGAGTTAGGTGCTTCATTTTATCGAGTTTGGTGCTTGGCGAGTTAGCCTTAATTACCTAATCGTTTATCGAGTTAGGTTTATCAGTTATCGAGTTAAGGGGAAACTCTGCCCAAATTTTTAAGATTTATCGAGTTAGAAACTCATACCTATCGAGTTAGAAATTTAGCACTTATCGAGTTTGGGAGTTGTCATACTTATCGAGTTTGAACCTTCAGTGGTATTATCGAGTTAGCAACACACATAACATATCGAGTTAGAAACCCAAACACATATCGAGTTAAGAACCTTACCTAACGTATCGAGTTTGAAACCCACAGAACATATCGAGTTAGAAAACTACATACTTATCGAGTTTTTTGGCGGGAAATTTTGAGTAAAATTTATTTTTCACACGAGAATTAACGTTCAATTTTTACGCGAGATTTAAATTTTGGTATAACGTTGAAAATTTTGGCCCGAAATTCAAATTTTTAGGCCAAAATTCGAAAAATTTTGGTAAAATTTGGCGAAAAAAAAAATTTCAAAACTCAAATTTTTCTAGTAACCTTATAATTGGATTTTATAGTGATTTTCAAATTTTGAGAACGAAAATTTTCATACTCGATTTTTGGCGGGAAATTACGAAATCAATCAGATCAACCGAGAACGAACTTTCATCTTCACCAAAACATCTAATCTTCAACAACAACCTTTGTTATCTTTCAAAAGATCCTCAGAACAACTTTTCACTTTAAATTGAATCAATGGCAACTCACCATGATCGTTTCACAAGTACTCTGTTCAATGGTCTTGCTTCACTCTTCAAGGAATTAAACATCCAACAACGAAACAACAATCGGCTAGGATATACTTCGAGTATACAGATGGGGAATCAGATGCAATATGCAGGGCAGTATGTAGGAAATCAGATGGATCAGATTGTGAATCAGAATGTGCTTAATCAAAATGGGATTGATTGTTTCATGACTTCGATTCAGAAACCGCCATCAGCAAGTCATAACAGAAACAATGTCAATGCAATGACGAGGGTTGAAAAGATCCAGTACTTGTTGATGCTAGCCAATAAAGAAGAATCGGGAATACCGTTGACTGCTGATGAACATGAGTTTAGAGCTACAACAAGAGTTAATGACAATTCAGCAGATCTCAACGAAACCTACAACTTTATGGCAAATCAGCAAGCAACAACATCAAGCAGTGATTCTGATCTTCCTCCTACTTATGATTCCAATCCACTCCATGAGGTACCAAATTATGGTAACAATGCTAATCTGTTTGCTCATGAGAAGCCACATTATGTGCCACCTGAACCTAATTACGATACATATGTGGGGGAACAAGTTAATAGCAATGTTAACTATGAAACTCCAGATATGGATCCTAATGGAGTTCAAGTTGCACAAAATGGTGCTAATGATGAGGAAACCCGTGCTTTCTTTGAATCATTATTGAATAATTGCAGCATTGAAATCGAGAAAGTGAAAAAGGTCAATCGTGATGTTAAGGCCGCGAATGTTAAATTGACCGCTGAGCTTGAGAGTTACAAGGAAAACGCTAAAGCTTTTGAGTTTCATAACAAAAGATTGTCTGAATTAGAAACTGGTTATCAAAATTCCGTTTCAGAAAAAAAACAATTGCAACTCAAGTTTGATACACTTGATGTTAATTCTTTCAAGAAGATAAAAGCTTTAAACGCGGAAATTTCTGATTTACAAAACCAACTTTCTAAACAAAAAACAGCTTATACCAATCTTGAAAAAGAAATGGATGAGTTGAAAAAGGACTGTGCAAAGAAAGAAGACAAACTTTTGGCCGAAATAGTAGAGTCAGAACACATGATTGCTCATTTAGAAGAATTAGTGGTTAAGTCGGGTCAGTCAAGTCAAACAATGAAAATGATTTCAAATCAAACTAATCCGATTTACCATACGAAACATAAAGTGGCTCTTGGTAACAACACCCCCAGTAATCTCAAGAAAGCTCAGCAAGAACAGAATATTTTGTACAATGGTAATGTGATTTATACCAAACATGATCCTCCCGTCGTTCGGGATTCTGTGCTAACAATTGAACATGTCGAAGAGAGCATAAACAAAATGAAACAAAAGGATTTGAAACCCATTGATTACAACAAATTGAACAAACTTTCGGGAATCACTTTTGTTCCACAAACAGAACCATCTGCGTTTTCCATAAAAAGACCATTTGCGAAATTCTTGTCTAAAAAGAAAATTGTTTCCAAATCTCTTTCAAAAATGGAACAAATGTCTTCTAACAAAACTTTTAATACAAGTGAGGCTAGAAACATTCTGGATGACGTTAAAAAGAGAATTCAAGAACTTCAAAATATTGTTGCTTCTAAAACATCAATCGATATTAACAACTGGCATTCCAGTTTTCATATTGAGCAGAAAAAAGTTTTTGAAAACGAAATTACTATCCCACTGAATAACATCAGTGCGAGGGTAATCCATTTTGAACGAGCTTTCTTAAAAGAAACGGCCGACTTTGTCAAGGACCACAAATCCCTGGTAAACGAAGCTAATGATACTCGTGAAAACATGAATGTTTTGGAAAACCTAAATGATTCTCTCTTCGAAGCTGTTATGACTACTGATATCATGTCCATCATCATACAAACATACTCTGTTCAAGACGATGAAAGACTGAGAGCTGAGACCTCCGCAATTGTTTCAAAATATGAAAATGCTCTTATAAAGCTTGAAAAAGAAAATGTGTCATGTTTTAAACAACTTGATCGAAAAAATGAAGAATGCAAGTATGACAAATTGTCGTATGAGCGTGCCTTCAAGAACATGAAAGAGCAAAATGATCTTTTGAGGGCTCAGCTTGTAAATCAAAAAGGGAAGGGTGAGGAAACTAAGTTTGCAAAACCATCGACTTCAGAGAAACCAAATGTTTTTAACACGGTTCAAAAACCAAAAATGTCAATTTCACGGTTTGCTCCAAAAGTCGATGAGAAAAAGGATTTGTCAAAACCAGTCACTCCACCACCCTTACCCAAGGAAAAGGTAATGGAAAAGATTGTTGAAAAACAATATTTGTTTGTTGAAAGAAACAAAAATGTGATTTCACCTGGCTCTTCTAAGTATAGTACACCAAATAAGACAACAAAAACTGTTAATGAGTCTGTTGGTTCTAATGACATGATCCAAAATCACCATCTAGAGGAAGCTAGGAAAAAGACACAACTTCGAAAAGATGGAATTTTAGGCTCAAAACTTACTGTGATGAATTCTACAAGATTCCAAAGCACTGCTAGTAGTAGTAAACCATTAACTAGGAACAATCAACAAAATACTAGGGATTGGCTTGCATCTAAGAGTAGTGGCACAAAAGAGAATGCTAGGAATGTAGAATGCAACACAAAGAATTCCAAGGTCTCATCGAACAACAAACAATTTCCAAAAGACTGTAGTGACAAAGTTAAAGTTGCTGTGTTAAACAAGAATGTTGAATTTGTCTGTCCTACGTGTCAAAAATGTGTTTTTTCAGCTAATCACGATGCATGTATTGCACAATTTATCAAGAAAAGAAAGTCAAGTGTCAAGACACAATCCACTAAGACACCAAATCGAAACAAACCCGTTGAGAAGAAGCAAGAGGTTAAGAAACCTAATAGGTGGATACCGAAAGGATGTAGTTTTTCCAAGACTGAGACTTCCGCTGCATCTGATAAGAAAACTATGTCTAGATCTTACCTTAGGTGGATTCCTACGGGAAAAGTTTTTAATACAATTGGTCTTAGATGGATTCCCACAGGGAAGATTTTTGATAGTTGCACAAAGACTAATGATAGTGTTCATCATCATGATAAGGAGGTAGAAACCACAACAACCATTGAAAGTGAACACCCTCAATGTGAGGAAACATGTACTTCTAACACTGTTATTTGTGCAAAGTCTTCTACTGTGGATGCAGGTACTTGTGAAAGTGATGAGAGTTCATACACCCAATGTGGTAAAGACGAAATTTACGCCAACATCGCATGTGGACATCCTTTTCTAATTCCACTCTTAACTCCGCTTTTACTTGTTCATGCTTAATTTTTTTTCTTTTCTTTTCTTCTTTGTAAATATTTTTGAAAAAAAACAAAATACAAAATTTGAAAAACCAACAAAAACAAAAATACAAAAATATAAAATTTCAAAAAATACAAAAACAATATAAAATCAAAAAATCCAAAAATATTCTTCTCACGACATGTCTCTCGTATAAATCAATATTCTGTACGTTTCTAGAAATGTCATTCAAAAATGATACGGACATGTACAGATGCTTGAACGGGAGTTCTTTAAAATGTTTTTCTAAAACATGTCGTTTCTCAAAAGTTTCTTCACTATGGCTTTCGTATACTTCAGTACGAAACCCGGACTTCAAAATAATGGCTTCTGGACACATCAGTTCAGGACCCGCGCTTCAAAGATAGGAAAGTGCTTAATCATACAAAGATTTCAAATATTTTTTGAGCACTTATCCTAAAACGAAAACCACACACTTATCTGGCTTGAGTTTTTCTTTAGAAAAACTTTCAAAATCTTTAAGCTCAAAACCATGATTGTTGATCTAATGATAAATTAGATTTTCAAATTCTCTTACATGTGGAGCACCACCTTTTCAAGATTTTTCAATAAGATTTTCAAAATCTATCAAAATCGGTGCTCATCATCAAAATGATTTGTGTACACCTTACTGTGCACAACTCAAGTTTTCAAAGAAAGGAAAGTGTTACGCAAAAATGATTTTCATCAACAAAGTGCACTTATCCTAAAAATGGACACTGTTGTACGCCTCAGTGCGATATTCCTATTCAAACAAAGAGAAGTCTTTGTTTTTCAAAAAACCTTGATGCAAAATTCAACAAATCTGAAACTTCTTTCTCTTTCAGAATTTTGCTTCAAGACGACTCCTTCCCTCTAAACTTTAAAAAGTTTATCATTTCTCAAAAACATATGCGAGTTTTGAGGGGGAGTATTTCTAAAACAAAAATTGTTCCAAATTCATGCAACAACAAATCTGTCTATCTCTCCAAAAAGCTTTTTCTTAATTAGTTGATATCACAAATATCATGATATGCTATTTTTGAGGGGGAGAAGACATGATTAAAATGTGATCAAAGATGTTTAAAGATTGTGACTAAATCTCAAAAGAGCTAGACTCAGAATGTACCAATGAATTGACGAAGCTTAAAATGTCAGTAATCGAAAAGACCTGTCCTGGATGGGTAATAATTTCAAGCTAGTCTAACTAGTGATGTAAGCGTGTCTCGAATAGGACTTGTCTGAGTAGAATGTACCGTATCGAGAGACTTTCTTTGGACTTGACCAGGACGGGTAATAACTTCAAGCTAGTCTAACTAGTGATGTAAGCGTGTCTCGAATCGGTCATGTTCACTGAAAGTGGATCAATTCAAAAAGTGCAAACTCCTCACGCATGTGCAAATTTCTTAAAAATTCATGAGCACATGTGAAGGGGGAGTCCTTCAAAAGAAACAAAAACTCTCAAAGTGTCAACAAAAATGTGTTTATATTCATAAACACTTTGAGAGATTTTCAATCAAAGGTTTCATGGCAATTATAGGATTCATGGAGTTATAAGGTGACTAACGTTAGGGAAAACCGTCCTATGATCCGCCAGAGCCGGAGGGATCTACCCAAGGACAATTCCAATAGATTAGAATTAGAAGTCCTTAGGTATGATTGAAAAAAGGAGAAAATGAGAAAGGAGAAAGAAGGGGTTGAAGAATTAAAAAGAAAAGTTATGAAAAAGGGTGAAAAGAAATAGCCCTCCATATGTTCAACCTTAGGGCACACACCGGGTTCAATTCATATGCTACTGGTTGTTACTAAGGTGACACCGGTATTGAAGATAAAGACGTCATGGACCCAGTGACGCACTGCACTAAACCTTCTTAACCACTCAAGTTCTCTTAAAAGAGCTTGTTTCATTCTCACGGGGAACCGGCATAATCTATCGACCTGTCTCTTAGAGATGGTTGATATTGAAGCAGGAGACCTCTCCCTAATCTCCGCACAGGAAACCAAATGTGCACTTATCGAGTCTAGAGCCCCGAGATTCATCAAAAGATCTCATAGGAACACATGATATTTCTACACTGGTTGTTCATCATTAAGGACGCCAGATGTAAACTTTAGAGTCCTACGCAGATCTTAGCAATCTGCCAGAACATTTATGAGAGGATTCACACTTGTGATTCTCAATGATTGAATGGAAATTCCTGCTAGGGTCAACATCAAGCAGCCCTGACAGCAGGTCACTTCGGTAATTCTTTGTGGGTTACGCTTAGTGTTCGCGGTGGTTTCAAACGGTCTACAGTCGTGGAGTGATCCCCAGCGACTCACCCAGTCATTGAGCTACTTAGTAGGTCTCGTAAGCTCTTTCGGGAGTATCTGATATGGGAACGGCCATGGTAAGGGTTAGAAGGAGTCTTCACACTATGCTGTTGACGATCTCTAATTTCTTATCTGTAAGTACCGGTTGATTTATTGCTAACTGTTTTCATGCAGCTATACATCATCTCCATGGCAACAGATTCCACATGCTCATACATGCATCTCGAAGTCAAAGGAAAGTTCTCACAAAGATCAAAGCAAAGCAAGGTTCAAAGAAAGATTCTACGCAATGTGAATGAATCTACAGAAGTAAAGTGACAAAGATCTGTGTAAAAGAACGGGAACAAAAAATGCATGTATCACAAAGTCTGAAGATGTATGAGCATGTTGGAATGGCAGACTACCACCAAAGACAAAGAAGTGACGAAAGGCAGATGACTTCACCACAACAACAAAAGAACAAAGAACGATGAAAAGTCAATTATCAAAGATCACAAAGCATGAAGGAACAAAGTCAAATGAAACTATTCTACAAAGACTCAAAGTTCAAGACAACAAGCTTCGAAGTTCAAAGATCAAGATCACAAAAGAGAGATCTCAATGATCACCCCTTAGGGGGAGATTGTTAGCAATAGAAGTGTTGATCATCAATGGAATCAAAGAGAGATCTCAATGATCGCCCCTTAGGGGGAGATTGTTAGAAATAGAAGTGACGATCATTTATTAAGTCATTGAGTCTTGTAACTATAGTGTAATAGTCTTGAAGTTTAGTTAAGGGTAAACGGGCTTGGTTTAATCTAATATTGGAATAGGTTATGTCTAGTTCATTACAAAAGCCCAAGCCCGGCCCATCTTCCTGTCTCACCTATAAATACCTCCAAATGCTCTCATTTGGAGGTGTTGCTTCTAGGGTTCACTATGTGTATTTCCTTCTTCCTCTCTCTAATCTAATACATCTTTCTTTCTCTCTCTAGAAGTTACCATTTCTCTCTCTCTCTCTACTTACTTTCTCTCTCTAGATATAGCCAAGATTCATATGTGAAATAGGTTGTTCTACGGTCCTACACCTTTAAACTGATTTCACTACAAATCCTTCAAGATGTCGACAGAAGCTGCACCTGCTCCCTCAATCACTGCTGTTAGAATCCTTATTGTTAAGAAGGGAGAATATGACTTATGGGCCATGAAGATGAGGCAGTACATTACCATCATAGACCATGCACCGTGGGATGTGATTTTCAATGGTAACATGCAAATTGATGAACCAGTAGAGGTACCTGGACAACCAACACCACCAAAAACTACTGTACCTGCTGCTACCAAAAGAAATCAAGACAAAGCTCTCAACATACTGCTTTCTGCTATTCCTGATGGTCACTTGTTAAAGTTTCATGATGCCAAGGATGCCAAACAATTATGGGCTGCAATAAAGTAGAAGTTTGGAGGTAATGATGCTTCCAAGAAGATGCATAGGAATTTGCTGAAGCAACAATTTGAAACTTTCACTGTTGGTGAAAGAGAAGGTCTTGATTCTGCTTATGAAAGATTCCAAAATCTTCTGAGTATGCTAGAACTATATGATGCTGAGGCATCAGTTGAAGATGCTAATTTGAAGTTCTTGAGAAGTTTGCCATCAGCATGGCATGTAGTTGCTACTATGATCAGAGGACAACCAGGGCTGGATACTATGGACTTTGATGATCTCTACAACAATCTGAAGGTGTATGAGCATGAGATGAATGGTACTACAGGTTCAAGCACACATCAGAAACCCCAAAACATTGCTTTTGTCTCTTCTGAAAACAGAAGCAGTACTTCCAACAAAGGTACTGCCTATCCTGTTCAAAGTACTGTGACTGAAACACAGGCTCCACGTAAAACTATGGTTACCACCAATTCATCACAATCAATTACCCCCACGTCAGATGAAGTTCTATGTTCATTCTTTGCTCAACAAGCATCTCTACCTGTCACCTATCAAGAAGATGTATTGCAAATAGATGATGATGCTTTGGAAGAAATTGATATCAGATGGCAAGTTGCCATGCTCACTGCAAGGATCAAGAAGTATGTGAATAAGACAGGAAAAGGCATCAATTTCAGAGCTAAACAGGGAATCACATTTGATAAGTCCAAGATTGAGTGCTTCAACTGTCTAAGGACTGGTCACTTTGCAAGGGAATGCAAATTTGCAAAGTTTCAAGAAAACAAGATGATTGGACCACCCAAGCCTGAAAGAAAAGAGATTCCAATCACTAAACCAAAACGAAAAGCTTTGGTTGCTCAAGAGAATCCGTGAGAGATTGATTGGTCCAATGAGTTTGATGATGAACCTGTAACCTATTCAATGGTTGCATTGGAAGACTGGAGCACAACATTTGATGAAGAGCCTGGATATGCTGCTTTGGAGTCAATAGATGGTCTAGGAAGCTTTAATTGGAGCATGGAGTTTGAAGAAGCACCTGTTCAGCTTGCTATGGTAGCTGCTTCACCAAGTTCATCCACTAACTCTGAGGTATGCTCTAAGTGCAATGATATGTATCAAAAGTTACTTAGTGAATATGTAGCTGAAAGAGATAAATTTCAAAAAGCTAGGGCTGAGATAACTGGTTATCAATTGACTTTAGAGTCAATGGAGGCCAAAATCATTACACATGAAAACAATGAACTAGCATGGGCTGAAACATATAAACAACAGGATTACCTAGTTAAGCTAAGTGAATGGAAACTAGGATGTAAGGTGTCTGAACTAGAGAAAGTGACTGCTGAAAGGAATAAGTTGTTAGAAAAACTTGCTGTGTGGAATGAGGCAGGTGTGTCATGATGCGTAGGGATTGCACCAGGCTTTACCTCTCGAGGGATCTCGAGAAGCTTACAACCCCCACCAGGCAATGTACCTGATCGATGTAGTATAGTATAATGACAAGTACCGGGGGATTGATCGTTCAGCTAGGAATAGTGTCGCTAGGATTAGAAAACCTAAAGACTAGGTCTAGAGATGAGGGATGATTCTTTTTGTATTTTTATATTTTTTATGAAAGCAAGTAAAAAATCTCGGGTTTGAAGGAGTTTGGCGGAATTAGTTGCTAGTCAACTAACCCAATACTAAAGATGCAATCAAAATAAAATACTAGAAATGAAAATAAACTAAATTATACTAGAGTTGTGAGCAATATGTGGGAGAATTGTGTTTACTTAGATTTCACTACTCCCTAGATATCTTTTACAGGTTAATTACTTGTTATATTTGCGTGGATGACGGATTGTATTCCTTAATACCATTCATGGGGTGGCGTACTTACTTCCCCAATCCTATAAGCGCCTAATTCACTCCTATGTCGAGCCGGCTAAGAAGCTCCTAACATGGGATCACTAGAATTTGCTCATGCATTAAATACAACCAATAAAACCTAGTACACATCGGTTCATGTTTCCTAAGACGTTCAAGCATGTTACATAATGGAGATCTGCTAGTTTTCTTAAGCCTAACATTGAAATCATTCACCCATTACAACCATAAACAAGTAATCAACATATAATTAACATCTAGGTTTCATTACATATAAGCAAACACAAAATAGATCTAGCCTAGCATGTTGAAATCAAGACAAGCATAAGATATATTCAAACAACACATAGACATATTGATTGAATTGAAAGAAAGACTTATCTCAATTGAACATGAAAGGATTCAAGGGGTGAAAACCCTTGAAAATACTGTAAAATACGACCTAGGGTTTACAAAGTTCGGCCCTAGTATTCTCCACACAAGTTCCTCTCTTAATGAATGAAAAATAGAAAACTATATATAGATTCTGTTAGGTGACGGCGTCAAGAACAAAATTCTGACGCCGTCATCTCGCCGCCAAATAGTTTCTCGGACTGCCTAGATCTGGGTCTGACGCCGTCATGTGTACTCCTTATGCAGGCCGTCACCATATTAACTCTTGACGCCCTTCTTGTGACGCCTTCAGGTTTTCACTGGGTCGTCACGGATTTTACTCTTGACACCGTCATGATTTTCTTCTTGACGCCGTCAGGTACTGTTCTCAGCATGGAAAATTAAGTCTTTGCCGTTTTCTTCACTTTTATGCTCCAAAAATGTCCGAATTGCTTCCTTTTCCAGAATTCACTCCCAAAGTACCTAAACTCACAAAAGGAATGATTTAGGGCAATATTTGATCAAATAAATTGAATTCCGGGCTTAAATGACCCCCTAAAAGTGGTTCATTTTTTGCCTCATCATATACCCTTACACTTGAGATTTGCTTGTCCTCAAGCAAATGCTCTTTTATTCTAATCAAAATACAAATTACAACAAATATCACAACATGGAAATGGAAAACATCTCTCACTACCTGTCATAGCAAAATAGATTACCATAGGCTTGGGAAAGGATCAAACCTCCACCACATGGTGTAAACACCTAGGATAAACTATCAAAGAGGTCTTTTAAAGGGTTGTAACGTTAGGTGTAGGGATATGGAATACACGGTTTTGTTGGATATAGGCAGTCTTTACTGGTGGCGAGTTAACAATCTTGGTTAATTACATGTACAATACGGTGTTGCTAAGCCAAGACTAGACTTGACTTAAGCTAATAAATCAAAAATAACAAAAACATAAAATGGACATAGAATGAAAAGGGATGGTAGTCCGTATGTTTTTTTTTCTTTTTTTTCTTTTTTTTCTTTTATTTTTTTTTTTATTTATTTATTATTTTTTTTTTTTTTTTTGCATACACTCTTACCCTACCATCCAAAATAATACCTCATAGGGAATGAAAATTCCCCTTACACTTGAATTTTTACATACTTTACAATAAACTAATCTAATGACTCGAATTAAGGAAATCAAAACACTTGGAGTACTTTTAAGATTAACGCACATACGGGGGTAATATATGATGTTCTTCCCCATTACTCCATAAAATAAGTACTTTACCCATGAGTCCCAATCGTCCCAAAACAATATGTACAAGGATATGACTCGACTTAGCAACCATGTAATCAATTAGATAGTTAACTTAGGGTTTAACAAATAACAATAATGCACTAAAGATGAGTGCATACACGGAAGGCTAAGGCGATTTGGGTGTACATTTAAGTGGGGTGTAACAAATTCTTCCTTTAAGTAAGATGCTTAAAGTTAGAAACGAAAAGATAGGCTCGGAGGGGTGTACTAGGGGTTTCGTGTACTAAAAATGAGTACAACGCTAAGGGTGTGGGAAAAATTAATTGACTTAACTAGCCAAGTAATATGACTTAAATGGTCAAGTAATTATGATACGGGTTTAACACAAGGGTGATCCTAATGCCTCTTATCATGTAGTAAATCCTACTACACGAATGTAGTCTCACTAGCAGTCTCGGGATGCATCACTAATGCAAGTTCTAGAATCTAAATGCTACCGGTACACTCATAAGAACTAATAGTAAATGCTTTTCCTATCAAATCTAAAGGCGAACCTCACATATTTGGGTGGAAAACTTTTCTGAATAGTACGGTTTTGTGCTAGTCATACAATTTCCTATCCATGAGACGCTTGCTATGGCTAAAGTTTCACTCCTAAATGTTGTAAAAAATTTTAAATTTGGTGCTAAAATTGCACTAACAAGTATTTCTCATAGTTTTATTACACATCTACTATCAAACAAACAAACTCAAGCGAAAGTGTATCTGTAAGGTATCATCATTTTACCCTCCCTTTACACTTAGGATGAACATTGTCCCCAATGTTCAAGTAAAGAATGTAAAAGTGAAATAAGTAAAAGGAATGAAATCAAATACTCCCCTGATTCGCTCGATATGGATAATAAGGTGGAAAGGTTAGATCTTCCTCCAAGAAAATGAATAATCAAAGCTTCCCTTCCAGAATAATAATCATCTTCTTGTCATACATAACTTGTAAAACCTGAGAAAACAGACAAGGCAACCTCGCATAAAATTGGCGGCAATCTACATATGCTAATAAATCCTAGAAAACAAAATAAGATATAATGCTTGTGGAATGATGTTTGCAGCTTTCTTGGAGATTATAAAACTAAAGATTCAACAAAAACTTTAAGACTCCGTTAGAAAAACAAAACAGGTAAAATTTCCAGATTTTTACACGTGACACCGTCAGGAATTAATTCCTGACGCCGTCAGAAGTGACCTGCAGAAATTCTCATGTTAAGTTTCAGGAAAATTTCTGGCAAAACTTCGTCCTACTTCCTAGAAAATCCTGCAAAACTTCATTATGACTCGATACAAGCATTTGACTCTAGAAAATACGAATATACATGTTCACTTAATATTGTGGAGAATCATGATCGGTTTTGTTTCTTAAAAACATATTTGGGGTTTCCCCTTACACTTATCTTTTGCCAAAATACCTTTGGATGAAGTTAAGACTAGGCCAAACAACAAAGTAAAGTATTTTCACTATTTTAGTTTTGAAACATGATCTACCAACAAAAAAAATAAAGCATGCATACGGAAGCAAATAACAAACAAACAAAATAAAAATCACACAAAACATGGGTTGCCTCCCAAGACGCGCTTTTCTTTATTTATGAGTCTTGTAGCTAGACTCAAGGTCATGGGTTACTACGTGACCTCATTAATGGTTTCACTCTCTAGGTCGTCTTCTATACCAGTTTTGTATTTCGGACCTAATTGCAAGCATTCTTTGTAGAAACCAAGCATCCTATTCATCACATACTCTACTCCTCTACGTCTATCCTCATCATTCCTATAGTAAGCTGCTTGTTTGTATTCCTTTTCTATATTAGAAAGGAGGCGGTATTGCTCAATCTTGTAGGGCATTTGGTAGGCAATCTCATCATTCTCTTCCTTGAACCTAACTATCCCTAAAGTCAGATCATAACTCATCTTAGTGGCCTCAACAAATGGTTTTCCGAATACTACTTGGCTTAGGCAATCATCTATCACCGGGTGAGTATCTTCTACTATCATAAAATCGATCTCATAGGTGAAATTACCTATAATCACATGCAATCCATTCACTCTTCCTACAAAATTACTTATCAAATTCTTATTGGGCATCATCCTATAACCAAGTTGTTTCTTCATCACCCAATTATAATAAGTCCTAGTCATGATATTTATAGGAGATCTAGGATCGATATAAGCTTTCCATATATGCATATGCCCGATGTTGCATGGTATGTTGATGTTAGAGGGGTCTCCCATTTTGATAAGGGGTGTGCCAAGGATATATGGTGTCTCGGGGCCATCAAATAAATCTTTATGGTATTCCCGTTCTTCCTTGGTGGGCAACTTATCAAAGTGCTTTTCTATAGTCTCTACTTCCTCTAACTCCTCTCCCTTATTAACCTCAACTTCCCTAATTTTATCCCTAGTCTCGGTTTCTACTTCAACTTCATCTTTGTCACTTTCTTCTATATCCTTATCTTTTGGCTTAATGGTGACAACATTGACAAAATGGACATGTTTGGATGATGAGGGGTCCTTAATTAGGATTCCGTTATTGGCGTCCCTAGTGTCCTTCCTAGGTGTAGTTAACGCTTGGTTGTTGAGGACTTTCAACAAGTTGTCTATCTTGTTGGTCATCTTCATTTGTTGTTGGTTGAATTCGGTTTCAAACCTAGCTATGCAAGCCTCTTGAGATGCCATGAACTTAGACATCAATCCTTCAAGATTGTTGGTACTACCATAGTTGTTAGAAGGATTGTTGTTGAAAGTACGGTTGGAGGGTGGACCGTTTGGTTGGTAACGATTAGGCGGATTGGAAGAAATGGCTTGATTTTGTTTCCACCTAAGGTTTGGGTGATTTTTCCAAGAGGGGTTGTAGGAATCACCGTAAGGGTTTGGCTCGGGTTTGAAAGTGTACACTTATCTCCCGCTTCGTCGATACGTGAGGATGCATAGTCCGCAAAAGCTGTTCCGGGGAGTTCCACACAATCACGAGTGTCATGGGGACCACTACATAATTCGCATGAAGAAGTGATTTTCTTCACTTGGCTTGCAGGCTTAGGAACTTCGTAAGATTTCATGAGAAACTTGACTTCGTCCTCAAGTTCCATGATCCTACGGTCGGGAGTGCTAGAATTGTTTGAAGGCAAAGATATTGCCTTGACCGTTTTGTTCAAATCACGGGGATCATTCCAACTTTCGTTGTCATAGAGAGCAAGATCTTCTATGAGTTCCCATGATTGTTCCGCACTTAGATCACGTAGCTTACCACCGGCCGATTGGTCAATGGCTCGCCTTGTGGAGAGATCGATATAGTCATAGAAGATTTGGACTTGGAGCCAAAGATCTATGCCATGATGAGGGACTTTTTGGAGTAAGTCCTTGAATCGAGTCGATGCTTCATATAGAGTTTCACCTTGACGTTGTTGAAACATCAAGATATCATTTCTAAGCTTGGTAGTTCTCCCCGGTGGGAAAAATTGAGCAAGGAAACGAGTGGTGAGTTCATCCCATGAGGTGATGGATCCCGCGGGTAAACGTTCAAGCCATTGGCTAGCTTGATCACGTAGAGAGAATTGGAATAGGCGTAATCGGGTTGACTCTCTAGTTGTAACATCAAGGTCTATAGAATCTACGATTTTAAGGAAGTCCTTGAGATGTTGGTTTGGATCTTCGGAACGAAGTCCATGGAATGCACATCCACTTTACACCAACCGGATGGTGTCGGATCACAAGGGGGTCACATTGGCTCCTTGGGTGAGCTCAATGGTGTTTCGATAGCCTTGGTGGCTAGGTCGGGAATACTCTCCTATGGTTCGGGGTCTAAGAGGTTGGTTGGCTAGTGGTGGGTTTTGTTGGTGGTCTTTTTGTTGTGGGATGAAGGATGAAGAGTTACGAACAAAAACACGAAGAAATAAGATAGACTAAAGAGAACCTAAAAATAAAAAATAAAACTATTCCCTGGGCTGCGGCGCCAAAAACTTGATGCGTAGGGATTGCACTAGGCTTTACCTCTTGAGGGATCTCGAGAAGCTTACAACCCCCACCAGGCAATGTACCTCATGGATGTAGTATAGTATAATGACAAGTACCGGGGGATTGATCGTTCAGCTAGGAATAGTGTCGCTAGGATTAGAAAACCTAAAGACTAGGTCTAGAGATGAGGGATGATTCTTTTTGTATTTTTATATTTTTATGAAAGCAAGTAAAAAATCTCGGGTTTGAAGGAGTTTGGTGGGATTAGTTGCTAGTCAACTAACCCAATACTAAAGATGCAATCAAAATAAAATACTAGAAATGAAAATAAACTAAATTATACTAGAGTTGTGAGCAATATCTGGGAGAATTGTTTTTACTTAGATTTCACTACTCCCTAGATATCTTTTACAGGTTAATTACTTGTTATAGTTGCATGGATGACGGATTGTATTCCTTAATACCATTCATGGGGTGGCGTACTTACTTCCCTATTCCTATAAGCGCCTAGTTCACTCCTATGTCGAGCCGCCTAAGAAGCTCCTAACATGAGATCACTAGAATTTGCTCATGCATTAAATACAACCAATAAAACCTATTACACATCGTTTCATGTTTCCTAAGACGTTCAAGCATGTTACACAATGGAGATCTGCTAGTTTTCTTAAGCCTAACATTGAAATCATTCATCCATTACAACCATAAACAAGTAATCAACATATAATTAACATCTAGGTTTCATTACATCTAAGCAAACACAAAATAGATCTAGCCTGGCATGTTGAAATCAAGAAAAGCATAAGATATATTCAAACAACACATAGATATATTGATTGAATTGAAAGAAGACTTATCTCAATTGAACATGAAAGGATTCAAGGGGTGAAAACCCTTGAAAATACTGTAAAATACGACCTAGGGTTTACAAAGTTCGGCCCTAGTATTCTCCACACAAGTTCCTCTCTTAATGAATGAAAAATAGAAAACTATATATAGATTCTGATAGGTGACGGCGTCAAGAACAAAATTCTGACGCCGTCATCTCGCCGCCAAATAGTTTCTCGGACTGCCTAGATCTGGGCCTGACGCCGTTATGTGTACTCCTTATGCAGGCCGTCACCATATTAACTCTTGACGCCCTTCTTGTGACGCCTTCAGGTTTTCACTGGGTTGTCAAGGATTTTACTCTTGACGCCGTCATGATTTTCTTCTTGAAGCCGTCAGGTACTGTTCTCAGCATGGAAAATTAAGTCTTTGTCGTTTTCTTCCCTTTTATGCTCCAAAAACGTCCGAATTGCTTCCTCTTCCGGAATTCACTCCCAAAGTACCTAAAATCACAAAAGGAACGATTTAGGGCAATATTTGATCAAATAAATTCAATTCCGAGCTTAAATGACCCCCTAAAAGTGGTTCATTTTTCGCCTCATCATGTCACATGTTCAATTTGTTGGAAAGCAAAGAACATCAAACATTAAAACAGGCCTAGGTTATGATAATGATAGCAATGAAGGCATTCCATTTAAGGGCAAGGAACTAAATCTTACAGTAGATACCTCCACTAGTAATGAAGAGTTTATAAGTCTAAATGAAAACACTTCTAGTGATAAGGAATACCCTAGTCTAACACCTCCTGTATTTAAGAAAGAAAAGGGATATAATGCAGTTCCTAATCCCCCAGGTAGCTTTCAACCACCTAAAAAAGATGTTTACTGTTATGGTGTAGATAATCTAGAGTTTAGGAAAAAGCTTAAGAGTCAATCTAACCCTGAAACTTTAGAAAAGTCTGTTGAAGCACCTAAGGTTGATGAGAACAAGTTTTGAAAACAAGCAGTACCTTCAAACACTTTTCGAAGTACTGCTGATCACTCAGCAGTACCTCAAAGAAAATTCTTTCAAAATACTGCTAATTTTAGAAAATCTTATGGAAGGGGATTTGGGGATATTGGTCCAAAGGTCTGGTATGTATGTTATAGTCCTCATCATTTGATTAAAGACTGTGATTATCATTCAGAATACTTAAGTAAATATCCAAAGACCAGAACTGCACAACCAAGTCATAGGGAGAACAAGCCAGTTTGGAATTACACAAATAGGGTTAACCATAGTAATTTCTCAAAAGACTATAGGTACCCTCATCAGAAAAGGTCATACTCCAAACCCTCAGTACCCTCACAAAGTACTGATAGAAAGTTCCCTAACCAAGATGCTTCTAGCAAATACTCAAGTGTAAGACCTAGAAAGTTCACCCACTACAAACCTAGAAGGTCTTACAACACAAGAAAAGATACTAGAACCAATAACCCAACTCCTAAAGTTACAACTAAATGGGTTAAGAAAGAAAGTACTGCTGGGGTAGAACCAGTACTTTCAGAGGTTAAGGGTGAAAAAGGGAAAATTGATCATGATAAACCAACAATTTTGGAAACAAAAACCTTAATTCTTGATCATGTTTTCAAAGACAGTGGTGATTACATACTCAAAAATTTTGAGTATGTCACTCCACAAGGGGAACACAAGTCAGTAATGGCTTGGGTTCCTAAAAATAACTAACCTTTTTCATATGAACGCAGGGCAACCCAGAGGAGGAGCTTAAAGATCATCTTATTGTAGATAGTGGTTGCTCTGGCAGTATGACAGTAGAAAAGGAGCTCTTGTCAGATTTTAAAGCTTATTTTGGAGGAAAAGTTGCATTTGGGAATGATCCTGATGGAGGAAGAATAACTGGAAAAGGAACTATTAAGGCAGGAAACATTGATTTTGAAGATGTTAGATATGTGAAGGAGCTCAAATTCAATCTTTTGTCAGTCTCTCAGATTTGTGATAAGAAGTACCCTGTGTTCTTCTTTGACACAGAATGTCTTATACTTTCTCCTGATTTCAAGTTAAAAGATAGAAACTTGGTGTTGCTGAGAGCACCAAGAACTAATGATGTGTACAGCATAGACTTAAAGAATGTAAATTCTGCTGAAAGAGCAACATGTTTGATTGCAAGAGCAACTATGGAGGAAGCACATCAATGGCATAGAAGATTGGGGCATGTCAATTTCATGAACATCAATAAGCTGGTCAGAGGTAATTTAGTTAGAGGTTTACCTTCTAAAACATTCAAGAATGATCACTCATGTCTTGCTTGTAAGAAGGGTAAACAGCACAAGGCTTCTTGTAAAAAGATTGATGAGAAAACTATTAGAGAGCCTTTGGAATTGCTGCACATGGATCTGTTTGGACCAGTTTCAGTTGTTAGTCTGAACAAGAAGAAGTACTGATTGGTTGTAACAGATGACTGTAGCAGATTTGGTTGGGTCATCTTCTTATGCTTTAAAGATGAAACTTTTGATGCTATTCATGATCTTATAATAGCACTTGAAAATCAATTAAGACTCAAGGTTAGAGGCATTAGATGTGATAATGGGAATGAGTTCAAGAATCAGCTAATGGATGAATTTTATGCCAAGAAAGGAATTAAAAGAGAGTTCAGTATTACTATAACTCCTCAGCAAAATGGAGTTGCAGAAAGAAAGAATAGAACTCTTATAGAAGCAGCAAGAACAATGCTTGCAGACTCTCAATTACCTGTTCCATTCTGGGTTGAGGCTGTAAGTACTGCTTGTTATGTGTTGAATAGAGTATCAGTGACTAAACCTCAAATGAAGACACCTTATGAGTTACTCATGGGAAAGAAGCCAAGCATCAAGTTTATGAAACCTTTTGGATGTCCCCAAACCATTTTAAACACTGCTAATAATTTGGGCAAATTTGATGGGAACTCAGACGAAGGATATTTATTGGGATATTGTACCAATAGCAAAGGATTCAGAGTGTACAACAGGGCTACCAAAAAGGTTCAAGAATGTCTTCATGTTGATTTTCTGGAAGAACAAGAAAATTCTAAAGGTAAAGGTCCTGATTGGATGTTTGATCTTGATTTAATGTCTTCATCAATGAGTTATGTACCTGTAAGGGAAGAAAATCAAGTAGCTCCCACTGAAGAAGAAGCACAGTACATTGTTCATGATGTTAATTTAAGATCTGAAGATGTGCCAAATGAGAATGACAATGAAGAAAAGAAAAGTACTTCTGAGCCTTAAGGTACTGCTAAACCTAAAAGTACTGTTGATTCTCAAAGTACTGTTCCACCACAAATCCCAGTATCTGATGAAGATCAAGCCATTCAAGATGAACTTTCTAGGATTCTTTTTCAAGAAACAATGGCTAAGTCTTATGAAGATGAACCAAGGAGAGCTTATGAAGCAGAAAAGAAGAAGGCAAAAGGCACTGCAAGTACTACTAATCCATTTGAAAGTACTTTTCAACATTTAGATACTTCAAATTGGATAAATACTGATGCTGTTAATGATTCTAATATGCCTGACTTAGAAGATACTGCTGATCCAAACAAGATCACTTTAGAAGATACTGATGATGAATTGGATCAAGAAGGCATTTTCTCAAATTCTAATGAAGATCCTGATTTAACTAATTTGGATGATAATCTTGAAGTTTCACCAACTCCTACTCTTAGAATTCACAAAACTCATCCTGTTACCAACATAATTGGACCCTCAGCTTCAGGGGTGCTCACAAGGACTAAGGCTAAGAATATGTCTCAACAACATACTTTTTTACTTAGTTTTATCTACAAGCAAAACTGGGTGAATCAGAAGGATTAGAGGTTGTGTTTATTTGCTTGTTTTCTATCTCAGGAAGAGCCCAAAAACAAGCATTAGCCAAGGAAAGTTGGGTGGAAGCTATGCAAGAAGAACTCTTACAGTTTAAACTTCAAGAAGTTTGGGTATTATGTGATTTACTTGATGGACAGAAACTGATTGGAACTAAATGGGTCTTCAGGGTAAAAAGAGATGAAAGAGTGAATGTTATCAAGAACAAGGCAAGGTTAGTGGCTCAAGGATATAGACAGGAAGAAGGAGTTGACTATGATGAAGTTTTTGCTCCTGTGGCAAGGCTTGAAGCCATCAGGCTATTTTTGGCTTTTGCATCATATATAGGATTCCCTGTATATCAAATGGATGTTAAAAGTGCCTTTTTATATGGCAAAATTACAGAAGAAGTTTATGTCAAACAGCCTCCTGGTTTTGAAGATCCTGGACACCCAAACAAAGTCTACAAGGTAATCAAGGCTCTGTATGGCCTTCATCAAGCTCCAAGAGCATGGTATGAAAGACTTTCCAATTTTCTACTACAACATGGTTATAGGAGAGGAGCTATTGACAAGACTTTGTTTATCAAGAGAGATAAGAAGGATATAATGCTTGTTCAAGTGTATGTAGATGATATTATTTTTGGTGCTACTAAGCAATCTATGGTGAAGGAATTTGAAGATCTTATGCAGAAAGAGTTTCAGATGAGTTCAATAGGAGAATTAACATTCTTCTTGGGACTTTAAGTATAACAGTCAAGCAGTGGAATATATATTTGTCAAGATAAGTATGTTGCAGATATTCTTAAGAGATTCAATTTCACAACTGTTAGGCCTACATCTACACCAATGGATACTAACAAACCTTTGGGAAAAGATGAAGAAGGAGAAGATGTTGATGTCACACTATAAAGGTCTATGATTGGATGTCTTATGTATTTAACTGCATCAAGACCTGATATTACTTTTGCTGTATGTTTATGTGCAAGACATCAAGTTCATCCAAAGGTATCCCACTTGAATGCTGTCAAGAGAATTTTCAGGTATCTTAGGCAACAACCTAAGCTAGGCTTATGGTATCCTAGAGATTCACCTTTCCATCTCCAAGCTTTTTCAGACAGTGATTATGCTGGAGATAACTATGACAGAAGATCCACAACTGGAGGATGCCAGTACCTTGGAAGCAGATTAGTGTCATGGCGATGTAAGAAGCAAACAATTGCAGCAACTTCTTCCACTAAAGCATAGTATGTAGCTGCTGCAAGTTGTTGTGCACAAGAACTTTGGTTGCAGAATTAGCTTTTGGATTATGGATTCAATTTCAAGAATACTCCTATCAACATTGATAATGAGAGTACTATCTGTATTGTCAAGAATCCAGTGTATCATTCCAAGACCAAGCACATTCAGATTAGACATCACTTTATAAGAGATTGCTATGAACACAAGCTTATCAATGTGGTTAAAGTTCATACTGATGTTAAAGTTCATCAAAAGAAGCCTGCTTTCTTGGGCAAGCCAGGCCAAGAACTTGTTTGGGAGGTCTCTCTTTCCTTGGAGCAGGCCACTTCATGTTCTGTATTGCTGATTCCAGGGCTTGAGTCAAAGCATGTGGAAGCTCATTAGACAGAGATGAACCAGGGACATATTTCTTCTTTTTGGGCTTTTTGTTGGTAGTACTGGCTGCATCAGTTATGGTAGAGTTTGCAGCACTTACTGATGAGGAAGATTCATGGAGTCCCATCCATTGTACATGGGGAGGGAAATAATCTAACCATCCTGGATCTTCAAACTCAGAATCAGAGTAGTAACTTATCTCTGAATCTGTGGTGACATCTGAGTCTGAAGAGATGTTAACAAATGGAATGTGACTCATTGTGCTTACTAGTTTTTGTGTTCTGCTAAAGAAGGAAAAGGTGATTGCAATTTGTTGTTGGTAAAGTTGCTTTTATAAGCAAAGTAAAGGTAAATGGACATTTAATGAAGTGAATTGATGTTCACTTACCATGGTAGCTTTGGGATTTAATTTGGGGAGATAGTCATTAATCAGGGTTGACTTTCAAAGATATTTTGGTCAAATAGTCAACATTCAAGATTTTTTTTGGAAAGTACTTTGGTCAACATACTGTGTTGGTTTATAACGGAAGGTACTGCTCCATATTTTATGGAACATACTGCTTGGTGCCATTAAGGGTACGCTGACGTGTCAGATACTGTTCCAACGGTCAGATTTGCGGCTAACAAACTTTCGAAAGATATGGGGATAATTACTTCCAAAAATAACGGTAAAATTATTAATTAACCGTGATTTTTTGTATATTATCCATATATACCTCATATCTTTTCTTTTTATTCACCCTTATTCACCTTTCTTGTTACTTAAACTCATTCCTACTTTTCACCGATCATCACTTTTCTCACTCTAAACCTAATCACCATGGCCAATCGACGAACCAACACCAAACATAACATGATAGCAAACCTTGAGAAAACCCAAGATAACCTTGACTTTTATGGAATTATTGACTTTCTCACTGGAACCAACATCTGTTACTCAATCATAGTCAATCCAAAGATTATTGGACCTTGGATACAAGCGTTTTGGGATACAGCCAGGTCACAGGTTGAAGATGGAGAGGATATTATTACTGCTACAGTTGCTGGGAGAGCTATTCGTGTCACAGAAGCAACAATCAGAGAGGCTCTGTTATTTGATGATGAACGAGGCTCTGTTTTGTTTGGTAAACAAGAGATTTGGAACACACTCAGAGACATTGGGTATGAAGGACCTTTGAATAAGCTTACTTTTCAGAAAGCTATGGTTAGTCCTCATTGGAAATTTCTAATACATGTTTTACTTCATTGTTTGAGTCCAAAGAGTACTGCTTGGGATCAGTTTAGCCATTCCACAGCTTCTGCCTTTGTTGGTCTTATTACAAATCAACCTTTCAATTTCTTATACATGATCCTTGAAGGTATGCTTACTCATATTAAGGCTGGCAAACCTTTTCTAATGTATCCTAGATTTGTTCAATTACTTTTAGAGAATCCATTAGATGGGATACCAAAACCTCAGGATTATGTACCTACCATTAGGATGCCACCTAAAGTGTTCACTTTTATGTCTCATAAGGGAGTAAATTTTTTGGGTAGGAATACACCTCTTAATGCTTATATGTTAAAGGTAGCTCAAGCTGATAGGGATGAAGAAAACAATAGTGGTTCTGCACATTCTAATAATGATGATCAACCTGATTCTGCTATGCATTCTGCCTCAGTACATACTCCTACACCACCTATTGTTTCCCCTCAGCATGGTGTTTCAAGTGAAAGGACTCACTCAGAGTTAGCTTCTTTGGATAAATCTGTTTCTGCTCAAGGTACTTTTCTACAAAGTACTTCTTCCAAAGGTACTGCTTCAGAGGATACACAGGTACCTACTCCCAATGATTATACTTCCACAAGTGGGCTTCAAACACCTGGAGGAGATGAGGGAATTGGAGGTGCTATGAGTACTTCTGATTTGACTAAGGAATTGGAGAAGATGAAGACAACTGTTAATGCTCAGGCTGCTGAAATCAAGAAGCTAAGACAGAAGTTCAGAAGGTTGAAGAAATTTGTTTGGCCTCTTGTTCAGAATTTTAGGCTTTATGTGAAAGAAAAGAAGCAGTCTCAGAAGCCAAAGTCAAAATCTTCAAAGAAGTCTTCTAAAACCAAAAGAAAGCATAGGAGGTCATCATTTACCAAATTGGGGAGGAAACAAGATAAGAATTTGGATAAATATGATGTTGAGGTTAAGTATTCAGAAGATGCTCATTTGTGGCAATATCCAGAAAGTCCAAAAACTTTTGTACCAGAAAGCTATATTGAAGTGGATATGAATATTGCACAAGAGGATGTAAATATTGCACAAGAGAAAGATACTGAGCAAGAAGATGATGAGCAAGAAATTGTAAAGCAGGATGTGGATGCACATAATATTCAAAGTGCTGGTGTTGAAAGTACTGCTGCAGAAAACATAAGTTTGCAAGGTACTGCTGAGCAAGGTACTTCTTCTAGGAATATTGATGAAAGTGGAGTCACTGCAGCTGGACCTTCAACAATGAACTATGAAGATGAAGCTAGTCCTTCTACTTTTGTACAGCAAGAAGAAGTAAGAGTACATACTGCAAGTGATGATGAAACGATTGCTCAAGTTATGATGAATTTGAGGAGACCTATTGGAGGAATACATATTTCTGAGCCTGCACAAAAAGATGTTGAAAGTACTTCTGAATTAGAAGAGCTAGATCCAAAAGATAAAGGGAAAGGGATCAAGGTTCAGAAAGAAGTTAAGAAGAAAAAGAAGAAATTTTCTATTGCTCAGATTAGAGAATTAAATATTGCAGAGGATGAAGAGCTTGCTAGAAAGCAACAAGCTGAGTATGATGCTGAGTATTTGGCAGAAGTTAGTAGGCCAATTACAAAGAAGCCAATGACTATTGCTCAGGAGAGGAATTGGATGATAAGTTTCTTGAGGAGAAGAGGACACAAGAATTTGCACAAAATGAGGTATCCAGAAGTAAAAGCTTTGTGGAATAAAGTACAAGAAGATATCAGAAAAGAAATAGAAAACTTTGTACCCATGGAAGTTGATAGAAAGAAGAAATTAGAAGATATCAGAAAGGAACAAGCTGAGGAAAGAAGATTGAAAAGAAAGAAAGTAGTTCAAGATGATCAACTATCAAAAAGATTGAAGATGATTCATGAAGACACAGTTGATGAACTTAGAAACTATTTCAGAGTTGTAGACTTTGAGAATAAGAAGACTGAAGATTCTGGAAAGAAGTCCAAGATAATCTCATTCTCTGTGGTTTAATCAAAAGAAGGGAATTATCTTATATTCAACAGAGAAGATGAAAGTTTCACAACATTCAATATGTTATGGGATGTGTTGCATTGTAATACAAGGGCAGATTTGTATGACTTATATGTGCAAGTGCAAACATACTATGCAGAGATTGAAGCTTCAGGAGTGGGATTAATTTTGCTTGGAGACTTAATTACCATCTGGGAAACTAAAGAAACAAGTAATGATCCTCTGTGGAATGATCAAGAGAATCGGGAAATAACAAGATGGAGATTCTTTGAGTCATCAGGAGTTCATACACTAGAGATGGAAGACGGTACCATGATTCATATGCTGGCTGAGAGGAGATATCCATTGATTAGAGAAATTATGCTCAGAATGCTGGATCATGGAATGGAACTTGAAGATGAATCTGAAGTAGCTTTGGATGTTATCAAGCTATTTATCAGATGGATCAAGTCTGAAGAGTAATATTGCATAATACTGGTATGATTTGTTTTGTAAAATAAGTATTTTTCAAAGTACTGCAAAGACAAACAGTATAAGTCCTTTAAAATAAAATAAAATAAAATGTTTTGATGTTTAAAAGAAAAGTAAAAGGATTTGAAAAGAAACACATGGTGTTAGTATTTATACTGCACAACAAATGGTAATCAACTCACCATGTTTAACAGACAAGAAAGAGTTTGACTCATCATGAGGGTACGACTCTGATGTGATAATCAAATCCGTTTATGGTTGATAGTTTACCAAAAACTATATGGTTATCAACTCACCATACTCCAAGTGATCAAGAGTTGGCTAGTCCATAGCAAACGACTATTGGTAAAGACTACTCAAATCCGTTGATAGCTGATGATTTGCTAAAAATCATAATTTTCAATGATTCACCTCTTACAGGAGTTAACACACCTGGAAGTGATGAGAATAGTATGAAACTTTTTAAGATTTGATGATTACTGTACCAAAATGTTGCTAAGTTGCTGAGAAGATTTATTGAGAGACAAGATGCTGATGAAGAGTACTTTGACACATGACAGATAGAAGACAAAGAAATAAAGAAACAATTTTTCTGAATGATTAAAGATTTGAAGATTTAAGATAACAAAGAAACTTGAAATCAAGCAAGTGGAGTTCAAGTTAGGGGAGGATTATTGGGATATTAAATATCAAAGTACTTCTGTATGTCAAAGTACTGTTGCATGAAGAGTAAAGTCAAAGTATTGTTGAAGGAAAAAGTCAAAGTACTGTTGTTACTAAAGAATGCTTAAAGTACTTCGAAGGAAACAAGGACTTATGTGCAATATTAGCTAAGGATTAATGTGTAATATTGAATGAATATTCTAGAATTAGTTAGGGATAATGACTTGTCGTTCAAGGATTATATGTTGTAAACCGACTTAAGGTTATCTATATAAAGAGCCTTAAGGGGTATTAGTCGATATAAGTTTTATGAGTTTTAGAGTTGTTCAAAGTCAATAAATAGTTAGGGATTGTTAGTGAATCTGTGTAACAAAGCAGGTTCAAAGTTTGGTTAATATAAAAGTTCTTCTTAAGCTTTTTGTTAGTAGATTCCGCATACTTTACAGGGTTAAACAGTGTTTCAATATTAATAGTGTTAAGTTTACTTAATATTATTTAACCTTTACAAGCTACAAAAGTAGTTTGATCAGAGTACATCGATCCAACAATATTGCATAAGTACTGGTATGATTTGTATCGTGTAAATAATTTTGAATAAAAAGTATTTTTCTCAAAGTACTGCAAGAAAAACAGTACTTTATCAAAGTACTACTTGCTGCACAACACCAGTAAAAGATTTTTGTAAAATAAAATAAAAGTTTTTGAAGCTTAAGATGATATAAATAAAAGGATTTGAGAGTAATACATTGTGTTAGTACTTGTACTACACAGCAAATGGTAATCAACTCACCATGTCTAACAGACAAGAAAGAGTTTGACTCATCATGAGGGTACGGCTCTGATGTGATAATCAAATCCGTTTTTAGTTGAGAATTTACTAAAAATTGTATGGTGTTCAACTCACCATATCTGTGAAAGTGAAAATTTAACTAGCCCACAAGAAAATGGCTTGTGGTAAAGGCTGTGAAAAATCCATTTTATGGTAATTAGTTCACCGTGCTTGTAATCAAAGAACTAACTATTCCAAAAGCAAACGACTATTGGTAAAGACTAATCAAATACGTTAATAGCTGATGATTTGCTAAAAATCATATGGTTATCAATGTACCATGGTTGTTCTAACCTAAACATTGGCTACTCCAGAGTTAATGGCTTTGGTAAAGAGACATCAAAATCCATTAAAATTCAATGATTCACCTCTCACAGAAGTTTACACATCTGAAAGTGATGAGAATAGTATGAAACTTTAAAAGATTTGATGTACACTTTGTCAAAATTTTGTTGAGTTACTGTGAAGATATCATCTGAAGCTGATCAAGAGCACTTTGACATACAAGACAGATAAGAGATAAAGATAAAATTTTCCTTGATGATCAAGATGTTGAAGATCAAAGATAACAAAGAAACTTGAAATCAAGCAAGTGGAGTTCAAGTTAGGGGAGGATTGTTGGGATATGAAGATCAAAGTACTTCTGCAAGATCAAAGTACTGCTATGTCAAAGTACTGCTCAATAGTCAACGTGCTATTCAAGGTCAAAGTACTGCTCGTGATTGAAGATTACTCAAAGTACTTATAAGAACAAGGACTAATATGCAATATTGTTTAAGGATTATTATGTAATATTATAAGAATGTTCTAGAATTACTTAGGGATAGTTTACTTGTCGTTTAAGTAATTATTGTAAACCGACTTAAGGTGTGCCTATAAAAGGAGCCTTAGGATGGTATTAGATGTACGAGTTTTTTGAGTCTTAGAGTTTCTCAATACAATGTATAGAAAATGATATTAGAGAAGTTAGGGATTGTTAGTGAATCTGTGTTTAGAAAAGCAGGTTCAAAGTTGGTTTTAATATAATTCAAAGTTCTTCTTAGCTTTGTGTTAGTAGATTCCGCATACTTTACAAAGTAATATCAGTGTTTCATTATTAATTATTTTGAGTTATTCAAGATTGTTAAAACCTTACAAGCTACAAATTAGTTTGGTCAGAGTATATCGATCCAACACAATTCGAAAAGAGTATTGGCGGCTAGTTGACGGCGTCAGAGTTACAACGTGACGCCGTCAGTCGTGTAATCTTAACTCCTCCCAAACCAACCAATCAACCGGGTACAGTTGATAGAACCACCTGGGAGAGAAAAGTCAAGTGTTTAAAATCCGTGGAAGTACAGGGAAATCCCCGGGTCGCTAAGTCCCAACGAGATTGAAATTGTATTTGTTAACGTTTATGGGAATGAGTGGCACTGAGGACAGTAACCAAAGATGATTTTGGTTTGATTTACACTACTAATGTTATTTGGAAAATAGTATATAACAAGCACAGTAAACAGATATGTATACAAGCACAAATCAAAAAATCAGAATTGATTATAGACTGAAGAAAAGGTGAGTTTTAGACAATTTAAAACTACAGGGGGTGCAATTGAAAATTATACAAACGTAATTATAAAATAAAATGAAAATTTAAAAAGAAAATTATTATTTTTTTGATTATTTTATTATTTAATATTAAGTATTTAATTAAAAGCTATTTAACTATTTAATTAAAATTAATTAACTTAAAAGCATAATAATACAAATTTAAACTAGAAAATTGCAAAACTAATTCCTAAAAATATAAAATGACTTAAAATAAATTTAAAAACTAAAAATACTTGTTTTTGTCTTTTTGTGGATTTTCTATTAATTAAATATAAATTATATTAATTAAACTATTTTAACTAATTTAAATTACTAATAATACTAAAAATGATTTAGAAAATTAAAGAAAAAATTATAAATCTAATTAACCATCTCAGGAATCCTAAAAAATTATAAAAAGTTTCTAAAAATTATATTTAGACTATTTTATTAATTACTTACTTATTTATTGATAAAAATCTAATTTAACTAAATTAATTGAGAAAATTAGAAAATGAATAGTAGAATTTAAGAAACTATTTTCTGAAAATACTAAATGATTTATAAAACCTAGGAAAAATATAAAAAGATACTGTTGTTAATTAAAAATTGAGAAAACTATTTAATTACTAATATTACTTAATTATTTAATTTAACTAATATTAATTCTAATAATTACTAAATGAAAAGAGAAAAATCTAGAAAAATTACTAAAAATACTCTAAGGTAAAAGGAAATTAAGAAAAATATAAAAATGAAGAAGTGCTTATTTATAAGCTGAAAAGAAAAATTTAGAAAGATAAATCCTATTAAATAGAAGCTATCACTATTTTTAAATTTGGTTTTTGTTGGTTTTTCTTATTGACAGATGATTATAAGCTAAAAATAGAAAACTTTTTTGAAGACACTTGTTTTATAGCTTATTAATAAGCTATGTGCACCCCCTTGTGCTTAACAGTTGACTTAATAGCTTATTAGGACTTGTGTACTTTTGAAAAAAACTTTGAAATGAACAAATAAGCCACAACAGAAGTATATTAACTTGAAATAAGGCAAAAGGACACAAAGAAGCACTACGGATAAGCTGTAATGAACCAATAAGCACTTGAGCAACTACAAGGCCAAAACATGCCTGACTAAGGGATTTTGGACCTCTGTGATGTCCACAGAAGTCATGGGGGTCCAAAGTAAACCTTGAACCTTGAAGGTGGACTGGTCAACTCAAAAATAAGCCAATAAGCTAGGCTTATGGCTTATTATTGAGCACTGGGTGGTGCTTGGAACTTGTGGTCAAACACTCAACACTGAGCCACTCAGTGTATGTTTCTTAGACAGGCCACAAAGATGGATCAAATAAGCTAAGGGCAAAAGACCTGAGGCCCAAAATAAGCACTCCCTCAATAAGCTAAGGTGGAGAGCTTTCTGAAAAGCTAGGTTACAGGGTGTGGGGTCCATAGGGTCAGTCACAAAGGAGCTTGGAATTTTGGCTAAAAACCTATGCACAGGGCATGTACTTGCCCTGCAGGTCTAATTAAGTTGTTGTATAAGCCAAGCAAAAAATCACAAAAATAAGCTGGTGGTGGGAACTTGTAGATTAGGTGACAGACAATAACTTGTGAAAAGCTCAAGGTCCAAATCTTAACACAAAAATCACAATAAATCCCCCAATTTTTGGTTTTCTAACAATACCTTGCAATTTGACTTTTTGAAATATTAAGCTAAGTTGACTTTTATGAAACTCTACCTAGATTTTATGACTGATTATGATTTAATAAGCTATGTTAAGGCTAAAATAAGCTACACCAGTCACTTGTGAATGGAAATGGGGCATAAGCCACTCTAAATCCAACACAGAGGGTTATTTAGGCCACTATATTGATGATTTTGACTTTTTTATAAATGATGCCTGGTTTTTATGGTTGCACTAAGTTACTATGACATTAGCTGACTTACTTGAACCAGGTATTACACTAATAAACAACTAGAACACAGTAAGATAGCTTGATCCAAACACCCCTACTAAAACTGTTTTCAAAGATTTTCAAAGCTAAACAATGTTTTTGGTATAGAAATTGAATTGTAACAAGCTATTATGAACTAACAATCATAAATAAGCAGCAAATAAGCAGTGGAACAATGGAATGGAGAATTTGAATAAAATAGGCATACAAATTGCCTTCCAAGTTGAGATACACAGAAACAATGACCAAAAACACCTCCTATTGGTTTCCCATGAAACCTTTAACCCAAGGCCATCCATAATGCACCCTGCTCCATCTTGATCACCATTGTAACCGGATTTTTTGATTTTCTTTCTATTTTTCTGATTTTTTTTATTTTTGATTTTTGATACTATATTGACTTTTAAGGTGTCTAAAAGCTTTTAAAAGCTTTCTAGGAGCTTACATGTACCTATGAGTCTTTACAATTAAACAGAAACAACAGTAAAGCTTTTTAAGAAATTTGAAACAAAATTAAAAATTGCACAAACTGAGGTAGGAACTAAAACTTGAAATTGATTATGAAAATGATTGAGATTACACTTGAATTAACTAGTACAATGCTTAGAAGCTTGAGAATTGACTGAAACAACAAGTTACAAACTAAATGAGACTAAATAAGCTAAAATAAACTACACCCCCTTCTCTGCTTCATCTCCTCTCTTTTATAGGAACCAATTAGGGTTCTTCGTAGTCTATGAGCATTTCCCACTTCTTTCCTTGGCCATTGGATGTCTGAAACTCATCCTAGCCCTTGATTCAGTTTTGGCGGGAAAGTTGGTTTGACCAATAGGGGTCTATTTTACGTGTGGGATTGGGGTAGCATTAATTGTGGCTTGTTTGTTAGGTGCAGAGGGTGGTGGGATGGTGATGATGAGATTGCAAGTAGGAGATGGTGGGGGAAAGTGGTTTTGTAGAGGTGGTATTGGAGGGGGAGACGGTTTGTAGAACAGTAATAATTATAACATGATTTGTTCTTGAGTTCTTGGATCGAATAAAGAAGAAAGATAGAAGAAATAAGAGAAGAGTTTAGAGAGAGGAAGAGTTGGGTGTTTTCTAGAGAGAGAGAGTTGAGAGAAAAAGTAGAATGTTAGATTGAATGAATGAAAAGCACCAACCCTCTCCACATGTGGAGAGGGGTATATATAGTTTCCTACAAACGCCCACACCCGGGCTGTGGATCAAGTATACAGTGGGTAAAGACCCGTCCTTCTTCCACTGTGTTACTTAAACTAAACTAACTAATATATATATAATTAACTAACTACGAGCTAACTAAAATGCTATTACATCAATTAGGTGACCGAGTCTTTTACAGGAATATTTGTATTCCTAACAATCTCCCCCTAAGCGAGGACACCTTTGAAATTAAGCTCTTTGGTCTTTAAGCATTCTTTCGTCTTTGTAGCTCATAGGATTTGATTCTTCACTTTTCTACACACTTTGTACCTCAAGCAAGCGAATTTGTGATTTGAGTTCCTTTGTGATGTGCGATCTTTGAGCTTCTTTGAGATCATCAGCCAAAGTAAATCTCCAAGCTCATCCATAGTAGTATCACTTTCATGTGATGTAGTGACTTTAGGACCTTTTCATCAGAGTTGTGGATCAGTAGACTTTTTCATCAGAGTTGCGGAAACATTGTTGGTAGTCTCTCAACATTTGTTGTAGTAAGTCTCTCTTAGTTATTGATAGTGAGTAGGATGTGTGAGCATGAGGTATGGATTGACCCAATTCAGCTGGAAATAGGAGCCATAAACGCCATCTTTATATGTGTCCCTGAAATAAAACGGGTAGCAATAAAGATAGAGAACGAATATGGCTTTGTCATTCATTCTGTGAGGATAGACTACCCTCCGGTTTTGTGAAAACCGACCTGTGATCAGGTAGAGTCTCTTTAAAGAGGACTCTCCTTGACAGGAATTTCCAGCTTGTAGTAATGAATTTTCCAAAGAATCCACTTTGGAATCTTCATACTTAGCATGTTCTCATACTGGAACGTCTCAAAGCAGACAGCACGATAGAGTGAATCGGTGAATGAATATTCATGGATTGATGAGAAATAGATTTATAGAAATCACTCGTGTGTCCTAGGATAAACATTTTTGAGACACGACGAGAGTTTTGTACTTTGAATCACATTTCCATCAAAAATACTTTTTTTTGAAAGATATTGTACACAATCACTGTGCTCGAAAGATTAGTTGGTGAGCACATTGAGAGGTTTTAGCAAAAGTATCCGTCAATCCATACCCTGGAACAAGTTTGATTCAATTTTGAATCACACCATCGTTGCTTTCTAGTTGTCCTTTGATCATTGATCCAAAATGGATCTCACATGTCACCTACCAAGAGCTTGAAAGATGTTCGCTCTAGAAGGATTTCCATCGTCATTGTGAATATTTTCATATCACTCAGATGTTCTGGCAATACCACAAGGATAATGCGTAGGACTCTAAATATTTCATCCTATTTTCCAAATTGTGTGAAACAATAAGCATATTTGGAATGTGTGTCCTATTGAGATTTATGGATGATCTCATGGCTCTAGACTCAATAGTGCGTTTTGATCCACTCCTGGAGACTGGGGAGGCATCTCCTGTTTTAGGTATCAACATAGCTCGCAATGAGCGGTCGTTACATTGCACAGGGTTCCTCGTGAGATTGAAACAAGCTCTTCTAAGAGAACTTGAGTGGTTGGGAAGTTTAGTGCAGTGAATCACTGAGTCCATGACGTCTTGTCTTCAATACCGGTGTTACCTTAGTAACCGTCAGTAGATTATGAATTGAACCCGGTTTCTGCCCTAAGGTTGAATATTTGGAGGGCTATTTCTTTTCACCCTTTCTTAGTTCAATTCTTTTTAATTTTTTCAACCCCTTCAGTGCTTACCAAAACTTCACCACTAGAACCTTGTTGGGTTTGTTCCAGTCCTAGCTCTATCTCAGTCTGCAGTCTTCCCTTTCTCACTTTTCTCCTTTTTTTTCCAATCATTCCTAAGGACTTCTAATCTATCTATGAATTGTCCCTGGGAAGATCCTTCCGATTCTGGTGGATCATGGGAACTTATACCTAACCTTAATCGTCCTTATAACTCAATGCATAAAGATAAATGGTCGGTCTTAGGTATTGCTTCCACAAACGCCTTTTGCTCCCCCTCAATATGTGCATCGATATTCGAAAGTGTTTAGCACATATGCGGGAGCCTATTATTGAGTACAAAAAGTCACTTTTGATTATCAGATTTCATATTTAAATCACATTCTCTCCCCCGATCAAAATTTTCAAATCTTTTGAGATTTTGGATCCCAATTGATTTAAATAAGTTAGAAAACGTTTAGGAGAAAAATGCGGCCAGTTTTAATATTTTCTGATAAAAGGAACCCTTTTCATGCTCCCCCTCAATCTGTGAGGGAGGTTGTTATGTGTCAGATTTGAAGAGTTTACAAAAGATTCAAAGTTTTAACGAAAACTCTTTTAAAATGTACTCATTCTGACACATAACCATCACCAATCGTTTTGTTGCTTTTGTACAAAGTGGGGAGTTTTGATGATACATAAAATTTTGAGAAAATCATTCTCCCCTCAATCAATGACGGATGTTTAAAACATAAATATGTTATGTCATTGATTGAGTGAAAATTTTTATCAAAGATTTAGATTCAATTTGATTTTCATTCAAGATCTCATGGTACCACCAAGTTTTGCACAAATACTCCGTAAAAATCATAGAAGGGAAAGTATTTGGCGATAAAAAAAAGACTTCTCTTGTTTATCAAGAAATAATGCACTGAAACGTACATTAGATCGAGGGTGCATGAATATAAAGTAATTCACGCTCGGATGAACGACACCCTTTGCTAGGAACAACCGTCTTTTTGACGACGTGTTTTCCTCATTTTTGAAAATCGGGTTGCTATCTGAAGTAATAGCAAGCCATATTTTTGAAGTCCGGGTTACAGCCTGAAATGACTGTAAGCCAATATATTTTTAAGTTCGGGTTGTAGCCTGAAATGACTACAAGCCATGAATTTAATTCCGGGTTACAGCCTGAAATGACTACAAGCCATTTAGGCATGTTTTAAAAAACCTTTTGAACTTCTGTTCGAACTTCATTTAAAGACCCGTGTCATTATTGAATGACATTTCTAGGACCATAAATGTTATCGATGCCAGAAGACATGCCTTAAAAAAATTATTTTTGGTATTTTCTAATTTTCTGATTTTTATGGATTTTTGTTGGTTTTATATATCTATATACATTTAGGTATAATATATGTACAAAGGATACTATTGAGTTTAAGAAGATGTTGACATGAATACTGAAATGAGGATTACGTTCGGCTTGTTGTAGAAACGTGTAGTCGACATCTCTTAAACATTCACTACCAAAGCATTCGAGGCTCGTGAATAATAATCGTCTGAACTTGTGCCTTCTCAGTGTGATGCTTTGGTAGCTTCCCCCCAAACCGACAATCATCTTCACGAGACTACTTCCCCCAGACAGTTGAAGTGATGCAAAAAGTCTCATTGAATGAAGCTCGAGAACCCAGAAGAAAACAATAACACCGAAGTAATAAGGTGAACCACAGATCATCTCTGCGGTAATCAATCCCGGTATGTATGATGAAGCCCGATCACGTGACCCTGTTGTACATCCCCGATGTTCACATTACTTTTGCGGTTTGGAGCAGTTGTCTATTCAGGGGAGTTGAGATATCAACATCTTCATTTCATCAAATGCTTTCTAGTTATCTTACACATACCAACTCAATCCATATTGTACGCATGTATCCAACACAAGAAGAAATGATGACACCAAAGTAACAGGTTGAAGCACTGATCATCTCTACGAATATCACCTCTGGAATATATGATTAAGCCCGATCATGTGAACCTGTTGCGCGTCCTTGATGTACACAAATCTCTCCCCGGATGGTTGCGATCTCATCGGAATCAGCATAACATTGTGTACATGAAGCATTGACTAGAAGCACTTTACCATCAATCGTATCAACTCATATGAAGATGTCGATAAGCAATATCATCTCACGCTCTAATTTTTCTTCTCAATATTTCTTTCCACTGAACGATGAAGTAGTATATGCCACAAGTATCAAGAGACTACTTCCCTCACGTAGTTGGAATAATACACCAAACGCCACGAGTTAAGACACTGATTATCTCTGCGGTTGTGACATTTGTCTTCCCGGCATAACTTTAATTAAGAAGAAGTATTAAGTTCATCACGTGTACTCATTATGCATTAAGATGTATGTCTCCTTCCCCCTTGCTGGTTTTGATACCTCAGAATCAGCACATCTACTTGAAATCTTGTGAGAAGAACAAAATTGGTTTAGCTGGATCTGGTGAGAATCAACTGCTACAAAAACTCTCTCTGACTATCTTTACCAACCCTTATGTAGGCTATTTGAAGTGACCATTGATGAAGTAAACCCGATATACAAAAGTTGAAACTGAAGAAGAATTCCCCAAATCCGTAACTTAAGCTTGCACTGTTGTTGATTAAAGAACGATGTAGGAGAATAAGTACAACACCTCTTGAGACTATCCACATTCGCATTTGCGTGTGACACTGAGCACTACAATGTAACTCCTTGAAGTGATAGCCATAACCCGTGAGTACTACAATGTAACTCCTTCCATCGGGTATAACTAGATAATCCAAGTCCCAATCATAAACTTTAAGAGTTCACGCAAGTCATCAATCGATGCATGAAGTTTCGATGATGAAAAAAGTAGACGCCTTCATAAAATACTCTTCAATCTCAATTAAGGGATGTCAAATAAACTCCGTGATCACTTGACATTTCATGTCCAAATTGTTAGCCATTTAGACATTTTAACCGACATTTTCCATAATGTTCTTCGGGTTGAATTACAAAGTGCACAATGGTAGGAACAACAATCCTTGATTTAAGAACGAAAAGACGGATCATTATTCATGTGTGCAACTTCGTAATCATGATAGTCATCATCAACACCTTGAGGAATAACTAGAGATTGGATTACTTGAGCAAGTGGTCAATCATCATTCATAATACTGCCAAAATTTGATTGGCTCCAAACTATCAACTTAAATTGATCAGGGAATGGTCAATGAAGTCAAACTGCCTAAGAGTCAATCTCCGTGGAAGTATAGGGTTTCCCCGGGTCGTTATGTCCTGACGAGGTGTGATGGTATAAAAAACGGGTTTGTGATCGGGTGAATTTAGACAGGAAAGGGGTAATGAAGTTTTTGAATGATTACGCTAAGGAAAAACAAATGAGAACGATCTAAACGAACTATATTAATAATAACGCAAAACCTAATTAACCTAAAACGTAATCTAAAAACTTAAAATTAAAGTTTGCTTAAAGATAAGCAGAAAAATAAGCCCAAAGTTTGATTGCCCCAAACGGTCGACCTAAATTGACCAGGTGATGGTCAATCAAGTCAAACAGCCTAAGAGTCAATCTCCGTGGAAGTATAGTGTTTCCCCGGGTCGTTATGTCCCGACGAGGTGTGGATGGTATTTAAACGGGTTTGTGATCGGGTGAATTTGGACAGGGATAGGGTTTTGAGGGTTTGAATGATTACACTAAGGAAATACGAATGAAACGATTTAAACAAACTATATTAACAATAACGTGTAATCTAAAAACTTAAAATTAAAGTTTGCTTAAAGATAAGCAGAAAAATAAGCCAAACGGCTTAAATAGAAACTATCACTTTATTTATGTTTTTGGTTTTTCTTAATTTTACAAACTACTTTTACTAACGTAACCTAAATTTAAAAAACGAAAAAGTTATTTAAATAAAACGTGAGCGCACAAAATAAAAAGTGAAATTTTATGCTACGCTAATCCTACGAACATGAAAATTATATTTTTACGAACCTAATGATAAAATAAAATTTTAGAAAAAGAAAAATATTTTTTTTGGCTTTTTATTTATTTATTATTATTTAAAAACTAATTAAATACTATTAAAACTAATTTAAATTATGAAAATTACTAAATGAACAGTAAAAATTCTAATTATTTTTATAAAAATACTTTAGACTACCACTAAGCTGGGAAAATTAGGAAAATGCCAAAATTGCTTATAAATAAGCTGGAATTAAGTTGATAAGCTTATTAAGCTAAAAAGGAACTAGTGTACTATATAGAAAAGAAAGGAAATACTAAACACTAAGTGACTAGTAGCCCAGATGGTGCACCCCTTTGGTCTGGTGTTGACCAGGTCAACCCAAGAGGTCATAGGTTCGACCCTGGCTTGTGACCAATTTGCAAATCTTTTTATTTTTCTATTTTTCTTTTACACTAACACTTAACTACTATAAATAAGTAATTTTAATAAAAACAAAATTTTTAGATTTGCAAATTAAGCACTGTGCAGGGCTTATTACCTAATCAGTTGAACTAAGATAAGCAAAAGTGAGCTTATGAAGCTCAACAAGCTTAGATTTAAGCTTACAACAGTGAATCAAAGGAAAATTGACTGTGCAAACAAGTGAGATGGATGTAATTCTAGCCAAAGAAAAGAGAAAAGAAAAGATATAAGCTTAAATAAAGTGAATAAGCACATCCAAATGCTCACTGTAAACCAAACAGACCCTAAGGGCTAATGCAGGCCTGATTTGGGAGTCCAAATAAGCTACAAAACCTAAATGACCCTGGAATCAAAGATTCCATAATGTGGGCTATCCCAAGAACCAAGGGACTCATGGTAAGCTTAAATACAGAACAATTGTGAAGCTTGTGAAGTGAGCTTGGCCACCTATGATCCAACAGTTATGAGCTTTGATTTCAAGTGTGATTTTGTGAAACTAGCAGTCAAAGTAATAAGCATAAGATCTAGAACTCAATCAACAACAAACAAACTTTACAACAAGCTACCATCAAAATTCAAACAAGCTAAGGGGTTAACTGATGCACCAGCAGAACAATGGGTGAGGGGGAAACTTAGAGGGCAAAATAAGCTATTTAATAAGCACTCTAGTGAAAACTAAAGACACAATCCTAAAGACTCCCTAAGGGAGAGTACAAAACAACATAAACCTAAGCCTTTCACCCAAAACTGACTGATTCATGCTCAAATGAAATTAATACACATCTGTCATGCAGGGGAGCCTCAGTGGCCTGCAGCCATGTTTGGGTGAGTGTGGGAGCCACAAGAAAATTCATAGAAATGTAATGAACATGGATTTCTAGAGCTAAGGTGGTGGACAATAACATATTACAAGAACAAGTTCTAAATCTAAGTACACAAATCACAAGAATTCCCACAATAATTGGTAAAAACTGAGTAACTGAAAATATTTGACTTTTGAAATTGTGACCAATATTGACTTTTGTGGGCTTAGATTACTTCTATTAAACTGAAAATGAGTTGTTATCACTAAATGAAACAAAATCAAGCAAGATTAACAAGTTTGCTACTCAAAATGGTGATTTGGATTTACCAAATTCCAACAGTAAACTGTATGGATTTTAGAGAGGTTTTTATTTGACTTTTGAATCATGAAACACCAAGCTACTTATTGTTTGAAGTCAATTAGGTCCTACTTGATTTGCCTACCCAGGTTTGAACCAGAAATAACTACACAAACAAGGTTTAATCTACTTTGCCAAACACTACTTTACAAACTATCTTGAAAGATTTCCAAGGCAATTGATCAAGCTAGTATAGAAAACTGAGAGATATACTTCTACTGAGTTATTATGAATATAAATGAACAAGATTCAACAACAAATAACAACTTATAGCTACTAAACACATATTATGAAAAATCATGGACCAACAGCTTACTTGACATCCAAAGGTAGAAACCAACTGAGAACTAGTATCAAAAGCTCAACCTAATGCTCCCACGAGCTCTAAACCTAAGCCATCCATCTTTTTCATGCTTGTCTTCCTCTGCTTTTTGATTTTATTTTTATTTTTATTTTATTTTGTGATTTTTGAGTATTTTTGGTTTCTTAACCAAAGCTGTCTTAAAAAGGTTTATTAATGACTTGTATGAGCTCAAAACAACCAACAAACAACAATTTTTACACATAAAATCCAATATGAGATTTTTCAATGATAAATGCTTAAACTGTATTGAAACTGAGGAACATGAAATTGAGATTAACTTAAGTCAACAATATACTTGAAAGACTGAATACAATTCTTTTAAAACATGAAAATACAGCTGGAGAATTAAAATTAAGCTAATTCATAACCTACAATTACACTACGACTACTAGATTAACTAACTAACTTCCTTGCCTCTCAATTCTTCACTTATATGGACTGGGGCATGCTTCTCTCTCTATCCCACTTCAATATGGAGCCGTTGGATTAGCTTGAATTGATCTTGTCCATCAAATTTGTTTTGGCGGGAAAATTTGGGGTAGCACTTTGGCTATTAGCTTCTTGGCAAGGGGGGTTTTGGTGTGTAGTGTTTGTTTGGAGTGGAAGGAGTAGGGTTTGGCAGAGGTGGAGTATGGGTGAGATGGAGATGTAGGGAGTGATGATGAGGTTGGCAGGTTGCAGGGATGAGGTGGAAGGAGGGAAGAGATAAGGGTGGTGGTGTATGACCGTATGTTTGACTGAAAATAAAAACGGGGTGTTGTTTATTATTAGTGGGATGGGCTGGTGTTGGTTTTATGGGCCGGTTTGTGGAGTGGGCTGGAAAATGGGGTTAGGGAATTGGGTGGATTGGGATTTGTTGGATTTGGATGAGACAATACCAAAAGGTCCGTTTGGTTTGTATAAATTTTAATCACAAGGACCAATTATGTAATTTCCTAAAACTTGAGGACCTGTTCTGCCAAATATTCCAAAGTTATCAAAAGGATTAACTTGCCACAAATTAATTTTCCAAGGGTCCTTTGTTGTTGATTTTCCCACTTTAAATTTCTCGGGGACTTGTTTTGTCAAAATTCAAAGTTGAGGGGCCGTTTTTGCCAATTTGTGAAATTTTCTCAAACTTTTCACCCAAGGACTAAAGTTGATGATTTTTGACTTTTCTAAACCTTGGGTTGACTTTTCTTTCATTTTAAAACCTCAGGGACTAGTTTTGTCAATTTTTGAAACTTGGGGGACTGAAACTGCCAATTATGCAAACTTTGTTCGTTTTTCATTTGTTTTTAAACATTTTGCATCTAAAACATATAAAACACACTTTTGGGATAATTTCTGTATTTTGATGCATTTCTGAGTGTTTTTGGATGTTTTGGCAGTTCAGATACGATAAAAATGATGAGTATTTACACACTCATCAATGGTGCATCTTGATCAATCATCCTTCGTTGAATCTCGGAAGCAATCATCAAACATAAATCCCAGTCATCCTTAGTAAGTAGAACATTAGGTGTTGGAGGAGAGTCGTATGACCATTCTTCAAGTATCAATCAACAAGTGGTATATTCACACTTCCCCCCCTCAAAAATTGCAAGCGATGTTTGCCATTTTTGATTGAGCAAGTGAATAAGAGTACAATTAATCATGTATTTTATTCACACTTTTCCCCCTCAAAAATTGCATACGAGGTTGCCATTTTTGATTGGGCATGTGAATAAGAATACATTCAATCATGTAGTTTATTCACTCTTCTCCCCCTCAAAAATTGCATACGATGTTTGCCATTTTTAAATGAGCAAGTGAATACGAATTCGATCAAAGATGAGTGGATCCACTTGATGACTGAATGAACATGGAGGAAGCATGAACCGTGTTGTTGAGAATTGTCAAAACTAAGAAGATTTCTCTTCTTCCGAAGATAAGGCGCACTGAATTGTACACTTTTTTTTCTTTGATGAGCGGGGCTTGAAGTATTGTCAGCAGACACCATAATGATGACAATAAGGACCGAGGCTTGAACTGAAGTGTTCAAACGTCATAGTCATTGAAGAACGAGGCCTGAACTGATGTGAACAGACGTCATAGTCTTTGAAGAACAAGGTCTGAACTGAAGTATTCAGACGTCATTGTGCACATACATCAACATCGACATTCCAGAACTCTTGAAGCTGGAGAAATGATTGCTTTAGGCCTCCAGACTTTGAGTTTTCTCATATGGTGAATGATTGATGTATCTACAACTGAGTAAGGACTACCTGCACTAACATCACAAACTTGATAGCATATATATGGGTTAGTGACAACATTATCCAGACCCTTTGGGGTTTCATGGTCAACCATGCCATTATCATCAGTGAGTAGCTTTCCGGTAGGAACCCACTTAAGTCCAACGTGCTTGAAAACTCTACCGGTTGGAACCCACTTATGGAAAGTTCTAGGATTACTCAACTTCTTATGCATAGTGGAAGGTTTATCAATATTCCTAGACTCCAATGATTTAGGAGTTGGTATCCACCTAGGAGAAGTTTTCGGTTTGTTTTGTTTCACATGCATTGTAGATGACTTACAATAAACCCTAGACTTGGCAGGTTGAACCTTAGCATTGTTCCTCAATACACTAGGAGGCATCCTATAAGGTTGTGAACATAATATACCATCCTTTTGAAGTATGGCCCGTTTCCTAGCCTTTTCTAGATCATAGTCCTTTTGAACCTTAATGCTTGGTTTCGTCACTATTTTGGAACTATACCTAGAGGAGCTGGGAGCAGTAGCAACTACATGTTGAGGTTTCGCAGAGATAGAATCATTAGACTTAGGCAAATAATGCGGAGTGACAGGTTTTGTGACAACTTGTTCCGCATCAACTTGGGAGGCAAACCGTGTTTTTGAAAATTTTGTTCGTTCGGATCTAAACGCAGTCGGTTGTCTAATAACCGATTGGTTCCTAATTGATGGTAACATAGGTTTCCCCAAGATTGATGGTTTTGCAAACTTAGTGTTCACACTATTCCCAGTTGCTATTCTTAGCTCATTTTTCAATGCTGTGACAGTGAAACCCATTTTCTGAAAATGAGCTTTGAATTCATCATTTTGGGCAATCAAAGAAGTTGTTTGTTCTAACGTCTTAGTTCTCATTTCTATGATTGTCTCATTAAGATTTTTACAATTCACTTTCAAAGACTCATTTTCATCAAGTAATTTAGCCAATTTTTGTTCAAATTCAATCACATCACAATCATGTTTAGCCTTAACTTCACTACACATATCACACATCTCAGTAACACATTTTTTCAGGTTGTTGATTGTCAAGTTCTTGGTTTCTAGCTGAGCTTTCAAATCATTAATCATAAAGTATTCACGGAAATCAGGAAGTTCCGAATTTTTACATGGTTGATTAGTTTGAAGACTTTCTTCTTTTTGTTGCATTGCGATTTCAAGTGAAATACAATGTTTTTCAAGTTGTAAGAATCTCTTTGAAAGTTCATTAAACGTTTCTTTATCAACCATATCATTTGATTTGAACACTCAGCTGTAAATAAGGAACTTGACTCATCATTACGTTCAGCATCCTGATCACTTTCTTCCCCTTTATGATTCATATTTGTTGAATCAGAAGTGATATTTCTATCAGTATTTTCCAACAAATATGTGTCATAAGTGGGCATAACTTGATCAGTATGCTGTTGTTCATAAGAGACCACATTATGATGTTCAGACAGGGGTACCTCAGCACATGACACTTGTTTGTTTACTGATATGAAATATGGATCCATGTCAAATGTGATAGGAGTCACTGAACTGATGGTAGTATCAAGCTTATCTGTCTCTGATCCTTTGCATATCGTGACAACTGACCCAACATCCGGTGCTTTACCCGAATCACCAGTACCCTCACATGATTCCACCCGTGATGCCTTCACCTCGTCGTTATGCATCTGTTCATGATGTGCTCTTTCCTCAATGAACATCTTCACATTACCCATGAGTTGGATTAGTGTGTCTCTGAACGTGTCAACCTCAATTCCCGTGTGATCAGCAAAGCACTTTTTCGTCATCTCACTATAATGGTCATACTCCAGAGTAAATTTCGAATCAAAGAACACTTGGAGTTGTTTATTGATCACACAAAGGGCAGCCATGGATCCCATTTTGGAAAATTTTCCTTGGTCAAGTTGTTGTTGTAGTTGATCTAAGTTAAGAATCATTGTGCATGTGAAAGTCTGAACATCTTGACCAAAGAGTGTTTCAAATGCATGTTCGAACCCCATCTTGAATCCAGTTCCCTCTAAAAGTACCGAGAGATGTGAATGAAGTTGTCGAAAACATTCTATGCAGCTTACATTTGCATTGTGAAGCACTTGTTGTGGCTGAAGCAACTCTCTCCCTTGCGAATTAGAGCACAAAGATTTCATATTAGCAATATTAGAATCAAACACCTTTGTTTGTTGTACAAGGATGGAGGATTTTGACATGTTGTGATCGTTCAAGGGATTTTACAATTCTATAATTTAAACCGAGAAATAAATTCTTTCGCGGGATTTTACAAAATCAAGAAGAAACCGTGAAATGATGAGAAACCGTTGGAACGGTAAATGATGAGATGATAGTTTGATGACCGTGATGGTTGTATGATCAAGATCCGAATAAACCTCGAAATTATATCCAATAAGCTCGAAAACCCGAAGTTATCTCCTATTAGCCCGAAAATATCACCACCCAAGAATAATTATCAATCACGTGTTAACGAAGCTCAATCGAAATGGTGGTCTAAGAATTATATCCCAAATATTTTAGCTAATTGCAAACACCACAAATATTAGCTAGCAATTAAATCCTTTAACCAAAGCAAATCTTAACAGTTCAAGAGTGACTATACCACAAAGATCGTCCCTTTGATTATCAGCCCAAACGAAAAGTGTAGATCAAGCCCAACATACAACATATACTCACACATTCGGCCCAATGAAATCTGGTTCCCACTCACGTCCACTTTTACTTATCAAAAGCCCAACACACATCTAGCACCCTTACCCTAATTACGTGACAATATAATACCCCAAATCACCACTTAACCCTAAACACTTAAAGAAATACGACATAAACTCAGTCTCCCTCTTTTATCTTATTCACCCCGCAGCCACAAATACATAAACACAGATTCGTCCCTTTGATTCTCACATTAATCCGTACACAAGAACATATGAAGCCCCTTTGAAATCAGCTTCAAGGTACAAGTTAGATTGTTTTTGTTAAACCGAAAGATAAAGAAAATGAAACACCATTTGTTTATATCATTATTTTCATATTTTGTATATTTAAATAGAAGCTTGTCTTCTTGAACGATCTGTGATGATAAAATTCATTTGAGTGCAAAGATCTTATGGTCTTTAGATATCAAAGAAAAAATCTGAGATCATCGTTTCAATTTCTTGTTTGTTGTTTAGATCTAGTTATACCGGACCAAGAGAAGGGATGACACAAACGTTGTGTTGTTCTTACTTCAACAAGGTTTGAATATTAAGAAAGGTTAATATTCTAAACTAGATCCGTGATGAAAAATCTCATTTAGTTGTGTCCTTGGATGATTCCTTCAGTGATTGCAAATTGAGATATGAGCTGAGATCAATTTTACCGTATTGTTTCTTTGATGTTTGTTATGAGTCTTGATTAGAGGTGAGATGGTAAACAAGAATGTGATTTGTATTAACTTCAGTTAAGATTTGATTGGTTGACTAATGTTTGTTTGGTTATAAATCTGGTAACCGCAACAAGAAAAACGAGGTAGTCGCAAAATGGAAACCGCAATCAAGATCTAACCACAAGAACAAAAATAGTTAACCGCAAATATATTAGCTAACCGCTAACTTGAGTAAACGGCAAATGTTATTGAAATAACCGCAACATATAACTGAGGTAAACACAAAAAACGAGTTAGTCGCAGCTGAAGGACATTAGCTAACCACAAGTAACATGAACTAGTCTCTAGGTTGCAATTAGGATTATCCACAAGCTGCCAAAAAGCAGACTCAATCACTAAATCTGTCTTTATCCCAACAGTCCAAAACCAGTACTAAACGCAACCAAGAATTTGAAAATATAACAACTCTTACAACTAAACGCTACCAAGAACTAGAATATATATACTCTTTCACTGAGCAAACTAATGAAAACCACGCTTAACATATGAAAACCGTCAACTTGTTTGACTCGTCCCACCTTGAAACATGAAAACCAAATAGAAAATTCAAGAGCAATCAATCCCAAAGATCAAACAAGGATGTTTTTAGAGAAGCAAGTCAAACCATAAATAAACCACAAAACCAAGAACAAATCCGAGAAAACCAAGTCCTAAGATGAAACCTTGGCTCTGATACCAATTGTAGAACACTAATAATTATAACATGATTTGTTCTTGAGTTCTTAGATCGAATAAAGAAGAAAGATAGAAGAAATAAGAGAAGAGTTTAGAGAGAGGAAGAGTTGGGTGTTTTCTAAAGAGAGAGAGTTGAGAGAAAAAGTAGAATGTTAGATTGAATGAATGAAAAGCACCAACCCTCTCCACATGTGGAGAGGGGTATATATAGTTTCCTACAAACGCCCACACCCGGGCTGTGGATCAGGTATACAGTGGGTAAAGACCCGTCCTTCTTCCACTGTGTTACTTAAACTAAACTAACTAATATATATAATTAACTAACTACGAGCTAACTAAAATGTTATTACATCAATTAGGTGACCGAGTCTTTTACAGGAATATTTTTATTCCTAACACGGTTTGGGGGGGAAGGGTTGTTTGGTCAAACGGGGTTTGACCAGTGATTATTAAAAACGGTTTTAAAAGGGTTTTGGGCTTAGGGATGGGCTGGGGTACTAGATTGGGCTTGGTTGTGTTTGTTGTTTGGGTTGGATTTGGTGTTGGGGTGTTTAGTATTACAAAGGGTCCATTTGTTTATTATCACAAGGACCAATTTTGCAATTCTGAATTTTGAGGGACCAGACTTGGCATTTTTCCAAAGTTCACAAAGGGGTGAAACTTGCCAATCCTCAATAGTACAAGGATTATATGTTGAATTTTTCACTTTTGAACTTTCTAGGGACTATTTCTGCCATCTTTAAAACTCCAGGGACCAATCTTGTAATTTTTCCAAACTTTCCTTCCAAAAACCTTTCCTGCCAAAGATTAATAGTACAAGGACCAAAATTTATTTTTCTCAAAGTTTTTATATCCCAGGGACCATTTCTGTCAATTTTGCAAAGTTGAGGAACTAAACTTGTAATTTTATGAAACTTCATACCAAAGGACTTAATATGTAATTTGATATTCAAAAAGGTCCTTTGGTGACTTTTTCATGTTTTAGAATAACCATGGACTATATTTGACAAGTTTTGAAAGTTGAAGGACTGAAACTGCCAATTATGCAAACTTTGTTCATATTTCATCTGTTTTTGATTATTTTGCATCTAAAACATATAAAACACACTTCTGGGATATTTTCAGTATTTTGATGCATATTTGAGTGTTTTTGGATGTTTTGGCAGCTCAGATTAGGTAAAAGTGATGAGTATTTACACACTCATCAATCCCCCACACTAAAATATTGCTAGTCCCTAGCAATCTTTTGAGAAAACTTAATGGTTTTGAAGTCTCTTTACCAAAAGCCATTACTTCTGGAGTAGCCAAATGTTTTAGGTCAAGTAAGAACTATGGTACACTGATAACCATAAGCTGTAAACGGATTTGATTTGTCTTTACCAAAAGCCGTTTGCTTCTGGACTAGCCAACTCTTTGATGGAAATAAAGTCGTCATCTTGATGAGTTGATTACCAATTATGGTTTTTCTACTGCCTTTACCACAAGCCATAACCTTGTGGGCTAGCCAACTCTTCACGATTAAAGATATGGTGAGTTGAATCCCATACAATTTTGGGCAAATTGTCAGCCATCAACGGTTTTGAGATATCTTTACCAAGAGCCATTTGCTCCTGGATTAGCCAGTCCTTTTGTAGCTTTAGACAAGGCGGACTGATAACCATAAAAATTTTGAAATAAAGTGAAAAAATTTTAAAATTTTGGCTAAAAACGGGGGTACAAGAAGATATAATGTGATAAAATTCACTAGAATTTTCCCCCCACACTTAGAGTTGAATATTGTCCTCAATATTCAAAGTCCCGGCTATTATGCCAATTCTTTGAATGGAAAAAGATAATTTTACAAACTAGATGTGGAAATAACATTTTTCACTTTATTTATATAGATATATACACATTTTTTTTAGATATATACATGGTGGACCATAGCAGGGGTAACTTCCCCCACACTTAGGGTGAAAACCCCTTATACATGTTACTGTTTTTGTTTATCGAGTCGCTAGCTTGACTCGATCCCAGAATTCATTGGTTCGCGGGGAAAGTTTGGAGATCCGGGACAATCATTGGTGGTATGTCCCCTCTAAAGTAGTGCTTTAACCGATGGTCAATCACTTTGAAGTTCGAACCGTCAGGTTGAGGTAACTCAACAATTCCATATGGAAACACTTTTATTATAGTGAATGGCCTAGACCAACGAGTTTTAAGCTTTCCTGAGCATATCTTCAATCGTGAATTGAAGAGAAGGACTCTATCACCAATGTTGAAAACACGGTTTTTAATTTTTGAGTCGTGGATCTTCTTGGTTTTTTCTTTGTAAATCAAAGAATTCTTATAAGCTTTATCACGAAGTTCATTTAATTTGTTTAGTTGAACCTTACGGTGATCACCCGCTGCGTGAAGGTCAAAATTTGCATGTTTTAAGGCCTAGTAGGCCTTATGTTTTAATTTGATCGGAAGATGGCATGCTTTCCCGTACACTAGCTTATATGGAGTACACCCGATGGGTTTTTTTGTAAGCAGTGCGGAAAGCCCATAGTGCATCATCCATCTTATCCGACCAAAAGGCACGGTTTTCTCCCACCGTCCTCTCCAGAATTCTCTTAATACCCCGATTCGAGACCTCCACTTGCCCACTTGTTTGTGGGTGGTATGCAGTAGAAAGATGGTGAGTTACACCGTATTTTAGCATCACTCTTGCAAATTGTTCATTGCAGAAGTGTGTGCCACGATCACTGATAATGGCACGTGGAGTTCCGAATCTGGCAAAGAGAGACTTCAAAAATTTAACGACTACTCGGGCATCATTGGTGGGTAAGGCTTTTGCCTCAACCCATTTTGACAGATAGTCGACAGCCACGAGTATGTATTTATTCCCTCGTGAAGACGGAAATGGCCCAATAAAATCAATGCCCCACATATCAAATATTTCACAGACTTGGATGGCGTTTTGCGGTATCTCATTCTTTTTGGAAATATTTTCGTGACGCTGGCAAGCTTCACAGGTTTTGAAAAGTTCATGGGCGTCTTTGTAGATTGTGGGCCAAAAGAATCCCGAATCAAACACCTTTTTGGCGGTGTAGTTTGGGTTATGATGTCCCCCAGTGGGTCCATCATGACAAGCTTAAGAATTTCCATGGCTTCTTGGCTATGGACACACCGTCGGATGACTTGATCCGCACAGATTTTGAATAAGTAGGGGTCGTCCCAGAAGTAATGTTTTACATCTTTAAAGAATTTTCTTTTCTGTTGGGACGACATCCCTTTCACTATGAAATTACCCGCATGGTAATTTACAAAATCGGCAAACCATGAGGTAATGGTATCATCCCGGGTAGAGATTAGATTGAGAGTCTCCAGAGGAAAGATTTCATTAATCTCTTTTCTCTCAAGAATATCCTGATGAGGATTCTCTAACCGGGATAAGTGATCAGCTGCAAGGTTCTCGGCTCCTTTTTTGTCTCGTGTGATTATATAGAATTCCTGAAGGAGCAGGACCCAACGGATCAGTCTTGGCTTTCCGTCCTGTTTAGCAAACAGGTATTTCAAAGCTGAGTGGTCCGTATACACCACGCATTTGGTTAGGATTAAGTAAGGCCTAAATTTCTCAAAGGCATATACCACAGTTAATAATTCTTTTTATGTGGTGGTATAGTGCGTTTGAGCTTCAGTTATGGTCTTACTTGCGTAGTATATTGGCTGAAAATGTTTTGTTTTGCGTTGCCCCATAACTCCACCAATAGAGAAGTCGCTAGCATCGCACATAAGTTCGAAGGGTAAGTCCCAGTCGGGGGCAACAAGGATTGGTGCCACGGTAAGCCTTTTCTTTAAAGTAGAAAAAGCTTCGACGCACTCGGGGGAAAAGATGAAAGGAGCTTCCTTTTCAAGAAGATGAGTCATGGGCCGGGCTATTTTGGAGAAATCCTGAATGAATCTCCGATAGAACCCGGCATGGCCGAGGAAACTCCTTATGCCTTTACAGTGGTGGGATGAGGCATCTTAGCAATAACATAAATTTTGGCCTTATCGACCTCAATCACACTTTTTGAAATTTTATGGCCGAGGACAATGCCCTCTTTGACCATAAAATGGCTCTTCTCCTAGTTTAGACAAAGATTAGTGTCTTCACAACGTTGAAGCATCTTTTCTAAATGGGAGAGGCATGAGTCGAAAGAATTCCCGATGACTGAGAAGTCATCCATGAATACCTCCATGGTTTTCCCAATCATGTCGTGGAAAATAGCCATCATGCACCTCTGGAAAGTGCCTGGAGCGTTGCATAACCCAAAAGGCATGCGACGATAGGCAAATGTCCCGTAAGGGCATGTGAAGGTAGTCTTCTCTTGATCCTGTGGATCAATAGGAATCTGGAAGTAACGCAAGAAGCCGTCGAGGAAGCAATAATACTCATTCCCCGCTAGTCTCTCGAGCATTTGATCCATAAAGGGCAGAGGAAAATGGTCTTTGGGGGTGGCTTCGTTAAGTTTTCTGTAATCGATACATACTCGCCACCTGTAACCAACCGAGTTGGTATCAACTCGTTATCCTCATTTGTGACAACCGTAATGCCACCCTTTTTAGGAACACAATGTATTGGGCTAACCCAAGGACTGTCTGATATTGGGTAAATCAATCCAGCGTCGAGAAGTTTGATAACTTCTTGCTTGATAACTTCGTGGATTTTTGGATTTACCCTTCTTTGATGCTACACGGCAGGCTTAAAGTCATCCTCCATTAGGATTTTGTATGTACAAAAATCCGAGTTAATACCCTTTATGTCTGAGAGCTTCCAAGCAATTGCTTGTTTGTGGGACTTTAAAACCTTAAGCAGCCCAGTTTTCTCCTCATCCTTTAAATCTTTCGCAATAATGACTAGTAACTTATCGTCACCTTCCAAGAATGCATATTCTAGATGAGGAGGCAGGTCCTTAAGTTCGACCTCGGGGAAATCATTATTTTTCTCAACATATTTGATTTCCGCGTTATGAAGTTGTTGAGGTAGAACACGAAGAGGAGAGGGATCTTTGTTCAATAATTTCTCAAGGAGAAAGATATCCCCCTCCGGGTCAATCTCTTGGTTATCAATTCCTTCGGGAACCGATTCACTTTTGAGAAAGGCCTGTATTTCCTCAAGGACGAAATCACTTCCCTCAAACGGAGTGAGGGAAGGAGAAGAATTAGCGATTATGGGGTGAGAAGAGGGAGTGGTATTTCCACTCGGAGAACTATCAGCGAATCCCAGGATTTCCTGAGCATACTCCTCAGATGCAATGTCAATGAAATCAATTTGGTTGACCGATTCAGCATCATAATTCGAGGAGTATCTCGAGGTTTGATCAAGGTTGAACGTTATCGCTTCAGTGCCAACTCGTAACGTGATTTCCTCATCGAAAACATGGATCAATGCTCGACCCGTCCTTAAGAATCCCCTCCCAAGAATGAGAGGAACTCTTGGATCCGCATCGAAATCAACTACGACAAAGTCTGTCGGAAAATGGAACTTTCCCACTCTTACAAATACGTCCTCAACAATACCGAGGGGACGTAAAATTGAACGGTCTGCAAGCTCGAGAGTCATGCATGTGGGAGTGAGTTCCTGAAGAGAGCTTTTTCCGAACTGAGTGGGGCATTAAGTTGATGCTTGCACCAAGATCGGCCAAGGCAAAGCACTCAACCATCCCCGGGAAAATACATGGTATTAGAAATTTCCCGGGGTCTCCTAGCTTCTCGGGAAGTCGTTTCAACAGAACTGCAGAGCAGTTTTCATTGAGTGGAGTTTGTGCCATCTCAAACAGTTTCTCTTTATTGCTCAATAGGTTTTTGATTGTCGATGCGAATTTGGGCATTAAAAGGAGAGGATCCGCAAAACTAATATCAAAGTGTAGATCTTGGAAAATTTGGAAAATTTTTTCCATTTGATGATTAGCTTTTTCATGGAGCTTCTGGTCTTGCAATCGAGAGGGATATGGAATTGATGGTTTTGGGTTGGCTTTTGGATTTTCAACAGGACCTTCGGGAGTTTCAAACACGACTCTTTTTAGGGGAGTCGGGACTGGGAAAACTGGAGGAGGGATGTCATTGGTACCTCCGTTATTAGTAGGAAGTACCGTATCTGTAGTATCCTCAGTATCACATTCCTCTACCTGGACAGGAGAAGTGGTAGACGGAGTTGTGGGTCCTTTATCAGAAACTCCACTTCTTGTGGTAATCGCCTTTACATCACCCCTCGGACTAGCGATCGTGTTGCTAGGTAAAGTACCTGAGCCCGAGGGTTGATCATTTAAAGACTTTTTCAATTCAGAGATCTGACTGACCAGCATTTTGTTCAATTCATCTTGGGATTTCATAAACTGTTTTAATAACTCATGAGATGATGGTCCAGTTGGAACAATGGTTTGATTTTGATTTGGAAAATTTTGAGCCCGATTGTTCTGGAAATTCCCATGTTGCTGGTTGTTATTACCCTGGAAGTGGTTTTGTTGTTGAAAATTACCCTCATGGTAATTATTCTGACCTTGATTACGGTTATAATTCCCTTGGTTTTGATTTTGGTGAACCTGGTGTTGACCAGAGTTGAAATTCCCTTGGTTGTTAAAACCTCGGTTCATTTGGTTCTGGTTCTGATTCTAGTTAAAGTTCTGGTTTCTGTTTTGACCATTTAGGTTCTGGGATTGATTAAATCCCGGTGGTCCAATGTAGTTATTGGAATGATAACTCAACAGATTTCGGTCCCCTTGCGGTTGGTAAGAATTACCTCCCGTATTGTAGGAACCTTGGGCTGCGAATACGTTCTTTTGAGTGAAGCCACCGGAGGCTGGGCACTCATGGTACGGGTGTGGACCACCACAAGTTTCACAACTGATAGTTTTGATATGCTGATTGTGATTTGTCTCGTGAATTCGGAGAACCGCAGCAGACAAATCATCAAACTTTTTGGTAAGAGCAGCTATTTCATTATTTGCTGGAGTGACTGAATTACATGAGTCATTCCTCTCTGCAGAGGAGTTCCAAAAATTGTGATGGGCAGTCATGTTTTCGATTAAGTAATAACACTCTTCAGGGGTCCTTTTCATAAAGGTGCCCCCAGCAGCAGCATTGATGGTGTCACGATGATGAAGAGTCAAACCATTATAAAAGGTATCAATAATGGTGACAAGAAGCACGTTATGATTGGGACACCGATGAATAGCAAGTTTGTAGCGTTCCCTTGCCTCAAATAAGGACTCTTTGGGAAGCTGTCTGAAGTTACTAATATCGTTTCTCAGCTTTGTAACCATGGATGGTGGAAAGTATTTAGCCAAGAACTTAGTAACCATCTCATCAAAAGTATGGATCGAATTCTTAGGAAGTCGATCGAACCAAGCAGACGCATGATGAGTGAGAGAATATGGGAACAGGTATAAACGCAGGCCGTCTTCGGTGACGCCATTTTGTTTCATGCTTTGGGTGACCGTTAAATTTTTATCGAGATGCTTGTTAGCAACATCACCCGGCAAACTGTGGAACTGACACGAATTCAGGACCTGTTGTATCATGTTGTGTTTTAGTCCAAAATCCGAGGCTCCAATTGTAAGTGGTGCAATGGGTCCACCTCTCCCGTGCATGGTAGGTTGACATAGTTCCTCCATTGTTCGGGTGTCAGGAACTACGTCATCCTTGGGAGGGATCGGGGGCTCGTCGTCCATTTTTAACGTGTGTTCTTCTTCAACCGTACGTAACTCGGGTAGGTTTTTCTGACCTTTACGCTTTGTTTGTGAACGAGTGCGCATGCACTAAAAACAATTTTTTCAAAACAAGATCGAGGCAAAACAACAGTGAACTTAAACCAATAATCACAGGTGAATGGCTTCTTTATAAAAGGTACACCACTCACAGGGATACAATGACAAGTTTTTATCTTATGTTTGGGAACTTATTATGTTCACACCCCCAGTTGGTAGGTGTTCTGCCTTGGTTTGCGGTGGTAATCTTTTATGTAATTATTCACAGTAAAATGTTTTTGGCTTTTCGTGTATGGGTGAAAAAACTTGGACAATATTTTTGGAACTGATTCATTAACCGAAATCGTTCTTTTAAGATTACTCGCAGGGTGGTGGGAGAGATAAATGGACTCTCTTCAGTTCGCAATTTAATGTCAGAACTTCCGTATTCCACCTGTGTAGGTTGTAATCTTAAAGTAAACGAAGTAATTTAACTTCACAGTTTATTTTATTGTTTATGATTTTTTTGCTGTTTTTAACACTTCAGGAAAAGTGTTAATGAACTTTTTCAGTTATGATTTTGATTTTCACAAAAATTTACAAAGTGATGGTGTTTATACAGGAGGGGTTTTGAAAACCACTAAACCTAAAACGTTTTGAAATACGCAACAACCTCCCCGGAAGCGGCGCCAAATTTTGACTCCTCCCAAACCAACCAGTCAACCGGGTGTAGTTGATAGGCCCACCGGGAGAGAAAAGTCAAGTATTTAAAATCCGTGGAAGTACATGGAAATCCACGGGTCGTTAAGTCCCAACGAGATTGAAATTGTATTTGTTAACGTTTATGGGAATGAGTGGCACTGAGGACAGTAACCAAAGATGATTTGGGTTTGATTTCCACTACTGATGTTATTTGGAAAACAGTACATAACAAGCACAGTAAACAGATATGTATACAAGCACAAATCAAAAAGTCAAAATTGATTACACACTAAAGAAAAGGTGAGTTTTAGACAATTTAAAACTACAGGGGGTGTAATTGAAAATTTTACAAACTTAATTATAAAAGAAAATGAAATTTTAAAAAGAAAATTACTATTTTTTTGATTATTTTATTATTTAATATTAATTATTTAATTAAAAACTATTTAACTATTTAATTAAAATTAATAAACTTAAAAACTAAATAATACAGATTTAAACTAGAAAATTGCAAAATTAATTCCTAAAAATATAAAATGACTTAAAATAAATTTAAAAACTAAAAATACTATTTTTTTTTGTCTTTTTGTGGATTTTCTATTAATTAAATATAAATTATATTAATTAAACTATTTTAACTAATTTAAATTACTAATAATACTAAAAATGATTTAGAAAATTAAAGAAAGATTTATAAATCTAATTAACCATCTCAGGAATCCTAAAAAATTATAAAAAGTTTCTAAAAATTATATTTAGACTATTTTACTAATTACTTACTTATTTATTAATAAAAATCTAATTTAACTAAATTAATTAAGAAAATTAGAAAATGAATGTTAGAATTTAAGAAACTATTTTCTAAAAATACTAAATGATTTATAAAACCTAAGAAAAATATAAAAATATACTGTTGTTAATTAAAAATTGAGAAAACTATTTAATTACTAATATTACTTAATTATTTAATTAAACTAATATTAATTCTAATAATTACTAAATTAAAAGAGAAAAATCTAGGAAAATTACTGAAAATACTTTAAGGTAAAAGGAAATTAAGAAAAATATAAACATAAAGAAGTGCTTATTAATAAGCTGAAAGAAAATTTTAAAAAGATAAATCCTATTAAATAGAAGCTATCACTATTTTTAAATTTGGTTTTTGTTGGTTTTTCTTATTGACAGATGATTATAAGCTAAAAATAGAAAACGTTTATGAAGACACTTGTTTTATAGCTTATTAATAAGTTATGTGCACCCCCTTATGCTTAACAGTTGACTTAATAGCTTATTAGGACTTGTGTACTTTTGAAAAAAACTTTGAAATGAACAAATAAGCCACAACAGATGTATATTAACTTGAAATAAGGCAAAAGGACACAAATAAGCACTATGGATAAGCTGCAATGAACCAATAAGCACTTGAGCAACTACAAGGCCAAAACAGGCCTGACTAAGGGATTTTGGACCTCTGTGGGGTCCACAGAAGTCAAGGGGGGTCCAAAGTAAACCTTGAACCTTGAAGGTGGACTGGTCAACTCTGGAATAAGCCAATAAGCTAGGCTTATGGCTTATTATTGAGCACTGGGTGGTGCTTGGAACTTGTGGTCAAACACTGAGCCACTCAGTGTATGTTTCTAAGACAGGCCCCAAAGATGGATCAAATAAGCTAGGGGCAAAAGACTTGAGGCCCAAAATAAGCACTCCCTCAATAAGCTGAGGTGGAGAGCTTTCTAAAAAGCTAGGTTACAGGGTGTGGGGTCCACAGGGTCAGTCACAAAGGAGCTTGGAATTTTGGCTAAAAACCTATGCACGGGGCATGTCCTTGCCCTGTAGGTCTAATTAAGCTATTGTATAAGCCAAGCAAAAAATCAGAAAAATAAGCTGGTGGTGGGAACTTGTAGATTAGGTGACAGACAATAACTTGTCAAAAGCTCAAGGTCCAAATCTTAACACTAAAATCACAATAAATCCCCCAATTTTTGGTTTTCTGACAATACCTTGCAATTTGACTTTTTGAAATATTAAGCTTAGTTGACTTTTATGAAACTCTACCTAGATTTTATGACTGATTATGATTTAATAAGCTATGTTTAGGCTAAAATAAGCTACACCACTCACTTGTGAATGGAAATGGGGCATAAGTCACTCTAAATCCAACACAGAGGGTTATTTAGGCCACTATATTGATGATTTTGACTTTTTTATAAATGATGCCTGTTTTTCATGGTTGCACTGAGTTACTATGACATTAGGTGACTTACTTGAACCAGGTATTACACTAATAAACAACTAGAACACAGCAAGATAGCTTGATCCAAACACCCCTACTAAAACTGTTTTCAAAGATTTTCAAAGCTAAACAAGGTTTTTGGTATAGAAACTGAATTGTAACAAGCTTTTATGAACTAACAATCATAAATAAGCAGCAAATAAGCAGTGGAACAATGGAATGGAGAATTTGAATAAAATGGGCTTACAAATTGCCTTCCAAGCTGAGATACACAGAACCAATGACCAAGAACACCTCCTATTGGTTTCCCATGAAGCCTCTAACCCAAGGCCATCCATAATGCACCCTGTTCCTTCTTGATCACCATTGTAACCGGATTTTTTGATTTTCTTTCTATTTTTCTGATTTTTTTTTTTTGTATTTTTGATTTTTGATACTATATTGACTTTTAAGGTGTCTAAAAGCTTTTAAAAGCTTTCTAGGAGCTTACATGTACCTATGAGTCCTTACAATTAAACAGCAACAACAGTAAAGCTTTTTAAGAAATTTGAAACAAAAATGAAAATTGCACAAACTGATATAGGAACTAAAACTTGAAATTGATTATGAAAATGATTGAGATTACACTTGAATTAACTAGTACAATGCTTAGAAGCTTGATAATTGACTGAAATAACAAGTTACAAACTAAACGAGACTAAATAAGCTAAAATAAACTATACCCCCTTCTCTGCTTCATCTCCTCTCTTTTATAGGCACCAATTAGGGTTCTTGATAGTCTATGAGCATTTCCCACTTCTTTCCTTGGCCATTGGATGTATGAAACTCAACCTAGCCCTTGATTCAGTTTTGGCGGGAAAGTTGGTTTGACCAATAGGGGTCTGTTTTACATGTGGGATTGAGGCAGCATTAATTGTGGCTTGTTTGTTAGGTGCAGAGGGTGGTGGGATGGTGATGATGAGATTGCAAGTGGGAGATGGTGGGGGAAAGTGGTTTTGCAGAGGTGGTATTGGAGGGGGAGACAGTTTGGGGGAAGGGTTGTTTGGTCAAACGGGGTTTGACCGGTGATTATTTAAAATGGTTTTAAAAGGGTTTTGGGCTTAGGGATGGGCTGGGGTATTAGATTGGGCTTGGTTGTGTTTGTTGTTTGGGTTGGATTTGGTGTTGGGGTGTTTAGTATTACAAAGGGTCCGTTTGGTTTGTTTATTATCACAAGGACCAATTTTGTAATTTTGAATTTTGAGGGACCAGATTTGGAATTTTTCCAAAGTTTACAAAGGGATGAAACTTGCCAATCCTCAATAGTACAAGGATTATATGTTGAATTTTTCACTTTTGAACTTTCCAGGGACTATTTCTGCCATCTTTAAAACTCCAGGGACCAATCTTGTAATTTTTCCAAACTTTCCTTCCAAAGACCATTCCTGCCAAAGATTAGTAGTACAAAGACCAAAATTTATTTTTCTCTAAGTTTTTATATCCCAGGGACCATTTCTCTCAATTTTGCAAAGTTGAGGGACTAAACTTGTAATTTTATGAAACTTCATACCAAAGGACTTAATATGTAATTTGTGATTAAAAAAGGTCCTTTGGTGACTTTTTCATGTTTTAGAATAACCAGGGACTAGATTTGACAAGTTTTGAAAGTTGAGGGACTGAAACTACCAATTATGCAAACTTTGTTCATATTTCATCTGTTTTTTGATTATTTTGCATATGAAACATATAAAACATACTTCTGGGATATTTTCAGTATTTTGATGCATATTTGAGTGTTTTTGGATGTTTTGGCAGCTAAGATTAGGTAAAAGTGATGAGTATTTACACGCTCATCAAATCTCTATATATAGTATTAAGGAATATAACCCGTCATCCACGCAATTGTAACAAACTTTTCAGTTAATAAAAGATAGCTAGGGAGTAGTGAAATCTAAGTAAACACGTTTCTCTCATTTTTGTTTTTCTCAACATTTTCTTTCTTGTTATTTTATTTTTTTTGCATTTGTAGTTAATTGGGTTAGTTGACTAGCAACTAATTGCCCACTCTTCCAATATCCGAGATTTTACTTGCTTTCCATAAAATATAAAAATACAAAAATAATCATCCCTCACCTCTAGACCTAGTTAGATTAAGTTTCAATCCTAACGAACACGATTCCCCAAGTAGAACGATCAATCCCCCGGTACTTGCCACTACACTATACTACATCGGTCAGGTACACTGCCTGGTGGGGATTGCAAGCTTCTCGAGATCCCTCGAGATGTAAAACCTTTTGCGTAGGCGCAATCCCACGCATCAAGTTTTTGGCGCCGTTGCCGGGGAATAGTTATTGCTTAGGTTGAAATTTCTTTTTATTAGTTCTACTTGTTAGATTCCTTTCTAGTAAGATTTTTATTTATATTGTATAGGTTTTCTTTAGTCTATCTTTTTCTTTGTGCCTTTGTTAGTAAATTAAGTTCAATGACTGTTCCATTTGCCATTATGGAGAATGCGAATCCGCCAAACCCGACACTTGAGTTTTACATGAAGAAATATAATTATACTAAATTGGATATTGTGGAAAACTAAAGGGGGGGGGGGGGTTGAATAGTTTTACATCCTTTTTAAATTTATAAAAACAAGTTTGTTTTAAAAACTTCGATTCTAGTTTATGTGATCTCAATACTTGCACTATATGAACAATTATATAGTAACTAACTAACTAAGCTAATATAGTAAATACAAGTAAGTAAGTAATGAAAAGAGTTAGAGAGATGAAACCACAACACGAGAATTTATAGTGGTCCGGCTACAAGGTCACCTTCCTTGTTCCTACTCCACTCCCCGAGTCACCTACTCGAGAGTTTTCTTCACTATGTCAACAAACTCCCTTATGGCGGAGAAAACCTTACACACCAATTTACACACCACAACAACGTCACAATAAATCCCCCAATTTTTGGTTTTCTGACAATACCTTGCAATTTGACTTTTTGAAATATTAAGCTTAGTTGACTTTTATGAAACTCTACCTAGATTTTATGACTGATTATGATTTAATAAGCTATGTTTAGGCTAAAATAAGCTACACCACTCACTTGTGAATGGAAATGGGGCATAAGTCACTCTAAATCCAACACAGAGGGTTATTTAGGCCACTATATTGATGATTTTGACTTTTTTATAAATGATGCCTGTTTTTCATGGTTGCACTGAGTTACTATGACATTAGGTGACTTACTTGAACCAGGTATTACACTAATAAACAACTAGAACACAGCAAGATAGCTTGATCCAAACACCCCTACTAAAACTGTTTTCAAAGATTTTCAAAGCTAAACAAGGTTTTTGGTATAGAAACTGAATTGTAACAAGCTTTTATGAACTAACAATCATAAATAAGCAGCAAATAAGCAGTGGAACAATGGAATGGAGAATTTGAATAAAATGGGCTTACAAATTGCCTTCCAAGCTGAGATACACAGAAGCAATGACCAAGAACACCTCCTATTGGTTTCCCATGAAGCCTCTAACCCAAGGCCATCCATAATGCACCCTGTTCCTTCTTGATCACCATTGTAACCGGATTTTTTGATTTTCTTTCTATTTTTCTGATTTTTTTTTTGTATTTTTGATTTTTGATACTATATTGACTTTTAAGGTGTCTAAAAGCTTTTAAAAGCTTTCTAGGAGCTTACATGTACCTATGAGTCCTTACAATTAAACAGCAACAACAGTAAAGCTTTTTAAGAAATTTGAAACAAAAATGAAAATTGCACAAACTGATATAGGAACTAAAACTTGAAATTGATTATGAAAATGATTGAGATTACACTTGAATTAACTAGTACAATGCTTAGAAGCTTGATAATTGACTGAAATAACAAGTTACAAACTAAACGAGACTAAATAAGCTAAAATTAACTATACCCCCTTCTCTGCTTCATCTCCTCTCTTTTATAGGCACCAATTAGGGTTCTTGATAGTCTATGAGCATTTCCCACTTCTTTCCTTGGCCATTGGATGTATGAAACTCAACCTAGCCCTTGATTCAGTTTTGGCGGGAAAGTTGGTTTGACCAATAGGGGTCTGTTTTACATGTGGGATTGAGGCAGCATTAATTGTGGCTTGTTTGTTAGGTGCAGAGGGTGGTGGGATGGTGATGATGAGATTGCAAGTGGGAGATGGTGGGGGAAAGTGGTTTTGCAGAGGTGGTATTGGAGGGGGAGACAGTTTGGGGGGAAGGGTTGTTTGGTCAAACGGGGTTTGACCGGTGATTATTTAAAATAGTTTTAAAAGGGTTTTGGGCTTAGGGATGGGCTGGGGTATTAGATTGGGCTTGGTTGTGTTTGTTGTTTGGGTTGGATTTGGTGTTGGGGTGTTTAGTATTACAAAGGGTCCGTTTGGTTTGTTTATTATCACAAGGACCAATTTTGTAATTTTGAATTTTGAGGGACCAGATTTGGCATTTTTCCAAAGTTTACAAAGGGATGAAACTTGCCAATCCTCAATAGTACAAGGATTATATGTTGAATTTTTCACTTTTGAACTTTCCAGGGACTATTTCTGCCATCTTTAAAACTCCAGGGACCAATCTTGTAATTTTTCCAAACTTTCCTTCCAAAAACCATTCCTGCCAAAGATTAGTAGTACAAAGACCAAAATTTATTTTTCTCTAAGTTTTTATATCCCAGGGACCATTTCTCTCAATTTTGCAAAGTTGAGGGACTAAACTTGTAATTTTATGAAACTTCATACCAAAGGACTTAATATGTAATTTTTGATTAAAAAAGGTCCTTTGGTGACTTTTTCATGTTTTAGAATAACCAGGGACTAGATTTGACAAGTTTTGAAAGTTGAGGGACTGAAACTGCCAATTATGCAAACTTTGTTCATATTTCATCTGTTTTTTGATTATTTTGCATATGAAACATATAAAACATACTTCTGGGATATTTTCAGTATTTTGATGCATATTTGAGTGTTTTTGGATGTTTTGGCAGCTAAGATTAGGTAAAAGTGATGAGTATTTACACGCTCATCAAATCTCTATATATAGTATTAAGGAATATAACCCGTCATCCACGCAATTGTAACAAACTTTTCAGTTAATAAAAGATAGCTAGGGAGTAGTGAAATTTAAGTAAACACGTTTCTCTCATTTTTGTTTTTCTCAACATTTTCTTTCTTGTTATTTTATTTTTATTGCATTTGTAGTTAATTGGGTTAGTTGACTAGCAACTAATTCCGCCCACTCTTCCAATATCCGAGATTTTACTTGCTTTCCATAAAATATAAAAATACAAAAATAATCATCCCTCACCTCTAGACCTAGTTAGATTAAGTTTCAATCCTAACGAACACGATTCCCCAAGTAGAACGATTAATCCCCCGGTACTTGCCACTACACTATACTACATCGGTCAGGTACACTGCCTGGTGGGGATTGCAACCTTCTCGAGATCCCTCGAGATGTAAAACCTTTTGCGTAGGCGCAATCCCACGCATCAAGTTTTTGGCGCCGTTGCCGGGGAATAGTTATTGCTTAGGTTGAAATTTCTTTTTATTAGGTCTACTTGTTAGATTCCTTTCTAGTAAGATTTTTATTTATATTTTATAGGTTTTCTTTAGTCTATCTTTTTCTTTGTGCCTTTGTTAGTAAATTAAGTTCAATGACTGTTCCATTTGCCATTATGGAGAATGCGAATCCGCCAAACCCGACACTTGAGTTTTACATGAAGAAATATAATTATACTAAATTGGATATTGTGGAAAACTAAAGGGGGGGGGGGTTGAATAGTTTTACATCCTTTTTAAATTTATAAAAACAAGTTTGTTTTAAAAACTTCGATTCTAGTTTATGTGATCTCAATACTTGCACTATATGAACAATTATATAGTAACTAACTAACTAAGCTAATATAGTAAATACAAGTAAGTAAGTAATGAAAAGAGTTAGAGAGATGAAACCACAACACGAGAATTTATAGTGGTCCGGCTACAAGGTCACCTTCCTTGTTCCTACTCCACTCCCCGAGTCACCTACTCGAGAGTTTTCTTCACTATGTCAACAAACTCCCTTATGGCGGAGAAAACCTTACACACCAATTTACACACCACAACAACGTCACAACTTGATCACAACTACTACACAACTTCTTCACACCTATTTACTTCACATCTATCTTCTACACACCTTGCTTCTTCACAACTATCTTCTTCACTTCAATCTACTCCACACCTATCTTCTTCACAACTACACTACTTCACTACTAATCAACTTCTACTTCCTACACAACTTCAATATCTTTTAAACTACTTATTACAAACACAACACAACTTCACAATTAAAATATATACACAATGCACAAGTGCACAACTACTCTTCACTACTTCTTGAACTTAGTTGTAGAAGGAGTGTTCTTCTTTTGCACTTTGGATGAGGACGGATGAGAAGGGATTGAATCACTTGAAACAAGTGATGAGTGATTAATCATACATCCTTTTTAGGCCTTAATTCAGACCAAATACACCAAATACTAACCAAATATGCCAAGAGAATCTATGTTTTTGTATTTGTGTATGTGCAGGTACCGATATATGAAAAATGAACAAAAACAAAGCAAAACCGACAAAAACGAGCACGAGAATGGAAAAAGGTCAAAAGCCGGAGCCGGGAAAGCAAAATGATCAAGGAAAGCTCAAAATGTCATAAGAAGTCCTCAGGAAATCTCAAAGTTGCATAATTGGTCCCTGAGCAAAGTTTGAGTATTTGGCAATTTCAGTCCCTCAGCTTTCAGATATTTACAAATTTAGTCCATGAAAGAAATATCCAAAGAAAAGTCAAAAGTGGTCCTTGATAATTCAGAGAATCACAACATAAGTCCTTGGGAGAAACTTTGAATAATTTTCAGATTTGGCCCTTTTAATTTCGGATTGTGCAAAACTAGTCCTTATCAATATTCACTAATCCTAAACCAAAAACAACCGGATCCACTAAACTACCCAATCCAATAAACCTAAACTCAGCCAAGCCCAAAACTAATCCTAAGCCCATCTCCCTTATATTTACTACCCGTCCACCCAATCCCCATAAACCGATCAAATTCAACCTACACAATAATAATAAAAACTCCCAAACACCTTATAAACGCGCCCAAAATTACCCCCAATTCCCCAGTTACTGTTCACCCCTAAGAACCCTAATATTACCGCCAATCCAATTACCTCACTTAGGTAATAATTACTCAACAATTAGAGTTTCTAGAAGGGCCAGAGTATGTCAGGGTGTAGTCAGGGCACGTGGACCAATGGGAGGACACACGGAGGATACATCATGTCACAAAAATCAATCAAGGGATGATATGTAATGGAAGAATCTGGATGTATGATCAAGGGCTGATGATATACTCAAGGAAACACAAGTGCACCCGGATCAATGACATGGCATTCCTTCTCAGCAGGCTATAAATACCTCACCCCTCACCTCATTTGGAGCGGTTAGATTAATGTTAGATTTTAGGTTAGCTTAGGAGTAGGAGTAGAGATAGTTTAGAAGCAATTTCAGTTTTATTGTATTTCAATTTTCAAAATTTGTAATCTCCTTTCAGTTTTTAATAAAATTCTACTTTTCATTAAATTTCCTTGCAATTTAATTTCTAATTCTCATTTACTTTTAATTCTGTTTTCAGCTTTAATTCATTCAGTTCAGTTTAACTATTAGTATAAAATGTATGTCGTGATTTAGTATCTGTTTAAATATTGGTTCAGTCAAATTCATCATTAGCTTATCGAAATAAGCTTTAGCTTATTGTGGAGTATAGGCAGCTATCAAGGAGCTGATGGCCTGTCTTAAAGACTGGCTGTGAGGGAGCATCCCTCTGTTTGGCTGAGGGGTGATTGTAAGTTCTCATTTTCATCTTTTAAAATTTAAATTTGCATCAATTAGACTTCTAGCTTAGATCTATTTTACTGTTTGATTGTTGTTCATTTTCAGTTTAAATTGCCTTATCTAGTTGTTTTTACATTGATATTAATTGTAGGCTTAAGTTTGGAATTTCACTATTTCATTACTGTTTCTATATCTGTCATAGTTTTGGATCTGTGCATCTGTGTTATTATATGTTCTTGGTTTACTGTGTTGAGTTTGATTCATTGCATCAGTATTTGATAAGAGTTTGAGGGTAGGATTGTTTTGAATTCAGTTGGTTGGAAATTTGTTCACATCTGTCTCAGTCAAGGGACTGTTTGGATCATACCTTGAGTTTGTGTTCCTGTTGCTTACTAGTGGTTGTTTTTGCTTGTACAGTTCACTATAGGCTAGTTTAATAAAGTTATAACTTAAGAATACTAGGTTTATAGCAAAAAGTCTGATTTAGCTTGTTAAGTGAGTATTCAGGATTTAGAGTTGCTGCAATTCTGGGATTAGATTTAAACTAATATCATTTAGGGTAATTGAATCTCAAATTAGCTAATTTCACCAATTAAGATCAGAATTAGGCATTGGTAATTCAAATAAGTCAAACTCAGTTTTCATACAAAAAGTCAAATGCATCAGGGATGCCTTTTTATTAGCTGCTGATCTCAGGCACTTGTAGGATTTAATATAGTTTGGAAATCCATTTGGATTGTTTTTCTTGGTTATTTACCAGCTTGTGCATCCATATCAACAAGATAATCTCACTTAGCAGCTTATTTGGTCACTAATTTCTTAAGCTCAAAGTTGGTCATAAGCTGGAACATTGCCCTGCTTCTCAGATTTGAGCCTAGGTTCACAAGCTCTTATCTAATAGTCTAGTTAAGCTTTTAGTGTGATTATTGGGGTTAAATCCAGTCAAGCTAGTTGCCTTTAAGTTTCTGCTTTTGATTTCCCACATTGTGCTTATTAGACTGCTTCTTTTGCCTGCCTTATTCTGTGAATTAAGCATTGATCTGTTTTCTTATATAAGGATGCATTTGTTCTTTCCTGATCACACTCAGAGATTTTTGATTCATTTGAGCTCTATTATACTTGTAGTTGCTGTTTCACTTCATTTGTGCTCTTTGCATTCACTATTTGCTTATTTGCTCTTTCACAAGTGCTTAATTCCAATCAGTTGGATCCATTTCTGAGTTTCTGCATGCTTATTGATCTAAAACCTTTTCATTTAAGTTCATTTTGGTCAAAATATCTTCTGTTTTAAGTTTGGACAAAGTAGGTCAAGGAGTGCTTATAAATAAGCACTCCAAATAAGCTGTTTTCAAGCTTATAAGCACTTTTCTTGTTTATTTTATTTTCAAAATTTTTTTCTCAAGTTTATTTTATTAGTTTAGATTTTCTGTAATTTTTTCAAATTTTTCTAAGTCCATTTACTATTTTTCTTATTTTATTTTCATTTTTATTCAATTTTAAATACTTTTTAATTACCAAAAAGTCCAAAAAAATCAGAAAAAGCCAAGAAAAATCCAAAAATATTTTTATTAAATTATTTTCATTTATTTTAGAATTTTAGAAATTTATTTTGTATTTTTCTCAATTATTTTGAATATATTTTGAACTTTTAATTAGTTTAAATAGTTTTTAATTTCCAAAAATTACATAAAAAGCCAAAAAATTAGTTTTCAGCTTAAAAATTACTTTTTAGTTATTTTATAATTTTCAAAATTTATTTTTCATTTTTCCCACCTTATTTTCATTTTCTTTTAATTTTTAATTCATAAAAAATAAATAAAAAGTCAAAAAAATATTTTTCTTTTTCTTAAAATTTTCTTTTATCATTTTTAACTTTTGAAAATTATTTCCAAGCCCGTAGGAGTATCGTAGCTTAAAGTCGCATTTTATTTCATATGTTAACGTTTATTTTACTTTTAAGTTTACGTTTTCGATTCTACGTTACGTTTTAAGTTTGTTTAGTTGATTTACGTGCTTAATTAGTTATTTGTGCCTCATTTACTTATTCATTAGTATAATCTCATTCAAATCATTTTTTACCACTTTTCACGACACGTTTCACGAATCGGGAATTGAGAATTCCATTCAACTTTCGTTGGGAGAACGACCCGGGGAAATACTTTCCAAAGCATTTCTTTGGTAAAACAAACACTATACTATAAATAGACTAAATCAAAATGGCACCACTGCCGGGAAAGGTTGAAGTGAATTTTTCGTTTTCGTTTTTCGAAATTGTGTTTTGAAAACCTTCCTTGTATATATTTTCTATAAAAACCAAAAAAATTGAAAAATCAAAAACACTTTTCCTAAAGTGTTTTCAAAAATACAAAAAAATTAATAAAGTTACAGCCTCGTCTCGACCGAAAGGAAGAGCGTTGTAAACCAAATAAGCCTCTCAATATAACAACGCGTGAAATTAGTTGCTAATCGGATTACTTTGAATTCTACAACCGAGTAAGCGGAAAATACGGAAGCTTTGACATTAAATTGCATGATGAAGAGAGATCCATTCTTTTCTCCCGTTCCGTCGCGAGTAGATTTAAAGGAAACGGTTTACGATTAACGTAACGTTTGAAAAACAAAAGAAAATAAAAGTTTTAAGTTTTCGAATTTTGTTTTCTAAAAATTAAAATACAAAAAGATTTTCCTTTTCCATTTTGATTTTCCTTTTATTTTGATTTTATGATAATTAAAAACCAAAAATAATCTTCTTATCCTCTTATCGTTTGATTCTTCTTCTTTAACCCTCTAAACCGATAATTCTTATGGATCCGATGTGTTTTAAATGTGGAGAACCGTTCTTTGAAGGTTCATGTGATTGGTGTACGTGCGAACAATGTGGTAATGATATTCATGATGGAGTTTGTTTGTTTTGTAATACTCCCGAGTATGTTCGAAACGCAATCTTTCAAAACGTTCCCGAATACTATCCAACACCACCGCCGTCTCCGTTCACTTGCTTTAATTGTGGAAATCCATCCGACGAAGGATTACCGTGTGGGCAATGTTTTTGTAACCAATGTGGATACATTAATTGTATATGTTACGCCCCCGAGTGCTGAAACATCTTACGCTTGTGATACGAGTTTTGATAATTATCCTCAAAATGATTTCAATCATCCTTTTCAAAACTCTTATGAGCAAGTACAATATTACAATGATAATTCATCGAATTTTGAAAATTATGGGGGATCGTTTGAAAATTTTCATTAGAGCCGAATTCGTGTTACGATTCTCATGGTTTTAACCAACCCCTACAAACTTCCGATTTTACTAATAATATTTGTGAAATTAAATCCATGATTGAGAAATTAAAAGAGTTGGTGGCTAATCATTATACGCATACTCCCGAGCCTCGTGAGAAGACTATTGCAGAGTTACTTGCTGAAGAGAGAGCGTCTAATCCTTTCAAAAATTTTAATTACTATGATTACGACGATGATGATGAGAAAATTACGTTCGATCTTAATCCTCACAAAACTTCTGATGTTTCACCCGTAGAACCCGAGGACTCTCTAACAATGGGGGACGAGCATCTAAACACTATTCCGGCAACGGAATCCGACGAATTCAATAAGTCTAGTGTTGAGAACCTCGACCCAATCCCAAGTGAGTCCGGGGAAATTTCTAATGGTGATTCTGAAATTGTTTTTGATACTTCTTATCCTTCTTTAACACCGGTTGAGAGGAGTGATGTCTTTTTAGATGAGATTGAGGCTTGTCTTGCTAACAATGATTCTAATTCGACGATGATTGATGATACTAATTTTGATCCTGAGGGAGATATCCGTTTGATTGAAGAATTGTTGAATGAAGAACCGTCAACTTCTCTCCCTCCAATGAGCAATGAAGATTTTAATGAAGTTGAAAGTTATTCTGATTCTCACAATGAGTACACTACGAGTGATGAAGATTCTTGTGGAGATATCGATGATAATGATGAAGATGATGATGCGGAAATTCAAGATGAAACTCTTCGTGAGAAATTATCCAAAGTTTATCTTCTCATTTCTAAGATCGAGGCGTTAAAAGATCCTCCGACTTCTTCATTTCCTATCCCCGTTATGGATAGTGATTTCTTACCCGAGCTTGAAAATTTTCGATTTGAAGAGACGAGTAGTGGCAATCCCACTATTCATGATTTCTCTTTTCCGGATTATGAGCGTTTTGATTTTGAAATTGATTTTGAGCTTATTTCCGATAATCCGTTACGTGACCCTCTTTTAGAGGATACCGATCGATTTCTTGTTGCGGATGACTCGATACCATCGGGTATTGAGAACGACGTTCAAAGAAACATTCTTTCCGATTTACCATCTTCTCGTCCACCCACGAAACCGCCAGATGTAGTTTTTGAATCAGATACGAATGAAGAAATTTTTGGAGTGGTGGATGAGATTTATGAACAAGATATTCCTGTGCTTGATATTTTACCCACCCAACCCACCCGTGATTATGAACTTGATTTTGCTTTTATCATCTGGGTGTTTTATCCGTTCTTTACTTATCCCCTCATTTCTTCACTTTTCCACTCCACCGGGAGTGAGGATACCATCTTTGAACCTGGTATCTCCGTTTTACGTGCCGGGTGTCCGTTCCATCTGCTCTCCTCAAGGACGAATTAATTCGGGGATCGAGTCAAGCTCATGCGACTCCGTAATCAATAACAAGCGCTTCGTGGGAGGCACCCCATGCTTATCCATTTTCATTTCCTTTATTATCTATTTTCTAAGTAACGTGACGTGAGGGGGGCGACCCTTTCCAAACTCGTTTTTTCGTGGTTGTTTATGAATGTTCAGGAATTTCCCCGAAGTTTGAGGACTCTCGTGCTCGTGGTTTGTCGTTCTCTCCACTCGAGTCTTATTCTTCGCTGCTCTTTCGGAAATTCACCATATCCAAAATCTTATCGACTAACGTTTATCTCTTGGCATACTTAATAAACGGCCTTAGATTTTATGTAGGATTACCTTCACCCTTAAAACATTGAGGACAATGTTTCACTTTAGTCTGGGTGGGTGAATCTTCGATTCGATTTGACCTGTACCATCGTCTGAGCTGTTAACTTACGCAACTCCGTTTTCCACCAAAAATTTTAATTTTTATCACCGCTTTATAATTTAAAAAAAAATAAAAAATAAAATAAAAAAAAATATGAAAAAAAAGAAGATGATGAAAAATGAATATATATGATATGAATAATAAGATTTGACACCTTGTTTTGACTTTCCTACCGGCGAGAGTAGAAATAAATGTTTCGACTTGACCAGGCGTGTTGAGCCCTAGCTCGTCTCCCTTAACCAATATAATCAAAAGATTATGGCTAAGCATCCGCGGATCTCATTACTTGGGATTTTGTTAGGTCACCATTTGGTAAACACAAGTATGAGAAAATAGATGAGAATGAGAGATGGTTGATTATAAGAAATGAGAGAAGATAATTTGCAAGAGTTTCCTTAATGTATTCAAATAACCAACAAACATAATGTTTACATGAGCTTGGTATTTATAAGAGGAGGAGTAGGGCAAAACTCCCTTCCTCCCTCTTACACCTTAACGTGGTCTTTCAAGGCCCATGGACTAGCTTACTTAAGCCTAGTAACATTAACATAGTGAAATAAATAACTAAGCAACCTATTACAAAAGGTAATGACCGAGACTTGACTAAAATACAAAAGTATGATTCCAACAATCTCCCCCTAAGGGTCGGTCATCACGGTTGCTTGACGTCTTCATCTTTGTCGTTGAATTGTGACATGTAAAACTCTAGACGTCATCAAAATGGTTGAATGATAAATGCACTTTGCTCTATGGCTTTGTTCTTTGGTGATGCTGTAGTGATTGTGTTATGAAGTAGTCTGCCGTTCGTCACTCCTGCGTCTGTGGTGGTTGTCCGCCATTCCAACATACTCATACATCTTTGGACTTATACTTTCACGTGCACGAAGTTCCTTTTCATACTCTAAGATCTTTAGTCTTTATACTTTGGAGATTCTTCTTATTAGCGTAGAATCTTTCATTGAACTTTGTGGTGCATAAGATCTTTGGGGGAGCTGTTATTTGCATCAAGATGTATGTATGAGCATGTTGGAATCTACCATCATGGAAGTGAGGTACCTGCAAGTAAACAGTTAGCAATAAATAACCGGTACTTACAGATAAGGAATTAGAGCTCATCAACAGGATATTGTGAAGACTCCTTCTAATCCTTATCCAGGCCGTTCCCATATCAGATACTCCCGAAGGAGCTTACGAGACCTACTAAGTAGCTCAATGACTGGGTGAGTTGCTGGGGATCACTCCACGACTGTAGACCGCTATGGAACCACCGCAAACACTAAGCGTAACCCTTGTGGGGTTACCGAAGCGACCTGCTGTCAGGGCTGTTTGATGTTGACCCTGGCAGGATTTCCGTTCAATCATTGAGAAATACATAAGTAATCCTCTCATAAACGTTCTCGGCAGATTGCTAAGATCTGCGAAGGACTCGATAATTTATAGCTGGTGTCCATTGATGTAGAACACCAGTTGTAGAAATACTAAGTGTTCCTAAGAGATCTTTGATGTATCTCAAGGCTCTAGACTCTATAAGTGCACACTTAGGTTTCCTATGCGGAGACTAGGGAGGGGTCTCCTGCTTCAATATCAACCATCTCTAAGAGATAGGTCGATAGGTTACGCTGGTTCCCCGTGAGAATGAAACAAGTCCTTTTAAGAGAACTTGAGTGGTTAAGAAGGTTTAGTGCATTGCGTCACTGGGTCCATGACGACATTATCTTCAATACTGGTGTTGTCTTTTGCAACAACCAGTAGCATACGTATTGAACCCGGTGTCTGCCCTAAGGTTGAACATATGGAGGGCTATTTCTTTTCACCCTTTTTCTTTACTTTTCTTTTTAATTCTTCAATTCCTTCTTTCCCATTCATTCTTTTCTCCTTTTTCCGTATCATACCTCAGGACTTCTAGTTCTAACTATGGGAGATGTCCTTGGGTAGATCCCTCCGGCTCTGGCGGATCATAGGACGGTTATTCCTATCTTAATCACCTTATAACTCCGACAGTAGCCAAGAAACCTTTGATTGAAAATCTCTCAAAGTGTTTGTGATAATCAAATATTTTGGTTAACACTTTGAGAGTTTTGTGTACACTTTTGAAGGGCTCCCCCCTCACATGTGCTCATAAGTATTTAATAAATTTGCACATGCGGGAGGAGCAAGCATTTTGAATTGATCCACTTTCCGTGAACAAGACCGATTCGAGACACGTTTACATCACTAGTTAAACTAGCTTGAAGTTATTACCCGGCCTGGTCAAGTCCATAGAAAGTTTCTCGAGACGGTACATTTCTACTAAGACAAATCCTTTTCGAGACACGCTTACGTGGTTAGTTAAAGAGATACATTGTCAGCTTTTAGGTGACAACTAGCTCTAGTAACTAACTTGATGTTATTACCCATCGAGGATAAGTCTTTTCGATTTTACTAACTTTTATTGTCTCGTCAATTCTGGGTCATTACTGAGTCTAGCTCGCACATGATACAACTTTTAGCCTTTTGGCTACTTATATTTTAATCACTTTTATATTTTCTCCCCCTCAAAAATAGCATACAAAATGATGTTTTTGACAATCCTTTTAGATTAAAATATGCCTTTTTGAGTCTTATGGGGAGATTCACCAAGAACTTTTGATTTAGAACAAAGTATTTTGTTTTTGACAAGTGCTCCCCCTCAACAAGTGATTAGGTCTTATTGAGGTGAAATACTTGTCCTTTTGAGCAGAATTATGAAAAATCATAAAACATTTGATTAATTCTACTCAAAAGTAAGAAGCCTTCGCTCCTTATATTAGGATTGAGGCACTGATGCGTACCTCAGGGTCCTTTCTTTACAAGTTCGGGTTGTGCACTGTAATGAGTGCACAAGCCATTATGAAGTATAATATTGACAAATCAAATCAAATTCTTACAACTTTCTATCATTCTGGTCTCTGAAATGTCAATACCGGAAATCCTGGTCTGCCTCCAACATAGCTTTCCAATCTCCTGAACTGAGCCCTGTGCTTCAACCGGTTCTCAATCCTTGAAATGAATCTGCGAGCTTCCCTGGCCTCATCGGTGTTCCATCTTTTGGATTTACCCAGTGCGATGTCATCTAATCTGCTTTTGATTCCATCTCTAACGAACTTCAGGGTTTCATCACAGAACTTATGTACTTCTTCGTAGCCCATGAAGCAGTTACGACCGTTGACACTGCGGTAAGTGAATCCAAATGCCGGATGCCTGATCAAGGAGTATTGAGATAGCTGTTGAAGGTTGGGGATGTTGAACAGGTTTGGTTTGGTGAGATTCAGCTTCTTCTGATAACTTTCGACTCCTAGTTGAAGATCTTCTACTCTTTCTCGGATGACAATTTGTCTGATGAAGATTAGGAGAGCTGTGATAAAGGCAAGCTGCATTGGTTTTGGTAAGTTGCAAAGCTTTCCTTGAACTTTGAGCAGGTACATATCTTCTATACCGTTCAGGAGTAGTCGTGGAAAGTCTGACTCGGAAATCTCGTACTCCTTTTCATCAAGTCTTTTGAGTATGAGTTTGCTGAGGAAGGGGTACCCAAAGTGAGTGACCGTCGAAATGAACTGAATTGAGACAATCTTCAACTCACTTGTCACATTACCCATCGTCTGATTGAGTCTGCTGCTTCGATAATACTGTGCCCGGTTCTCTGGCCAACGATGTATGCCGTAGAGTGCGTTCCGGTCATAGTCAACAACTTTATCGATGAACAAGGTAGAGGCTTCTTCTTCGATGGCATTGTTGAGGTATCTAGCTGCAGGGAGAAAGGCAAGTGATGTAACATACTTCTTCTCAATCTTGCTTCCGAGTTGCAGAAATTCCAAGTCGTTGTTGAAGAAGAACTTGTAAGGGATCTTAGGTTCCTTAGGCTTCCCAATCATCGGCAGTGGTTTGGACCAGTCAGTTATGTATGGTGCGGTTTTCTTTGTGACCGGATCGACGTAAGATTCAGGATTGATCCAGTCAATATTGCTTGACATAGCTCGAGCAATATTTTCTAGATGGTACTCAAGTTCGATGGAGTTAGCAGACCGATCTTTCAGAAGATTGAACGCATCATTCTTGATTCTTCGTAGCTCTTTCTTGTTCATCTTTTTCATCTGAAACTTTTTTTGAATCAACTGAGCGTATTCCACTGTTCGACCATCGAGAGGTTCTTGATTGTTTGCAAGTGGTGGTTGCGAATTGATCATCTTGTCAAACCAGGAGTAATCGGTATTTTCGTCTTCGTCAAGCCATTTGAGAACGGTTTTTGGTTTCTTAGGTTCTGTGCCTTTTGACGAGGTGTCCGGTTTGTGCTGATGATGCTTTCGTTTCCTTTCTTTCTTCTTTGTAGATGATGGTTCTGGTACTTCATCGGTATGAGGAATCTCGTCTCCACCTGTATATTCAAAATGGTCATGTGCTTTGGGACCGGAACAAGATGCCTTAGGTTGTTGTGAAGATGTTGTTGTAGTTGGAGGGATGACCGGTGCTTTTGGTTGAGATGAGGGTCTTTCGGCTTGCTTTTGTCTCTTTGCCTGAGAGTTAGGATCCTGATCTTCATCATCTCTTGGACGTTTCAGTTTATCGGCCTCAGTGCTGCAGGTCTCTTTAGTCATTTTGGCTTTCAAAGCTTCCAGGACTTTAGCTTCTTCAGGTGACAATGTGAACTTACTTGCCAATTTGTCTAAGAGCTGGGCTTCTAATTCGTCCATAGATAACCCCGGTTGTGGTAAAGTTGATTTGTCAGCACGAAGAGTAAACGAGGTAGATCTGATCACTTTCTTGACTACTTGTTCTGCAAACTTTGTGAGTTCATCTCTCATAGGTGCCAACAGTTCTTTCAACTCAGCCACTAAGTGTTGTTCCATATACTGATGTGCTTGAGCAGCTAAAGTGGCTTCCAAGTTCTCTTTCACATCCTTAGCTAAGAAGGTGTCAACCTTTTCTTGCAGCTCTTGGACATTCGTATTAAGCTTCGTCAGTTCAGCAATTTGGCTTGCTAGTGATGCAACCTGATCTTCCAGTTTGTTTTTCTTCTTATCATGAACTTGTCTAAACGCTTTCTTTATCAACTTGGATGCAGCAGAGGCTTTGGTACTTGCGGGTTTCTTGATTGATTTGTCATGAGTAGATTCGGATGCTGGAGGTGATGATTGTGAAGATTCAATGTTGGTGGTAACGTCCTTATCATCTCCTCTTTGTGATTCGGGTTGTTCAACATTCTTAACTTTGGCTGCTTCCTCTATCAATCTTTGTTCTTCAGCCAGTTTATCAGCCGGCCTTAAGCTTTAGTTCTTCGGCTAATTTGGCTGCTTCTGCCTTAAGCCTCAGATCTTCTGCAAGCTTGGCTTCTTCTTCTTTTCGTAATTTATCTTCTGCCAGCTTGGCTGCCTCTTCAGCCTTTTTTCTTTCCACCATACGGATTGTTTCTTCCAATTTAGCTTGTGTAAGCTCCTCAAGCCTAGCCTCTTCAGCTTCTTGCTTTTTCTTTAACTGCTTCTTGAGCCCTTTCTCTGAGCTCCATTTCTTCCATAGTCAACAGATATGGAGCATCAGTATCCATGTGATCTTCTTCTTCCTCTTCTCCTGTTGCTGAAGCATTCAACATTTCTACGTCTGTGGGAGATACTGAAGGATTGTCGTAGACGACCAAATCAGTATTGGTTCCTGTAGTAGAATCAGGAATGCTGCTAGATCCGCCAGCTTCGGTAGTATGAGAGAACAATGGAGGTGGAGGTTGATCAGCATGGAATGCATCTATCTTGCTGTGGAGGAGACCCATCTTAAGAGTTCTTTCATTTTCTTCTTCAACTGAAAGACCTACGTTTGAGTGAGCAGACTCTTGTTCAGCAGTCATTGGTTCCTTCAGCTTCTCTTTCCTGATCCTTTCTTCTTCCAATATTGTCTCTGCTTCAGTGAACGGTCTTTGTTTGAGATCTGCTGGGTATTTAGCATTATCAGCAAATTCATCAATATCTTTCTCCCAATCTTCGAACGTCAAGTCTTTATCATCAATATCTTCAAGATTAACATTCTCGTTGATATTGGCATAGGCTTTCCTGTAAAATGGACCTTCATCGGATTCGGTTTTAGAGTTAGACGGTTTTGGAGAAGTTGGTGGTGAGGGGAACCACCCTGGTTCAGGGATGGATGCAGGTTTCTTAACAGGAATTCTTTGCTTGAGAGTACCCTTCTTCTTTTGTTTAGACTTGGTAGAACTTCCGGAGCTCCCAGTCTTGCTACCTTTCTTTCCCTTCTTCTGCATGAACGATGGTAGAACAACTTCGTCCAAGAAGCCAACTTTGTCTTCATCGAGAGCTTGAAGGTAGTACTTGTAATTCTTGCAAAGCTTCACTTTATCGTTCAAGAGACAATCGGGAAATTTCTTTCCTTGCTTGCGTGTACTGGTGTCGAGTCTCTTGATTTGTTTGAGTGTATCTTCATTTCTGAAAGTATGCTTGGCTTCGTCATCAAGTCTCTGTGGAATATCGTCGTACTCACGAAGGAAGCTTTCGATGAGCAATTTGGTGAAACGTACAAATGGAATGTTGGTGGTCTTGTGTTGTATGTTCCACACAAGGTCTTCTCAGATAATGCTGGCATAATCCACCTTCTTGACGTTAGCCACGGCCCAGAAAAGTTTGAGGTGTTGGAGCTTTGGGTGTTCATGGCCAGTGTATCTGCCAGATAAGGACTTGGCAATCAGAATGTACAGGGTTCTCCATGGTTGTGGAAGAAATCTGATGTTGACCCTAGAGTGTCTCGTCACTACTTCTTCTGATTCATCGTAGCCAATATCCCGTAACCAGTCTATCAGCTCTTCCTCGTTAGGTACTTGATCATATTCTTCATCTTGACCGAGTTCAGGTAACCCAAGAACATTCCTAAGTGTATTTATGGCCACCGTAACTTGTCTGTTGTGAAGCATGCAAGTGAAGGACTCTTCCCCAAGATCTAGCTGAAGCGTGTACCAGAATTGGTGTATGTAGAAGCAGGCCACTGAAGCTGACTTAGTGAATAGGATCTTGTTTGGGTGATAGAGGAGAGCATCCACAACTACAATGCATGAGGATTCATTGCATGTGATTTTGTTGAAGTTGATTCGTAAGTTGTTCTTGCCTATCTTCCTGGTGTAATCTTCGGGAAAGGTTTCTTCCCATGAGAGTTTAGGTTCAGGTTCTAGTCCATATGGAATGTCATTATGTTCTGCCATCTGAATTGATCATAAACAAACACAAACATAGCAATGATTTACTTTGTTAGCTCAGACATACAATTACATGATTGTGCATATTTTGAATTGATCAGTGGGTGTTTGTGTGTGAAAACTTTTGTTATATGACAAACTTGTGTTCTTATAAGTTAACACATGGTAGAAACTTATAACAATCTAGTTACAACATGAGTTTATCATAACAAGAGATTACACATTTGAAATATTACAACACTTAGAAAATTTCATGACTTTTGACAATGTTACGCGTAAGTTGGAAAACCTACGCATAACATGACTTATGCGTAAGAAATGAACTTAGGCGTAATAGAAAAAGCTACGCATAACCTTATATGTTACGCGTAAGGTAAATCTTATGCGTAGGCTCAATCTTACGCGTAGGTGATGAGGCGAAAAATGAACCACTTTTAGGGGGTCATTTAAGCCCGGGATTGAATTTATTTGATCAAATATTGCCCTAAATCGTTCCTTTTGTGATTTTAGGTACTTTGGGAGTGAAATCTGGAAAAGGAAGCAATTCGGACGTTTTTGGAGCATAAAAGTGAAGAAAACGCCAAAGTCTTAATTTTCCTTGCTGGGAACAGTAGGTGACGGCGTCAAGAGCAACATCCTGATGGCGTCAAGAGTAATTTCCATGATGACCCAGTACAGATTTGACGGCGTCACAAGAAAGGGCGTCAAGAGTAAAATGCATGACGGCCTGGAAAACGCTAACACATGACGGCGTCAGAAGTAGATCAAGGCAGTCCGAGAAGAGTTTTGGCGGCGAGGTGACGGCGTCACAAGATTGGTCTTGACGCCGTCAGACCCTATTTCCTATATATAGTTTTCTAATTTTCACATTAAAAAGAGAGAAGTTTTGGAGAAACCCTAAGTATGAACTTGGTGCGAATTTTACAGGTTTTTCAAGGGTTCTAAGCCCTTGATACCTTTCATGTGTAATTAAGATAAGTATTCTTTTAATTCAATCAATATGTCTATGTGTTGGTTGTCTATCTCTTGTTCTTGTCTTAATTCCATCATGTTAGGCTAGATCTATCTTATGTTTGCTTAGATCTAATGAAACCTAGATGTTAATTATGTGTTGATTACTTGTTTATAATTGTTTTGGATGAATGATTCTGATGTTAGGCTTAAGAAAACAGGCAGATCTCCAATTGGTAACATGCTTGAACGTCTTAGGAAACATGAGCCTATGTGCACTAGGTCTTTATTGGTTGTATTTAATGCATGAGCCACTGTTTATAATCCCTATGGTTGTGCTGGGCATGGTATAGGAGGAGATAAGAGCTCATAGAATTGGGGAGTTAAGTGCGATACCCCATGAATGGTATTAAGGAATACAATCCGTCATCCATGAAACTATAACAAGTAATTAACATGTAAAAGATGTCTAGGGAGTAGTGAAATCTAAGTAAACACATTTTCTCCACTTATTGCTCACAACCTTAGTATAATTTAGTTTATTTTCATTTCTAGTATTTTATTTTGATTGCATCTTTAGTATTGGGTTAGTTGACTAGTAACTAATTCTGCCCAAATCCTTCAAACCCGAGATTTTTACTTGCTTTCTAAAAAATATAAAAATACAGAAAGAATCATCCCTCACCTTTAGAACTAGTATTTAGGTTTTCTAATCCTAGCGACAGTATTCCTAGCTGAACTATCAATCCCCCGGTACTTGTCACTATACTATACTACAACGATCAGGTACACTGCCTGGTGGGGGTTGTAAGCTTCTCAAGATCCCTTGAGAGGTAAAGCCTGGTGCGATTCCCACTCATCAAGTTTTTGGCGCCATTGCCGGGGAAATAGTTATTGTCTAGGTTAGAATCTCTTTTTATTAGGTCTACTTGCTAGATTCCTTTCTAGTAAGATTTTATTTTTATTTTTTTAGGTCTTCTTTAGTCTATATTATTTCTTTGTGTCTTTGTTCGTAACTTTTCACCACCCGACATCATGGACAACGGGAACATCTTTGAACCCGTCATCCCACCACAACAAAACCCACCACTAGAACCTCTTAGGCCCCGAACCTTAGGAGAGTATTCCCGACCTAGCCACCAAGGCTACCGAAACACCATTGAGCTCACCGGAGCTAATGTGACCCCCTTGGGATCCGACACCATCCGGTTGGTGCAAAGCGGATGTGCATTCCATGGACTTCGTTCCGAAGATCCAAACCAACATCTTAAGGACAACCTCAAAATCGTAGATTCCATAGACCTAGATGTTTCAACTAGAGAGACAACCCGATTACGCCTATTCCAATTCTCTCTACGGGATCAAGCTAGTCAATGGCTTGAGCGTTTACCCACGGGATCCATCACCACATGGGATGATCTCACCACTCGTTTCCTTGCTCAATTTTTCCCACCGGGGAGAACTACTAGGCTTAGAAATGACATCTTGATGTTCCAACAACGTCAAAATGAATCTCTTTATGAAGCATGGACTCGTTTCAAGGACTTACTCCAAAAAGTCCCTCATCATGGCATAGATCTTTGGCTCCAAGTCCAAATTTTTTATGACCATATCGATCTCTCCTCGAGGCGAGCCATTGACCAATCGGCCGGTGGTAAGCTACGTGATCTAAGTGCAGAACAATCATGGGAACTCATAGAAGATCTTGCTCTCTATGACAATGAAAGTTGGAATGATCCCCGTGATTTGAACAAAACGGTTAAGGCAATATCTTTGCCTTCGAACAATTCTAGCACTCCCGACCGTAGGATCATGGAACTTGAGGACCAAGTCAAGTTTCTCATGAAATCTTACGAAGCTCCTAAACCTTCATGTCAAGTGAACAAAATCACTTCTTCATGCGAATTATGTAGTGGTCCCCACGACACTCGTGATTGTGTGGAACTCCCCAGAACAGCTTTTGTGGACTACGCATCCACGCGTACCGACGAAGCGGGAGATAAGTGGTACACTTTCAAGCCCGAGCCGAACCCTTATGGTGATTCATACAACCCCTCTTGGAAAAATCACCCAAACTTTAGGTGGAAACAAAATCAACCCAATTCTTCCAATCCGCCTAATCGTTACCAAACAAACGGCCCACCATCCAACCGTACTTTCAACAACAATCCTTCTAACAACTATGGTAGTACCAACAATCTTGAAGGATTGATGTCAAAGTTTATGGCATCTCAAGAAGCTCGCATAGCTAGGTTTGAAACCGAATTCAACCAACAACAAACGGAGATGACCAACAAGATTTACAACTTGTTGAAAGCCCTCAACAACCAAGAGTTAGTCACACCTAGGAAGGACACTAGGGACACCAATAACGGAATCCAAATTAAGGATCCCTCATCATCCAAACATGTCTCTTTGTCAATGTTGTCACCATTAAGCCAATAGATTAGGAGATAGAAGAGAGTGACAAGGATGAAGTTAGAGTAGAAGCCGAGACTAAGGATGAGAGTAGGGAAGTTGAGGTTAATAGGAGAGAGGAATTAGAGGAGGTAGAGCCTATAAAAAAAATACTTTAATAAGTTGCCCACCAAGGAAGAACGGGAATACCATAAGGATTTATTCGATAGTCCCGAGAGACCATATATCCTTGGCAACCCCCTAATCAAAATGGGAGACCCCTCTAACATTAACATACCATGCAATATCGAGCACATGCATATATGGAAAGCTTACATCGACCCTAGATCCCCCGTGAACATCATGACTAGGACTTATTACAATTGGGTGATGAAGAAGCAACTTAATTTTAGGATGATGCCTAATAAGAATTTGATAAGTAATTTTGCAGGAAGAGTGAAGGGATTGCATGTGATTATAGGGAATCTCACCTATGAGATCGATTTTACGATAGTTGAAGACACTTGTCCGGTGATAGATGCTTGCCTAAGCCAAATAATATTTGGAAAACCATTTGTTGAGGCCACTAGGATGAGTTATGATCTGACTTTAGGGATAGTTAGATTCAAGGAAGAGAATGATGAGGTTGCCTATCAAATGCCATACAAGATTGAGCAATACTGCCTTCTCTCTAATTTCGAAAAGGAACACAAGCAAGCGGCTTATTATAGGAATGAGGAGGATAGACGTAGAGGAGTAGAGTATGTAAAGAATAGGATGCTTGGTTTCTACAAAGAATGCTTGCAACTAGGACCGGAATACAAAACTGGTTTAGAAGACGACCTAGAGAGTGGAACCAATGACGAGGTCACATAGTAACCCATGACCTTGAGTCTAGCTACAAGACTCGTAAATAAAAAAAAGCGCTTCTTGGGAGGCAACCCATGTTTTGTGTGATTTTGTTTGTTTGTTTGTTATTTGCTTCCGTATGCATGCTTTGTTTTTATTGTTGGTAGATCATGTTTCTCAAATAAATAGTGGAAATACTTTACTTTGTTGTTTTGGCTTAGTCTTAACTCCACCTAAAAGTATTTTTGCAAACGATAAGTGTAAGGGGAAACCCCAAATATGTTTTTAAGAAACAAACCGATTATGATTCTCCACAATATTAAATGAACATGTGTATTCGTATTTGTTAGAGTCAAATGCTTGTATTGAGTCATAATGAAGTTTTGCCGGATTTTCCAGGAAGTAGGACCAAGTTTTTCCAGAAATTTTCCGGAAACTTAACATAAGAATTTCTGCAGGTCACTTCTGACGGCGTCACGAGTTAACTCTTGACGGCGTCACGTGTAAAAATCTGAAAATTTTACCGGTTTTGTTTTTCTAACAGAGTCTTATGGTTTTTGTGAATTATTAAGTTTTATAATCTCCAGGAGATCTGCAAACTTCATTCCACAAGCATTATATCTTATTTTGTTTTCTAGGATTTAGTAACTTATATAGGATGCCGCCGATTTTACGCGAGGTTGTTTTGTCTATTTTCTCAGGATTTACAGGTTATGTATGACAAGAAGATGATTTACATTCTGGAAGGGAAGCTTTGATTGTTCATTTTCTTGGAGGAAGATTTAACCTGGCCACCTTATTATCCATACCGAGCGAATCAGGGGAGTATTTGATTTCATTCTTTTTGCTTTTTCACTTTTACATTCTTTACTTGAACATTATCTTAAGTGTAAGGGGAGGGTAAAAAGATGATACCTTACATATGCACTTTCGCTTGAGTTTGTTTTGTTTATTGGTAGATGTGTAATAAAACTATGAGAAATACTTGTTAGTGCAATTTTAGCGCCAAATTTAAAATTTTTTACAACATTTAGGAGTGAAACTTTAGCCATAGCAAGCATCTCACGGATAGGAGATTGTATGACTAGCACATAACCGTATATTCAGAAAAATTTTTGTCACACCCCCAAAATACCTGAATGGCAGCGGAATGGAATACCTGAGGGTGTAACGGATCATAGCACACAACCAGGATATATTGAACGACCTAAAGTGTCGTTTTAAAAATCCGTCGTTTGATTCATTCAAAAGATTCAGAGTTATAAAGACATAGGTCCCAAAAGTTGGAAAAGTTTACGGAAACAAGTTTAATACAATCAAACGACATTTGAACATAAGTGCAAGAAAGTCCGAATGAGCCATATCATCCTTGATACACAAAGTGACTCCATGCATGCCATGAGAATATGCCTTAGTTACCTGAGAAATACATTGCGAAAACGGTCAACATAAAGTTGGTGAATAATCATAGGTTTGTAAGTAAATCGTAAGTACATAAGCCACAAGTAATAAGTAAACCGACAAGAATGTCAAAAAGCTACATTGTCTCTTAAGCTCATGACCCCGAAGCTAGACTTAGTAATGCCCCACCAGAGTGTTTACCAGACACTCAATTCGTTAAGACATGAAATGCATTCGTCCCGTTGGAGCAACCCAACGCGAATGGAGGCGTCACCTTCGATAGATCTATCCACTCACTCCCGCTTAGTACTAGAAATTAACGGTCCATGATAATAAAGGGGACTTGTCAAGACGTGGTAATAAGGCAACTTAAGCAATGTATGGAATTTGTAATACTTGGGCATGTACAAAAATAATTGTGCAATGTATTCTCCCCCGTGGGATTTAAAATCAAATAAGTAATTAAAACGGGGCTATGAGAACTCACCTCGAAGTGGTGGTACAAAGATGGTGCAATGAGGTAAAAGTAGTCGGGACAATGAGGCGCGAGTACTAGCCGCAACCTAAATGAAAAATCGTGATCTAACTTAGATCAAGCCGTAATGAAATGAATGCACATGCACATGATACTCATACCACTCGTAATTTGGAAATACAAGTTATCGTCATGGTAAAATAGTTTCCATACTTAGGAAAAATAGGTCCATTTAGAGAAGTATATAACTTGTCATATTAACTCGTACGAAAATGTTAGCGTTATAATCCTTGTATCGGAAACCTTAAAATAACGTCGTTAAGTCGTATAAATATACTCTTGGGTCGTACATATTCATTTGTTAAGAATATAGTCATTAGTAACGTTTCTAGAAAATATACCATTTAATACATACGTTATTATTTTTATTTGTGTCCATATATATATATATATATATATATATATATATATATATATATATATATATATATATATATATATATATATATATATATATATATATATATATATATATATATATATATATAGTTTAACGATGTTAAAATGGGTATAACTCGGTCGTTTTAAGCTCGTTTTCCTTGTTCTTTATGTCCACGGATTCGTCTTTGTATATACTAGTATATTTTTGATAACTCGGCTCCTTTAGGTTACGTTTAATACCTCTTTTTACCCATTGAAATCTGCCAAACAGCAAGCAGTTTTTGTAAAAGTAGTTTTCGTCGTTAAATTTGCAAAAATCATATCTCCTTCGTTATAAGCTTGTTTTAATCCGTTCTTTCGCCTAAAGTTTCGTTTTTGAATGTATTTTCTAAATCTTTGGTCAAAACTTGGCCACCATCTACTGATTTTCCCACGAAATGAAAATAGGGACAGTAGGTATTTCAAATGTTTCAAAAACCATTTTCAAGTCTCCAAGCTAGTTCTAACCTCAATCAAACCACTTTCAAACACCACAAAGCTAGTCTAAACCTACCATACACCTTCTTAGGGTGTCATGGGTCCTTAAACATCATCAATCCACTAGGTCTAACAAGGGTTTCTTATGTGTCCATTTCTAGGGCTCAAAGTTACATATGTACAAAATAAAGTGGTATAAGTCATTATATGCATGAGTTCTTGTAAGAAATAAATATAAACATGGTAATAACTTGTAAAAATCATAAAAATGAGTTTGTTAACTTACTTGACGGTTTAGGGAGTTTGGATGATAAAAACCTACTAATCCTTGAGTTTTTATTTCAAAACTCCAACAAGGATGACTATATGAACTAGTTTATACCTAGATCTTGTAAAATTTGTTCTCCTTGCTCCTTGAATCACCTAGGTCGATTATACCTTAAGAGAAAATGAGTGAAAGAGTTTTGCTTGTGCTAGTAAAATGATTTGTGTGATAAATGGGTGAAAAAGTTTAATTTATACTTAGAGACAATAGTTTGGTGGGCATTTAATTAGGTTGGTGAAGTTTCAATGTATTAGGACCATGGGGGGGGGGGGGGCCCAAAAAGGAGGGAAAGGGGGGGGGGGGGGTGTTTGTCCTTGGGTTTAATTAAAAGATTAGGATTAGTATTATGTAGTAAAGTTAGTTTTAGGTTTAATCGGGTACCGGGTTTGTTAGAAATAAATTTTATTGAAGTTATTCGGGACGTAATAAAGTCGTAAAAATTGTAAAAATATGCCGGGTACAAGTACGGAGAGTTTGGGTGATTATCGTTTAATTTTGGTGAAAACCGTCGTTATTAAGTTAAACGTACGATACGTAATAAATAAATTTCCAAAATACCGGGTAAATTAACATTATAATTTTTATATTATAAAAATGAGTATAAAAATATGTTGGGACAATAGTCGGGAGTGTCGGACATGTTACACACATTTATAGTTCGCGTATTAGTGTTTATTTAAAATAAACGTACGTAAATCGTTAATTGTACCAAAGTATAAATTTAATTATCCTACGAGTGGAATAGCATGCAAGTGCCCTAATGATGATGTGCAGACTATTTCTAGTCCGTATGAAATGTCCCTGATAATATGCATGAATTCGCTCCTGAACCAATACGGTTACGCGAATTTGAACACTCGTAAACTAAATTTACGACGACATGAGTAATGCACGTGAATAGTGGTTTCCTCTCGGGAATGAATAGTGTCAAGTGAATAGTAAAATTTCTGAATGTGTCTCGGAATGTCAAATTGACCTCAAAAACGATGAATAGTAAAATGATGAATAGTGATCGATGAATAGTAATTTGTGAATAGTAGAATGTCGAAGTTGGGAAAAATGACCTGAAATTGTGGGTTGTGACAGTCGCCCATCCAAAAAGGAATTCAGTCCCTGAATTCAGTTAGTGTTGGTCTCGGTAATAGGCTCGGTGAAAAGTTGTGGATACTTGCGTCGTATTTGGTCTTCTCGTTCCCAAGTAAACTCGGGTCCTCTTCGAGAATTCCAGCGAACCTTCACGATCGGAATTCGACTTTGTTTCAACTGTTTGATCTCGCGGTCCATTATTTCAACTGGTTCTTCCACAAAGTTAAGCTTGTCATCGAGTTGTATTTCTTCTAATGGTATAATGGCCGACTCGTCCGAAAGACATTTCTTGAGGTTCGAAACATGAAACGTGTTGTGTACGTTGCTAAGTTCTGACGGAAGTTCAAGCTTGTAAGCAACCGGACCAATCCTCTCCAGGATCTTGAATGGCCCAATGTATCTCGGGTTCAACTTCCCGCGTTTTCCAAATCGTATCACGCCCTTCCAAGGTGAGACTTTCAACATGACTTTGTCTCCGACTTGAAATTCCAATGGTTTGCGTCGAACATCTGCGTAGCTTTTCTGTCGACTTCTAGCAGTTTCGAGTCTCTCTCGAATCTGAATTATCTTTTCTGTTGTTTCTTGTACCATCTCCGGGCCAGTACATTGTACTTCACCGACTTCGGCCCAACAAACTGGAGATCGACACTTACGACCATAAAGTGCCTCGAATGGTGCAGCCTTAATGCTTGAATGGTAACTGTTGTTATAGGAAAACGCGATCAACGGCAAATGGTTAGCCCAACCATTTCCAAAGTCTATCACACATGCTCTAAGCATGTCCTCAAGTGTCTGAATAGTTCTCTCACTCTGACCATCGGTCTGAGGATGGTAAGCAGTGCTCATGTCTAACTTAGATCCAAAAGAATCTTGCAATGACCGCCAAAAGTTTGAAGTAAAACGACTATCTCTGTCGGAAATGATGGAAACTGGTGCACCGTGTCTTGAGACGATTTCCTTGACATAAAGTCTAGCAAGTTGTTCCATTGAATAAGTCTCTCTAATAGGTATGAAATGAGCTGATTTGGTAAGACGATCAACAATTACCCAAATAGCATCGAAACCTCCTGACGTCTTAGGAAGTTTAGTGACAAAGTCCATAGCAATACGTTCCCACTTCCATTGTGGAATCTCTGGTTGTTGAAGTAACCCTGACGGTTTCTGGTACTCGGCTTTCACTTTAGCACAAGTAAGACATTTGCTGACGTACATAGCTATTTCTGCCTTCATGTTCGGCCACCAATAAAGCTTTTTGAGATCTTGATACATCTTATCAGAACCTGGATGAATAGAGTACTTCGACTTATGTGATTCTTGCAAAATTAATTCTCGCACTCCACCATAGAGTGGTATCCAACTTCGGTCCTTGAAGCATAACACTCCATCTGATCTCTTTACAAAGCCATTTTCGCTTTCTGGCATACCATAAAGTTTCTCAAGTGGTCGATTTTCTTCTTTGAGAGCCTCAATCTGAGCTTCTAGAATCTTCGATGGTAATGGCGAAATGATAGTCATTCCCAATGACCTAACTCTCAAAGGTTTGAGTCGTTCTTTTCGGCTAAGTGCATCTGCTACAACATTTGCTTTTCCTGGGTGATATCGGATTTCACAATCGTAATCACTCAACAATTCTAGCCAACGACGTTGTCTCATATTAAGTTCCTTCTGATCGAGTATATGCTGTAAGCTCTTGTGGTCGGTAAAAATTACACACTTTGTACCATAAAGGTAGTGTCTCCAAATCTTGAGTGCAAAAACTACCGCACCCAACTCCAAGTCGTGCGTAGTGTAATTCTTCTCGTGTATCTTAAGCTGTCTAGATGCATAAGCTATCACCTTCTCGTTTTGCATTAGCACAGCTCCAAGTCCTTGATGCGAAGCATCGCAATATACCACAAAGTTCTCAATACCTTCAGGTAGTGACAAAATCGGTGCGCTACAAAGCTTTTGTTTCAATAATTGAAATGCGGACTCTTGTTTTTCTCCCCACTCGTACTTTTTATTCTTTTGTGTCAGCTTTGTCAACGACTTTGCTATCTTAGAAAACCCTTCGATAAACCTTCTGTAATATCCGGCAAGTCCTAGGAATTGACGAATTTCCGTAGGAGACTTGGGCGTAGCCCAATCCTTAACTGCCTCGATCTTTGCCGGGTCGACTTGTAAACCTTGGCTATCAATAACATGGCCAAGAAATTGAACTCTTCGTATCCAAAAATCACACTTAGAAAACTTGGCATACAATTGCTCCTTCTTGAGTAGTTCCAGGATTGTTCTGAGATGTTCTTCGTGATCTTCCTTACTCTTGGAATAAATCAAGATATTGTCAATGAATACGATCACAAACTTATCGAGATACGGTTTGCACACCGTATTCATGAGATCCATAAATACCGCGGGTGCGTTGGTTAATCCAAAAGGCATTACTTGAAATTCATAATGACCATAGCGTGTTCTAAATGCCGTCTTCGGGATATCCTCTTCCCGAACCTTAAGTTGATGGTAACCGGATCTTAAATCAATCTTGGAATAAAAACTAGAACCTTGTAACTGGTCGAACAAGTCGTCAATTCTGGGGAGTGGATAACGGTTCTTCACCGTTACCTTGTTCAGCTCACGATAGTCGATGCACATTCTGAAAGTTCCGTCCTTCTTCTTCACAAACAAAATCGGCGCTCCCCAAGGCGAGGAACTCGGTCTAATGAATCCTTTGTCCAAAAGTTCTTGTAGTTGATTCGACAATTCTTGCATTTCCGAAGGTGCAAGTCTATACGGTGCTCGTGCAATTGGTGCAGCTCCTGGCACTAATTCAATTTGAAACTCAACTTGGCGTGTAGGCGGAAGTCCTGGCAATTCTTCCGGAAAAACCTCTTGAAATTCCTTAACAATTGGCACATCTTCAAGTCGTTTCTCATCCGACTTCTTCTCCGTGATGTGAGCCAAGAATGCATAACAACCCTTCTTTAGGTACTTCTCGGTTTTAATGCACGATATAATACTGAGTCTAGTTCCACTTCGCTCTCCGCGAACAACCAAAGTTTCACCGTTATAAGGAAGGTGAACAACTTTCTCATCACAAATAATTCTCGCTCGATGCCGAGATAACCAATCCATACCGATCACAACGTCGAAACTTCCAAGTTCTACGGGCATAAGGTCTATATTGAATGGATGGTTTAGGAAATTTATGGTGCAACCACGGACAATAGTGTTGGTGTTAACTAAAGACCCATCGGCTAATTCAACGATATAGGAAATGTCTAATGGGGTCGGTTCTATGTCAAGCAAAGGTGCAAATGCAATAGAAACAAAACTTCTATCCGCTCCTGAATCAAATAAAATGGATGCATAACGATTATTAACGAGGAACGTACCCGCAACAACATTCGGGTCTTCTTTGACATCGTCTCCTCCCATAACATAAGCTCTTCCTCGAGCCCTTCCATCTTGATTCCCAGTTCCTTGATTCTTCTTCTTTGGGCACTCATTCTTAAAGTGTCCAAGTTCTCCACAGCCAAAACATGTTACCGGTGGTTTCTGATTGCCACCAAAGTTTGGACTCTTGCAATCTTTGATGTGATGACCAACCTTCTTGCAGTTGCCACATAGATCCGGGCAACGTCCTGGGTTATGATGCTTCTGACACCTCTCACACTTGGGTAAATTACCCTCATATCCTTTCCTTTCAGTCGGCCCTGCAGCATAGGCCCTTGCCACTTCTTGCCTCTTAGGTGGCGGCTGAACAGCGTTTCCACCTTGGTTGTAATCAAACCTTCTCTTGTTGTTGTTGTTATTGTTTGAATTGTTGTTTCGGTTATTGGGATAGTTGCGGTTCCGATTGTTGTTATAGTTGTTGTTGTTCCGAGTGTTGGTGTAGTTGGTGTTGTTTGAACGGTAGTTGTTGTTGACAGCAGATTTTCCTTTTACCACTTGGACCATGAGTTTCTGAGTTATACGAATAGCCTCTTCCACTGATTGAGGATCAAAAGAAATCACATCTCCTCGAACACTTTCAGGCAATCCACCAACAAAGTTTTCCATCTTTTTCTCATCATCGGGAACCATAGTTGGACATAGTGCAGCCAACTCCTGAAACCTCCTGAAATAAGTCTCAATGTCATCACCTTTAGTCACAAGCTCATAAAATTCTGTTTCCATCTTTTGCACCTCGGTACGAGGGCAAAACTTCTTTGTCATCAATTTCTTGAATTCCTCCCAAGTAAGCTTGTAAGCATTTTCCATACCAATCGGCTGAGCATACGAATTCCACCAAGACATAGCTTCATCAAGAAGCATACCTGTAGCAAATTTTACCTTGCTAACGTCCGAGCATCCGCACATGAGAAATACATTCTCAGTCTTTTCAAACCAGCGGATTAAAGCAACCGCTCCTTCAGTGCCCTTAAACTTGATAGGATCACTAATCTTGAAATCTTTCCATGTACATTCACGCCTAGTAGCAGTTGGTTCAACTGTTCCTGTATTAGAAGCAGTCTCAGCAGCCCTAGCAGCAACCTCAGCTCTCTCAATCTCCAGAGCTTCTGCAATACTATCCCTGACCAACTTGCGGATAGCGGCTTGAGTCATAACGGGTGTTTATGGTGCAGTCTTACTCTTCCTTGGTGCCATATTTCTGATAAATCACAATGGAAATGACCATGAGAAAAATCATGATAGAAATAGTCATCGAACCAAAGATGTACACCCACAACATGTATATATATATACAACCACAACAAGTATAAATACAACCACGACATGTACGAATACAACCACAAACTGTCTAGACATCACCACGACAAGTATATATATACAACCACAACAACCACGACACGTATATATACAACCACAACAACCACGACACGTATAGATACAACCACGACCTGTATCAATGCGATAATAATAATAAGCAACCACGAAACATCATAAATATAATCACAACACATGAATATAATACATGAAAATTTCGGCCTACATGGACCGATATAATATATAGCACAACATTTCCAACATAGTAGAGTCGCACTTGATATATTTGTTTGTACAACAACCAAAAGACTACAAGTTCTTGAACTATGTCCCACATCCCGGGACTAGGAAAATAGTAAAAGCTAATATAATACCACTCTACGTCTAGGCTCCTCCAGGTGCTCTAGATGGTCCAGGCTCTCCCCTCAAGCGGCGAATCTCACAATCCATCGCAACCACGATCTCCTCAAGATGCTGGACTCGTAACTGAAAAGAAGCATCTCGGCGCTCCAACACAACTAACCTCTCTCGAAGCAATGCCAACTGATCTACCTGCTCCCACTGAGTCTCCTGTGTCGCCTGAGCTCTATCTCGAATCTCAGGTAGCTCATCCCTAAGTAGCTCAATCTCCTCCTGGTGCCTCAACTGTCGTGCCTCGAGTCCATGGTAAGACACATCAATACCAACTCTACCCTGAATCAAATCCTCAACCTGCTCCTCGACAGCCTCAAGTCGAGTGGTAATAATCTCATCAACTCTATACCCCAAACTATCGACTTGCTCCTGCTGAGCATCAAACTGATCCTCTAGTGTAACGGCTGTAGGATCCCTAGCTACAGCCGCTCTCGAGCTCTCACCTATGTGGTATACTGGTGGTGGTGAAAGGTCAGCAGTCTCGGTAATAGGTGAATCTGGAGTGGTAAGCCTTGCACGCTTCCTGAGCAGCAAGAGTGAGGTAGGTACAGGAGTAGTAATGGGTATGGCTGGTGGTGGTGGTGTAGGCACAGTAGGACTAGGGAGACTCCTATAAGTAGATGTAGCTGGGCGAACCCTCTTCCTAGCAGTCTGGATAGTCTTATCCCTAGGAAACATAAGTCTCGGCTCTGAATGGATAGTAGTAGTAGGTGATGGTATGTCAGTGGGTACAGTAGGATGGACATGAGAAGTAGGAGCCGTATCCTCCTCCTCGAAAGGCTCGGTGTCATCATCTGACGCCAAAAGTGGCAACTCAGGTGTAGGGGAAACAAGTGGTGAAACAGCAGTGGAGGACACAGAGCCCTCATCATCAGAGTCTGATATAGTGTAAAGTATGACAGTGTCGGGATTCGAAGACATGACTCTGTGATAATCAAGGTGAAATAAAAATAAATAACTCGTAAAATGGAATCACCAAAATAAGTAAATATGCACTATGATGAAATGATGATATGCTATGATGGTGTGGTTATAGTCTAGGGTCCATGATGCAACCTAGTTCGCTATAACCTTAGCTCTGGTACCAATCTGTCACACCCCCAAAATACCTGAATGGCAGCGGAATGGAATACCTGAGGGTGTAACGGATCATAGCACACAACCAGGATATATTGAACGACCTAAAGTGTCGTTTTAAAAATCCGTCGTTTGATTCATTCAAAAGATTCAGAGTTATAAAGACATAGGTCCCAAAAGTTGGAAAAGTTTACGGAAACAAGTTTAATACAATCAAACGACATTTGAACATAAGTGCAAGAAAGTCCGAATGAGCCATATCATCCTTGATACACAAAGTGACTCCATGCATGCCATGAGAATATGCCTTAGTTACCTGAGAAATACATTGCGAGAACGGTCAACATAAAGTTGGTGAATAATCATAGGTTTGTAAGTAAATCGTAAGTACATAAGCCACAAGTAATAAGTAAACCGACAAGAATGTCAAAAAGCTACATTGTCTCTTAAGCTCATGACCCCGAAGCTAGACTTAGTAATGCCCCACCAGAGTGTTTACCAGACACTCAATTCGTTAAGACATGAAATGCATTCGTCCCGTTGGAGCAACCCAACGCGAATGGAGGCGTCACCTTCGATAGATCTATCCACTCACTCCCGCTTAGTACTAGAAATTAACGGTCCATGATAATAAAGGGGACTTGTCAAGACGTGGTAATAAGGCAACTTAAGCAATGTATGGAATTTGTAATACTTGGGCATGTACAAAAATAATTGTGCAATGTATTCTCCCCCGTGGGATTTAAAATCAAATAAGTAATTAAAACGGGGCTATGAGAACTCACCTCGAAGTGGTGGTACAAAGATGGTGCAATGAGGTAAAAGTAGTCGGGACAATGAGGCGCGAGTACTAGCCGCAACCTAAATGAAAAATCGTGATCTAACTTAGATCAAGCCGTAATGAAATGAATGCACATGCACATGATACTCATACCACTCGTAATTTGGAAATACAAGTTATCGTCATGGTAAAATAGTTTCCATACTTAGGAAAAATAGGTCCATTTAGAGAAGTATATAACTTGTCATATTAACTCATACGAAAATGTTAGCGTTATAATCCTTGTATCGGAAACCTTAAAATAACGTCGTTAAGTCGTATAAATATACTCTTGGGTCGTACGTATTCATTTGTTAAGAATATAGTCATTAGTAACGTTTCTAGAAAATATACCATTTAATACGTACGTTATTATTTTTATTTGTGTCCATATATATATATATATATATATATATATATATATATATATATATATATATATATATATATATATATATATATAGTTTAACGATGTTAAAATGGGTATAACTCGGTCGTTTTAAGCTCGTTTTCCTTGTTCTTTATGTCCACGGATTCGTCTTTGTATATACTAGTATATTTTTGATAACTCGGCTCCTTTAGGTTATGTTTAATACCTCTTTTTACCCATTGAAATCTGCCAAACAGCAAGCAGTTTTTGTAAAAGTAGTTTTCGTCGTTAAATTTGCAAAAATCATATCTCCTTCGTTATAAGCTTGTTTTATTCCGTTCTTTCGCCTAAAGTTTCGTTTTTGAATGTATTTTCTAAATCTTTGGTCAAAACTTGGCCACCATCTACTGATTTTCCCACGAAATGAAAATAGGGACAGTAGGTATTTCAAATGTTTCAAAAACCATTTTCAAGTCTCCAAGCTAGTTCTAACCTCAATCAAACCACTTTCAAACACCACAAAGCTAGTCTAAACCTACCATACACCTTCTTAGTGTGTCATGGGTCCTTAAACATCATCAATCCACTAGGTCTAACAAGGGTTTCTTATGTGTCCATTTCTAGGGCTCAAAGTTACATATGTACAAAATAAAGTGGTATAAGTCATTATATGCATGAGTTCTTGTAAGAAATAAATATAAACATGGTAATAACTTGTAAAAATCATAAAAATGAGTTTGTTAACTTACTTGAAGGTTTAGGGAGTTTGGATGATAAAAACCTACTAATCCTTGAGTTTTTATTTCAAAACTCCAACAAGGATGACTATATGAACTAGTTTATACCTAGATCTTGTAAAATTTGTTCTCCTTGCTCCTTGAATCACCTAGGTCGATTATACCTTAAGAGAAAATGAGTGAAAGAGTTTTGCTTGTGCTAGTAAAATGATTTGTGTGATAAATGGGTGAAAAAGTTTAATTTATACTTAGAGACAATAGTTTGGTGGGCATTTAATTAGGTTGGTGAAGTTTCAATGTATTAGGACCATGGGGGGGGGGGGTTGGCCGGCCCAAAAAGGAGGGAAAGGGGGGGGGGGTTTGTCCTTGGGTTTAATTAAAAGATTAGGATTAGTATTATGTAGTAAAGTTAGTTTTAGGTTTAATCGGGTACCGGGTTTGTTAGAAATAAATTTTATTGAAGTTATTCGGGACGTAATAAAGTGATAAAAATTGTAAAAATATACCGGGTACAAGTACGGAGAGTTTGGGTGATTATCGTTTAATTTTGGTGAAAACCATCGTTATTAAGTTAAACGTACGATACGTAATAAATAAATTTCCAAAATACCGGGTAAATTAACATTATAATTTTTATATTATAAAAATGAGTATAAAAATATGTTGGGACAATAGTCGGGAGTGTCGGACATGTTACACACATTTATAGTTCGCGTATTAGTGTTTATTTAAAATAAACGTACGTAAATCGTTAATTGTACCAAAGTATAAATTTAATTATCCTACGAGTGGAATAGCATGCAAGTGCCCTAATGATGATGTGCAGACTATTTCTAGTCCGTATGAAATGTCCCTGATAATAATGCATGAATTCGCTCCTGAACCAATACGGTTACGCGAATTTGAACACTCGTAAACTAAATTTACGACGACATGAGTAATGCACGTGAATAGTGGTTTCCTCTCGGAAATGAATAGTGTCAAGTGAATAGTAAAATTTCTGAATGTGTCTCGGAATGTCAAATTGACCTCAAAAACGATGAATAGTAAAACGATGAATAGTGATCGATGAATAGTAATTTGTGAATAGTAGAATGTCGAAGTTGGAAAAAATGACCTGAAATTGTGGGTTGTGACAATTTTCCACCCAAATATGTGAGGTTCGCCTTTAGATTTGATAGGAAAAGCATTCATTATTAGTGCTTATAAGTGTACCGGTAGCATTTAGATTCTAGAACTTGCGTTAGTGATGCATCCCGAGACTGCTAGTGAGACTACGTTCGTGTGGTAGGATTTACTACATGATAAGAGGCATTAGGATCACCCTTGTGTTAAACCCGTATTATAATTACTTGACCATTTAAGTCATATTACTTGGCTAGTTAAGTCAACTAATTTTTCCCACACCATTAGCGTTGTACTCATTTTTAGTACACGAAACCCCTAGTACACCCCTCCGAGCCTATCTTTTCGTTTCTAACTTTAAGCATTTTACTTAAAGGAAGAATTTGTTACACCCCACTTAAATGTACAACCAAATCGCCTTAGCCTTCCATGTATGCGCTCATTTTTAGTGCATTATTGTTATTTGTTAAACCCTAAGTTTACTATCTAATTGATTACATGGTTGCTAAGTCGAGTCATATCCTTGTACATATTGTTTTGGGACGATTGGGACTCATGGGTAAGTACTTATTTTATGGAGTAATGGGGAAGAACATCATTTATTAACCACATATGTACGTTAATCTTAAAAGTACTCCAAGTGTTTTGATTTTCTTAATTCGAGTCATTAGATTAGTTTAATGTAAAGTATGTAAAAATTCAAGTGTAAGGGGAATGTTTATTCCCTATGATGTATTATTTTGGATGGTAGGGTAAGGGTGTATGCAAAAAATAAATAAATAAATAAATAAATAAAATCGAAAAAATCAAGAAAAAGAAAAAAAAAAATAGAAAAAGGAAAAAGAGAAAAAAACATACGGACTACCATCCCTTTTTATTCTATGTTCATTTTATGTTTTTGTTATTTTTCATTTATTAGCTTAAGTCGAGTCTAGTCTTGGCTTAGCAACGCCATATTGTACATGTAATTAACCAAGATTGTTAACTCGCCACCAGTAAAACTTCCTTTATCCAACAAAACCGTGTATTTCATATCCCTACACCTAACGTTACAACCCTTTAAAAGACCTCTTTGATGGTTTATCCTAGGTGCTTACGCCATGTGGTGGAGGTTTGATCCTTTCCCAAGCCTATGGTAATCTATTTTGCTATGACAGGTAGTGAGAGATATCTTCCGTTTCCATATTGTAATTTATACTTTATTACACCCGAGAGATGTGAGTATCTAAACACTATTTGTGAGGTGCTAGTGTATGACCTCCGTGCTTGTCTATTGGTCTTTAGTGGAATGATTATTTGTTGTAATTACTTTTATATTAGTGTTAAATGACCCCTAACTTGTCTTTTGAGTAGAATAAAAGCGCATTTGCTTGAGGACAAGCAAATCTCAAGTGTAAGGGTATATGATGAGGCGAAAAATGAACCACTTTTAGGGGGTCATTTAAGCCCGGAATTGAATTTATTTGATCAAATATTGCCCTAAATCGTTCCTTTTGTGATTTTAGGTACTTTGGGAGTAAAATCTGGAAAAGGAAGCAATTCGGACGTTTTTGGAGCATAAAAGTGAAGAAAACGCCAAAGTCTTAATTTTCCTTGCTGGGAACAGTAGGTGACGGCATCAAGAGCAACATCCTGACAGCGTCAAGAGTAATTTCCATGAAGACCCAGTACAGATTTGACGGCGTCACAAGAAAGGGCGTCAAGAGTAAAATGCATGACGGCCTGGAAAACGCTAACACATGACGGCGTTAGAAGTAGATCAAGGCAGTCCGAGAAGAGTTTTGGCGGCGAGGTGACGGCGTCACAAGATTGGTCTTGACGCCGTCAGACCCTATTTCCTATATATAGTTTTCCAATTTTCACATTAAAAAGAGAGAAGTTTTGGAGAAACCCTAAGTACGAACTTGGTGCGAATTTTACAGGTTTTTCAAGGGTTCTAAGCCCTTGATACCTTTCATATGTAATTAAGATAAGTATTCTTTTAATTCAATCAATATGTCTATGTGTTGGTTGTCTATCTCTTGTTCTTGTCTTAATTCCATCATGTTAGGCTAGATCTATCTTGTGTTTGCTTGGATCTAATGAAACCTAGATGTTAATTATGTGTTGATTACTTGTTTATAATTGTTTTGGATGAATGATTTTGATGTTAGGCTTACGAAAACTGGCAGATCTCCAATTGGTAACATGCTTGAACGTCTTAGGAAACATGAACCTATGTGCACTAGGTCTTTATTGGTTGTATTTAATGCATGAGCCACTGTTTATAATCCCTATGGTTATGCTGGGCATGGTATAGGAGGAGATAAAAGCTCATAGAATTGGGGAGTTAAGTGCGATACCCCATGAATGGTATTAAGGAATACAATCCGTCATCCATGCAACTATAACAAGTAATTAACATGTAAAAGATGTCTAGGGAGTAGTGAAATCTAAGTAAACAAATTTTCTCCACTTATTGCTCACAACCTTAGTATAATTTAGTTTATTTTCATTTCTAGTATTTTATTTTGATTGCATCTTTAGTATTGGGTTAGTTGACTAGCAACTAATTCCGCCCAAATCCTTCAAACCCGAGATTTTTACTTGCTTTCTAAAAAATATAAAAATACAAAAAGAATCATCCCTCACCTTTAGAACTAGTATTTAGGTTTTCTAATCCTAGCGACACTATTCCTAGCTAAACGATCAATCCCCCGGTACTTGTCACTATACTATACTACAACGATCAGGTACACTGCCTGGTGGGGGTTGTAAGCTTCTCAAGATCCCTTGAGAGGTAAAGCCTGGTGCGATTCCCACTCATCAGTAGGATAAAATCTTAGGCGTAAGATATGAGATTATGCAAAGGATTAACCTTATGCGTAAGTTCTGACTTATGCGTAAGTTTATAACTTATGCGTAAGAAATGAACTTATGCGTAAACATTGTCTTATCCAAGACAATGTTTTTCATACGTGTCGAATCTTACGCGTAAGATTCAATCTTACGCGTAGGATGAACATCTTATGCGTAGAAACGTTTTGACGTAAATCACCTTTGAAAAAATCAAGTCCTTTTGATTCCTGAAAGTGTAAAAACACAACCACTGATCAATATTAAGTTCAATCACATCCCTATCACACTTAAACCCACAACTTTATGCGTAAATGAGTCAAAATTCAGAGTTACGCGTAGAAACGCATGAACACATAATCACAAACGGGTTCAATCATGTTTCTGGGTTGAAATTAACTTAGGGAAAGTGTTTCTTACATGCTTAGGAACATGTGGTCCAAATTATAACAACTTTTATCCACAAAATCAAAATATCAAAACTGCTAGTGACACCGAGCCCTACATCGAAGATTCATGATTCAAGAGATGTTTCTAAAACAATTAAGCCACATGATCAAGTTCCTATGCATATACTAACACAATCCCCATCAACAATTAACATCATAACACTCAAAATCAAGAATCCCTAAAAACTCGTATGAACCCTAACTTCAAATCAATCAATTTAGTGTTTCTGGGTACGATTTGAGTATATAAACATGTTTATAATTATCCTAAGAACGTTTCCCACAAACCAATTTAACCATATCACCACAACTTTCTGGGTTCGATCCTACGCAAAACCCTAAAGCTAATTCGAATGATAATGGACAAACTAGCCGTTGGATTAAGGTAAAATTAAAAACCGTTGTTAATAATCATGATCAAAACGTTGTGGCACTTGCAGATTTGAAGATAGATGATCGGATTAATCGAATGATTGTGAGTCGTTGATTGGTTTGGTGTGAGTAGTAAATATGATTGTCAGTGAATTGAATGAATGGTCAAACTATGTTTTGACTAGTGGTAAAACTATTTTCACATATTGACACATTTGGCCCTTAAACCTTATGTTGCATTCAATCCTAATACCCAAATTCACTCTCATATTAATACTAACTTATGTTAACTACACCAAGTTTATGACAAGAACAACTTGTGGTACTCCCCCTTGACCTTAGACCGTAGTCTTAAAAAAACTTAAAATTTATAATAATGGTCAAGGTGAGTAACCCGAAACACTTTTAGAAGCATCACTTTTGGAAAAAACTTAATATTTTTGGTAAAATGCAAGTATAAAAGTAAATATTTTGAGAAATTATAGAATGACTTTTCCTCCCCCTCAACACTTGTTTTTAATAATTGAAGACATTTTATAAAAAAATAGTGTTAAAAGAGGTGGTGTATATTTGCATTCTTTTTTTTTTTTTTTTTTTTTTTTTTTTTTTTTTTTTTTTTTGAAAAGATAAAGATAGTTTTGAAGTTTGACAATCAATTGTGTTTTAAAAACTTTTCCAGATCATCTGGAGTCAAAAATCGCATACCAATTTGGTGAACTAGACTAGTAAACCTTGATGGTGCTAAAGATTTGGTTAGTAAGTCCGCTAATTGGTACTCAGTTCCAACAAAATACAGTTCAACGGTACCCTTTTCAACATGCTCTTTGATGAAGTGATAACGGAGATCAATGTGTTTGGATTTGCAATGATGAACTGTGTTGCAGGAGATAGCAATTGCACTTTTGGAATCACAGTAGATTGGAATTTTGTTGAATAGGTAGCCATAATCCTTAAGTGTGATCTCATCCAGATGACTTGAGCACAACAAGAAGATATGGCTACATATTCAGAATCTGTTGACGACAGTGATGTGCAGTCCTGCTTCTTTGATTGCCATGACACAAGTTTATCTCCGAGAAACTGTAATCCACCAGATGTACTTTTGCGTGTGTCTAAACATTCTGCATGATCAGCATCTGAAAAGGCAATTAGTTCAAAACCAGAATCCTTCAGATACCAGATTCCCAAGTTAATGGTTCCCTTTATGTATCGAAGGATTCTTTTGACCTCACTGAGGTGTTTTTCAGTTGGTTTAGACTGATAGCGAGAGCACATGTAGACAGCAAATACTATATCAGGTCTACTAGCTGTGAGATACATGAGTAACCCAATCATACTGCGGTATTTGGTAGGGTCAACAGGAGTCCCATGTAAGTCAGTATCTAGTTTTATGGTATAGCCCATTGGTGTATTATAAGTATCACAACTCATCATTCCATGTTTCTTTAAAATTTCTAGAGCATATTTGGACTAATTTATAAAAATTCCATGGGGTGATTGATGAACTTGTAGTCCTAGAAAGAACGAAAGTTCACCCATCATGGACATTTCAAAATTATCTTTCATTAATTTTGCAAAATCATTAGAGTAACTTCTTTTTGTTGAGGCAAAAATAATGTCATCGACATATATTTGAACAACAAGTAAGTCCTCCCCGTAGGTTTTTGTAAATAGTGTTGGATCCACCGAACCTTTAGAAAATTTATTGGCCAGCAAGAAAATTGACAGTTTGTCATACCACGCCCGTGGGGCTTGCTTAAGTCCGTAGAGTGCCTTTTTGAGTCGGTAAACGTGATTAGGACGCTCAGGATCAACGAAGCCGTCTGGTTGGCTTACATAAACTTCTTCACGGAGTTCTCCATTAAGAAATGTTGTTTTCACATCCATTTGGTAAACAACCATGTTCCTATGTGCAGCATAGGCCAAAAAGATCCGAACAGCTTCATGTCTAGCCACTTGAGCAAAGGATTCAGTAAAATCAAGTCCTTCAAGTTGGGAGTATCCTTTCGCTACAAGGCGTGATTTGTTACGTATGACAGTGCCTTCAGCATCTAGCTTATTTTTCCAAATCCATTTTAACCCGATGACAAAGACTCCGTCAGGTCTTTCAACTAATTCCCAGACTTCTAATCGTATGAACTGCTAAAATTCCTCTTGCATAGATTCAATCCAGTTGTCATAAGTCATTGCTTCTTTAATGTTCTTTGGTTCCTCATGACAAACTGTGAGTGCATAGATACAAGTTTCTCCATCAGTGTGAAGTCGTTGTCTTGTCATTACAGGTGCATCTGGATGGCCAATAATATGAACTAGTGGATGGTCTCGAGTCCATTTGTGTGTCGAAGGGTGTAGTTGATAAGTATCTCGCATGTTAGCAGGATCCAAATTGCGTGTAGACGACTCAGCTATATCAGGAAAGGTAGGAGCCGATGCAAACGGGTTAAAGAACGCATCAGGATCATGCTTTGCGGGTTGTGGAACTGATTGTGGTGTAGGATCTTCAGCTGATTGTCGGGAGTTAGAAACAGTTTGTTCTACTATAAATGGTGATGCAATTGGAGGATCGTCTCTCTTAACAGTTGTTGTTGTTTGTTGAGGTGAGTCAGGTACTGGAATATTAGCAGGTTGAGCAGCAGAATTAGGTGAGACCTCAGTAGAACGGTATTCAATTGTATCATCAAACAGTGGAGCAAACAAGGTTTCCAATTCTTTGCGGTTGAGTGGCAATGGTTCAGCCGAAGAGTCCGGAGAGTTAAGACGGTTGAATTCGGGTCCTAAGCTGTGTTGCTCAGAAGCCATTTGTGTGAGTTCATCAAAATTAGCGTGAATAGTTTCTTGAATTTCTCTTGTTCGACGATTCCAAATCCGAAAACCTTTAGAATTTTCACAGTATCCAACGAACACTCCTATGTCAGCCTTTGCTTTAAGTTTACCTAAATCATCACGATCATTTTTTGGATAACAAAGTGCTCCAAATACATGAAAGTAATCGATGTTCGGTTTTCTTTTGTGAACAATTTGATAAGGTGTTTTGCGATGGCGTTTAGTGATCATGCAACGGTTTTGGGTATAACATGAGGTTGAAACAGCTTCCGCCCATAAGTAATCTGGTAATTGAGCATTAATCAACATAGTTCTAGCAGCTTCCACTAACGTCCTGTTGCGTCTTTCAACAACTCCATTCTGTTCTGGGCTTCTAGGAATAGATGTTTGATGTTCAATTCCCACTTTCTCAAAATATGACCGAAGTGTCTGATTCTTGAATTCAGTTCCATTGTCAGTTCTGACTATTCGTACCGTGTTGCGTAACTGAACTTGAATTTTAGTGAGAAAGGTGATGATCATTGAAGGAGCTTGATCTTTACTTCGTAAAAAATAAACCCAAGTCCATCTGGAGTAATCATCTACAATTACAAGGATGTAGCGTTTACCGTTGATACTTTGAACACGCATCGGTCTACACAAATCCATATGAAGCAATTGTAAAACATGATTCGTACTGTTCTCAGATTTAGAAGGAAAATGAACCCGAGTACTTTTACCTTGTTCACAGGCTAAACATAAGTGATCTTTGGTAAATCGGAATCTTGGAAATCCACCAACAAGTTTGTGACGAGCAAGGTCAGTCATAGTTTTGAAATTCAAGTGCGAAAGACGTTTGTGCCATAACCAAGATTTAGTCGATTCTGCTTTGGAGAGAAGACATATCGGAGATGTAGCAATCATATCTGACATTGATATTGTATAAAGATTAGAACCACGTGAGCCAGACATTAGATCGTTTCCTTGTAAGTCACGAACGAAACAAGTTTTCTCACGAAATGCAACTTCTAGATCCCCATCACAAAATTGACCAACAGAGAAAAGGTTGTGTCCAAGGCCTTCCACATAATAAACACGACTGATTTCAATGTTCCCACTGACATAGTCACCATATCCCATGATTAAAGCGTAATGATCATTCCCGAATCTAACAGTACCAATGAACTTTGAGACAAAGTTGTGTAACAGTTTAAGATTGCCTGTCATATGTCGGGTGCATCCGCTATCAACAATCCAAAGAACAATCTGTACCACCTGCATCACAAGAAGAAGACACGGATGGAACAGGAGTAAGGGTGGAACCCAAAGAAAGTGCAGGTTCCTGTTGGTTAGAAGCACATGTATTCAACAATTTAGGAATCCATTTATAGTCTGGTTTATGTTGTAACCAACATTGCCAATTCCAACTAGTTCTTGCTTTCTTAATGGTGAATTCACTAGTAGTTGGCTTATTCCTAGATTTGTTCTCGGCACTTATGGGGGTAACTTCAACTTCATTTGAAACCGTAGAAGGCGGCTTTCCTAAGATAGACTTAGAGGCAGTAGTGGGCCTAGAAGGAATGCGTGTCCTACGTTTCTTGTGACAATTAAGAAGAGAATTAGCTATACATTTTGTATGATCACCAGATGATACACTTTTACGACAAAACACACAAGATGCATTAATATTCAAAACATTCAAAGGTTCATCATTCGTTACATTTAGATTTTGATTACAATTTGCCAGATTAGAATCTAAATCTGATGCAACATGAGTTTTATTCAAATTCCTAAGTTGATCTTCTACTTCTTGAGCTTCTAGTGGTCCTCTTTTACGTTGCCAGAGCCTATTCTTCTTTTTACTTTTTCGCTTGGGTCTGCTAACGCTATTAGTGTAGACTAGTCCTGTAGAAGTGGAGTTACCAACATTAGTATTTTGAACAACATTTCCTTTAGCAGTTTTGTCTAATTGATACATTCCTGGTGCTATCACCGTGGTGTCAACAAACTTTCCTTTGTGAAGTAGCTTAATTTTCTCTTTTAAATCAATGATGATGTGATTCTTATCCTGAATTTCAGACTCAAGTAAACCATTGCAATATTTGATGTCATCGCGGTTTTGTTGCCATTCGGCGTTTTCAATTTTTAAACCCGCAATTTCTTTCTCGTATTTAAGACACAGACTTTTTAAAGACTCAGTGTTTTTGCAAAGCTGACAAGAGCTTGAATTATTTTGACTTTGAAATTTCAATTCCATATCAATACTTTGAGCTTGACACCATTCAAACCTTTGTTTGAGAAGACAAATTTCTTTTGAGAATTGTTTTGTCACATCATCATTTTGTACTCTCAGCTTGTCATTTTCATGTTTAAGTGTCTCGATTTCCACATTCAACAAGTTATTATCAACACAAAGATCATCCACAAGCATAGAAGTACCGGATTTATAGAGATCATTCATGATAACAGAATAAATATCAGCATTGAGAATTTGTTCCAAGAGTCGATCAGCATTATTTTTTAAAACTCTATTTCTTTGCTTTTGAACCAAAATCTCATTTTCAGTTGAGTTGAAAACGTTTATCATAGTTTTGACCTCGTTTTGAAGTTCTTGTTCCCAACGTGTAGCACATAGACGGAGGTGTTTGACAATTGGCAACATTTGTTTTTGGAAAATGTCTCTCTTTTCTCGCTCGTAAGCGGATTGAAAAGTTTCAATTTTTATTTCAGAATTACGTTCAATTGTTTCCTCCAAAATTTCGATGTCTTCCATAAAAGTTTTGTAATAATTTAAGACACGACAATTTTTCGGTAAAGGTGTAAGTTCACCAGATGATGGTAAAGGACCATTTATTTGTGCTACAGTTTGGACAGGGGCCGCATTAGAGGATGAAACATATGACTCAGTGACATACCATGATTTCTCAGGTAATTCCTTTTGAGTAACAAAAGATTTAGAAATGTGAGGAGCTTTTGAATAATCATAAGGTGTCCAATATTGAACATAACTCATATTTGATCGACTCTCGTCTTCAAGTTCTTCTTCTTCCTAAGTATCAAAAACAACAGCACGCACAATCGTATTATCAAGCAAATGGTCCATACTGTAAATTTTAGGAATTTCTTTGAATGTCGTGTGAAGAAACATTGAATTGTAATCGCCAAGTGCAAATCCTTTATCGGGGTCGGTTTTAAAGTAAAATTTTGAATTGTTGTGACAGAGTTCCCGTGTTTGTAAACAATGTTACGAAATTCTTTGAGTTGTTTTTCAAGATCAACAATCTCACCGAGTAAGTTATCTATATACTTCCTTTTTCGTATTTTATGTTCACAAAAATCCTTTTTACAACTTGACAATTCTGTTTCTGTTTTTGAAAGTACTGTTTGAAGACGTTCAACTTGCATTTTCAATTCACACTTCTCACTTTCTAGTTTAGAAATCAACTTCCCGTTTGACTCAATTAAATCTTGCATTTTGTGTTGAAGATCTTGCTTTTGTTGTAAGAATCTTGAAAAGCTTTTTCAAAACTTTTTGCATGTTTAATCTTGTCTTCCTGATTTGAAAGTTGAATTTTTATAACACTCAATATCTCTTGAAAGTGACGCATTTGTTTCTGTTAAAATTTTGTTTTTCTCGTTGCATTTTATGATTTGCAATTGTTGTGCATTCAGTTGTTTAGATAACAATATGAGATCAGGGTCTAGATCAAATGATGGTTCATGTTGTTCTATATGATCATGTTTATCATTCTCAATAAGATCATCAAATGAAACAACTGTGTCATCATCAAATATGACAACTGTGCTTATTTGTTCATCTGTTTGAGATGATGAAGATGAGTTAGATGGAACAACTTGCGCCATATCTGATTCAGAAGCAGAAGGTGAGGCTATTTCATGTATTAGGCATGCTTTTTGGTCATGTACCTGAGACAAGCCGTCAGTGTCATACACTGGACCTGAATCATTAAACTGAAGTTCCTGCATGTTGGCCATAAGCATCACAGCGGCATTGGCTTCCAGATCTTCCATGTCATCGTCATTGTTCACATTTGCCATGAAGTTGTTATCCTGTTTAGGGAAATGTCCATCTTTTTCATCTTGAAGAGCCATGAGTAATGCCTGCTTGTGAAACTTACTTCCTCGAGTTCTCGGTTTAGGACATGTTGTCGCTATATGACCTTGTTCATTACAATTATAGCACCACACTGCATTCCCTGAGTTGGAGTTCCTAGTTGCAACTGGTTCAGACCTTTGCTGAGAATATCCTGAGTTGTTCCTGACCCTCCATTGTTATTAAACCTCTGACCATTCCCAAAATTTCCTGAAGAACTTCCTGAACCAGATCGACCATAGTTACGATTCTGAATTTCCACTCTTCCATCATTGACAACAGCTTGATTTTTTGTGTTAGAAGATGAACTTTGATGGTTGTTTGTTTTGTTGGAGAATTTGCTAAAAGCACGAGCAATAAGAGCAAGTCCCTGATTCAACGTATTAAAGTCATCATCGTCATCTTCATTGGAGTTGGAGTAATACACTGCATCATTGTTGTTTAATGGAACAAGTTGAGTAGAAGTATTCTATGGAGATGAATCATAAGGGACCATTTGGTTCGAGGTAGAAGATTGTGGATAACTGAAGTAGTTTTGCTCTTGAACATATGCATGATTTGACATTGGTGGTGGAGCATAGGGAGATTGAGCTACGAGTGCCAAAGAATTTGGTGTTGGTGATGGTGAGTATCCTCCTCGAAGAGCTCTATCTTTTTCCACTTCAGGTTCATAGTGTTTCAGAAAATCATACAACAAACCATATGGTGCATCATGAAGGTTTTTGGTTTGTCGAACAAATGTCACATATTTATGCCAATCTGGACTAAGACTACCAACGAATTTGGAGTTCATTGTGATTCTCGGTACTGTGATTTTGTGACGTTCCAGATCATTAACCACATTTGTGAAACGATGATAGTAGGATTCAAGTGACTCTCCTGGTTCAATTGTGATGTCAGTGTATTCCATGTAGAGTTTGGATTCCATATCATCTTTGTTCAATTGAGTGCCTTCCATAAGGAGATGAACATGTTCCCACATAGCTTTGGCTGTTTTCTGAGCATCGACACTTCGATAAATTGGATTAGGTATACCTTGAAGTATATAAGCCATAGCATACTCATCAGCTTCACGATGTAATTTATGTTCTTCTGTGAGTTGAGATTCTGGAAGAGGTCTATCACCAGGAGGACGTGGAGGATCAGCAGTTGGATCACCAATTTCAAATCTTGTTGGCCACTCAAATGGTCCTTCAAGTATCACTTGTTTCAAGAATTTCCCATGAGGTTTCTTTAGTTCAAGAAATCGTAAGAATCGACTTGACCATTGAACATAGTTCCCAGGTGTTAGCATTGGAGGTGTTTCAAGTAATCCCGCCTCATGTCTGGATTGTTGAGTTTTAATAACTTCACATATTCTATCAAACCAGTGAGGTTGTTTGGAGGAAAACTGAGTGTTTTGTTGTGACATTTGATATGGTTGTTGTTGAGGAATGATTTGATGTTGTTGCATCATGAGATATTGTGGTTGTTGATTAAACGGTTGTTGATGAAAGTGTGAATGTGAAGGTTGTTGATATGATTGTTGCTGATGGTAATGTTGTTGCTGATACTGCTGATGTTGTTGTTGCTGAGGATTAGAGAAGTAGTAATGTGGTGGTTGAGACATCTTTGAACACTTGTGTAGTAATGGATCTTTGTAGAAGATTGAAATGCACGTTCCTTTGGTTAAGTTCAAAATCCCTGGGGTAAGTTGAAATCTTACGCGTAACAATAATCTTACGCGTAAACTTTAGGTTATGCGTAAAGAGTAGATTATGCGTAAACAAAGAGTTTATGCGTAAGTTTCCTCTTTACGCGTAAGCTTTGGCTTATGCGTAAGTTTAGACTTATGCGTAAGGTTAAACAACCAAACAAATCTTTCAAACTTATCCAAGCTTGAAAGATATCCGAAGTCGAAGTATTCCACTAACTTATCCAAGCTAGGGAAGTACTGAGTCACCGTAACACAAGGAGAAGACCTTTGATGAAACTTAAGCGAGATTCTGGCAACTTACGCGTAAGATGAACTCTTATGCGTAAGATTGAACTTCTGCGTAGAAAAGGTAACTTATGCGTAGGTTGTAACTTCAGCGTAGGAAATAGACTTACACGTAGGATTAAGGCATAGAAGGCAAAGTTACGCGTAGAAACAGGGTTTTGACCAGTTTTACGCGTAAAAAAGGGGTTTTGACACAAACTTATGCGTAGAAAGGACAAAAGATTCTGTAGACAGCTTTTGAGTCGTACTGTTCACGATACTTACGCGTAAGAAGGTCAGAAACTTGAAAATTTTCAAATTTTTGAAGAAAAATGCTTAGAAATAAGGTACTTTTGATCAAATAACTTCACCAATACTTAGAAAACACTAACTATTGAAGATTTTGAGTAGAAAAACCTTAAAAAATCAAAAACTTTATGCAAAATCTAAGCTTCTAAACACTATATTAACCTTAAAACTTATCCAAGCTTCAAGATTTGAGTGTAAGAAACAAAGAAAGAAGCAAAAAGTAGATGAAATACACCCTAAACCCCACGTAAATTCCAAGAAACACACTTCAATCTCTATTAGGCGAATGATACCACTTGTTAGGTCACCATTTAGTAAACACAAGTATGAGAAAATAGATGAGAATGAGAGATGGTTGATTATAAGGAATGAGAAAAGATAATTTGCAAGAGTTTCCTTAATGTATTCAAATAACCAACAAACATAATGTTTACATGAGTGATGCGTGGGAATCGCACCTTGCTTTACCTCTCGAGGGATCTCGCGAGGCTTACAACCCCCACCAGGCAGTGTACCTGATCGTTGTAGTATAGTATAGTGACAAGTACCGGGGGATTGATCGTTCAGCTTAGGAATAGTGTCGCTAGGATTAGAAAACCTATTTAAAAGTTCTAGAGATGGAAGATGATTATTTTTGTATTTTTTATATTTTATGAAAGCAATTAAAATCTCGGGTTTTGAAGGAGTGGGCGGAATTAGTTGCTAATCAACTAACCCAAAAACTACTTTATAACTAATTAACTAATGAAAATGAAATTAAACTAATATTAAACTAGGGTTGTGAGCAGTGGTTGGAGAAATTGTGTTTACTTAGACTTCATTACTCCCTAGATATCTTTTACATGTTAATTACTTGTTACACTTGTATGAATGACGGGTTGTATTCCTTAATACCATTCGTGGAGTGGCATACATAACTCCCCAACTCTATGAGCTCTTATCTCCTCCTACACCATGACCCAGCACAACTATAGGGATTGTAAACAGTGGCTCATGCATTAAATACAACCAATAAAGACCTAGTACGCCTCGGTTCATGTTTCTTAAGACGTTCAAGCATGTTACCATTTGGAGATCTGCCAGTTTTCTTAAGCCTAACATATAATATCATTCATTCAAAACAAGAATAGACAAGTAATCAACACATAATCAACATCTAGGTTTCATTAGATCTAAGCAAACACAAAGGAAATTTAGCCTAGCATAGTAGAATTAAGATAAGAACAAAAGATAGACAACCAACACATAGACATATTGATTGAATTAAGAGTATACTTATCTCAATTACAATGCAAGGTCTCAAGGGTTTGGAACCCTTGAAAAACCTGTAAAAGAGGCACCAAAATCGTCTTTAGGGTTTCACCAAAACTTCTCTCCTCTCAATGAAAAAACTAGAAAACTATATATAGGAAAATCGTCCTGACGGCGTCAAGAGTAAAATCTGACGCCGTCAACTCGCCGCCATATACTTCCTCGGACGCCCTAGATCCAATCGTGACGGCCTATGTGACGCCGTCACCACCCTCGGTAAATTAATCTTGGTCACTTTGACGCCGTCATCTCTTCATCTGACGCCTTCACAACCTTCGGTAAAATATTCATCCTTTCTGACGCCATCAAGAGTAAATTCTTGACGCCGTCACCTTGTAATTCCAGCTTGGATTTGGTACTTTGTTGTTTTCTTCACTTTATGCTCCAAAAACGTCCAAAATAGCCTCTTTTCCAGAATTCACTCTCCAAACACCTAAAATCACAAAAGGAACGATTTAGGGCAATATTTGATCAAATAAATTCGGATTCGGGCTTAAATGACCCCCTAAAAACGGATCATTTTTCGCCTCATCATATACCCTTACACTTGAGATTTGCTTGTCCTCAAGCAAATGAGCTTTTATTCTACTCAAAAGACAAGTTAGGGGTCATTTAACACTAATATAAAAGTAATTACAACAAATAATCGTTCCACTAAAGACCAATAGACAAGCACGGAGGTCATACACAAGCACCTCACAAATAGTGTTTAGATACTCACATCTCTCGGGTGTAATAAAGTAATATAACATTATGGAAATGGAAGATATCTCTCACTACCTGTCATAGCAAAATAGATTACCATAGGCTTGGGAAAGGATCAAACCTCCACCACATGGCGTAAGCACCTAGGATAAACTATCAAAGAGGTCTTTTAAAGGGTTATAACGTTAGGTGTAGGGATATGAATTACACGGTTTTGTTGGATAAAGGGAATTTTACTGGTGGCGAGTTAACAATCTTAGTTAATTACATGTACAAGATGGCGTTGCTAAGCCAAGACTAGACTCGACTTAAGCTAATAAATGAAAAATAACTAAAAACATAAAATGAACATAGAATGAAAACGGGATGGTAGTCCGTATGTTTTTTCTCTCTTTCTTTTCTATTTTTTTTTTTTTTTCTTTTTCTATATATTTTTTTTTTTCTTTTTCTTGATTTTTTCGATTTTTTTTTTATTTTTTTTTTTTTTTTTTTTTTTTTTTTTTTTATACACTCTTACCCTACCATCCAAAATAATACATCATAGGGGTTTGAGCATTCCCCTTACACTTGAATCTTTACATACTTTACATTAAACTATTCTAATGACTCGAATTAAGAAAATCAAAACACTTGGAGCACTTTTAAGATTAACGTACATATGGGGGTAATAAGTGTTGTTCTTCCCCATTACTCCATAAAATAAGTACTTACCCATGAGTCCCAATCGTCCCAAAACAATATGTACAAGGATATGACTCGACTTAGCAACCATGTAATCAATTAGAAAGTTAACTTAGGGTTTAACAAATAACAATAATGCACTAAAAATGAGCGCATACACGGAAGGCTAAGGCGATTTGGGTGTACATTTAAGTGGGGTGTAACAAATTCTTCCTTTAAGTAAAATGCTTAAAGTTAGAAACGAAAAGATAGGCTCGGAGGGGTGTACTAGGGGTATCGTGTACTAAAAATGAGTACAACGCTAAGGGTGTGGGAAAAATTAGTTGACTTAACTAGCCAAGTAATATGACTTAAATGGTCAAGTAATCGTAATACGGGTTTAACACAAGGGTGATCCTAATGCCTCTTATCATGTAGTAAATCCTACTACACGAATGTAGTCTCACTAGCGGTCTCGGGATGCATCACTAACGCAAGTTCTAGAATCTAAATGCTACCGGTACACTCATAAGCACCAATAATAAATGCTTTTCCTATCAAAACTAAAGGCGAACCTCACATTTTTGGGTGGAAAATTTTTCTGAATATACGGTTATGTGCTAGTCATACAACCTCCTATCCATGAGACGCTTGCTATGGCTAAAGTTTCACTCCTAAATGTTGTAAAAAATTTTAAATTTGGCGCTAAAATTGCACTAACAAGTATTTCTCATAGTTTTATTACTCATCTACTATCAAACAAAACAAACTCAAGCGAAAGTGCATATGTAAGGTATCATCTTTTTACCCTCCCCTTACACTTAAGATGAACATTGTCCCCAATGTTCAAGTAAAGAATGTAAAAGTTAAAAGTAAAGAGAATGAATTCAAATACTCCCCAGATTCGCTCGGTATGGATTTTAGGTTGGCCAGGTTAAATCTTCCTCCAAGAAAACGAACAATCAAAGCTTCCCTTCCAGAATAGAAATCATCTTCTTGTCTCAAATAACCTGTAAATCCTGACAAAAGTAGACAAGGCAACCTCGCGTAAAATCGGCGGCATCCTATATAAGTTACTAAATCCTAGAAAACAAAGTAAGATATAATGCTTGTGGAATGAAGTTTGCAGATTTCCTGGAGATTATAAAACTTAATAATTCACAAAAACTTATAAGACTCCGTTAGAAAAACAAAACTGGTAAAATTTCCAGATTTTTGACTCCTGACGCCGTCAAGAGCAATTGCCTGACGCCGTCAGAATGAACCTGCAGAAATCCTTATGTTAAGTTTCCGGAAAATTTCTGGAAAAACTTTGTCCTACTTCCTGGAAAATCCTGCAAAACTTCATTATGACTCAATACAAGCATTTGACTCTAACAAGTACTAATACACATGTCCATTTAATATTGTTGTGGTTCATGCTCAATTTCGTTCTTATAAACAAATTTGGATCTCCCTTACACTTATCTTTTGCAAAATACCTTTATATGCAATTAAGACGAAGTTAAAAACAAAATAAAGCATTTTCACAATTTACTTTGAAACATGAGCCACAAACAATAAAAATAAAACATGCATACGGAAACAAATAAAATCAAGCAAACAAACAAACAAATAAAAACATGGGTTGCCTCCCAAGAAGCGCTTGTTTTTGTTCGAGTCACGAGCCTGACTCTACCCTTATTTAACGGAAATAGCGGAGGTTCTCCCTACACTTAGGATCAAGTGTGGGTGAAAGTAACGATACACACCCTTAGGGTGTGAATATGCCACGTGAGGTGAAGGGGGTGAGTGAATGGCTTCCTTCATCCTAAAACTACCCGGATAATATTGGTTGATGGGTGGGTCGGTTCCTCTTTTGTCTCCTAGAAATAAATCTAAGGATGGGAAGTTGTGTAAAGGTTGAGGTTCCGGTTCATCAACACTAGGAAATTCCCAAGAACTAGGAGTAAGGTTATCACTACAAGTGTTCAAACCTATATCCTGAAGTGGTGCCTGGTCCAAGGGTTCTACCTCCATAGGAATTCCTAAAGTTTCTTCTACTTCTTCCGGGTAAGTCACGGGCGGTGTATGTGCCTCAAATGATGGTTGAGTATTTTGTGGGCTTATGTTGTTCACCTCATCATTCCATGTGTCAGGATCTAGCCCTAACATTCTCCCAAGTATCTCACGTGCTTCTCTAGGCATCTCAACTTCTATGTCCGAATCATAAGGATCATCTTCAATATTCTGACTACTATATACAAATTGCTCAAGAGATTCATCATCTGTTTCTTGAGATTCATCATCATCGATCATGGGACCTAGGTCTTTTTGATCAATGTGATCATGCTCGGCTAAATCCTCCTCAATTGTTTTCTTAGGAAGTGATAATAGCAAACCTAGTGCTTCATCCAACTTATGATTTGTTGCAATGGCTCTTTCCATAATTCCTTGGCAAACTAGGTCGCATTTCCTATTGGCCTCACTAAAACTAGATCTTAAACATGGAGATTGTTCATAAGAATCTATCCTAGGTGAAGGCTCATATGATTCATAGGTGTCTCTAAATGAGGTATTTTGAACTCTTTGGTATGTTAGCCGCTCAACCCTATCTTGCAATCTTATAAGCCTAAGTGTAAGGTCCATTTGAAGCAAGTTACAAACAAAATCACAAAGAAAAGATAGACTACGAGAAAGCTACAAAATAAAAAGAAAAAATCTCACTTGATAAGAATCTAATGAGTAGACCTAATAAAAATCAAATTCAACCTAAACAATAACTATTCCCCGGGCTGCGGCGCCAAAAACTTGATGCGTGGGAATCGCACCTTGCTTTACCTCTCGAGGGATCTCGCGAGGCTTACAACCCCCACCAGGCAGTGTACCTGATCGTTGTAGTATAGTATAGTGACAAGTACCGGGGGATTGATCGTTCAGCTTAGGAATAGTGTCGCTAGGATTAGAAAACCTATTTAAAAGTTCTAGAGATGGAAGATGATTATTTTTGTATTTTTTATATTTTATGAAAGCAATTAAAATCTCGGGTTTTGAAGGAGTGGGCGGAATTAGTTGCTAATCAACTAACCCAAAAACTACTTTATAACTAATTAACTAATGAAAATGAAATTAAACTAATATTAAACTAGGGTTGTGAGCAGTGGTTGGAGAAATTGTGTTTACTTAGACTTCATTACTCCCTAGATATCTTTTACATGTTAATTACTTGTTACACTTGTATGAATGACGGGTTGTATTCCTTAATACCATTCGTGGAGTGGCATACATAACTCCCCAACTCTATGAGCTCTTATCTCCTCCTACACCATGACCCAGCACAACTATAGGGATTGTAAACAGTGGCTCATGCATTAAATACAACCAATAAAGACCTAGTACGCCTCGGTTCATGTTTCTTAAGACGTTCAAGCATGTTACCATTTGGAGATCTGCCAGTTTTCTTAAGCCTAACATATAATATCATTCATTCAAAACAAGAATAGACAAGTAATCAACACATAATCAACATCTAGGTTTCATTAGATCTAAGCAAACACAAAGGAAATTTAGCCTAGCATAGTAGAATTAAGATAAGAACAAAAGATAGACAACCAACACATAGACATATTGATTGAATTAAGAGTATACTTATCTCAATTACAATGCAAGGTCTCAAGGGTTTGGAACCCTTGAAAAACCTGTAAAAGAGGCACCAAAATCGTCTTTAGGGTTTCACCAAAACTTCTCTCCTCTCAATGAAAAAACTAGAAAACTATATATAGGAAAATCGTCCTGACGGCGTCAAGAGTAAAATCTGACGCCGTCAACTCGCCGCCATATACTTCCTCGGACGCCCTAGATCCAATCGTGACGGCCTATGTGACGCCGTCACCACCCTCGGTAAATTAATCTTGGTCACTTTGACGCCGTCATCTCTTCATCTGACGCCTTCACAACCTTCGGTAAAATATTCATCCTTTCTGACGCCGTCAAGAGTAAATTCTTGACGCCGTCACCTTGTAATTCCAGCTTGGATTTGGTACTTTGTTGTTTTCTTCACTTTATGCTCCAAAAACGTCCAAAATAGCCTCTTTTCCAGAATTCACTCTCCAAACACCTAAAATCACAAAAGGAACGATTTAGGGCAATATTTGATCAAATAAATTCGGATTCGGGCTTAAATGACCCCCTAAAAACGGATCATTTTTCGCCTCATCAATGAGCTTGGTATTTATAAGAGGAGGAGTAGGGCAACACTCCCTTCCTCCCTCTTACACCTTAACGTGGGCTTTCAAGGCCCATGGACTAGCTAACTTAAGCCTAGTAACAATAACATAGTGAAATAAATAACTAAGCAACCTATTACAAAAGGTAATGACTGAGACTTGACTAAAATACAAAAGTATGATCCCAACAGATTTTAAATTTGCGGAGATCGAGGAATGATAGAGTTTATTTAGAAGTTTCGTGCTAAACATGGAGTAGTTGGATCTCTTTAGAGCCCACGAGAGGTACTTGTGGCCTCCTTGTTCCCACAAGCTTGCACACCAATAATAATAGATCTCTAGGAGTAATTAAGGGTATATGGTTTGGGCAATACTTAGTTTTTTCTCATTCCTAACAAAATCTCTGCATATAGGGGTTTGGTACACATAGGGGTACTGCCAGTGTTACGATAAAATAGACTATTGCATCTTGCCAGTTCGCAGCTGATGTTGTGATCTTAGTAAAGGCCGTAGGACTCGGGGTTTGGCATATGATTATGAATATCAATAATAATAGTCCAAAGCCAAATAAAAAGGCAGAGGAATCCAAAAGCTATAAAAAAGCAGCGGATAGAAATCCAAAGTCATAATAAAGCTCTTACATCTTGGCGGCTCATAAACCGTTGATTGTGAAAGAAATAAAGGACTAAGGACAAAGTATTATTAAAGTGCTTATGATTATGCAAAAATGCCAAGCTTCGACTCCGGGGGTTTCCCTAATAAAAAGCTTCCGTTTCGGGTATCAAACATGGTATGTCTTGGTCGTAAATAAAAAGGGAGCCCCTACACAAATCGTGTTAAATCAGAGACCTTCATGTGGACCCGATTTGTGTATGCAGGGGTTTTCGAGGGAAAGTTTGGAAACTACTTAGCGTTCAAATTTTGTGCTCTTATCGGACTAATAACTATCAAAACGAGAAAATATGAAGCAATTCATTTCTCACAAATTAAAATCTTGAGATACAAAACTTAGGACCTGGGAACAAGAGGTAATACACAACTAACTTTTGTGGGTAGTGTTAGCATCTAACTTATGGATAAACAATGATTTCGATTTTACGCTTAGTTTGGGAGCTTGTGAAAAATCAAGGATGACGATTTTTATCCGTACGGTCTCTTCTCTGTGAGAAGTGTTTCTACTCGTTGACCCTGAAAGTTATCAACAGATAAGAATTGATAATGAAAGTCAAAGCAAACCGTCACCTATATAAAAATGAAAAAGAACAAAAATAGTAGTTGTAGTTGTTATTCATGAAAAACGGAAAACGGAGCGTTTTTGAGAATAAATGATTTTGCTATCTCTTTTGAACATCATTGCTACTTTACAGCGTCAGTAAAGAGAGGTTTTGAAATTATTTATCTCTTAAGCGTGAGGTGATGACATTGCGTGAGGGCACGACCATACCTTAGTCTGGGGGATTTTGATGAGTGATTAATCACACATCCTTTTTAGGCCTTAATTCAGACCAAATACACCAAATACTAACCAAATATGCCAAGAGAATGTATGTTTTTGTATTTGTGTATATGCAGGTACGGATATCTGAAAAATGAACAAAAACAAAGCAAAACCGACAAAAACGAGCACGAGAATGGAAAAAGGTCAAAAGCCGGAGCTGGGAAAGCAAAATGATCAAGGAAAGCTCAAAATGTCATAAGAAGTCCTCAGGAAATCTCAAAGTTGCATAATTGGTCCCTGAGCAAAGTTTGAGTATTTGGTGATTTTAGTCCCTCAGCTTTCAGATATTTACAAATTTAGTCCCTGAAAGAAATATCTAAAGAAAAGTCAAAAGTGGTCCTTGATAATTCAGAGAATTACAACAAAAGTCCTTGGGAGAAACTTTGAATAATTTTCAGATTTGGCCCTTTAAATTTTGGATTGTGCAAAACTAGTCCTTATCAAAATTCACTAATCCTAAACCAAAAACAACCAGATCCACTAAACTACCCAATCCAATAAACCTAAACTCAGCCAAGCCCAAAACTAATCCTAAGCCCATCTCCCTTATATTTACTACCCGTCCACCCAATCCCCATAAACCGGTCAAAGTCAACCCACACAATAATAATAAAAACTCCCAAACACCTTATAAACGCGCCCAAAATTACCCCCAATTTCCCAGTTACTGTTCACGCCTAAGAACCCTAATATTACCGCCAATCCAATTACCTCACTTAGGTAATAATTACTCAACAATTGGAGTTTCTAGAAGGGCCAGAGAATGTCAGGGTGTAGTCAGGGCACGTGGACCAATGGGAGGACACACGGAGGATACATCATGTCACAAAAATCAATCAAGGGCTGATATGTAATGGAAGAATCTGGATGTATGATCAAGGGCTGATGATATACTCAAGGAAACACAAGTGCACCCGGATCAATGAAATGGCATTCCTTCTCAGCAGGCTATAAATACCTCACCCCTCACCTCATTTGGAGCGGTTAGATTAATGTTAGATTTTAGGTTAGCTTAGGAGTAGGAGTAGAGATAGTTTAGAAGCAATTTCAGTTTTATTGTATTTCAATTTTCAAAATTTGTAATCTCCTTTCAGTTTTTAATAAAATTCTACTTTTCATTAAATTTCCTTGCAATTTAATTTCTAATTCTCATTTACTTTTAATTTTGTTTTCAGCTTTAATTCATTCAGTTCAGTTTAACTATTAGTATAAAAGTGTATGTGGTGATTTAGTATCTGTTTAAATATTGGTTCAGTCAAATTCATCATTAGCTTATCGAAATAAGCTTTAGCTTATCGAAATAAGCTTTAGCTTATTGTGGAGTATAAGCAGCTATCAAGGAGCTGATGGCCTGTCTTAAAGACAGGCTGTGAGGGAGCATCCCTCTGTTTGGCTGAGGGGTGATTGTAAGTTCTCATTTTCATCTTTTCAAATTTAAATTTGCATCAATTAGACTTCTAGCTTAGATCTATTTTACTGTTTGATTGTTGTTCATTTTCAGTTTAAATTGCCTTATCTAGTTGTTTTTACATTGATATTAATTGTAGGCTTAAGTTTGGAATTTCACTATTTCATTACTGTTTCTATATCTGTCACAGTCTTGGATCTGTGCATTTGTGTTATTATATGTTCTTGGTTTACTGTGTTGAGTTTGATTCATTGCATCAGTATTTGATAAGAGTTTGAGGGTAGGATTGTTTTGAATTCAGTTGGTTGGAAATTTGTTCACATCTGTCTCAGTCAAGGGACTGTTTGGATCATACCTTGAATCTGTGTTCCTGTTGCTTACTAGTGGTTGTTTTTGCTTGTACAGTTCACAATAGGCTAGTTTAAGAAAGTTATAACTTAAGAATACTAGGTTTATAGCAAAAAGTCTGATTTAGCTTGTTAAGTGAGTATTCAGGATTTAGAATTGCTGCAATTCTGGGATTAGATTTAAACTTATATCATTTAGGGTAATTGAATCTCAAATTAGCTAATTTCACCAATTAAGATCAGAATTAGGCATTGATAATTCAAATAAGTCAAACTCAGTTTTCATACAAAAAGTCAAATACATCAGGGATGCCTTTTTATTAGCTGCTGATCTCATGCACTTGTAGGATTTAATATAGTTTGGAAATCCATTTGGATTGTTTTTCTTGGTTATTTACCAGCTTGTGCATCCATATCAACAAGATAATCTCACTTAGCAGCTTATTTGGTCACTAATTTCTTAAGCTCAAAGTTGGTCATAAGCTGGAACATTGCCCTGCTTCTCAGATTTGAGCCTAGGTTCACAAGCTCTTATCTAATAGTCTAGTTAAGCTTTTAGTGTGATTATTGGGGTTAAATCCAGTCAAGCTAGTTGCCTTTAAGTTTCTGCTTTTGATTTCCCACATAGTGCTTATTAGACTGCTTCTTTTGTGAATTAAGCATTGATCTGTTTTCTTATATAAGGCTGCATTTGTTCTTTCCTGATCACACTCAGAGATTTTTGATTCATTTGAGCTCTATTATACTTATAGTTGCTGTTTCACTTCATTTGTGCTCTTTGCATTCACTATTTGCTTATTTGCTCTTTCACAAGTGCTTAATTCCAATCAGTTGGATCCATTTCTGAGTTTCTGCATGCTTATTGATCTAAAACCTTTTCATTTAAGTTCATTTTGGTCAAAATATCTTCTGTTTTAAGTTTGGACAAAGTAGGTCAAGGAGTGCTTATAAATAAGCACTCCAAATAAGCTGTTTTCAAGCTTATAAGCAATTTTCTTGTTTATTTTATTTTCAAAAATTTTTTCTCAAGTTTATTTTATTAGTTTAGATTTTCTGTAATTTTTTCAAATTTTTCTAAGTCCATTTACTATTTTTCTTATTTTATTTTCATTTTTATTCAATTTTAAATACTTTTTAATTACCAAAAGTCCAAAAAAATCAGAAAAAGCCAAGAAAAATCCAAAAATATTTTTAAAAAATTATTTTCATTTATTTTAGAAATTTATTTTGTATTTTTCTCAATTATTTTGAATTTATTTTGAACTTTTAATTAGTTTAAATAGTTTTTAATTTCCAAAAATTACATAAAAAGCCAAAAAAATTAGTTTTCAGTTTTAAAATTACCTTTTAGTTATTTTATAATTTTCAAAATTTATTTTTCATTTTTCCCACCTTATTTTCATTTTCTTTTAATTTTTAATTAGATAAATTAGTTTTTAATTCATAAAAAATAAATAAAAAGTCAAAAAAATATTTTTCTTTTTCATAAAATTTTCTTTTATCATTTTTAACTTTTGAAAATTATTTCCAAGTCCGTAGGAGTAGCGTAGCTTAAAAGTCGCGTTTTATTTCGTACGTTAACGTTTATTTTACTTTTAAGTTTACATTTTCGATTCTACGTTACGTTTAAAGTTTGTTTAGTTGATTTACGTGCTTAATTAGTTATTTGTGCCTCATTTACTTATTCATTAGTATAATCTCATTCAAATCATTTTTTACTACTTTTCACGACACGTTTCACGAATCGGGAATAGAGAATTCCATTCAATTTTCGTTGGGAGAACGACCCGGGGAAATACTTTCCAAAGCATTTCTTCGGTAAAACAAATACTATACTATAAATAGACTAAATCAACAAGGATTAATATACAAATGATCAAAGGGTTTTAGAGGATGTTTAGAGAGTTTGAGATCTGAAAATTTCATGCAAAAGGTGAGAAAAATTCCAGATTTAAGTTGGTATTTATAGGCAACAAGTTCTGACATAGGAGCGTGGCGGGCCCCCTTAAATCAAGGCCAGCCCCCTTAAAATTAAGGGGACCGCCCCTTATAATTAAGGGTCGCCCAACTGTAACGGCCAGAAAACTTGTCTTTTAGTGGGGAAAGTTTATTTGGTGAAAAACTAACTGATTTTGGTTAAAAATTTGAAATCATATATTTAGTATGATTAAAACATTTTTCTTTTTTACCAAAAGTGTTTTTCAAAAATATATAAAATGTTTATATAATCAAATAAACTTTGTATTAATTAATTAAATACCCCTTTGATCATGAGATGTATTAAGCACTTGTTTATCCATACCTTAAGTGATTAAGTTGGATATAATGACATAAACTAGTTTAATACTTGTTTACGTAGTAATCTTTCATTTGATGAGTTTACATTTTGTGATCGTCAAAATATAGAGATATCGAAAAATATAAATAACGTTTTCATGCATTATTTATGTCAACAATCTCCCCCTTTTTGATGATTACAAAATATAGACTCATTAATCGAAAATTAGTATATATACAAGTATCCTTGTGAGTTTATATCACTTCTCCCCCTTTTTGTTAGCATCAAAAAGGTTATCCCGATTTTATAGAAGCTCCCCCTTGAAGTATACTCCCCCTCGTTTTGAGGCCACAAAGAAATCGAGATATGGATATCTTGCAAAAATATTTAGTGGACAAGCAACATATATATGTATATAGCATGCAAGAGTAGAGACTAAACATAACCATAACATTAATAATGTGAAAAAGATACATCAAGCATTACATTAACAAACATAACAAGTAATGCAACTAACAAAAGCCTTAAAGGCTTACAATCATCACTAAAATAATAAACCAAGGCTCAAACATGAGAGTCCTCTCTAGAGCTTGCCATTCAAAATGGTTTACGATAATTTTATTTGTAAGACACCAAGCATGTTTAATTGGGAGGAATGGATGGTGAACATGGAGATGGTGATGGAGGAGGAGTGTTTGTTGATGGCGGTGGAGGAGTTGTGTTTGTTGTTGGTGGTTGATGCAACAAGTTTTCAATGTGAGAAAACATGTATTGCATTTCATCTCTTAGTCCAAACACAATTGTTCGGTTGTGGATGCAACAAAGGCAAGTGTCTCTATGAGCTTCAAGTAAGCTCCACGGGACGGGGTTATAGGTTGGTGGATTGATAGGGGATGATGAGAAGTGTGCATCAAGAGGTGTTAATGGTGATAATGAGAGAGTGAGTGCAAGAGTTGTGTTTTCATTGGTAGGTTGTGATGGTTGATCAATTGTTGGAGGAGATAAGTGGGTGTTTATGTAGTCATTTATGGATGAAGTGGATGGTATGGAGGAAGTAGAGTTTCCATTTGTTGATGGTGTTTTGGAGGGTGCATTTGGTGCACTAGGAGATGAGCATAGAGGTGGTGGTGATGGAGTGGTGTTGTCTTCATTAGTGAGATCAATGAATAGTTGTTTGGGTGGAATAATGACAAGTTTTTGTTTCTTGACATTGTTTGAATAGGTGGTTCTTGGTGATGACATGATAAGAAGATGATGTTTTAATGAAGGTTGAGGATGATGGAATGTGAATTAAACATGCATGGGGATTATATAGTATGAAAACATATTTAGAAGTGGAATTAATTTGAAATTGTAATGTTGGATTCCAAAATCAGTTTGGTTTTTAAGGGAAATGGTAGTTGAGACTAGCAAAAGAGATCACAAGGTGCAAAAGAAAACAGTGTAAAAACTGTTCCAGATGGCCGGTCCCCGTAAAAACTGTTCCATCTGACGACCCAGAAATCAAAATTTTTCAAAAATATTCTGGAAAAATGTTATGTTCTGTTTTGTATTTGCAGCAAGCTCTATTTGGATATTTCACATTTGTTTTGGTCTATTAGAAAGCATACATGTCATATATATATATATATATATATATATATATATATATATATATATATATATATATATATATATATATATATATATATATATATATATACATAAACAATCAAGTTAGCATCCTAAATAAATATCCAAACAATTATTCAAGAAAATAACAAGTACTTCCGAATATACTTCGGACAAATAGCACACAAGACATAAAAATAAGTATTGTTCAACAAACATGATCTAAGCACATCATCACTTTTTCTTCCCGAATATGCCCTTCAATGTCTTTCCGATAGATTTGAAGCCACCTCTAACTTCTTCATGCAAACTCTTTTGTCTTCTAAGCATCTCGGTAGTTCGTTCATGAAGCACTTCTTCGGTTTGATCACTAGGAGATGGGGTAGAATACTCGAGATAGTCAAGATCCTCTAAATTGTCAACGAACTCAGAAAACGAAGGGGTACTAGCATCATGGATGTTTTCCTCCTCATCGTCATCGTCTTGTATAGAAGATGATCCATGAAAGCTATGACGACGAGATTTTCCCTTGTCACTTCGAGTTCGTCGAGCTTGTTTTAGAGCGAGAGGACGTAAGGTGGGATAGATGGACTCATAGATACTATTGTCAAGATCGGGGTAGTACTCGATAACATGACGATAGAGACGAGTGAGGAACATTCCATATGGAAGATTGGCTTTGGGAGTTTTTCTAGCACACTCAATCCGTTTGATAAAGAAGTAGGCCAAATTGTACGGCTTTTCGACAGCTATACAATACAACATGTGAGCAAGGCACGCCGGGAGATGGTCCCGGTGACCTCCAGTACTAAACGCATTCTCACAAATGAGTTCTTCCCAACGCTTCATGTGGGGGCCTAATTCTTTGAGGAGAAGTTGGTACGAAGAGATTTGAATGTTTTTGGATTTATTTTTCGGGTAGTGGTGGCACGTTCCACACCAAGAATTTGACGAATTTCGTCGGGATGAGGGATATCGGATAGATAAGGACCAAAGGTTGGTCAACAACGATGAAGAGATTCGAGGTCCCACTCGTTTGTGAAGACGGCTTGACCTCTGAAAGGAATTTAGAGGATTTGACCAAATTGTTCGAGAGTTAAGGTGATGAATTCATTTTGAATCATGAAGGAGATGGTGATGAAACCAAGATCACTGGTTTGAATGGTGACTTGGCTATAGAAATCGACTATGAAACGAGGAACGATTGGTTCATTAATTTCATAAAGGCAAATGAGGTTGATGCTTGAAAACAAGCGATTAGTATAGTCGGATTGAGCAAAGGCTAGATCTACTACACGTCCCTCATGAATGTTTCTATCTTCAATTTCACGGTATATACGTCCAATAGAAGGAGATGTAGTAGGGAGTTGGGAAACTTTGGGAATGTAGTTTTTAGTGTGGGAAAGGTCTTCGGTAGTCGCTTTTGGCATTTTCACCTAAACACAACAACAATACAAAAGACCAAAATAAATATAAAGAAGAATAAAAGTATATATATATTGTTAAGACTTATGTTGGAACGTAAACATACTTCGACACTAATCCTTGGGAGTAGTTTACCATGTTCCTCAATATTGTTTTTAACTCGTTCTAGATATATTTTACGATGTTTAGTAAATGGTTATGGAACAATCCAAACGCCCTTTTAAACATCTTAATATATCATGAAATTTGCTAGATTTGCATTAGGTTGTAAAACTAGCCATTTCTTGCGAGTTTCTTATGCATGTGATTAGTTTTCGAAAAAGATGGTTTATATTTTGACTCAAAAATGTCGTTTTTCGTATTAAACCAAACGCTTCCTTAAATAGTTACTTATACTACTAGTATGTCAATATATATATGAATTATATATCTTGACAAGTCCGATTTGCAATTTTTAAGTTTATAATCATAACAACGTTTTATAAAAAATATAATGACAGTTTTGATATTATTTGGACATGATCCAAACACCCCTTTATTGTGAACCAAAATATTTTTACTAGGTTGAAAAATATAATTTCATATTTTACAAGTTATAAAAGTATAATGTGATTAGTTTTAACAAGTTTTCAAAGCATTATTAAACAATGTGTATACCAAAAATTTTGAAAAGAAGTATATGAAATTTTTCAAAAAATTTCGACAAGGGGGGTTTATAATTACTAGTTTCTAGTGTTGATTAATCATTCATATCCTAGGGGAAGCATTTAGTTATAGGAATTTAAGACTCAATTCGAAAGAAATTGTGAAATTGAAGAAATTAATAAAACAGGCATAATCATGAGTTTGACCAAATTAGATGGAATTAGATGAAATGTGTTATGAAAAACTTACAATACATAATGGTGATTGTGTTAGATGAATTTGCCCTTTGCGAATTAACCCGAATTATGTGATTTGGAGGTGATTTAAGGTGTTTTTGGGTTTTGGTTTTCGTCACAGCAGTAACAGGGGAAGGAGAGTATCCAAAAGTGGAGTGTTTGGCAAGAGGAATAAGAGGAAAAACGGGTTGGGGTAATCAGATGGCCGGCCCCCTTAAACATTAAGGGGGCCGCCCTTCATAATGCTGCCAGTTCCCTTAAACATTAAGGGGGCGCCCTCCAAAATTTTTTATTTTTTGTGTTTTGGTTTCTAGAACGAACAAGAAAATATATATATATATATATATATATATATATATATATATATATATATATATTAGATTTATATTTAATCAAAAATACGTTGGAGAGTATTCGCACGAAAAGGATTGCTTGACATTTTTACTTGACATTTCGTCAATTAAACTTTCTTGATTATTTCGGATGAAATTCATCAAGTTGTCAAGTGGATGAGAGAGTTGTGGAAGGTTCATAAGTATATATATATATATATATATATATATATATATATATATATATATATATATATATATATATAGTAAGGGCTTATAAGACGAGAATATAGGAGGAGACGTATGCAACGGAAGCCGGGAGTTTGTTCATCTATAGATTTTTCGACTCATCTCTCTTCATCAGCATGAGTGTTGTTGAACATTAAAGTTCAATAAGGCAAATGGGGGAAAGAAAGGGTTCGTAAACGAACAATTTCTAGTTCTAGAAAATCAACAAATGAATTTTCTAGGTTATATGATCCTAGATGTAACTAAGTGTGTATATATATATATATATATATATATATATATATATATAGTATAATTAGATAGGTATATATATGTATAGAAAAAAAAACTAGAAGAAACAATGAGCCAAACAACATTACATAACAACTAGATACTAAACTAAGCATGCATTTCTTGGCAAGGAAATAAAAGGAAATGTGTACCTTTCGTCTTCAACGCGTTTATCTTCAAAATCTTCAAGGAATAGTCCGAACAAGAAGTGACATCAAAAGTTTCCATGTTTTAATGACGAATATTTTTACGTTGGTCCCCATTGTCTCATTTGACCAAAGTTATTTGATCCGAACATGTTTTGTATTTGACTTGGGTACATATATGGTGGAAACATTCCCCACGGATTGAAGTTCCACATTTGTTGATTATTGTTAAAGTTTCGTCTATTTTGGTTTGCTCTTGGTTGAGGTGTTTTAGGTCTAGGGTCAGAATTATTTGGTTTCCTAGGTGGTGGAGTTTTAGATCTTGTTTTAGTTTTGGATGATCCTACTTCGGTTTTTAAAGATGGTTTATAAAACGGTTTTATTTCTTCATTACTAGAGATAGGTATTTTCTATCATTTATGAGTATATACTTAGGATTAGATTTTGAAGGTTTTAATTCCTTGAGTTCACTTTCAAATTTAACATTTTTAATTTCACTTGTTGAAGCTTCAGTTGAGTTAAATCCTAAACCGGTTTTATCTCCGGATACTCTTTGAATACTTATGATTTTACTAAGTGAGTTACTACTATTTTCAAATTTATCAAGTTTGCAAATTTCTTCCCTAAGTTTGTTGTTTTCACTTTTAAGCTCTTGGCATGATTTACATTTTTCAACAATTTCCTTACCTTTTTCAAGTTGATGTATTTTAATTTTTAGTTCTAGTACTTCATTTTCTAGTTGGTTGTTTGTGTATTTTAGTGATTTGTTTTTAGCCATTACTTGTTGTCCTAGTTTGCATAATCTATTGTATTCACTATCTAAATCTTTTTTATCTAATGATAAATTTTCATCACTAAAGTATTCGGTTTCGGAACGTACGTCACTTGATGTCTTAGCCATGAGACACTTTTCTTCCTTTGTTGTTTCTTTCTCATCTTCATCGCTATCACTCCAAGCTCCTCTAACAAACGCTCTTTGATTTTGATATCTTGTCATCAATGGACATTTTCCAACGAAGTGATTCGGATCACCACACTTGAAACACTTTCTCTCATTCTTGCTGTACTTGTCATCATTATTCTTTTGAGGTGCTCTCCTTTCATCGTGTGGTTGTCTAACGAATCTTCCACGCCTTTTGAAGAATTTCTTGAAATCTCTTACGGCCATGGCATATTCCATGTCATCGCTTTCGGAAGATGAGCTATCTTCGTTGTTTGATTCCTTTCTAGCTTTCAAGGCGATTGACTTGCTTTGCTCTCGTTTTCCTTTAACCATTTCGGAGTCCTTCTTTATAATTGCCTCGTAGACTTTCAAATTTCCAATTAATTCATCAAGTTGTAATGTTGACAAATTATTTGATTCTTCAATAGCCGTCACTTTGGCTCACCATTTTGGGTGAAGAGCCCTAAGAAAGTCCTAACAAAATTCTTACGAGAAAAATTCTCATCAAGTGCTTTTAAACTTGTGATGATAGTGTTAAATCTAGCGAAAGCATTATCAATTGATTCCTCTTCCGGAATCGTGAATTGCTCATATTGTTGAACAAGTAGATCTATTTTATTATCTTTGACTTGATTATTACCTTGGTGAGTTATTAATAAAGAGTTCCAAATTTCTTTTGCGGTTCCACACATAAAGATCCTTTCGTACTCTTTATGTGGTAGCGCATTATAAATAACCATTTTTGCTTCATTATTTTTAGCAAGTTTTCTTTTTAAATCATCATTTTGTTTTTCAAAAGGTAAGATTTCATCTTTTTTTGTTTCGGGGTTATTTTGAATAGGTAAAAAATCACCATTGGTAATAATATGCCAAAGATCTAGATCTTTTGATTTCACATAAGTTTCGAATCGATTTTTCCAATATAAAAATCCATCACTTTCAAATAGTGGTGGTCTTTGCATAGATTGCCCTTCTAAATATTTTTCGGATTCCATAGATCGTTACAAGCTTTAAAATACAATATATTTTAAAGATCTTGTAAGACGTGGCTCCTGATACCAATTGTGGAAAACTAGAAGGGGGGATTAATAGTTTTACGTCCTTTTTAAATTTATAAAAACAAGTTTGTTTTAAAAACTTCGATTCTAGTTTATGTGATCTCAATACTTGCACTATATGAACAATTATATAGTAACTAACTAACTAAGCTAATATAGTAAAGATAAGTAAGTAAGTAATGAAAAGAGTTGGAGAGATCAAACCACAACATAAGAATTTATAGTGGTTCGGCTACAAGGTCACCTTCCTTGTTCCTACTCCACTCCCCGAGTCACCTACTCGAGAGTTTTCTTCACTATGTCAACAAACTCCCTTATGGCGGAGAAAACCTTACACACCAATTTACACACCACAACAACGTTACAACTTGATCACAACTACTACACAACTTCTTCACACCTATTTACTTCACACCTATCTTCTACACACCTTGCTTCTTCACAACTATCTTCTTCACTTCAATCTACTCCACACCTATCTTCTTCACAACTACACTACTTCACTACTAATCAACTTCTACTTCCTATACAACTTCAATATCTTCTAAACTACTTATTACAAACACAACACAACTTCACAATTAAAATATATACACAATGCACAACTACTCTTCAATACTTCTTGAACTTAGTTGTAGAAGGAGTGTTCTTCTTTTGCACTTTGGATGAGGATGGATGAGAAGGGATTGAATGACTAAATCAACAAGGATTAATATACAAATGATCAAAGGGTTTTAGAGGATGTTTAGAGAGTTTGAGATCTGAAAATTTTGTGCAAAAAGTGAGAAAAATTCTAGATTTAAGGTGGTATTTATAGGCAACAAGTTCTGACAGAGGAGCGTGGCCGGCCCCCTTAAATCAAGGCCGGCCCGCTTAAAATTAAGGGGACCGCCCCTTATAATTAAGGGGGCCGCCCAACTGTAACGGCCAGAAAACTTGTCTATTAGTGGGGAAAGTTTATTTGATGAAAAACTAACTGATTTTGGTTAAAAATTTGAAATCATATATTTAGTATGATTAAAACATTTTTCTTTATTACCAAAAGTGTTTTTCAAAAATATATAAAATGTTTATATAATTAAATAAACTTTGTATTAATTAATTAAATACCCCTTTGATCATGAGATGTATTAAGCACTTGTTTATCCATACCTTAAGTGATTAAGTTGGATATAATGACATAAACTAGTTTAATACTTGTTTACGTAGTAATCTTTCATTTGATGAGTTTACATCGTCAAAATATAGAGATATCGAAAAATATAAATAACGTTTTCATGCATTATTTATGTCAACAGATATATCAAGATGGATTGAAATAAGGAGGACCGAATCTCACATTGATTTTAGTGAGTACCTTGAGAAAAGAGACCAAGCACATAAAACTTTTCAAAAAATCACCTTAGGAGCTCCATCAAACCCTCAAAATACCTCATTTAGTGAAACCTACGCACCATATAAGCCTTTACCTAGGATAGATGTCAAACCACCTAGGTGCATGCTTGGATTAGATTTCACTGAGACATATGATGAACATGAGAAATCCTTTAGGCAAAAAGAACATAGTGATCAAGTTATTGAGAATGATTCTTATGAATCGGACCAAGAATTTGAGATGAATAGAAAAGGATTTGAGATACCTAGGTGCATGTTGGGGATTGACTTCAGCAAAATACATAATAAGCACATAGGTGATCTATATGTGATGGAGGATAAGGTGAAAGATCCAAATCCACTAAGTACTCCACAAGTCCTACCATCATTTGAGGCACATACACCACCCGTGACTTACCCGAAAGAAGCAGAAGAGACCATAGGAACCCTAATTGAGGTAGAGCCCTTGGACCAAACACAACTAGATGAAATAGGTTTGAATACTTGTAGTCACAACCTTTCTCTTAGTTCTAAGGAAGTTCCTAGTTTTGATGAACCGGAGCCTCAACCAAATCCGTTACCTAATCTTCCATCCTTGGATGAAAATTTAGGAATTGAAAAAGGTCCCGATCCAACCATCAAACCATATAGTCCGGGTAGTCTTGGATTAAAGGTAGTAGATTCTAAGCCTTGTGCGTAAAAGCTGACATAGGGGTGAACCATGACCTTACATACTTACATCACCCATTCATGATTGATCACAAGAAACATTATGGGTTTAAACCCGGTTTATTAGGTCAAGATGGATTCCCAACTAGGAGTCTCTCAAAGTTGATAGAAGATGATCCTTTTTTAGGAGAAAACTTTAACTCACCCATTGACCAAAATGAACTAGGTAAGGTTATGATGAAAAGAGTACACCCCTTTGAGCATATAATTCATCCACCACTCTTTCCTCATGAGGCATACTTCCACCGAGATAGTATGTATCGCTACTTTCACCCGCACTTAATCCTAAGTGTAGAGAAAACCTCCCTTTTTTCCGTTAAATAAGGGTAGAGTCATGCTCGTGACTCGAACAAAAACAAGCGCTTATTGGGAGGAAACCCAAGCGTTATTTACTTATTTATTTATTTATTTATTTGTTTGTTTGTTTGATTTTATTTCTTTTCGTATACATGTTTTATTTTTATTGTTTGTGACTCATGTTTCAAAATGAATTGTGAAAATGCTTTATTTTGTTTTTAACTTCGTCTTGATTACATATAAAGGTATTTTTCAAAAGATAAGTGTAAGGGAAATCTAAATTTGTTTCTAAGAACAAGATTGAACATAAATCACAACAATATTAAACGAATGTGCATATTAGTATTTGTGTGAGTCAAATGCTTGTATCGAGTCATAATGATGTTTTGCAGGATTTTCAGGAATTAAGGCATGAGTTTCTCCAGAAATTTTCTGGAAACTTAACATGAAATTTCTGCAGGTCACTTCTGACGGCGTCAGGGTTATAACCTGACGGCGTCAAGTGTAAAATTCTGGAAATTTTGCGAGTTTTGTTTTTCTGCCGGAGTCATAGAGTTTTTGTTAAATCTTTAGTTTTATAAATTCCAGGAAATCTGCAAATATTCATTCCACAAGCATTATATCTTAATTTGTTTTCTAGGATTTTATTATGTATAGAGTTTGCCGCCGATTTTACGCGAGGTTTGCCATGATTGTTTTCTCATGTTTAACAGGTTATATTGGACAAGAAGATGATTTATATTTCTGGAGGAAAGCTTTCAACATTCATTTTCTTGGAGGAGGATCTAACCATGTTATCGCATTATCCACACCGAACGAATCAGGGGAATATTTGTTTCATATTTTTGCCTTCATTACTTTTACATCCTTTTTATTGAACATTGGGGACAATGTTCAGCCTAAGTGTAAAAGGATGGTAAATGATGATACCTTAGATGATGCAATTGCACTTGATTTTGTTTGTTCAATAGTAGGTGTGTAATAAAGCTAAGAGAAACACTTGTTAGGGTAATTTTAGCGCCAAATTTAAATTTTTTTACAACATATAGGAGTGAAGCTTTAGCATTAATAAGCGTCTCATGGATAGGAATTGTATGGCTAGCACGAAAAATCATACCACTCAAAATTTTCCACCCCAAATATGTGAGGTTCGCCCCTAGATTTGTTAGGAAAAGATGCTTATGAGTGTACCTGTAGTACTTAGATTCTAGAACTTGTGATAGTGATGCATCCTGAGACCGCTAGTGAGTCTACATTCGTGTAGTAGGATTTACTACATGATAAAAGGCATTAGGATCACCCTTGTGTTTAACCTGTATCATAATTACTTGACCAATGAAGTCAATACACTTGACTAGTAAAGTCAATTAATTTTCCCATATCTTGCGATGTACTCATTTTTAGTACACGATACCCCTAGTACACCCCACAAAGCCTATCCTTTTCATTTCTAACTTTACGCATTTTACTTAAAGGTATAATTTGTTTACAATCCACCCCAAATGTACACCCAAATTGCCTTAGCCTTCCTTGTATGCACTCATCTTTAGTGCATTATTGTTACATGTTTAAACCCTTAGTTAATTGTCTAATTGATTACATGGTTGCTAAGTCGAGTCATATCTTGTACATATTGTTTTGGGATGATTGGGACTCATAGGTAAAGTACTATTGTTATGGAGTATTGGGGAAGATGTCAATTATTACCCCCATATGTGCGTTAATATTTAAAAAGTACTCTAAGTTTTTTGATTATCTTAATTCGAGTCATTAGAATAATTGATTGTAAAGTATGTAAAAGCTCAAGTGTAAGGGGAATGCAACTTCCCTACGATGTATTATTTTGAATGGTAGGGCAAGAGTGTATGCAAAAATAATAATAATAATAATAATAATAATAATAATAATAATAATAATAATAATAATAATAAATAAAAATAAATAAATAAATAAATAAAATTGAAAAAATCATGAAAAAGAAAAAAATAGAAAAAGAAAAAGAGAAAAAACATACGGACTACCATCCCGTTTCCTTTTATGTTTATTTTATGTTTTTGTTAGTTTACGATTAGCTTAAGTCGAGTTGAGTCTTGGCTTAGCAACGCCACATTGTACATGTAATTGACCAAGATGATTAACTTGCCACCAGTAAAGATTGCTTTTATCCAACAAAACCGTGTTTATCATATCCCTACACCTCATGTTACAACCTTTTAAAAGACCTCTTTGATAGTTTATCCTAGGTGCTTACGCCAAGTGGTGGAGGTTTGACATTTTCCCAAGCCTATAGTAATCTATGTGCTATGACAGGTAGAGAGAGATATTTTCCATTTTCATTTGTGATATATATACTTTTATTACGCCCGAGAGATGTGAGTATCTACACACTATTTGTGAGGTGCTAGTGTATAACTTCCGTGCTTGTTTTGGTTGAAGTGGAACGATTATTTGTTGTAATTACTTTTATATTAGTATTAAATGACCCATAGCTTGTATTTAGATTAGAATAAAAGCGCATTTGCTTGAGGACAAGCAAATCTCAAGTGTAAGGGTATTTGATGAGGCGAAAAGTGTTACGCCGTTAGAGGGTCATTTAAGCCCTAAGTCGTGATTATTTGATCAAATTATTCCTTTTGTCATTTTAGGTACTTTGGAGAAGAAATCTGGAAAAGGAAGCATTTTGGACGTTTTTGGAGCGAAAAGTGAAGAAAACGGCAAAGTCTCCAAAATCAAGCTGGAAATAGTACCTGACGGCATCACGCTTTTCATGTGACGGCGTCATGTGTTGGCAAAGAGGTGGATATAAAGTTTACACGAGACGCGCCAGAATGTTTTTGGGATTTAACAAGTGACGACGTCATGCTTTAGGATGCCAAGGCCGTCAAGAGAAATTTTACAAGTGACGGCCATATGAAGATTTATACGTGACGGTGTCAGATCTGGATCTAGGCAATCCGAGAAGAGTATTGGCAGCTAGTTAACGGTATCAGAGTTACAACGTGACGCCGTCAGACGTGTAATCTCTATATATACTTTTCTAATTTTTATTCATTAAAGAGAGAACTTTTGGAGGAACTTTACCACAAACCCTAGGTTGAATTTTCACCTTCTTGTAAGGGTTTCAAACCCTTCTTTCATCCATGTTTGATTAATGATAAGTCATCCGATAATCATTAAATATGTCTATGTGTTATTTGATTCTATCTTATGCTTGTCTTTACTTTAACATGCTAGGCTAGGTTTGTTTATGTTTGCTTAGATGTAATGAAACCTAGCTATTGATTATTGGTTGATTGTTTGTTATTAGTTGTTGTGGATGAATGATTTCGATGTTAGGCTTAAGAAAACTGGCTAATCTCCAATTGGTAACTTGCTTGAATGTCTTAAGAAATATGAATCGGATGTGTACTACGATTTTAATGGTTGTATTTGATGTATGAGTGACTACTAAGGATGACATGCTAGGAGCTAGTTTTCGGCTCGACATAGGAAGAGGTAGAAGCTTATAGAGTTGGGGAAGATCATACATGGTCCCACGAATGGTATTAAGGAATATAACCCGTCATCCACGCAATTGTAACAAACTTTTCAATTAACAAAAGATAGCTAGGGAGTAGTGAAATCTAAGTAAACACGTTTCTCTCATTATTGTTTTTCTCAACATTTTCTTTCTTGTTATTTTATTTTTATTGCATTTGTAGTTAATTGTGTTAGTTGACTAGCAACTAATTCCGCCCACTCTTTCAATACCCAAGAGTTTTACTTGCTTTCCATAAAATATAAAAATACGAAAAGAATCACCCCTCACCTCTAGAACTAGTTAGATTAAGTTTCAATCCTAACAAACACTATTCCGCAAGTAGAATGATCAATCCTCCGGTACTTGCCACTACACTATACTACATCGGTCAGGTACACTACCTGGTGGGATTGCAAGCTTCTCGAGATCCCTCGAGAGGTAAAACCTTTTGAGTAGGCGCAATCCCACGCATCAATCTCTAACGTATAACATGTATCTTATATCAACTTGAACTCTAAGACCCGTGTAATAACTATGTCTTGCAGGTTCTTAGCTAAATTTCGAGACTTTTGTAGATCTTGAATTTGTGCTTCTTCGGTGATCTACGGTTGGTACATCATTCAAGTCCGGGACTTCAATTCAGTTCGGAACTTTTGTAGCCTTGGACTTTTTATCCTTTGCACTCGAACGTCCACAGGTACTTTTCTGAACAGCAGGTTCACGTATGTCAACAGATTCAGGTTGGAATATCCCTCTCACCTTCATTAACATGTTTTTCTTGACAAACGACGACGCTTTGCTAAAAACATTCTTGAATTATCGCATGTTATTTTCAATAGCAAGATCATCTTCATGTTCACTAGAAGGACCATCTTCAGGTTCACTAGAATGTCCATTTTCAGGCGGTGGCCTATTGATAATAGGCCACGGAACAGATAGGGTTTTCCAATAAATATCAATTGCATCCAATGGAATGGGCCATTCTGCATTCATTAAAAGTGACTTATATAAATTACTGATATTAGCGGGGAAAAATAACTTGATAGTCATAAAATTAATATACTTACGACGAATTCGATAGAATTCCATTTCCTGAAAGCATGGTAGTCCATAAACTGACCGCAGCTGATGACTATAATCTTCTGCGGCGATCGATAGGTGGAGTTCTTTTAACATGAGTCTGAGAGTAAATTTGGAATCTTTATACCACAATTCTGCAAATAGTGGTATATTACAGTTATTTATTTTTTCGTTTATGCTTCTATTAAAAGAATCTTTTATCGCAGTTTCTTGTGAAATGAGAAACCTATCAATCGAACTCAACAACGTGTCTAAGTTGGACTGTGTGCCGCCCAAATATAATTTCAACAATGCGTGTTGACTCTCAACTCTACACTTTGTTGTCTGGCCAAATCTACGATATTGATCGGTAATAAAACAAATAAAGTTGTCTGAGTAATCTTGCAGCCAGTTATTCAGATACTGAGCAATATCTGAAAAAAAAAACAATGAATTAATAAAAGGTCACTCGGGTGCTTATTTATTAAATAATAAAAACATTGAATTAATAATTAAGTACCCGCATGGTTGACCAATAGTTCTTGTAGGTGTTTTTAATATTGCTCGAACATGGGGCGTGTCGGAGATTTAACCATCCAATCCCATGTCCATTTAATGGACTCATACTCTTCTAACGACTTGCATCTATTTTTGCAATACTGGAGTATATTTTGTGAAATGTGCCATCGACAGAGTAATCTGTTAGCTTTCGGGAATTCTGCTCTACATGCCCCAATCAACGCTAAATCTCTGTAAGTGAGGATGACACGCGGGTAATATCTTTCGTCTATCACATCCTTCACACGTTGCAATACCCATTGAAAGTTAGCCCTTTTTCACTGTTTAAAAAGCTATACACCATTGAAAATGTTTTATTTGTTGAGGTTAGTCCAATAATTTCCAAAAACGGCAATTTAAACAGTGTGGTATTGTATGTGGAGTCCATTAGCATTATGTTGATATAAATAAATGACTAAAAACGTTATTCATATCTTTCGATATCTCTATGTTTTGATAATCACAAAACGAAAACTCATCAAACCAAAGATTATGACATAAACAAGTATTTAGTAGTAAATATTCATCTTTACCATTAAATCACTTAAGGTATGGATAAACAAAGTGTCTAATGTATTACAAGATCAAAGGAACATTTTCGTTAATCACTAGATATTTATAAAATCTCACAAAACATTTTATATCTTTTGTAAAACATTTTTGGAATTAAAAGAATATGTTTTATTCATTACAAATTTGTGAATTCAAATTTTCAACCAAAAATGGCAAATCTAATCCAGAAAAATTCCCCTCACAAAAGGACAAGAAAATCCAACGTTCAGGAGGGCGGCCCCCTTAATTATACTAGGCGGCCCCCTTAATCATTAAGGGGACCGGCACGCTCCAGAACAGTATTTTCTGGCCCTATAAATATTGGATCATTCCACATATTTTTCTCACCTTTTTGCACTAAAAACTTTCTGATTTAAACATCCCTCTCCATCCTCTAAAAATCCTTTGATCTTATATACTTTGATCTTTGTTTCAAAGTGATTCAAGCCTCAACACTCAAGTGCAAAGAGAAGAATACTTCTATTAGAAGTATTACAACTTAGTATCATCTTGCTATCTAAGTTGTTTGTTTATTTCATCTTGTTGATCTTTCATATTTTGGTGAATAAGGTGTATGTATTAGTTTGCTAGATTTAGTTGTAGAATCTAGAATTGTTGTAAGTGTGAAGTGGAGTTTGAAGTGAAGAAGTAGTGTTGGATAGTAGTGAAGATAGGATAGAGTGGCAATAGTGACTAGTAGTGAAGTAATTGAAGCTTCCAAGTGGAGAAGATTTGAAGACATTAGTGGACTAAAGTTGTGAAGACTCTAGTGGCTTGAAGGTGCAAATATATTATTGGTTTGAAGTTGTGAAGACATTGGTGCTTTGAAGTTGTGAAGTAGCAAGACATTGAAGTCGTGAAGTATTTTGTGAAGGCGTGAAGATACTCGTGGTGTGAAGACGTATTGAAGAAGTAAAAGGTGTGAAGAAGTTGTGGTGTGTTATTTGGTGTGAGATTGGTTCTAGCTACGATTAGAACTCGACATCTTGCTTTGTGTCGTTAATTGGTGTAAGCATTTGGTGTGTATGGTTTTCTCTGCCATAAGGGACGTTATTGACTTAGTGAAGAAAACTCTCGAGTTCGGTGCTCGGGGAGTGGAGTAGGGCAAGGAAGGTGTCCTTGTAGCTGAACCACTATAAATCCTTTGTCTCTCGGTTTGATCTTTCCAGCTCTCATTCTTTACTTATTTACTTACTTGCTTCTCGTACATTATTATTATTGTGTGTTGTGCATATATTGGTTTCACATAAAGATCAAACTAGGTTCCATTCAAAACATTAATTATACATTAGTAAATTAAAAGTATATACAATCATTAAAACACATATACATATATAAATACAAACTTATAATCAAGTGAGATATATGAAATTATAATTTCTATTCAACACTTTAAATAAGTAGTATCTATGTGACATATGTGAATTAATTTGTATCTATACTTTAGCTTCAAAGGTTTTTGCAAATTATTATCAATTCTTTGAAAGTGAACTTTTATTAAACGAAAAAGACGTAAAACTATTCAACCCCCCCCCCCCCCTTCTAGTTTTCCACAATTGGTATCAAGAGCCACGTCTAGCAAGATTTTTAAAATAGATTGTATTTTAAAACTTGTAACGATCTATGGAATTTGAAAAATATTTAGAAGGGAAATTTGCACAACAAGCACTTTTATTTGAAAATGATCATTTTCTTGAATGGAAAAACAAATTTGAAAATTATGTGAAATCAATAGATCCTGATCTTTGGCATATCATTTCAATTGATGATCTTAAACCAACCAAAATAGATTAAAATCAATATAATAATCTTCAAACCAAAATTGATAAAAACACTAAAGCCAAATTACTTATTTGTAAAACTCTACCAAGAGTTAAATATGAAAGATTATTTCGTTGTAAAACGGCAAATGATATTTGGAAATGTCTTTTAAAGTTTCACCAAGAGAAATGTAGAATCAAAGATGATAAACTTGATATTGCACAAGAAATAATTAATCTAGAAAATTTAGTAAATAAATATTTAGTTGAAACAAACACATGTACTACTAGTTCAAATGTGATCATTGAAGGTATCTATAACGAAGAATACATGAGCCAAATCCGAAGAAAGAGCGTGAATAAATCATGGTGCAACAAGTGCAAAGATGACAATGATAATACGGCTTATGAGAATATTCAAACAAATGCGAACACAAGTATTGATGGGAAGAACTACATGCTTCTAGATCTAAGCGAAACTACAAACAAAACATGGAGCAACATGGACAATGGAATTGATCACCGTATAGCATGTGAAGAATGTAGAACTACAAATAAGGTACAATCCAAAACCATACATTTTTGCTATGATCAATTTATATTAGAATTTTCAAAAATGGAAAACAACTTCAAACATTTTTTGCAACATTGACTCAAAAGTTATTTTTAAAAATGAATCTTCAACATCCGCTGAAAACAACTTTGAAAAAGAAATAATTTTAAAAGATAAAATGTCTAGACTTGAAAGTAATATTGAAATTGATCTTGAATGTAAAAAATGTCAAGACTACAAACATGAAATTAAAATGGAAAATGAAAGAGCAAAAACATTGGCAAAATTCAAAAATAGTTCTAAATCTTTAAAATATCTTCTCAACATTCAAAAGTCATTTTATGATAAAACCGGCTTAGGATTTATCATAAATAATCCTTCAACAAATGTATCAAAACAAATAAAATTTGTTAAACCTAGTGAATAATTTAGAACTAATACTATCAATACTCATTATCTATTGCTCTAGTCACGAAAGTCATTGTTTGTTAATTAAAACAAACTATTGGTGAATTCTTGTACTTATCGACGACATCCTCATCATGTGCATTCAAATGCAATGGATGTTCTCATCTAACCAACTAGGACCCATGAGAATCTGGGTACCAAGCTTTTTATCATGTTTAGGTAATTAACGAACGAAGAGTCTTTTACGTGTTGTTTTACTCATCTTGCTCTATTACCTTTGACGGCTATTGGTTTCAATCACGTTATTTCACATTCTGCAATCGTTTCGCCTATGACGTTGTTGCGGGAATCTTCTTGTCTCGGCATTTTGTTCTTCGCTCTTGGAGTATAGGTATCATGGTGTGTCCGTTACTATTTTAAGATGAAGCCTCCAAATTACAATTTTTATTTGCCTTCACGACTTGTGATCATTGATGTGATCGATTAAGCATCTCGGTTCTAGCTCCCTTGATTTCTATTGCGTTGGAATGTTACTTGGCTACTTCGACATGTTTTGGACAAACTTCTATGATTTCTTCCATTACCCTCATGCCCACTCTTAAAGAAAAGCTGGACCTGAGATAAGTTCTCTTTTCAAAAACTTGCCAATAATACATTACATTTTAGAATGCTTCAATTAGTATGTGAATATGATTTAACTGATAAGTTGCCATGCTTTTAGATTATTAACACTAATATATGCATATATGATATTAGCATTATTAACCTTCTTGTTGTTTTGTCTATTATCATTTTTCTTAATCTTCTATGATCTATAGTAGAACCCTTCCACTTAAGCTATATGATCTTACTAGTTGCATTAATAGATGTATTATAATTGAGATTTGTTTGCAACTTGATATTATGATGTTCTTTGTATACATATATACATATATATACACATGTCTATCTTGTATCCATGAACTATTTACCTTGCTCCTTCCTGTCCCATTGCATTTAGATCATAAGTATCTATCATTTCACTTTAATATCTTTAGGTGTCATTAAAGATGATTATGTGTGACAATGGGCTTAATTGATTCTCTTGAGCATGATAAGCTTCCATTTCAAATCCCTCACTTGCAACTTCTTGATTATCATGATCAAAACATCATGTTTAAAACTTCTCTCTTTTTGAATGAAATATTTTTTTTGAAACAATTTACTTAACTAAAATTTCTTTCATAACCATTATTTCAATCAAAAACAAGATTGAAATTTTTTTGTTACACGTTATGAAACAAAATTCAATCTATGTTATTGTAATGCACACTTGAATTTATTTTAAAAGATTGTTGAATAAAACTAAAAACATTTTGCTTAAAACACATTTAACTTTCTCACATGTGTCATACACTTCTATTGGAAATGACATTCACAATTTAATCAAATTATTTCATGAGAATCATGGCTTGCCCATATGGATCTTGTTTGTAACAAGTCTTGAAGTCCATATAATCATGTCCACCTATTTGTTACTTATTAACAATCATCAATATGTTTGCTCTAGACTAAATGTTATCATCTTCATATAGTTACACATTTAACTTATTTGCCTTATTGCCTACTTTGTTGCATATCTTAATTGATATATTAATAGATAGCATGATTATTAGAAATTAATTGCCTAATTTAATTAATTCTATATCACTCTCTACATTTATGAATAGTATGCCCTATATTGCCTCAAAGAGTTGAACTTACTTGAATCCAAATCCAAAAACACAACCTTTTTGAAAATTTTCTGCCAAAAAACCCATTTCTGACATTCTGGGAATCACCAGATGGGCAGCCCCCTTAATTATATAAGGCGGACCCCTTAATGATTAAGGGGACCGGCCCTTAATTAAGGGGACCGGCCATCTGATGGTCGGGGATACTGTTTTCTTTATCACTTTTTGACCCATTTCAGCATATACTTCCCAAAATTCACAAACATATTTTGTCCCATGCTATCCCTCAAAATTTACCTTCCTAAACCACATTTCTCATACACTATAAATACCCTCTTCCCATCATTAATGCCATCACACCCAAACATGTCATCTCCCAACAACCAAAAACCTAAGATTTCAAGAACCGAAAGGATCTCCGTCAAACCCGTTTGGAGGAGGAAACTTGATTCTTGTCATAACTCAAGTGATGTTGTTCCAAGTCAACCAACTACTAAACCTCAAACCCACAATAATGACTCATCTCACAACCTATCACCCACTCATTCCCTCATTCATGCTTCTTCTTATGATGAGCATGCTCAATCCCAATCTCTCAATCAATACTTCACATGTTGCTTATTCAACAAAAACACCACTCACTCTTGGAGAACCTCTTCCACCCATTTCATGTTTTCATGACTACCCAAGCTCAACCATGTCTCCACCACCAAGAGTACCACCACCACATCCTATAACCTCACATGTCATTCCTATGTTGCATGTTCAAACCGTCACCCAAGACAACCATCATGTTCCACCATCATCACCTTCCTCCGAACACTTGAAGTTCGTTGAGGAGCTAAAAGAGGCTTGTTAGCATTAAAAATAGGTATTATGAAGTGATGGTCATTCTCATATTGTAACTTTGTGTCGTTTGTTAAGATTAGTAATAATTTAGTCATTGGGCCTTGGACTTGGCAAGCTAATATGTTATGTGCTATGTTTCATAAGCCTAGTTATCCAATCATGTAACCAAGTCCAAGCCCAAGCCCATAGAAAGCCCATAGGGCATCTCATGTTATGAACTATTTAATCACCTCAAAGGATCATTTGAGGTGTGTGCTTGTGTGTGTATTTGTGTGTGTTTTCTTTAATAAAAGCTCTCATATTTCTTATCTCTTTCTCTTATATACACGAATTACATATAAGTCACCAAGTCACCATCTTTCCATCTTTCCTTCTTATTGTGCTTATATTGTGTGTGATAAAGTTGTAATATTTATGGTCCTACAAGTGGTATCAATCGCCTAACAATGATTTAGGAGGGTTGAGAGTTTGTGTGGTTCGTGTTCTTTAAGCCATATTTCACGAGTTTTTTTTAAGAAAAGTTCTTACTTTTCTTGTTTTTCTTTGTTTTTAATACTTTTTTGATTACAAACTAGTGTTATAAACCTTTTCTAACAAGAAAGTTTCAACCTTTTTGAAAATTTCAAGCTTAAAAGTTCGACTTTGGTATTGTACTTGTTTTCGAGATCTTAAAATTTTTCATAAAAAATCATCAAGTTTGGAACTTTCTTCAAATTTTGGTGTTTTTAAGCATAGAAGTACAAGTATCTTGGAATACAAACTTGATTTTGGAGTGCTTTAAGTTAAACGATTTTTCTGCCATTTATCGAGAATCTCACACCACCTTTTATCGAGAATTTCTCTTCAAGTATCTTCAGACGATTCCGTGGCTTACTCGGTGTTTTTCTTCCTTGTATAAGTTAGAAAAAAACACTTCGACTTGGGATACTTTTCTAAATTGTATAATTTAGATAAGTTTGGAATTTTTCGAGAACTTGAAAAATTATCGAGAACTTGAATGATTTTCGAGAACTTGGCATTATTTTTGAGAACTTGAAAAATTTTCGAGAACTTGAACAATTATCGAGAACTTGAAATAATTTTCGAGAACTTGGCATAATTTTCGAGAATTTGAAAAATTTTCGAGAACTTGGAAATATCGAGAACTTAGAAAATTCTTCTTTTTTTTCGAGAACCTGAATTTATCGAGAAACTTGGAAAAAAAAATTTTCGAGAACTTGGGTAACTTATCGAGAACTTGGGTGAATTTATCGAGAACTTGAAAAATTTTCGAGAACTTTGACAAAAGTGAGGTTTTTGACGACTAAACTTCAAACGGCCATAACTTTTGAACCGTAACTCCGTTTTTGACGAATCAGCTGTCAAAACGACCGTCAGACAGAGGAGAACGACACGCTAAATCGATTTAGGCGAAGTTTCGAGGCCTAAAAACGCTCAGAGAAGAAGTTATTAAGGTTTTAAGGTTTTCAGTCAAAATTTTCACCATAAAAACTTGCATCAACTCACTCTAAACTCTACTCCTATTTCGTTGGAACGATCCAAGAATTAACTTTATCCATCTAACTTCATCAAATGGCATCTCAGCAAGATATTCATGCAGCCGGTGCGGAAAACCGACCTCCTATGCTTGAAAAAGGTGGATATCTCCCATGGACAAGCCGCATGCTTCGTTACATCAAAACTAAGACTGATGGTAACCTCATGCTCAACTCCATTAAGAAGGGTCCATTTCAGCCAAGACAAGTTCAAGTTGCAGGTGATCCAAACTCAACAAATCCTACTGAACCATACATGCGTTTACAAACAGAAGAAGATTACACTGATGAAGACAAGGCGCAGATCAAAGCTGATGATATGGGAATGCATCTAATCCAACTTGGATTACCTCGGGAGATCTTTGCTGCGGTCGACAGCTGTGAAACTGCTCATGCTATGTGGGAACGTGTTAGAAGGATTTGTCATGGAACAGAGATTGGACAACAAGACGTTGAGAACAAACTTCTTACTGAATGGGAGAACTTCACATCCACTAAAGGTGAACAGATTGAATCATACTACACAAGGTTTTGCACGTTGATGAATGAGTTAATCAGAAACAAGTTGACACCTCGAACAATTGCAACAAACATCAAATTCGTCAATAACCTTCCAGAAGAATGGGGTCGTTATGTTACAATTGTTAATCAGACAAAGGACTTACATCAGGTGAATTATGATCAACTCTATGACTTTCTGAAGCAAAACCAAGCTGAGGCTAATGAAGTTAGGAAAGAAAGATTGGCAAAGAATCATGATCCTCTCGCACTAATTGCTAATACACCAACACCATTACAAGTGAACACTCAACAACCATCATCATCCATTCACAACTACATGCAACCATCATGCATTCAACAACCAACACCGGTCTACCAACAACAATTCTACCCACAACAACAAGAACTTATTCCACAACAGACATACCCACAATTCCAAGAACCAGAATTCACTGACAATGATGAAGCTGCTACAGCATTGACTCAAGCGTTTGCTTTTCTGACAAAGGCATTCCAAGGACGCTATTCTACACCAACAAACAACAACCAAAGGATTTCATCGAATACTCGCAACAGGCAGATCGCTCAGCCGAGTTTCAATATGGGCAACGGAGGCCAAATGGTTGGAGTTTATGGGAATCAGCAAGGATATGCCACTGGAATTAACATGGGGAATCATAATATGCAGAATGCAGGTCAGTATGCAGGGAATCAGTATGGTCAGAATACAGGGAATCAGTTGGGTCAATTTGTTGGAAATCAGAGGGGTCAGAATGTTGGTAATCAGGCAATGGGTAATCAGAATAGAAATGTTGCAGCTCCAGTAGTTGGGAATTTGGGAAATGTGAATCAGGGTAATTCGGTAAAGTGTTTCAACTGCCAGGGTGTAGGTCATATGGCAAGGAACTGTCCTACTAAGCCAAACAAGAAAGATCTAGCGTACTTGTAGAAAGCAGTGATGTTGGCACAAAAGGCAGAGGCAGGATTTCAGTTGAATGCAGAGGAGAATGACTTTATGGCTCTTATGGATGACATGGAAGATAGAGAGGATATCGATGCGAACTGCATATTCATGGCGAACCTTCAAGAAGCTAAGTATGACACGGATTCTGACACACTTCCTGTTCATGACGTCAATGCAGTCTCTGAGGTATCACACTTCAACACATGTCACAATAATGATATATTTGATATGTCTCCTCATGAGGAACAGCATTCTGAGAAGCCAGCACCTAATTATGATACATCCCTGGACACGCCAAGTAGTAGCAATACTCCTTCAGCAACTCCAGATGTGAATCATAATGGAGGCTTCGTTTCACATCATGCTGAGAATGATGAGGAAACACGTGCTTTGTTTGAATCATTATTGAATAATTGTCGTATTGAAATTGAGAATGTGCAAAAGGTCAATCGCGATGTTAAGGCCGCGAATGTTAAATTGACCGCTGAGCTTGAGAGTTACAAATCAACCGTTAAAGCTTTTGAATTTCATAACAAAATATTGTCTGAATTAGAAACTGGTTATCAAAATTCTGTTTCAGAGAAACAAAAATTGCAACTCAAGTTTGACACACTTGATGTCAATTCTTTCAAAAAGATAAAATCTTTAAACTCGGAAATTTCTGATTTACAAAACCAACTTTCTAAACAAAAAACAGCTATCTTGAAAAAGAAATGGATGAGTTGAAAAAGGATTTTGCAAAGAAAGAAGACAAACTTTTGGAAGAAATCGTAGACTCAGAACACATGATTGCTCATTTAGAGGATATAGTGGTTAAGTCGGGTCAGTCGAGTCAAACAATGAAAATGATTTCAAATCAAATTAATCCGATTTACCATACGAAACATAAAATGGCTCTTGGTAACAACACCCCGTGTAACCTCAAGAAAGCTCAGCAAGACAATGGTAATATGATTTATACCAAACATGATCCTCCCGTCGTTCGGGATTCTGTGCTAACGATTGAACATGTCGAAGAGAGCATTAATAAAATGAAACAAAAGGATTTGAAACCCATTGATTACAACAAATTGAACAAACTTTCGGGAATCACTTTTGTTCCACAAACAGAACCATCTGCGTTTTCCATAAAACGTCCATTTGCGAAATTCTTGTCTAAAAAGAAAGTTGTTTCCAAGTCTCTTTCAAAACTAGAACAAATTTCCTCTAACAACACTTTTAAAACAAGTGAGGCTAGAAACATTCTCGATGACGTTAAAATGAGAATTCAAGAACTTCAAAACATTGTTAAATCCAAAACTTCCATCGATATTAACAACTGGCATTCTAGTTTTCACATCGAACAGCAAAAGGTGTTTCAAAATGAAATTACTATTCCACTGAATAACATCAGCGCAAGTGTAAAAAATTTTGAACTAATTTTCTTAAAAGAAACGGCCGACTTTGTCAAGGACCACAAATCCCTGGTAACCGAAGCTAATGATATTCGTGAAAACATGATTGTTTTGGAAAACCTAAATGATTCTCTCTTCGAAGCTGTTATGACCACTGACATCATGTCCATCATTTTACAAACATATTCTGTTCAAGACGATGAACGACTAAGAGCTGAGACCTCAGCAATTGTTTCAAAATATGAGAATGCTCTTATAAAGCTTGAAAAAGAAAATGTGTCATATTTTAAACAACTTGATCGGAAAAAGGAAGAATGCAAGTATGACAAATTGTCGTATGAGCGTGACTTAAAGAAAATGAAAGAGCAAAATGATCTTTTGAGGGCTCAGCTTGAAAGTCAAAAAGGAAAGGGTGAGGAAACTAAGTTTGCAAAACCATTGACTTCGGAGAAACCAAATGTTTCAAACACGGTTCAAAAACCTAAAATGTCAATTTCACGGTTTGCTCCAAAAGTCGATGAGAAAAAGGATTTGACAAAACCAGTCACTCCAACACCCTTGCCCAAGAAAAGTAATAATGATAAGAGTGTTGATAAAGGAAAAGCGGTGGTTGAAACTCCTAAAGTGTTAGCACCTGGCCTTTTTAGGATTAGTCCCACTAGTGCGTTTGCCTCAACATCTAAGACAAATGATAAGTGCATAAAGGCTAATTCTAAAGAATCTAGGGATGCTAAAAAGGACAACAATATAAATCCTAACGCGTGTGCCTTACCTTCTACAGGATTAGAAAGCACCTCTAGAAGCAGCAGACTAAAGCCTAAGAGCAATACAAGGAACAATAGAGTCTCGCCTGTCTCTAAGAGTAGTAGCAAGAATAAAGTTGAAGAAGTAGAAGAACACCCTAGGAATTTATCGCTTTGTAATAAGAGACATGTTTCATCTGAATGTAATGTCGAACGTACTGTTTCTAATGCATGTAATGACTCTGTTTGTTTGATATGCAAGAAATGTTTAATTAATGATGTTCATGATGAATGTGTTTCCAAGAATGTGAATGTTACGCCTGAACAGAAAAATGTTCCAAAAAGACCTAGTGCTAGATCCAGATCTATAGAACGACTAGTTGCACGATTTAGGACTACCACTATTAGTCGAATGCCTAGGAACTATCTTAAGTTTTGTATGTGGATTCCGACGGGTAGAGAGTTCACTCTTAAGGACGGCAAATTAGAAATAACTCAAGCTAAACAAGTAGCAACTATCTATGAGTGTGATTTTGCTTTTACTCCTAACCCCATGGAACCAAATTCAACACGGTTTCCAAATACAAACTCTTCTGTTCTTGGCAGGTTATCGAAATATGTCTTTGGATCGTCGACTCGGGTTGCTCCAAGCACATGACCGGGAATTTAAAGCTGCTGATCAATTTTGTTTGGAAATTCATGGGAACTGTACGATTTGGAAATGATCATGTAGCAGCTATTCAGTGTTATGGAGATCTTCGGTTTGAGAATTTTTTAATCACTCGAGTTTACTACGTCGAAGGGTTGGGACACAACTTGTTTTCAGTTGGGCAGTTTTGTGATGCAGATTTAGAAGTTGCATTCAGGAGAAACACGGTTTTTATTAGAAATTTGGTTGGTGATGATCTCTTAACTGGTAATCGTGGTACAAATTTGTATGCTATCGACATCAACCAAATGGCTTCTACATCACCAATTTGTCTTATGACAAGGGCAACCGAAACTAAGTCCTGGCTGTGGCATAGACGTTTATCCCATCTCAATTTCGACACCATCAACAAGTTAGCCAAAGACAACATCGTCACCGGACTTCCTAAGTTCAAATACACCAAGGAACACCTATGTCCATCATGCGAACAAGGAAAGAGCAAAAGAGCATCATATAAACCCAAAACCGTACCTAGTTCGGAAGCAAGGTTACATATGTTGCACATGGACTTATGTGGCCCAATGAGAGTTGAAAGCATTAATGGGAAGAAGTATATTCTTGTTATTGTTGATGATTATTCAAGATACACTTGGGTAAAGTTTTTGAGATCAAAAGACGAAGCACCAGGCATCATCATCACCTTTCTGAAGCGTATTCAAGTTCTACTTCAAGCTCCAGTAAGGATTATAAGAATAGACAATGGCACAGAATTTACAAACCAGGAGTTAAGAACTTACCTTGAAGATGTTGGAATCACACACCAAACATCAGTTGTTAGAACTCCACAGCAGAATGGGGTAGTTGAAAGAAGAAACCGAACTCTTGTGGAAGCTGCTCGCACAATGCTCATTTTTTCTAGTGCACCTCTATTCTTATGGGCTGATGCTGTAGCCACTGCTTGTTTTACTCAAAACCGATCCCTAGTCCATCCAAGATTCAATAAAACCCCATATGAGCTAGTGAACAACCGTAAACCTGACATCTCTTATCTTCACGTATTTGGCGCTTTGTGCTATCCGACGAATGATAGAGAAGATCTAGGGAAGTTAAAAGCTAAGGGTGATATTGGAATCTTCATTGGATATTCAGAAAACTCGAGGATATTCAGGGTGTATAATAGAAGGACGAAAAAGATAATGGAGACGATGAATGTGAAGTTTGACGAGATTTCAAAAATGGCTTCTGAGAGACTTGCTCTAGAACCCGCGCTTAATCCAATGGCTTCTAATCAAAACGGATTAGGACCCGCACCAAACCAGCAGACTTCTGGACACATCAGTTCAGGACTCGTGCCTCAAGGAGCTCAGTCAACAAACACGGATAAACCTTCAGAACAAGAACTGGAAAATTTCTTCGAGTTAATGTTTGATGAATATTATGGTGGACCTTCGACAAATGCATCTCAACAACATTCCACTGCACCCGCTCAAAACCATCAACCACCACCACCATCACAAGATGCATCTACCACAATCGAAGCTGAAGCACCAACTACATCAACATCATCTACATCTACTCAAGCAACTCCAGTACTTGAAACTGAACTACCAAGAGTTGATGAGCAAAACCAAAACACAAATATTCAAGAAGAACCTACATCTAATTCAAACGATGTTGCGTTAGAAGGAGAAGAAGAAGTATTTGAAAACCCGTTTGCATCAGACTCTGCTGAATCTTCTTCAAGGTTACAAGAACCATCTAACACACATTCGTTCAACCAAAGGTACCCTTCTACATTTCAATGGACAAAAGACCATCCGTTAGTACATGTTATTGGTGATCCTTCAATGCCAGTTCAGACGAGGAGACAACTTGCCACCGATCTCGAATTGTGCATTTACATTTGCTCAATAAGCACCAAAGTACCTAAGAACATTCGGGAAGCAATGGCAGAAAACCCATGGATTGAAGCGATGCAGGAGGAATTTCTTCAATACCTGTTACACGACAGTTGGGAACTTGTTGAACGACCACTTGATAAACGAATTCTTGATCTCAAGTGGTTGTGGAAGAACAAACTGGATGAGGAAATGACTGTCATTCGCAACAAAGCTCGTCTCGTGGCTAAAGGATATCCACAAGAAGAAGGGATAGATTTCGAAGAATCATTCGCGCCTGTAGCTAGACTTGAAGCAGTCCGGATTTTCTTAGCCTATGCAGCTCACAAAAACATCACAGTCTATCAGATGGACATTAAGACAGCTTTCTTGAATGGAACTCTGAAAGAAGAAGTCTATGTGAGTCAGCCAGAGGGATTCATCGACAGAGATCATCCAGACTACGTCTACAAGCTTAAGAAAGCAATTTATGGTTTAAAACAAGCTCCAAGAGCGTGGTATGACGAACTATCATCTTTCTTGCTCAAAAACAATTTCACAAAAGGAACGGTTGATGACACCTTGTTTATCAAAAAGTTCAAAGATGACATTTTGATCGTTCAAATTTACGTGGACGACATAATTTTTGGATCAACCAATCCTAACAATTCAAAACATTTTGAAAATCTCATGAAAAGCAAATTTGAAATGTCCATGATGGGGGAACTAAAATTCTTTCTTGGTTTACAAATACATCAATCCCCTCGTGGTATTTTTATCAATCAAGCTAAATATACAATAGAGATTTTGAAAAAACATGGAATGGAAAATTGTGATTCTGTTGGTATACCAATGGTCACTTCACCAAAAATAGGTGCTGATTTGTTTGGGAAACCTATCGATCCGAAGAAATATCGGAGCATGATCGGCTCTCTCATGTACCTTACTGCTAGCCGACCCGATATTCAATTTGCTGTATGCTTATTAGCACGGTTTCAGGCAAAGCCTACCGAACTTCACCTCAAAGAGGTTAAACGGATTTTTCGGTACCTACGAAGCACCATTAACATGGGACTTTGGTATCTGAAGGATTCGGGGTTTAATCTAACAGCATTTTCAGATGCAGACCATGCTGGTGATCAAATTACAGCAAAGAGTACATCAGGTGGAGCACAATTTTTGGGTGAAAAGCTTGTAAGCTGGTCTTCAAAGAAACAGGATTGTACTGCACTATCAACCGCCGAAGCCGAGTATGTGTCTCTATCTGCGTGTTGTGCCAAAGTTCTATGGATGAGGACACAACTCACAGATTATGGCTTTACTTTTGATAGAATACCTATGTATTGTGACTCAAAAAGTGCCATAGCCATCTCGTGCAATCCCGTACATCACTCTAAGACGAAGCATATCAAAGTCCGCTACCATTTCATCAAAGAACACGTGGAAGAGGGTACTGTTGAATTATTTTTCGTTAAGACTGATTACCAACTCGCCGATCTATTTACTAAAGCCCTTCCAAAAGAACGGTTTGACTATTTAGTTCGACGAATTGGCATACGAAGCCTAACTCCTGAGGAGCTAGAACGTCTTCTCGAATCTTCTTGAAAAAGTTTTCAAAATCGCTTCGCTGTAAATATTTTTGGAAAAACAAAATACAAAATTTGAAAAACCAACAAAAACAAAATACAAAAATATAAAATTTTCAAAAAATACAAAAACAATATAAAATCAAAAATCCAAAAATATTCTTCTCACGACATGTCTCTCGTATAAATCAATATTCTGTACATTTCTAGAAATGTCATTCAACAATGATACGGACATGTACAGATGCTTGAGCGGGAGTTCTTTAAAATGTTTTTTCTAAAACATGTCGTTTCTCAAAAGTTTCTTCACGATGGCTTTCGTATACTTCAGTACGAAACCCGGACCCTAATGATGACTTCTGATTATTTTCAAATCAAGGACTCGTACGTTCAATGACGAACTCTTTTTCAAAAATGTTCGAGTCTAAACAAACGAAAAAGATTTCAAGCATAAACTCGTTTTCAAAACAAAATTCTTGAGCACTTTTTCAAGATTATTCAAAAGATTTCTCAAAATCTCTCAAAATTAGTGCTCAAGATAACTCCCTCAAAACCCTTAATTAATTTTAAATATGCTATCATTAAGGGGGAGTACAAAAAGAAAAATGTTCCGAATTCATACAGAATCTGTCTTTCTCTCCAAAAGCTTTTTCTAAATCAGTTGGTATCAAAAATATCACGATATGCTATTTTTGAGGGGGAGAAGACATGATTAAAATGTGATCAAAGATGTTTAAAGTTTGTGACTGAATCTCAAAAGAGCTCGACTCAGATATTACCAATGAATTGACGAAGCTTAAATTGTCAGTAATTGAAAGGACTTGTCCTGGACGGGTAATAATTTCAAGCTAGTCTAACTAGTGATGTAAGCGTGTCTCGAATAGGACTTGTCTGAGTAGAGTGTACCGTATCGAGAGACTTTCTTTGGACTTGACCAGGACGGGTAATAATTTCAAGCTAGTCTAACTAGTGATGTAAGCGTGTCTCGAATCGGTCATGTTCGCTGAAAGTGGATCAATTCAAAAAGTGCAAACTCCTCACGCATGTGCAAATTTCTAAAATATTCATGAGCACATGTGAAGGGGGAGTCCTTCAAAAGAAATGCAAAACTCTCTAAGTGTCAACAATGTGTTTTATTATCATAAACACTTTGAGAGATTTTCAAATGAATGGTTTTATGGCAATGATAGGATAGTCATGGAGTTATAAGGTGACTTAGGTTAGGAAAAACCGTCCTATGATCCGCCAGAGCCGGAGGGATCTACCCAAGGACAAATCCAATAGATTAGAATTAGAAAGTCCTTAGGTATGATTGAAAAAAGGAGAAAATGAGAAAGGAGAAAGAAGGGGTTGAAGAATTAAAAAGATAAGTTGTGAAAAAGGGTGAAAAGAAATAGCCCTCCAAATGTTCAACCTTAGGGCAGACACCGGGTTCAACTCATATGCTACTGGTTGTTACTAAGGTGACACCGGTATTGAAGACAAAGACGTCATGGACCCAGTGACGCACTGCACTAAACCTTCTTAACCACTCAAGTTCTCTTAAAAGAGCTTGTTTCATTCTCACGGGGAACCGGTGTCATCTATCGACCTATCTCTTAGAGATGGTTGATATTGAAGCAGGAGACCTCTCCCTAATCTCTGCATAGGAAACCAAATGTGCACTTATCGAGTCTAGAGCCCCGAGATTCATCAAAAGATCTCATAGGAACACATGATATTTCTACACTGGTTGTTCATCATTAAGGACACCAGATGTAAACTTTAGAGTCCTACGCAGATCTTAGCAATCTGCCAGAACATTTATGAGAGGATTCACTTTTGTGATTCTCAATGATTGAATGGAAATTCCTGCCAGGGTCAACATCAAGCAGCCCTGACAGTAGGTCACTTCGGTAATTCTTTATGGGTTACGCTTAGTGTTCGCAGTGGTTTCAAACGGTCTACAGTCGTGGAGTGATCCCCAATGACTCACCCAGTCATTGAGCTACTTAGTAGGTCTTGTAAGCTCTCTCGGGAGTATCTGACATGGGAACGGCCTTGGTAAGGGTTAGAAGGAGTCTTCACACTATGCTGTTGACGATCTCTAATTCTTATCTGTAAGTACCGGATGTTTTATTGCTAACTGTTTATATGCAGGGACACTTCATCTCCATGGCGACAGATTCCACGTGCTCATACATACATCTGGAAGTTAAAGAAAGCTCCCTCAAAGATCTATACAACACAAAGTTCAGAGAAAGATTCTACGCCAAAAAGAAGAATCTACAAAGTATAAAGACTAAAGATCAAAGTGAAAGAAAGGGAACTACGTGCATATGAATATCAAAGTCCAAAGATGTATGAGCATGCTGGAATAGCAAACAACCACCACAGACGCAGAAGTGACGAAAGGCAGATAACTCCACATCACAAAAGAACAAAGAACGATGAAAAATCAGTTATCAAATATCACAAAGCATGAAGGAACAAAGACTAAAGACTATTCTACAACGACACACAAAGTTAAAGACAAAGAACACGGAAGACCTACTCACGTGGAGCATCATTCGAATGACCAACCCTTAGGGGGAGATTGTTAGCATTAAAAATAGGTATTATGAAGTGATGGTCATTCTCATATTGTAACTTTGTGTCGTTTGTTAAGATTAGTAATAATTTAGTCATTGGGCCTTGGACTTGGCAAGCTAATATGTTATGTGCTATGTTTCATAAGCCTAGTTATCCAATCATGTAACCAAGTCCAAGCCCAAGCCCATAGAAAGCCCATAGGGCATCTCATGTTATGAACTATTTAATCACCTCAAAGGATCATTTGAGGTGTGTGCTTGTGTGTGTATTTGTGTGTGTTTTCTTTGAATAAAAGCTCTCATATTTCTTATATCTCTCTCTCTATTCACGAATCATATACATACATATCAAGTCACCATCTCACCATCTTTCTTCTTCTAATCTTCTATATTTGTGATAAAGTTGTGATATCTAAGGTCCTACAAGGCTCATGAGCTTAGTGCTCTTTTAGCATTACATCTTGTACAACGCAATTTGGATCCAACCCAATCAAGCTCACCATCATCACCACACAACATCAACCAAGTTGAGAAGCATGTCAACAATTGCCCTTGTTGCATCTTCCTTCAACAACAAACCATTGCCTTGAATGAGCACTTCACTTGGATTGAGTATCTTCTTACAAGATCTCAACAAACATCATCACTTGAACAACATCAAAACCCTCAATCAACAAACCCTATCTCTAACCCACCACCTACAAGTTCCACATCTCCAAACTCACCAACATCTATGCAACCAAAAGTTTATCTCCACTAAACCACCAAGCATTTTATATGCTTATGTTTCTCATTTTCAAATAAAACCTTTCAACCATTTTGGAATTCAAGAAAGTTTGGTGACACTCCTTGTTAGCACAATAGGATGCTATACTTAGTCTTAGTATTCTATATTTATAGCTTTTGTAACAATGATTATGGGTTGACATAATCATTTTCTATCAATGAATGACAAATTCTTTGATTCTTCAATAGCCGTCACTTTGGCTCGCCATTTTAGGTGAAGAGCCCTAAGAAAGTCCTAACAAAATTCTTACGAGAAAAATTCTCATCAAGTGCTTTTAAACTTGTGATGATAGTGTTAAATCTAGCGAAAGCATTATCAATTGATTCCTCTTCCGGAATCATGAATTGCTCATATTGTTGAACAAGTAGATCTATTTTATTATCTTTGACTTGATTATTACCTTGGTGAGTTATTAATAAAGAGTTCCAAATTTCTTTTGCGGTTCCACACATAAAGATCCTTTCGTACTCTTTACGTGGTAGCGCATTATAAATAACCATTTTTGCTTCATTATTTTTAGCAAGTTTTCTTTTTAAATCATCATTTTGTTTTTCAAAAGGTACGATTTCATCTTTTTTTTGTTTCGGGGTTATTTTGAATAGGTAAAAAATCACCATTGGTAATAATATGCCAAAGATCTAGATCTTTTGATTTCACATAAGTTTCGAATCGATTTTTCCAATATAAAAATCCATCACTTTCAAATAGTGGTGGTCTTTGCATAGATTGCTCTTCTAAATATTTTTCGGATTCCATAGATCGTTACAAGTTTTAAAATACAATATATTTTAAAGATCTTGCAAGACGTGGCTCCTGATACCAATTGTGGAAAACTAGAAGGGGGGATGAATAGTTTTACGTCCTTTTTAAATTTATAAAAACAAGTTTGTTTTAAAAACTTCGATTCTAGTTTATGTGATCTCAATACTTGCACTATATGAACAATTATATAGTAACTAACTAACTAAGCTAATATAGTAAAGATAAGTAAGTAAGTAATGAAAAGAGTTTGAGAGATCAAACCACAACATAAGAATTTATAGTGGTTCGGCTACAAGGTCACCTTCCTTGTTCCTACTCCACTCCCCGAGTCACCTACTCGAGAGTTTCTTCACTATGTCAACAAACTCCCTTATGGCGGAGAAAACCTTACACACCAATTTACACACCACAACAACGTCACAACTTGATCACAACTACTACACAACTTCTTCACACCTATTTACTTCACACCTATCTTCTACACACCTTGCTTCTTCACAACTATCTTCTTCACTTCAATCTACTCCACACCTATCTTCTTCACAACTACACTACTTCACTACTAATCAACTTCTACTTCCTACACAACTTCAATATCTTCTAAACTACTTATTACAAACACAACACAACTTCACAATTAAAATATATACACAATGCACAACTACTCTTCAATACTTCTTGAACTTAGTTGTAGAAGGAGTGTTCTTCTTTTGCACTTTGGATGAGGATGGATGAGAAGGGATTGAATGACTAAATCAACAAGGATTAATATACAAATGATCAAAGGGTTTTAGAGGATGTTTAGAGAGTTTGAGATCTGAAAATTTCGTGCAAAAAGTGAGAAAAATTCTAGATTTAAGGTGGTATTTATAGGCAACAAGTTCTGACAGAGGAGCGTGGCCGGCCCCCTTAAATCAAGGCCGGCCCGCTTAAAATTAAGGGGACCGCCCCTTATAATTAAGGGGGCCGCCCAACTGTAACGGCCAGAAAACTTGTCTTTTAGTGGGGAAAGTTTATTTGATGAAAAACTAACTGATTTTGGTTAAAAATTTGAAATCATATATTTAGTATGATTAAAACATTTTTCTTTATTACCAAAAGTGTTTTTCAAAAATATATAAAATGTTTATATAATTAAATAAACTTTGTATTAATTAATTAAATACCCCTTTGATCATGAGATGTATTAAGCACTTGTTTATCCATACCTTAAGTGATTAAGTTGGATATAATGACATAAACTAGTTTAATACTTGTTTACGTAGTAATCTTTCATTTGATGAGTTTACATCGTCAAAATATAGAGATATCGAAAAATATAAATAACGTTTTCATGCATTATTTATGTCAACATATATATCAAGATGGATTGAAATAAGGAGGACCGAATCTCACATTGATTTTAGTGAGTACCTTGAGAAAAGAGACCAAGCACATAAAACTTTTCAAAAAATCACCTTAGGAGCTCCATCAAACCCTCAAAATACCTCATTTAGTGAAACCTACGCACCATATAAGCCTTTACCTAGGATAGATGTCAAACCACCTAGGTGCATGCTTGGATTAGATTTCACTGAGACATATGATGAACATGAGAAATCCTTTAGGCAAAAAGAACATAGTGATCAAGTTATTGAGAATGATTCTTATGAATCGGACCAAGAATTTGAGATGAATAGAAAAGGATTTGAGATACCTAGGTGCATGTTGGGGATTGACTTCAGCAAAATACATAATAAGCACATAGGTGATCTAGATGTGATGGAGGATAAGGTGAAAGATCCAAATCCACTAAGTACTCCACAAGTCCTACCATCATTTGAGGCACATACACCGCCCGTGACTTACCCGAAAGAAGCAGAAGAGACCATAGGAACCCTAATTGAGGTAGAGCCCTTGGACCAAACACAACTAGATGAAATAGGTTTGAATACTTGTAGTCACAACCTTTCTCTTAGTTCTAAGGAAGTTCCTAGTTTTGATGAACCGGAGCCTCAACCAAATCCGTTACCTAATCTTCCATCCTTGGATGAAAATTTAGGAATTGAAAAAGGTCCCGATCCAACCATCAAACCATATAGTCCGGGTAGTCTTGGATTAAAGGTAGTAGATTCTAAGCCTTGTGCGTAAAAGCTGACATAGGGGTGAACCATGACCTTACATACTTACATCACCCATTCATGATTGATCACAAGAAACATTATGGGTTTAAACCGGGTTTATTAGGTTAAGATGGATTCCCAACTAGGAGTCTCTCAAAGTTGATAGAAGATGATCATTTTTTAGGAGAAAACTTTAACTCACCCATTGACCAAAATGAACTAGGTAAGGTTATGATGAAAAGAGTACACCCCTTTGAGCATATAATTCATCCACCACTCTTTCCTCATGAGGCATACTTCCACCGAGATAGTATGTATCGCTACTTTCACCCGCACTTAATCCTAAGTGTAGAGAAAACCTCCCTTTTTTCCGTTAAATAAGGGTAGAGTCATGCTCGTGACTCGAACAAAAACAAGCGCTTATTGGGAGGAAACCCAAGCGTTATTTATTTATTTATTTATTTATTTATTTGTTTGTTTGTTTGATTTTATTTCTTTTCGTATACATGTTTTATTTTTATTGTTTGTGGTTCATGTTTCAAAATGAATTGTGAAAATGCTTTATTTTGTTTTTAACTTCGTCTTGATTACATATAAAGGTATTTTTCAAAAGATAAGTGTAAGGGAAATCTAAATTTGTTTCTAAGAGCACGATTGAACATAAATCACAACAATATTAAACGAATGTGCATATTAGTATTTGTGTGAGTCAAATGCTTGTATCGAGTCATAATGATGTTTTGCAGGATTTCCAGGAATTAAGGCATGAGTTTTTCCAGAAATTTTCTGGAAACTTAACATGAAATTTCTGCAGGTCACTTCTGACGGCGTCAGGGTTATAACCTGACGGCGTCAAGTGTAAAATTCTGGAAATTTTGCGAGTTTTGTTTTTCTGCCGGAGTCATATAGTTTTTGTTAAATCTTTAGTTTTATAAACTCCAGGAAATCTGCAAATATTCATTCCACAAGCATTATATCTTAATTTGTTTTCTAGGATTTTATTATGTATAGAGTTTGCCGCCGATTTTACGCGAGGTTTGCCATGATTGTTTTCTCATGTTTAACAGGTTATATTGGACAAGAAGATGATTTATATTTCTGGAGGGAAGCTTTCAACATTCATTTTCTTGGAGGAGGATCTAACCATGTTATCGCATTATCCACACCGAACGAATCAGGGGAATATTTGTTTCATATTTTTGCCTTCATTACTTTTACATCCTTTTTATTGAACATTGGGGACAATGTTCAGCCTAAGTGTAAAAGGAGGGTAAATGATGATACCTTAGATGATGCAATTGCACTTGATTTTGTTTGTTCAATAGTAGGTGTGTAATAAAACTAAGAGAAACACTTGTTAGGGTAATTTTAGCGCCAAATTTAAATTTTTTTACAACATATAGGAGTGAAGCTTTAGCATTAATAAGCGTCTCATGGATAGGAATTGTATGGCTAGCACGAAAAATCATACCACTCAAAATTTTCCACCCCAAATATGTAAGGTTCGCCCCTAGATTTGTTAGGAAAAGATGCTTATGAGTGTACCGGTAATACTTAGATTCTAGAACTTGTGATAGTGATGCATCCTGAGACCGCTAGTGAGTCTACATTCATGTAGTAGGATTTACTACATGATAAAAGGCATTAGGATCACCCTTGTGTTTAACCTGTATCATAATTACTTGACCAATGAAGTCAATACACTTGACTAGTAAAGTCAATTAATTTTCCCATATCTTGCGATGTACTCATTTTTAGTACACGATACCCCTAGTACACCCCACAAAGCCTATCCTTTTCATTTCTAACTTTACGCATTTTACTTAAAGGTATAATTTGTTAACAATCCACCCCAAATGTACACCCAAATTGCCTTAGCCTTCCTTGCATGTACTCATCTTTAGTGCATTATTGTTACATGTTTAAACCCTTAGTTAATTGTCTAATTGATTACATGGTTGCTAAGTCGAGTCATATCTTGTACATATTGTTTTGGGATGATTGGGACTCATAGGTAAAGTACTATTGTTATGGAGTATTGGGGAAGATGTCAATTATTATATGTGCGTTAATATTTAAAAAGTACTCTAAGTTTTTTGATTATCTTAATTCGAGTCATTAGAATAATTGATTGTAAAGTATGTAAAAGCTCAAGTGTAAGGGAATGCAACTTCCCTACGATGTATTATTTTGGATGGTAGGGCAAGAGTGTATGCAAAAATAATAATAATAATAATAATAATAATAATAATAATAATAATAATAATAATAATAATAATAATAATAATAATAATAATAAATAAAAATAAATAAATAAATAAATAAATAAATAAAATTGAAAAAATCATGAAAAAGAAAAAAATAGAAAAAGAAAAAGAGAAAAAACATACGGACTACCATCTCGTTTCCTTTTATGTTTTTGTTAGTTTACGATTAGCTTAAGTCGAGTTGAGTCTTAGCTTAGCAATGCCACATTGTACATGTAATTGACCAAGATGATTAACTTGCCACCAGTAAAGATTGCTTTTATCCAACAAAACCGTGTTTATCATATCCCTACACCTCATGTTACAACCCTTTAAAAGACCTCTTTGATAGTTTATCCTAGGTGCTTACGCCAAGTGGTGGAGGTTTGACACTTTCCCAAGCCTATAGTAATCTATGTGCTATGACAGGTAGAGAGAGATATTTTCCATTTTCATTTGTGATATATATACTTTTATTACACCCGAGAGATGTGAGTATCTACACACTATTTGTGAGGTGCTAGTGTATAACTTCCGTGCTTGTTTTGGTTGAAGTGGAACGATTATTTGTTGTAATTACTTTTATATTAGTATTAAATGACCCATAGCTTGTATTTAGATTAGAATAAAAGCGCATTTGCTTGAGGACAAGCAAATCTCAAGTGTAAGGGTATTTGATGAGGCGAAAAGTGTTACGCCGTTAGAGGGTCATTTAAGCCCTTAGTCGTGATTATTTGATCAAATATTGCCTCAAATTATTCCTTTTGTCATTTTAGGTACTTTGGAGAAGAAATTTGGAAAAGGAAGCATTTTGGACGTTTTTGAAGCGAAAAGTGAAGAAACGGCAAAGTCTCCAAAATCAAGCTGGAAATATTACCTGACGGCATCACGCTTTTCATGTGACGGCGTCATGTGTTGGCAAAGAGGTGGATATAAAGTTTACACGAGACACGCCAGAATGTTTTTGGGATTTAACAAGTGACGGCGTCATGCTTTAGGATGCCAAGGCCGTCAAGAGAAATTTTACAAGTGATGGCCATATGAAGATTTATACGTGACGGTGTCAGATCTGGATCTAGGCAATCCGAGAAGAGTATTGGCAGCTAGTTGACGGTGTCAGAGTTACAACGTGACATCGTCAGACGTGTAATCTCTATATATAGTTTTCTAATTTTTATTCATTAAAGAGAGAACTTTTGGAGGAACTTTACCACAAACCCTAGGTCGAATTTTCACCTTCTTGTAAGGGTTTCAAACCCTTCTTTCATCCATGTTTGATTAATGATAAGTCTTCCGATAATCATTAAATATGTCTATGTGTTATTTGATTCTATCTTATGCTTGTCTTTACTTTAACATGCTAGGCTAGGTTTGTTTATGTTTGCTTAGATGTAATGAAACCTAGCTATTGATTATTGGTTGATTGTTTGTTATTAGTTGTTGTGGATGAATGATTTCGATGTTAGGCTTAAGAAAACTGGCTAATCTCCAATTGGTAACTTGCTTGAACGTCTTAAGAAATATGAATCGGATGTGTACTACGATTTTAATGGTTGTATTTGATGCATGAGTGACTACTAAGGATGACATGCTAGGAGCTAGTTTTCGGCTCGACATAGGAAGAGGTAGAAGCTTATAGAGTTGGGGAAGATCATACATGGCCCCACGAACGGTATTAAGGAATATAACCCGTCATCCACGCAATTGTAACAAACTTTTCAATTAATAAAAGATAGCTAGGGAGTAGTGAAATCTAAGTAAACACGTTTCTCTCATTATTGTTTTTCTCAACATTTTCTTTCTTGTTATTTTATTTTTATTGCATTTGTAGTTAATTGTGTTAGTTGACTAGCAACTAATTCCGCCCACTCTTTCAATACCCGAGAGTTTTACTTGCTTTCCATAAAATATAAAAATACGAAAAGAATCACCCCTCACCTCTAGAACTAGTTAGATTAAGTTTCAATCCTAACAAACACTATTCCGCAAGTAGAACGATCAATCCTCCGGTACTTGCCACTACACTATACTACATCGGTCAGGTACACTACCTGGTGGGATTGCAAGCTTCTCGAGATCCCTCGAGAGGTAAAACCTTTTGAGTAGGCGCAATCCCACGCATCAATCTCTAACGTATAACATGTATCTTATATCAACTTAAACTCTAAGACCCGTGTAATAACTATGTCTTGCATGTTCTTAGCTAAATTTCGAGACTTTTGTAGATCTTGAATTTGTGCTTCTTCGGTGATCTACGGTTGGTACATCATTCAAGTCCGGGACTTCATTTCAGTTTGGAACTTTTGTAGCCTTGGACTTTTTATCCTTTGCACTCGAACGTCGACGGGTACTTTTCTGAACAGCAGGATCACGTATGTCAACAGATTCAGGTTAGAATATCCCTCTCACCTTCATTAACATGTTTTTATTGACAAACGACGACGCTTTGCTAAAAACATTCTTGAATTATCGCATGTTATTTTCAATAGCAAGATCATCTTCATGTTCACTAGAAGGACCATCTTCAGGTTCACTAGAATGTCCATTTTCAGGCGGTGGCCTATTGATAATAGGCCACGGAACAGATAGGGTTTTCCAATAAATATCAATTGCATCCAATGGAATGGGCCATTCTGCATTCTTTAAAAGTGACTTATATAAATTACTGATATTAGCGGGGAAAAATAACTTGATAGTTGATGAGTATCTAAATACTCATCATTTTATACTAATCTGAACTGCCAAAACATACAAAAACACTCAAATATGCATCATAATACTTAAAATATCTTAGAAGTGTGTTTTATATGTTTCAAATGCAAAATAATCAAAAACAGATGAAAAACGTACAAAGTTTGCATAATTGGCAGTTTCAGTCCCTCAAGTTTCATAAATTGGCAAAACTAGTCCCTGGTTATTCTAAAAACATGAAAATGTCATCAAAGGTCCTTTTTAATCATAAAGTTACATATTTAGTCCTTTGGTGCAAAAGTTTCATAAAATTACAAGTCTAGTCCCTGTACTTTGGAAATTGACAGAAATGGTCCCTGGGATGTAAAAACTTTGAGAAAAGCAATTTTGGTCCTTATACTAATAATCTTTTGCAGGAATGGTCCTTGGTGTTAAGTTTGGTGAAATTACATAATTGGTCCTTCAAGTTTGGCAGTTTGTCAGTTTTGGTCCCTGGACTTTCAGAGAATGGCATAATTGGCCCCTGATGGAAAATTTTGGATAAAAAGTCAATTTTGGTACTTGGATAATATCAAGTTGTCAAATTTGATCCCTGGTTGAAAGTTTTGGAGAAGTTACATGTTAAGTCCCTGGAGTTTGGCAGTTTGGCAAAAATAGTCCCCGGATATTTTAAAAATAAAATATATCAAAAATAAACCGTGTACTATTCACATATGGCATTTATGACCCTTGTGATAATTTTGGAATAATGCCACAAACAGCCCTCAACTTTATCCAAATTACATTTTTGGTCCTTGTTTAGTTACTTATACAAACGGACCCTTATTGTTATTAAACCAAACCAAACAAAAACCCAAGATAACAAACCAAGCCCACCCTACTAGTCCTAGGCCCATGTGAACCCCAGCCCAGTCCACCCTTGGTCAAAGACCCGGTCAACACAAACCAAAACCATCCCCGTCACCCTTTTCTTCCCTCCAATACCACCCTTCACCACTGCAAACCCAAACCACTCCTCCACCTCAGTGGTTTCACCACCACTTGACCACCAACTATCTTCCTTATCCCTACACCTCACCCAATCCCATTAATTTCCCAGAAATCCCTCACACGCATAATCTGACACCCTTGACCCTTTGGCGCCAAGAAATTATTTAAACGGCCAAGATCAATTAGGCTTTATCAACGGTTGGGAAATGGTGGGATATGTCTCTGTGGGTCCCAAGAACCTTAAAAGTCTCTACATAAGCCAAAGGAAGCAGAAGAACCAAATTATTAGTGTAACTTAGGTAAAAAGTAGTCGTAGGTAGTATAGTTTCCTTATTCAGTTGTAATCTCCATTAAAAACACTTGTACTCAGTTAGTTTCATGTAATTTAATCTTTAAATCAAGATAATTTCAAGTTTCAGTTTATGCCATTTTCATAGAATTTCAAAAATCTCAATAGGTTCAACTGTTGTTGTTTATTGTTGTTTGTTGGATTTCTCAGCTCAATAAAGCCTTGACAAAGCTTAATTAAGCTTTTGAAATCATTAAAACAGATATATGTATTAAAAAGAAAAATTCCAAAAGAAATCAAGAAAAATAGAAAATAAATAAAAAAATAGTGTTTGAATAGAGAAGAAGGATTGAGAAGGTGCATTCTGGATTATTTTGGTGTTAGAAACCTTTTGGAAGGTTGTTAGGTGGTTTACAGTCCATGGTTATTTGTTTCTCAGTCACACACCATTTGTAAGTTATAGCTTTGTTTTATGCATTCTCTTGTTCTTATTGTTATTTGTGGAAATCTTGTGTTCATTAAGTTTTAATTAGTGTAGTTAATCTGTTGTAAGACTTGGAATCAGTATATTTAGTCTTAAAATCTAAGTTAGTAGCATGATCAAGATTTAAGGAGGTGTTTGGAACTATCTGTTTTGATAAGCATTTGTTGATTTTATTGACTAAGGTTGTGTTGAATACTCTTATCTGTGGTAAAATAGCATAGAACAACCATTGCATAAGTAATGGTTACCTAAGAAAGTCAAAATCACCTCTAATATTGCTAATCAGTTAACTGATTGGTCATTAGGATCATAGACTCATCAAATCTGTTCTAAAGTAGTTCATATAGTTTAATTTGGTTTCATTTAAGCTTAGTGCATCTTATTCTGTCATTAGATTAAGCTCAAAACTCAAATAAGTCAAAGTAGCTCAAGTTCTATCAAAGTCAAATTTCTGTTTCTCAGATTTTCTCAATTCTTCAAGGAATTGTTTAGAATTTAGGAATAGGATCTAGGATTTGAATCTTGTTCCTAGTGATAGATTACCAGCTCAAATTTGATTTCTCACCTTCATCATATTTTTAGCATTTTTCCTTTGGGCCCCACTCACCCCCAAACTAGGCTGCAGGGCAAACAACTGCCCTGTGCAGCAGACCAGTCAGTCAGCACCACCACTTTGTGGTGGTTTTGTGACCAACCCAGTGGGCCCCACACCATAAAACCAGTTCCATACAACTCCCCTCCTACCAGACCCTTAAGGTTGACCAATTGTTTGACCTACACCTCAGTGGACCCCACCTAGAATAAGCTACCAAATCTGTCCCCATTCTGTGTTGCTATTGAGTTTTGGAATAGCTTATTTGTTCTTATCAGCTTATCTACTGAGCTTATTTGATCAAATTAAGCTTTGACTAATCCAACTAACTTATTAGAGTCAGAAAATACCAAGGTGGGTCCCACACAAGCTCATTTGAGCTTATTTCCCATCTTAGTCAACCAAAGTCAACTGTGGAAGCAATAAGCTTCCACAGTGCTTAATAATAAGCTATAAAATTATTGTTTTTATTAAAGTTGCTTGTTTTTATATATAAATTAGTTTTGTAAAATAAAAATCCAGAAAAAACAACATAAAAATAAGTGATAGTTTCTATTTAATTTAATTTAATTTTAATTTTCATTTTTAGATTTTAATTAAGTAATTTGTGTTTTTATATTTTTATTAATTTCCTTATAGGTTAAAGTTATTTAAATAATTTTCTTAGATTTTTATATTGTGATTTGATATTTATTAGAATTAAAAATAGTTTTATTAATAATTAATAAATAAGTAAGTTATAAATAGCATAATTAATTTTTATATAGTAACACCTATATTTTATATTTTTCCTAGCTTCTATAAGTCATAAGATAATTTTAGAAATTTTCTTGTGATTTATACTGTTCATTTAATAGTTTTTATAATTTAAATAGTTTAAATAGTAATTAAATAATAAATAGAATAATAAATAGTAAACTAGTTTTAAAATATATAAAATAAAGTTTTTATAATTTTTTAGGATTCCCATGATGGTTAATTATATATATAAAATTTTTCATAATTTTCTAAGTTAGTTTAATAATATTTGTAATTTAAATTAGTTTAAATAGTTTAATTAAGATAAATAGTTTTTAAATAATAAAAAGCTCACAAAAAGACAAAAAGATTTATTTTTATTTTTTATACTTTCTTCAAGTTCATTTTAAGTTTTAGAAATTATTTTTATAAGTTTTTAGTTTAATTTGTAGTATTTATCATTTTTAGTTTAATTTTAATTAAATAGTTAAATAGTTTTTAATTAAATAATTAATAATAAATAATATAATAATCTAAAAAATAGTTTTATTTTTAGTTTAATTTTATTTTAAATTTAAGTTTATAGAATTTTCATTTTTAACCCTTATAGTTTATTTTTCTTAAAACTCACCTTTTTCTCAGTACGCAGTCGCGTCTGATTTTAAATTGGTGTACGTTTATACGTTTTAGATACCTAGTTTTCACGTAATAGTTAATTTAGTTTTCCTAAGTTATTTTAAGTTATAAAACCCTAGGTAATCACACACACACACACTTTATACCTTTCCTGTTCACATTCACTCAATCACAGATTCGTTTTTAATCATCACAACCTCGTTGGGACTTTACGACCCGGGAAAACACTGTATTCCTCGGAAGCATTTGCCTTTGATTAGTTTGACTTTACTTTTGACCATTCACAAGTGGTTGAGAAATAAAAGATAACTAGTTTAAGGCGAATCAAAATTTGGCGCCGCTGCCGGGGAGGTTGTGCGCTTATTTTAAACGATTTTGCGTATTAGTGAATCTGGATATACATCCATTGTATATTTACCATCTTTTATCCATATTTTAATAAAACAAAACACAAAAATATTCACCTTACACCCCTGCCTATTTGATTCTTCATTTCTCATCCCCACAACTCTTTGATTCTACATTCTTCCACTTGTCCCATAATTAATTCTAATGGCATCTCTCGATGACGATTTCTTTAAACAAAGGGCCTGTAAAAGTAAAGTTGAAAAACTTATGGCCTTGTCAAAAATGTCGAGATGTTATGTTGATTATGATGGACCTTCGATTCCTATTCCCTCTCCGGTGAGGGAAAGAGATCATGAAACCGAGGTGACAAAGGACCTTGTACTTTCCTCTGACGATGGAGGTGCTAAATATGTCCAAACCACGGTTGTCCAAAAACCTGAGCTCACAAATGCTCCTAAACCTTCAAGAATCAATCCTGATCTTTCACGGTTTACGGTTAAAAGTTTGTCAAGCAAACGTACAGAGCTTAGGGCAATTACTGAAAAGAACGATTTGCCTAATCTTCACAATTATCAAAAACAAAAACCCGAGGCCATAACGGAAGTGGTGGAAATTGCTAGCTCTCAGAGCACACCACTTGTCCCACCTCCAGATTTTGTCCCATGTGACGGTTGTGGTGAGCCTCTTTTCGGTTTTCCATGTCGTTGGTGTACATGTGTACAATGTGGTAATGATATTCAAAATGGGAGTTGTTTGTTTTGTGGATCGAGTAATTCATTTGCTTATGATCCTAATCAAAACTCATTCAACGACTCCTCAAATTTGTCCAACTACCCATCACATTCATACGAGCAAGAATCATATTATACAAATCTCAATGATGCTTCGTATCAAAATACACCAAGCCAGACTCAACAGTTTAACTGTTGTGAGTACTGTGGAGGTCCACACTTTAGCTCTGATTGTCAAACAAGGAATCCATTTCCTTGTAACAATTACGACTATCCGTTTCAAGACCCACCTCCACAGTACCAAATGAACCAAGCAACTCCTCATATCCAGCAAGACCCTTATATAGAGGTTTTTGAGAAACTCAAAGATTTTAAGGAGGAGTTGGCTAATATGTTGCTTCGCCATGATCCAAGTTCTTCTTGTGTATATTGTGGGGGTCCTCATAATGATGATCAATGTCAACCTTCCGGTTTTGACACATCCACACCTCCACAATTTCCACTCATTCAAAATTCTCGTGATAAATCTATCACAGAATTACTTGCTGAAGAACGAGATTCTGGGAAAAGCATGGAAGATTTAATTGCTGAGCAAAGAGTAGCCAAAATACGTGCCAATATTCGCTATGCTGCTTTTTTGTGAGTACGATGATGACAGTGATGATGATGATAACATTGTTATCATTCAAAAAGATTCATCGAGTTCATCAGTTGAGACTTCTTCCATGGAAATACAGGGAGAAAAGAATATAACTGAATCACCAGCTGCAGAAATAATGGAACTTGTAGACTCCATTACTGCTAGTCCTTCTCAGCTCCCTCTGTATGATGTTATCACACCCGAGGTTCCCACTTACTCTCTGAGCATGGGGGACGAGCATCTTGACACTATTCCTGCAAAGGAATCTGACGAATTCATAAAGTCTAGTGTTGAGAACCTTGTCCCAATCCCAAGTGAGTCACAGGGAATTCTTGATCTTATGTATGATATTCCTTTCACCCCTGATAATCCAAATGAACAAATTGAGACTGTCTCTGATTCCAGTAATGATTTTTTATCTTATGGAGACATCGAATTTGTTGATGCATCACTTCCCGAGTCTTATGATGACTATCTTTTTGAAGAATTCGCTAATGAACTCTCTCATATGGATCCCATCCCACCAAGGGATGAAAATGAAGTCTTTGACTTTGAAGCGGATTTGAGAGAGTTAGAATTCTTACCTACTCATGATCCTGCGTTTGAACTCACTCAGATCAAACCACTTCCTCCGGAAAGTGAAAATGATTTGGACGAATTCGAGGCTTTTATGACTGAAGATAGTTCAATTTCATACGAAGTTGATGATAATTATCTTGATCCCGAGGGGGACATTCTTTTTCTAGAAAGTTTGTTAAACGAAGATCCATTTCCCCCTCTTCCACAACTTCATAATAAGGAAATCAAATCAGTTGAGGAAACTGATAAATTTTCTGAGATCAAGCTTAAGGACTTGCCTCCTCCACTTGAATATGCATTTCTTGAGGAGGAAGTTCTTATCTTAATTGCTATTCAGATCTCCCTACTTTCCTTCACCTACCAGGTGATTTCTCCTATTCTTCACTCCTTCGGGAATGAAGACACTATCTTTGACCCCGGCATTCTCATTTATAAATTATGAGCCGGTTACTTATCTCATCGGTGTGGAACTTTCACGTGCTTCAAATGTTTATCCAAACATCTTGAATGAAAGTCCGATTGAGATTGTATCTTCCACTTACTTCCCTATAGATTTTTAAATTGCTTTTTCTCCCGGCCTGTTCAGGACCTATTTATTACAGTTAACCGTTCACAAGCGGTCAGCTTGCGTGATAAACCTGACAGTTTGGGAGGAAAGAAATCAAATACGGGGTCGAGTCCGGCTAGTGACTCGGGAATCAAAAACATTAGCAAAAACATGGGCTTGTCACCCGTGTGTACCACCCTAGTGTGGGGGAGATACCCCACATGTTGTATATATATATATATATATATCCTCTAAAAAAAATAAAAAAAAAATAAAAAATAAAAAAAAAAATAATTGTATGTATATACATCTTAAATAAAGGCTATGGAATATTTTCTTCTTACGTTCTAAGTTCGGTTTAACACCCGGTACTTTGAATATTGAGGACAATATTCAGTTCTAAGTGTGGGGGGAGATTCGTTATTCTAACGAATTTAAACACATGTTCCATCAAGAACCCCCATTTTAGCCAAAATTTTAAAATTTTTTCTCACTTAGAACGCAATAAATGGTATCAATCCTCCATGTCTAACCCACAACAGGATTGGCTAATCCAGGAGCAAACGGTTCTTGGTAAAGATAACTCAAACCCGTTTATGGCTTGCAATTTGCCAAAAATTGTATGGTTCCTCAACTCCCCATTATCCTAAAAAGCTAATGAGTTGGCTAGCCCGCAAGATTATGGCTTGTGGTAAAGGCAGTGAAAAACCATAATTGGTAATCAGCTCACCAAGATGTTGACTATTCCATCAAGAGTTGGCTAGTCCAGAAGCAAACGGCTTTTGGTAAAGACTAATCAAATCCGTTGACAGCTGGTGGTTTGCTCAAAATCACACGGTTATCAGGTGTGCCACAGTTCTTACACCTGGCTACTCCAGAAGTGATGGCTTTTGGTAAAGAGTTTTTCAAATCCATTAAGTTTTTCTCAATAGATTGCTAGGGACTAGCAATAGTTTAGTGTGGGGGATTGATGAGTATCTAAATACTCATCATTTTATACTAATCTGAACTGCCAAAACATACAAAAACACTCAAATATACATCATAATACTTAAAATATCTTAGAAGTGTGTTTTATATGTTTCAAATGCAAAATAATCAAAAACAGATGAAAAACGTACAAAGTTTGCATAATTGGCAGTTTCAGTCCCTCAAGTTTTATAAATTGGCAAAACTAGTCCCTGGTTATTCTAAAAACATGAAAATGTCATCAAAGGTCCTTTTTAATCATAAAGTTACATATTTAGTCCTTTGGTGCAAAAGTTTCATAAAATTACAAGTCTAGTCCCTGTACTTTGGAAATTGACAGAAATGGTCCCTGGGATGTAAAAACTTTGAGAAAAGCAATTTTGGTCCTTATACTAATAATCTTTTGCAGGAATGGTCCTTGGTGTTAAGTTTGGTGAAATTACATAATTGGTCCTTCAAGTTTGGCAGTTTGTCAGTTTTGGTCCCTGGACTTTCAGAGAATGGCATAATTGGCCCCTGATGGAAAATTTTGGATAAAAAGTCAATTTTGGTACTTGGATAATATCAAGTTGTCAAATTTGATCCCTGGTTGAAAGTTTTGGAGAAGTTACATGTTAAGTCCATGGAGTTTGGCAGTTTGGCAAAAATAGTCCCCGGATATTTTAAAAATAAAATATATCAAAAATAAACCGTGTACTATTCACATATGGCATTTATGACCCTTGTGATAATTTTGGAATAATGCCACAAACAGCCCTCAACTTTATCCAAATTACATTTTTGGTCCTTGTTTAGTTACTTATACAAACGGACCCTTATTGTTATTAAACCAAACCAAACAAAAACCCAAGATAACAAACCAAGCCCACCCTACTAGTCCTAGGCCCATGTGAACCCCAGCCCAGTCCACCCTTGGTCAAAGACCCGGTCAACACAAACCAAAACCATCCCCGTCACCCTTTTCTTCCCTCCAATACCACCCTTCACCACTGCAAACCCAAACCACTCCTCCACCTCAGTGGTTTCACCACCACTTGACCACCAACTATCTTCCTTATCCCTACACCTCACCCAATCCCATTAATTTCCCAGAAATCCCTCACACGCATAATCTGACACCCTTGACCCTTTGGCGCCAAGAAATTATTTAAACGGCCAAGATCAATTAGGCTTTATCAACGGTTGGGAAATGGTGGGATATGTCTCTGTGGGTCCCAAGAACCTTAAAAGTCTCTACATAAGCCAAAGGAAGCAGAAGAACCAAATTATTAGTGTAACTTAGGTAAAAAGTAGTCGTAGGTAGTATAGTTTCCTTATTCAGTTGTAATCTCCATTAAAAACACTTGTACTCAGTTAGTTTCATGTAATTTAATCTTTAAATCAAGATAATTTCAAGTTTCAGTTTATGCCATTTTCATAGAATTTCAAAAATCTCAATAGGTTCAACTGTTGTTGTTTATTGTTGTTTGTTGGATTTCTCAGCTCAATAAAGCCTTGACAAAGCTTAATTAAGCTTTTGAAATCATTAAAACAGATATATGTATTAAAAAGAAAAATTCCAAAAGAAATCAAGAAAAATAGAAAATAAATAAAAAAATAGTGTTTGAATAGAGAAGAAGGATTGAGAAGGTGCATTCTGGATTATTTTGGTGTTAGAAACCTTTTGGAAGGTTGTTAGGTGGTTTACAGTCCATGGTTATTTGTTTCTCAGTCACACACCATTTGTAAGTTATAGCTTTGTTTTATGCATTCTCTTGTTCTTATTGTTATTTGTGGAAATCTTGTGTTCATTAAGTTTTAATTAGTGTAGTTAATCTGTTGTAAGACTTGGAATCAGTATATTTAGTCTTAAAATCTAAGTTAGTAGCATGATCAAGATTTAAGGAGGTGTTTGGAACTATCTGTTTTGATAAGCATTTGTTGATTTTATTGACTAAGGTTGTGTTGAATACTCTTATCTGTGGTAAAATAGCATAGAACAACCATTGCATAAGTAATGGTTACCTAAGAAAGTCAAAATCACCTCTAATATTGCTAATCAGTTAACTGATTGGTCATTAGGATCATAGACTCATCAAATCTGTTCTAAAGTAGTTCATATAGTTTAATTTGGTTTCATTTAAGCTTAGTGCATCTTATTCTGTCATTAGATTAAGCTCAAAACTCAAATAAGTCAAAGTAGCTCAAGTTCTATCAAAGTCAAATTTCTGTTTCTCAGATTTTCTCAATTCTTCAAGGAATTGTTTAGAATTTAGGAATAGGATCTAGGATTTGAATCTTGTTCCTAGTGATAGATTACCAGCTCAAATTTGATTTCTCACCTTCATCATATTTTTAGCATTTTTCCTTTGGGCCCCACTCACCCCCAAACTAGGCTGCAGGGCAAACAACTGCCCTGTGCAGCAGACCAGTCAGTCACCACCACCACTTTGTGGTGGTTTTGTGACCAACCCAATGGGCCCCACACCATAAAACCAGTTCCATACAACTCCCCTCCTACCAGACCCTTAAGGTTGACCAATTGTTTGACCTACACCTCAGTGGACCCCACCTAGAATAAGCTACCAAATCTGTCCCCATTCTGTGTTGCTATTGAGTTTTGGAATAGCTTATTTGTTCTTATCAGCTTATCTACTGAGCTTATTTGATCAAATTAAGCTTTGACTAATCCAACTAACTTATTAGAGTCAGAAAATACCAAGGTGGGTCCCACACAAGCTCATTTGAGCTTATTTCCCATCTTAGTCAACCAAAGTCAACTGTGGAAGCAATAAGCTTCCACAGTGCTTAATAATAAGCTATAAAATTATTGTTTTTATTAAAGTTGCTTGTTTTTATATATAAATTAGTTTTGTAAAATAAAAATCCAGAAAAAACAACATAAAAATAAGTGATAGTTTCTATTTAATTTAATTTAATTTTAATTTTCATTTTTAGATTTTAATTAAGTAATTTGTGTTTTTATATTTTTATTAATTTCCTTATAGGTTAAAGTAATTTAAATAATTTTCTTATATTTTTATAATGTGATTTGATATTTATTAGAATTAAAAATAGTTTTATTAATAATTAATAAATAAGTAAGTTATAAATAGCATAATTAATTTTTATATAGTAACACCTATATTTTATATTTTTCCTAGCTTCTATAAGTCATAATATAATTTTAGAAATTTTCTTGTGATTTATACTGTTCATTTAATAGTTTTTATAATTTAAATAGTTTAAATAGTAATTAAATAATAAATAGAATAATAAATAGTAAACTAGTTTTAAAATATATAAAATAAAGTTTTTATAATTTTTTAGGATTCCCATGATGGTTAATTAGATATAAAAAATTTTTCATAATTTTCTAAGTTAGTTTAATAATATTTGTAATTTAAATTAGTTTAAATAGTTTAATTAAGATAAATAGTTTTTAATTAATAAAAAGCTCACAAAAAGACAAAAAGATTTATTTTTATTTTTTATACTTTCTTCAAGTTCATTTTAAGTTTTAGAAATTATTTTTATAAGTTTTTAGTTTAATTTGTAGTATTTATCATTTTTAGTTTAATTTTAATTAAATAGTTAAATAGTTTTTAATTAAATAATTAATAATAAATAATATAATAATCTAAAAAATAGTTTTATTTTTAGTTTAATTTTATTTTAAATTTAAGTTTATAGAATTTTCATTTTTAACCCTTATAGTTTATTTTTCTTAAAACTCACCTTTTTCTCAGTACGCAGTCGCGTCTGATTTTAAATTGGTGTACGTTTATACGTTTTAGATACCTAGTTTTCACGTAATAGTTAATTTAGTTTTCCTAAGTTATTTTAAGTTATAAAACCCTAGGTAATCACACACACACACACTTTATACCTTTCCTGTTCACATTCACTCAATCACATATTCGTTTTTAATCATCACAACCTCGTTGGGACTTTACGACCCGGGAAAACACTGTATTCCTCGGAAGCATTTGCCTTTGATTAGTTTGACTTTACTTTTGACCATTCACAAGTGGTTGAGAAATAAAAGATAACTAGTTTAAGGCGAATCAATAGTCATAAAATTAATATACTTACGACGAATTCGATAGAATTCCATTTCCAGAAAGCATGGTAGTCCATAAACTGACCGCAGCTGATGACTATAATCTTCTGCGGCGATCGATAGGTGGAGTTCTTTTAACATGAGTCTGAGAGCAAATTTGGAATCTTTATACCACAATTCTGCAAATAGTGGTATATTACAGTTATTTATTTTTTCGTTTATGCTTCTATTAAAAGAATCTTTTATCGCAGTTTCTTGTGAAATGAGAATCCTATCAATCGAACTCAACAACGTGTCTAAGTTGGACTGTGTGCCGCCCAAATATAATTTCAACAATGTGTGTTGACTCTCAACTCTACACGTTGTTGTCTGGCCAAATCTACGATATTGATCGGTAATAAAACAAATAAAGTTGTCTGAGTAATCTTGCAGCCAGTTATTCAGATACTGAGCAATATCTGGAAAAAAAACAATGAATTAAGAAAAGGTCACTCGGGTGCTTATTTATTAAATAATAAAAACATTGAATTAATAATTAAGTACCCGCATGGTTGACCAATAGTTCTTGTAGGTGTTTTTAATATTGCTCGAACATGGGGCGTGTCGGAGATTTGACCATCCAATCCCATGTCCATTTAATGGACTCATACTCTTCTAACGAATTGCATCTATTTTTGCAATACTGGAGTATATGTTGTGAAATGTGCCATCGACAGAGTATTCTGTTAGCTTTCGGGAATTCTGCACTACATGCCCCAATCAACGCTAAATCTCTGTAAGTGACGATGACACGCGGGTAATATCTTTCGTCTATCACATCCTTCACACGTTGCAATACCCATTGAAAGTTAGCCCTTTTTCACTGTTTAAAAAGCTATACACCATTGAAAATGTTTTATTTGTTGAGGTTAGTCCAATAATTTCCAAAAACGGCAATTTAAACAGTGTGGTATTGTATGTGGAGTCCATTAGCATTAGGTTGATATAAATAAATGACTAAAAACGTTATTCATATCTTTCGATATCTCTATGTTTTGATAATCACAAAACGAAAACTCATCAAACCAAAGATTATGACATAAACAAGTATTTAGTAGTAAATATTCATCTTTACCATTAAATCACTTAAGGTATGGATAAACAAAGTGTCTAATGTATTACAAGATCAAAGGAACATTTTCGTTAATCACTAGATATTTAAAAAATGTCACAAAACATTTTATATCTTTTGTAAAACATTTTTGGAATTAAAAGAATATGTTTTATTCATTACAAATTTGTGAATTCAAATTTTCAACCAAAAATGGCAAATCTAATCCAGAAAAATTCCCCTCACAAAAGGACAAGAAAATCCAACGTTCAGGAGGGCGGCCCCCTTAATTATACTAGGCGGCCCCCTTAATCATTAAGGGGACCGCCCCCTAATTAAGGGGACCGGCACGCTCCAGAACAGTATTTTCTGGCCCTATAAATATTTGATCATTCCACATATTTTTCTCACCTTTTTGCACTAAAAACTTTCTGATTTAAACATCCCTCTCCATCCTCTAAAAATCCTTTGATCTTATATACTTTGATCTTTGTTTCAAAGTGATTCAAGCCTCAACACTCAAGTGCAAAGAGAAGAATACTTCTATTAGAAGTATTACAACTTAGTATCATCTTGCTATCTAAGTTGTTTGTTTATTTCATCTTGTTGATCTTTCATATTTTGGTGAATAAGGTGTATGTATTAGTTTGCTAGATTTAGTTGTAGAATCTAGAATTGTTGTAAGTGTGAAGTGGAGTTTGAAGTGAAGAAGTAGTGTTGGATAGTAGTGAAGATAGGATAGAGTGGCAATAGTGACTAGTAGTGAAGTAATTGAAGCTTCCAAGTGGAGAAGATTTCAAGACATTAGTGGACTAAAGTTGTGAAAACTCTAGTGGCTTGAAGGTGCAAATATATTATTGGTTTGAAGTTGCGAAAACATTGGTGCTTTGAAGTTGTGAAGTAGCAAGACATTGAAGTCGTGAAGTATTTTGTGAAGGCGTGAAGATACTCGTGGTGTGAAGACGTATTGAAGAAGTAAAAGGTGTGAAGAAGTTTTGGTGTGTTATTTGGTGTGAGATTGGTTCTAGCTACGATTAGAACTCGACATCTTGCTTTGTGTCGTTAATTGGTGTAAGCATTTGGTGTGTACGGTTTTCTCCGCCATAAGGGAGGTTATTGACTTAGTGAAGAAAACTCTCGAGTTCGGTGCTCGGAGAGTGGAGTAGGGAAGGAAGGTGTCCTTGTAGCCGAACCACTATAAATCCTTTGTCTCTCGGTTTGATCTTTCCAGCTCTCATTCTTTACTTATTTACTTACTTGCTTCTCGTACATTATTATTATTGTGTGTTGTGTATATATTGGTTTCACATAAAGATCAAACTAGGTTCCTTTCAAAACATTAATTATACATTAGTAAATTAAAAGTATATACAATCATTAAAACAAATATACATATATAAATACAAACTTATAATCAAGTGAGATATATGAAATTATAATTTCTATTCAACACTTTAAATAAGTAGTATCTATGTGACATATGTGAATTAATTTGTATCTATACTTTAGCTTCAAAGGTTTTTGCAAATTATTATCAATTCTTTGAAAGTGAACTTTTATTAAACTAAAAATACATAAAACTATTCAACCCCCCCCCCCCTTCTAGTTTTCCACAATTGGTATCAAGAGCCACGTCTAGCAAGATTTTTAAAATAGATTGTATTTTAAAACTTGTAACGATCTATGGAATTTGAAAAATATTTAGAAGGGAAATTTGCACAACAACCACTTTTATTTGAAAATGATCATTTTCTTGAATGGAAAAACAAATTTGAAAATTATGTGAAATCAATAGATCCTGATCTTTGGCATATCATTTCAATTGATGATCTTAAACCAACCAAAATAGATTAAAATCAATATAATAATCTTCAAACCAAAATTGATAAAAACACTAAAGCCAAATTACTTATTTGTAAAACTCTACCAAGAGTTAAATATGAAAGATTATTTCGTTGTAAAACGGCAAATGATATTTGGAAATGTCTTTTAAAGTTTCACCAAGAGAAATGTAGAATCAAAGATGATAAACTTGATATTGCACAAGAAATAATTAATCTAGAAAATTTAGTAAATAAATATTTAGTTGAAACAAACACATGTACTACTAGTTCAAATGTGATCATTGAAGGTATCTATAACGAAGAATACATGAGCCAAATCCGAAGAAAGAGCGTGAATAAATCATGGTGCAACAAGTGCAAAGATGACAATGATAATACGGCTTATGAGAATATTCAAATAAATGCGAACACAAGTATTGATGGGAAGAACTACATGCTTCTAGATCCAAGCGAAACTACAAACAAAACATGGAGCAACATGGACAATGAAATTGATCACCGTATAGCATGTGAAGAATGTAGAACTACAAATAAGGTACAATCCAAAACCAAACATTTTTGCTATGATCAATTTATATTAGAATTTTCAAAAATGGAAAACAACTTCAAACATTCTTGCAACATTGACTCAAAAATTATTTTTAAAAATGAATCTTCAACATCCGCTGAAAACAACTTTGAAAAAGAAATAATTTTAGAAGATAAAATGTCTAGACTTGAAAGTAATATTGAAATTGATCTTGAATGTAAAAAATGTCAAAACTACAAACATGAAATTAAAATGGAAAATGAAAGAGCAAAAACATTGGCAAAATTCAAAAATAGTTCTAAATCTTTAAAATATCTTCTCAACATTCAAAAGTCATTTTATGATAAAACCGGCTTAGGATTTATCATAAATAATCCTTCAACAAATGTATCAAAACAAATAAAATTTGTTAAACCTAGTGAATAAATTTAGAACTAATACTATCAATACTCATTATCTATTGCTCTAGTCACGAAAGTCATTGTTTGTTAATTAAAACAAACTATTGGTGAATTCTTGTACTTATCGACGACATCCTCATCATGTGCATTCAAATGCAATGGATGTTCTCATCTAACCAACTAGGACCCATGAGAATCTGGGTACCAAGCTTTTTATCATGTTTAGGTAATTAACGAACGAAGAGTCTTTTACGTGTTGTTTTACTCATCTCGCTTTATTACCTTTGACGGCTATTGGTTTCAATCACGTTATTTCACATTCTGCAATCGTTTCGCCTATGACGTTGTTGCGGGAATCTTCTTGTCTCGGCATTTTGTTCTTCGCTCTTGGAGTATAGGTATCATGGTGTGTCCGTTACTATTTTAAGATGAAGCCTCCAAATTACAATTTTTATTTGCCTTCACGACTTGTGATGATTGATGTGATCGATTAAGCATCTCGGTTCTAGCTCCCTTGATTTCTATTGCGTTGGAATGTTACTTGGCTACTTTGACATGTTTTGGGCAAACTTCTATGATTTCTTCCATTACCCTCATGCCTACTCTTAAAGAAAAGCTGGACCTGAGATAAGTTCTCTTTTCAAAAACTTGCCAATAATACATTACATTTTAGAATGCTTCAATTAGTATGTGAATATGATTTAACTGATAAGTTGCCATGCTTTTAGATTATTAACACTAATATATGCATATATGATATTAGCATTATTAACCTTCTTGTTGTTTTGTCTATTATCATTTTTCTTAATCTTCTATGATCTATAGTAGAACCCTTCCACTTAAGCTATATGATCTTACTAGTTGCATTAATAGATGTATTATAATTGAGATTTGTTTGCAACTTGATATTATGATGTTCTTTGTATACATATATACATATATACACACATGTCTATCTTGTATCCATGAACTATTTACCTTGCTCCTTCCTGTCCCATTGCATTTAGATCATATGTATCTATCATTTCACTTTAATATCTTTAGGTGTCATTAAAGATGATTATGTGTGACAATGGGCTTAATTGATTCTCTTGAGCATGATAAGCTTCCATTTCAAATCCCTCACTTGCAACTTCTTGATTATCATGATCAAAACATCATGTTTAAAACTTCTCTCTTTTTGAATGAAATATTTTTTTTGAAACAATTTACTTAACTAAAATTTCTTTCATAACCATTATTTCAATCAAAAACAAGATTGAAATTTTTTTGTTACATGTTATGAAACAAAATTCAATCTATGTTATTGTAATGCACACTTGAATTTATTTTAAAACATTGTTGAATAAAACTAAAAACATTTTGCTTAAAACACATTTAACTTTCTCACATGTGTCATACACTTCTATTGGAAATGACATTCACAATTTAATCAAATTATTTCATGAGAATCATGGCTTGCCCATATGGATCTTGTTTGTAACAAGTCTTGAAGTCCATATAATCATGTCCACCTATTTGTTACTTATTAACAATCATCAATATGTTTGCTCTAGACTAAATGTTATCATCTTCATATAGTTACACATTTAACTTATTTGCCTTATTGCCTACTTTGTTGCATATCTTAATTGATATATTAATAGATAGCATGATTATTAGAAATTAATTGCCTAATTTAATTAATTCTATATCACTCTCTACATTCATGAATAGTATGCCCTATATTGCCTCAAAGAGTTGAACTTACTTGAATCCAAATCCAAAAACACAACCTTTTTGAAAATTTTCTGCCAAAAAACCCATTTCTGGCATTCTGGGAATCACCAGATGGGCAGCCCCCTTAATTATATAAGGCGGCCCCCTTAATGATTAAGGGGACCGGCCCTTAATTAAGGGGACCGGCCATCTGATGGTCGGGGATACTGTTTTCTTTATCACTTTTTGACCCATTTCAGCCTATACTTCCCAAAATTCACAAACATATTTTGTCCCATGCTATCCCTCAAAATTTACCTTCCTAAACCACATTTCTCATACACTATAAATACCCTCTTCCCATCATTAATGCCATCACACCCAAACATGTCATCTCCCAACAACCAAAAACCTAAGATTTCAAGAACCGAAAGGATCTCCGTCAAACCCATTTGGAGGAGGAAACTTGATTCTTGTCATAACTCAAGTGATGTTGTTCCAAGTCAACCAACTACTAAACCTCAAACCCACAATAATGACTCATCTCACAACCTATCACCCACTCATTCCCTCATTCATGCTTCTTCTTATGATGAACATGCTCAATCCCAAAACAACAATCCCAATCTCTCAATCAATACTTCACATGTTGCTCATTCAACAAAAACACCACTCACTCTTGGAGAACCTCTTCCACCCATTTCATGTTTTCATGACTACCCAAGCTCAACCATGTCTCCACCACCAAGAGTACCACCACCACATCCTATAACCTCACATGTCATTCCTATGTTGCATGTTCAAACCGTCACCCAAGACAACCATCATGTTCCACCATCATCACCTTCCTCCGAACACTTGAAGTTCGTTGAGGAGCTAAAAGAGGCTCATGAGCTTAGTGCTCTTTTAGCATTACATCTTGCACAACGCAATTTGGATCCAACCCAATCAAGCTCACCATCATCACCACACAACATCAACCAAGTTGAGAAGCATGTCAACAATTGCCCTTGTTGCATCTTCCTTCAACAACAAACCATTGCCTTGAATGAGCACTTCACTTGGATTGAGTATCTTCTTACAAGATCTCAACAAACATCATCACTTGAACAACATCAAAACCCTCAATCAACAAACCCTATCTCTAACCCACCACCTACAAGTTCCACATCTCCAAACTCACCAACATCTATGCAACCAAAAGTTTATCTCCACTAAACCACCAAGCATTTTATATGCTTATGTTTCTCATTTTCAAATAAAACCTTTCAACCATTTTGGGATTCAAGAAAGTTTGGTGACACTCCTTGTTAGCACAATAGGATGCTATACTTAGTCTTAGTATTCTATATTTATAGCTTTTGTAACAATGATTATGGGTTGACATAATCATTTTCTATCAATGAATGACTTAATATGTGTTCCTTATTATCTTTTGCCATGCTTATTACTTGTTGGTATTATGATATATGTGTTTGCTTGTGCTATGCTTGTGCTTCTAGTATTTTTCTTGCAAGAATCCCAATTCTCGAACCCTTGGTGCCCTCAAACGAGGGGGAGCATACATCAAGGGGGAGCTTCCTTTCTTTTGGCTTAAACCTTTTTGATTTTACAAAAAGGGGGAGAAGTGAATATAAACTCACTAAATACTTATCCAAAAATTAATTTTTGGATTTAATGAGTTTAGGTTTTGTAATCATTAAAAAGGGGGAGATTGTTGATATAAATATATGACTAAAAACGTTATTCATATCTTTCGATATCTCTATGTTTTGATAATCACAAAATGAAAACTCATCAAACCAAAGATTATGACATAAACAAGTATTTAGTAGTAAATACTCATCTTTACCATTAAATCACTTAAGGTATGGATAAACAAAGTGTCTAATGTATTACAAGATCAAATGAACATTTTTGTTAATCACTAGATATTTATAAAATGTCACAAAACATTTTATATCTTTTGTAAAACATTTTTGGAATTAAAAGAATATGTTTTATTCATTACAAATTTGTGAATTCAAATTTTCAACCAAAAATGGCAAATATAATCCAGAAAAATTCCCCTCACAAAAGGACAAGAAAATCCAACGTTCAAGAGGGCGGCCCCCTTAATTATACTAGGCGGCCCCCTTAATCATTAAGGGGACCGCCCCCTAATTAAGGGGACCGGCACGCTCCAGAACAGTATTTTCTGGCCCTATAAATATTGGATCATTCCACATATTTTTCTCACCTTTTTGCACTAAAAACTTTCTGATTTAAACATCCCTCTCCATCCTCTAAAAATCCTTTGATCTTATATACTTTGATCTTTGTTTCAAAGTGATTCAAGCCTCAACACTCAAGTGCAAAGAGAAGAATACTTCTATTAGAAGTATTACAACTTAGTATCATCTTGCTATCTAAGTTGTTTGTTTATTTCATCTTGTTGATCTTTCATATTTTGGTGAATAAGGTGTATGTATTAGTTTGCTAGATTTAGTTGTAGAATCTAGAATTGTTGTAAGTGTGAAGTGGAGTTTGAAGTGAAGAAGTAGTGTTGGATAGTAGTGAAGATAGGATAGAGTGGCAATAGTGACTAGTAGTGAAGTAATTGAAGCTTCCAAGTGGAGAAGATTTGAAGACATTAGTGGACTAAAGTTGTGAAGACTCTAGTGGCTTGAAGGTGCAAATATATTATTGGTTTGAAGTTGTGAAGACATTGGTGCTTTGAAGTTGTGAAGTAGCAAGACATTGAAGTCGTGAAGTATTTTGTGAAGGCGTGAAGATACTCGTGGTGTGAAGACGTATTGAAGAAGTAAAAGGTGTGAAGAAGTTGTGGTGTGTTATTTGGTGTGAGATTGGTTCTAGCTACGATTAGAACTCGACATCTTGCTTTGTGTCGTTAATTGGTGTAAGCATTTGGTGTGTACGGTTTTCTCCGCCATAAGGGAGGTTATTGACTTAGTGAAGAAAACTCTCGAGTTCGGTGCTCGGGGAGTGGAATAGGGCAAGGAAGGTGTCCTTGTAGCCGAACCACTATAAATCCTTTGTCTCTCGGTTTGATCTTTCCAACTCTCATTCTTTACTTATTTACTTACTTGCTTCTCGTACATTATTATTATTGTGTGTTGTGCATATATTGGTTTCACATAAAGATCAAACTAGGTTCCATTCAAAACATTAATTATACATTAGTAAATTAAAAGTATATACAATCATTAAAACACATATACATATATAAATACAAACTTATAATCAAGTGAGATATATGAAATTATAATTTCCATTCAACACTTTAAATAAGTAGTATCTATGTGACATATGTGAATTAATTTGTATCTATACTTTAGCTTCAAAGGTTTTTGCAAATTATTATCAATTCTTTGAAAGTGAACTTTTATTAAACGAAAAAGACGCAAAACTATTCAACCCCCCCCCCCTTCTAGTTTTCCACATATTATTTCAGAGAATGTACACCATAAAGCATATGACGTGGGGTGCACAAACAATAGCTCCTCAACCTCGTTATGCTCATTTACCCTCGGGTAATATGTATACCTTGAATGCATCAAATGTGAGTAAAGGACTTGGATTGGAGTTCTATCACCTATTATGGCTCCCCGGATCTGTCTTTGTGCGTTATATATAGTTCTAATGCTAGAAACGTTATCCGGATTATGGTCCTTTATTGTTGAAAGTATATGATGTGGTTGTACGTGATACTCTGTCAATTATTTAACCAAAGCGAACTCATCATCCTTTAAACGCATTGCATATGGCAAACCATGCAACGACTCTACAAAAGGATGACTATGGCTATTATCCTTCACCCTCAACAACCAAATTTTTTGTGTTTTATGATATTTCGCGACCAATTTGAATGGACAATTTGTTTTAGAAGTACTGGTTTGCCATTTTCCAGTACCTTCAGGTTTATAATTCCCACTCTTTGAACACCTATAATTGATTTCGTACAAATAACCCTTTTCTGCTTTGGTTCTGCCTTTAACAATAACAAAACTGAGCCCCCGAGCTATATTTTGCACCCAAGCCGTTAGTTGCTCGTCAGAACCGAACTCTTGAAAATACATTACTTTTTTTTTAACTTTAACAAATACAAATACATTTTTACAAATTTTTATTACAGCTTTACATTTTTTATTACTTACTTTTTTTAACTTTAACAAATACAAATACATTTTTACAAAATTTTATTACAACTTTACATTTTTACAACTTTATATTTTTTATTACTTACACTTTTTACTACTTACTTTTTATAACTTTAACAAAACAAATACATTTTTACATTTTTACAAATTTATATTACAACTTTTGATGAGTATCTAAATACTCATCATTTTGTACTAATCTGAACTGCCAAAACGTACAAAAACACTCGAAAATGCATCATAATACTTAAAATATCTCAAAAGAGTGTTTTATATGTTTCAAATACAAAATATGCAAAAACAAATGAAAAACGTACAAAGTTTGCATAATTGGCAGTTTCAGTCCCTCAAGTTTCAAATATTGTCAAAACTAGTCCCTGAAGGTTTTAAATGAATAAAAAGTCAACTTAAGTCCTTGGGAAACCAAAAATGTTCACAAAACATCCCTGGATAAAAGTTTACACAACTGGCAATTTTTACCCCTCAAGTTTCAAAATTGGCAAAATAGTCCCTGGGTATTCAAAACTGAAATATTTACAAATAATACCCTTGTACTATGCATGAATGACAAAATGGAACAATTTTGATAACATTTTGAGAAATTACAAGTTTAATCCCTTAAAAATCCAAATTTACAGAAAAGGTCCCTGGAGTTTGAAAAATTGCAGAAAAGGTCCCTGGGAGTTTTTAAATGGAAAAATAAATAAATAAGTCCTTGGTTTATCATATTTGGCAAAAATAGCAAGTGAAACTACTTTGGGAAATATACAGATTCAGTCCCTCTATTTTTACCCAAATTACATTTTTGGTCCTTTTTGTACACTTAACCAACCGGACCCCTTATATTAAATAAATCCAAAAAACTAACCCAGCCCACCTAGCCCCTAAGCCCATTCCTAAGCCCAGTCCACCACCCTTTTAGTTTAAACGGGCGTTGACCCGCGTTGACCCATCCAAAACCGCCAAACACCCCCTCCACTGTTCATCTCCCTCACCACCACCTGAAACCACCATACCAGGTGGTTTTGCCACCTGCTACCTCCACATCACCATCCTCCAGCTCACCCTAACTCCTTTCCACCTCCCAAGTCAAACCAGTTGGGCATTTAATGCCATCTCCACCCTTTTTCACTTCCAAACTACATCCACACCTCTGTTTCTTCCATAAAGCAACAACTTGGCCTCCAAACATTCCCCTTGCCCCCTGACACCTCCACAAGCTTCCAACAATCCTTAATTACAACCCTTTGCCTCCACGTTAACGTGGAGGACTTTGGCGCCAAAAGCAAGTTTGAACGGATATGATCAATTGAGCTAAATCAATGGCTCAGATGAAGTGGGAAATGCTCAGAAGATATTTCTAAACCTAATTGAAGCATATAAAGGCCAAGAGAAGCAGAGGAGAAGATTACCTAGTTTATTTTCAATATTTGTATGTCGTTTAATCTAATTTCCAAATTCTAGTGTAAACCTAAGCTTCTAAGCAGTGTTATAAGTGTTTCAAGTGTATTGTAACTCTTTATAAGTAATAAATTTCAAGTTTCTCTAGCTGTTCAATCTTGTGCAATTTTAGTTTCAATTTCTTAAATTTCAAAAGCTCAATTGTTGTTATTGTATGATACACTGGACTGATAAGCTCACTTAAGCTCCTAGATAGCTTATCTAAGCTATTAGTAACAACTATAAGCAGTTTAGTAAACAAAGAAATCAAAAACACCAAAAGTCAACAAAAGTCAACTGATGAGTTCTTGGTAATAAGCAATTGGAGCAAGGCAAATTGTGGATGGTCTTGGGTTAGAATCCAGTGGTGGATATTAGGAAAAGTTTCTATGATCTTGGTTCTTGGTTTCAAGCAGGAAAGCAACTAGTAAGTTTCTTAAAAATCTCATAATTATCTTTGTATTGCATATGTATTGATCTTGATTATCATGGCCATTATTTGGGTTTCTTAAGTATTAATCAGTGTATTTAAGCTTATTAATGGATTGAGATTGCTAGGTTGTTAAGAAATCACTTGTTACTCATTTTCCAAAAATCTCACAGTCAACATAGTATATTTTGTGTTCTTGTGTATTGGTGACCATTTTCTATTTCTAAGTGCTTAATTATATCTAATATATCATAATAAGTTAGTAGGGATTAGTAGTATAAGCTCTTGTAACCATTTCCTTCATAAATATCAAAACAGTCTAGTATAAAGGTGTGTTTGGATTTACATAATCTGTGTAATTTAGCTTGTTATTGTTATTATTCCCAGTTCACACAAGTCATTTAGTTTAATATTAGTCCAGAGAAACAAAAATAATTAAGTCTTAGTGTGTTAAAAGTCAAAATCACAAGTAATTTATCACCACAGTTAACTGTGGTGATCTTTGAGTCTTAATCTTAGCATATCATCTCACAAGTCAGTACATTAGCTTAATTTAACTTAATAATAGCTTATATCATCTTATTAAACAAGTTAGATTAATTAGAAGTTCATAAAAGTCAAGTGTTCATAAAAATAAAAAAGTCAAAAACTCCAAGTATGTCAAATTAGCCCGTTTTTATTCATGATCTATAGGACTAATTAATAATTGGAAATCCAAACCAGTTGTTGAATTGTGTTGTGTGGTAGCTTAACTTAATCTGTCAAAAAGAAAATCTAGGTTTGAAACTCATTTGCTTATTAAAAAGCTCAACCAAAGTACCTTGCAGGGCAAAAACATTGCCCTGTGCACAGGTTTTAGGTAAAGTTCCAAGACCTCTAGTGTGCTCTCTTGTGGACCCCACACCCCAACCATTAGCTTAATTTGTAGCTTATTAGTAACCTTTTTCATATCTAGGTTTAGTTTAGCTTTTAGCTTATTGTAGCATAGCTTCTAGGACCCTAGTTTGTAACTTATTTCAAAAAGTAATACTGAGCACTCAGTATTTGATCACCAATCCATAAGCTCACTCTGAGCTTATTAGGAATCCATAAGCTTAGCTTATTAGTTTAATCTGTAGCTTATCATCCCATAGTTGAACCCCTAGGTTTATTTTGAACCTTGTTTTACTCTTGTGGACCCCACAACTCTTAGAAAGTGGACTGCAAGGCAAAAACTTGCCCTGCACACCACCACACCACCACACCACCACCACACCACCAACTTAAGTGGTGGCTGCAGCCCACACCAGTAGACCCCACACCTCAGACCTAGCTTATTACAACCCCCCTCCTACCCAGGTTCAAATATTGACCATTAGTTTGACCTTTAGACCAGTGGACCCCACCTTAAATCACTACCAATCTCTGTCCCATTTCTGAGTCAGAAGAAGAATAAGCAAGTGCTTATTTGGGATTTCCAGCTTATTCTAAGGGCTTATCTCACCATATTTAGCTTATTTAGGTTTAAGTAACTTAGATAAATTAGATTTCACCATAGTGGACCCCACATAACCTCAGTTTAGCTTATTTCCTAGTTTAGTCAACCATAGTCAACTGTTTTGATTCTTAGCTTATATCTAGCTTATTTTTAAGTTCTAAAGTAGTTATCTTTATTAAAGTTTCATTATTTAAGTATTTAAATAGTTTTGTAAAAGAAAAACAAGAAAAAGCAAACATAAAAATAGTGATAGCTTCTATTTAATAGAAATTATCTAATTAATTTTCATTTTAGCTTATTAATAAGCACTTGTCCAATTTTATAATTTTATAAATTACTTAGTACCTTAAAGTAGTTAAAATAATTTTATTAGAATTTTCCTAAGCAGTTTACTATTAATTAGATTTAAAACTAGTTTAAATAATTAAATAGGTAATATTAGTAATTAAATAGTTTTATTTAATTTTAATCAACTAAAGTAGAATTTTATATTTTTCCTAAGTTTTATAATATAGTTAAGACTTTAAAAAAATAGTTTCATAATTTACACTGTTCATTTTATAATTTTCTTATTTAAATTAATTAAATTAGCTTAAAATTAATTAATAAGTAATTAATTAGTCAATTAGCTTAAATATAATTTTTAGCAAGTTTTTATAATTTTGTTGTATTCTTGTAGTGTTTAAATAATTTTATAAATTTTATCATAATTTTCTAAGGTAATTTAGTATTAATAGTAATTTAAAATAGTTAAAATAGTTTAATTAAGTTAAATAGTTATTAATTAATAAAATACTTATAAAAAGACAAAAATATTTATTTTAATTTTTTATACTTTCTTCAAGTTCTTAGTTAAGTTTAGAAATTATTTATTTAAGTTTTTAGGTTTATTTGTAATAGTTGTAATTTTTAGTTAATTTAGATTAAGTCTTAAATTAGATTTTAATTAGTTTTATTAATTAAATAGTAATTAAATATTATAATAATCATTTTTATAATTTCAATTTCAATTTCTATTTTCTTTAATTTTAAGTTTTTAAAAGTTTCACTTTTAGTCCCTGTAGTTTTTAACTTGTTAAATACCACTTTTCTCTATCTGTTATCTGATTATCTGATTTTGTGTTTATTTCTGTATTTCTGTTATAAATTCATATTTTCCAAATATCAAAGCAATCAGTAGTGTAATCAACTCTCAAAACATATTCGTTACTGTCCTCAGTACCACTCACTTTCCTTTCCGTCAACAAATACAATTTCAATCTCGTTGGGATTTAACGATCCGGGGATTTCCCTATATTTCCACGGTCAATATTAACTTGCACTTTCTCCCAGGTGGGCCTAACAGCTTCACAAGGCTGACTGGTTGGTTTGGGAGGAGTCAAAATTTGGCGCCGCTGCCGGGGAGGTTGTTGCGTATTTCAAAACGGTAAAAGTTTAGTGGTTTTCAAAAACCCTCCTGTACAAATAATCACCACTTTGTAAATTTTTAAGAAAAGCAAAATCATATCTGAAAACGTTCATTAACATTTCTCCTGAAGTGTTAACAACACCAAACAAATCATAAACAAACAAAACAAAACTGTGAAGTTAAATTACTTCGTATCTTTACGATTACAACCTATACAGCTGGTATAAGGTAAGTTCTGACATTAAATTGCGAACTGAAGAGGAATACATTTATTTCCTCCCGCTAGCCTGCAAGTAATCTTAAAGGAACGATTTCGGTTAACGAATCAGTTTCAAAAATATTGTCCAAGTTTTTTTCACCCATACACGAAAAGCCAAAAACATTTTACTGTTAATATAATTACATAAAAGTTTATCACCGCAAACCAAGGCAGAACACCTACCAACTGGGGGTGTGAACATAATAAGTTCCCAAACCTAAGATTCAAAACTTACCATTGTATCCTTGTGGATAGTGTACCTTTTTTAAAGGAGCAGTTCATTTGTGATTATTGGGTTTAAGTTCACTGTAGTTTTGCCTCGATCTTGTGTTGAAAACTAATTTTCATGCATGCGCACTCGTTCACAATCAAAGAATAAAAAGAAGAAAAACGTACCCGAGTTACGTATTGTTGAAGAAGAACACACACTAAAAATGAACGACGAGCCCCCATTCCTTCCCAAGGATGAGCCAGTTCCTGACACCCGAACTATGGAGGAACTGTGTCAACCTACCATGCAAGGGAGGGGTGGACCAATTGCACCACTCACTATTGGAGCCACGGATTTTGGATTAAAACACCACATGATACAACAGATCCAGAATACGTGCCAGTTCCACGGATTGCCGGGTGACGATGCCAACAGGCATCTCGACAAATTTTTAACTGTCACCCAAAGCATGAAACAACATGGCGTCGCCGAAGACAGCCTACGTCTATACCTGTTTCCATATTCACTCACTCATCATGCAACTTCATGGTTCGATCGACTTCCTAAGAATTCGATCCACACTTTTGATGAGATGATCACTAAATTCCTGGTCAAATATTTTCCACCATCTATGGTCACAAAGCTGAGGAATGATATCAGCAACTTCAGACAGCTTCCCGAAGAGTCCTTATTTGAGGCATGGGAACGCTACAAACTTGCCATTGATCGATGTCCTAATCATAACATGCTTCTTGTCACCATTATTGATACCTTTTATAATGGTTTGACACTCCGTCATCGGGACACCATCAATGCTGCTGCTGGGGGCACCTTTATGAAAAGGACCCCTGAAGAGTGCTATGACTTAATCGAGAACATGACTGCCCATCATAATTTTTGGGACTCCTCTGCTGAGAGGAACGATTCATTTAAGTTAGACACTCCGGCAAGCAATGAAATATCAATCCTAGCTAAAAAGCTGGATGATTTGTCTATAGCAGTTTTGCGTATCCATCAGAATAATCCTAATCAGGTCAAAACTGTTAACCCGAGTTGTGAAACTTGCGGTGGTCCACATTCCTACACAGAGTGTCCAGCCTCCGGTGGCTTTGCTCGTGAAAACATATCCGCAGCTCAAGGTTCCTATAATACGGGAGGTAATTCTTACCAACCGCAAGGGGACCGAAACCTTTTGAGCTACCGTTCTAATAACTACATTGGACCACCAGGGTTTAATCAACCTCAGAATAGGAACCAGAACTTTAACCAGAATCAGAACCAGAACCGAATGAACCAAGGTTATAACAACCAAGGGAATTTCAACTCTAGTCAAAACCAGGTTCCTCAAAATCAAAACCAAAGAAATTATAACAGAAATCAAGGTCAGAACAATTACCCACAGGGTAATTCTCAACAACAAAACCACTTCCAAGGTAATAACAACCAGCAACATGGTAATTTCCAGAACAATCGGGCTCAAAATTTTCCAAACCAAAATCAAGCCATTGTTCCAACTGGACCATCACATGATGAGTTATTAAAACAGTTTATGAAATCCCAAGAAGAACTGAACAGAATGCTGGTTAATCAAATATCCAACTTACAGAAGTCTTTAAATGATCGACCCTCGAGCTCAGGTACAACTTTACCTAGCAACACGATCGCTAATCCGAGGGGCGATGTAAAGGCGATCACCACACGAAGTGGAGTTTCTTACCAAGAACCTACAGCTCCCTCTACCTCATCTCCTATCCCTGTAGAGGAATGTGAAACTGAGGATACTACGGATACGGTACTTCCTAATAATAACGGAGGTACCAATGACATCCCTCCTCCAGTTCTCCCGGTCCCAACTCCCCCAAAAAGGGTCGTGTTTGAAACTACCGAAGGTCCTGTTGAAAATTCAAAAGCCAACCAAAAACCAACAATTCCATATCCCTCACGATTGCAAGACCAAAAGCTCCGTGAAAAAGCTAATCATCAGATGGAAAAATTCTTTCAGATCTTCCAAGAACTACACTTCGATATTAGTTTCGCGGATGCTCTTCTTTTAATGCCCAAATTCGCATCAACAATCAAAAATCTGTTGAGCAATAAAGAAAAACTGTTTGAGATGGCACGAACTCCACTCAATGAGAACTGCTCTGCAGTTTTGTTGAAACAGCTTCCCGAGAAGCTAGGAGACCCCGGGAGATTTCTAATACCATGTACCTTCCCGGGTATGATTGAATGCTTTGCCTTGGTCGATCTTGGTGCAAGCATCAATTTAATGCCTTATTCAGTTTGGAAAAAGCTCTCTCTTCAGGCACTTAGTCCCACATGCATGACTCTCGAGCTTGCAGACCGTTCAATTTCACGTCCCATCGGTATTGCCGAAGACGTATTTGTGAGAGTGGGAAAGTTCCACTTTCCGGCGGACTTTGTTGTTGTTGATTTCGATGCTGATTCAAGAGTTCCTCTCATTCTTGGGAGGGGATTCTTGAGAACGGGGCATGCATTAATCAATGTTTTCGATGAGGAAATCACGTTACGAGTTGGAAATGAAGCTATAACGTTCAACCTTGATCAAACCTCGAGATACTCCTCTAATTATGATGCTGAATCGATCAACCGAATTGATGTCATTGACATTGCATCCGAGGAGTATGCTCAGGAAATCCTTGGATTCGATGATAATTTTTCAAGTGGCAATCCCACTACTCCTTCTGGTCCCGTAATTGCTAATTCTTCTCCTTCCTTCACTCCGTTTGGGGGAAGTGATTTCGTCCTTGAGGAATTAGAGGCTTTTCTCAAAAGTGATTCAGTTCCCGAAGGAATTGATTACCAAGAGATTGACCCGGAGGGGGATATACTTCTCCTTGAGGAGTTATTGAACAAAGATCCTTCTCCCATTCCTGTTCTACCTCCACAACTTCATAAGGTGGAAGTCAAATATGTTGAGAAAAATGATGACTTCCCCGAGGTTGAACTTAAGGACCTGCCTCCTCATCTAGAATACGCATTCTTGGAAGGTAATGATAAGTTACCGGTCATTATTGCAAAAGATTTAAAGGATGAGGAGAAAACCGCGCTGCTTAAAGTTTTAAAGTCCCACAAACAAGCAATTGCTTGGAAACTCTCAGACATAAAGGGTATTAACCAGGATTTTTGTACACACAAAATCCTAATGGAAGAGGACTTTAAACCTACTGTGCAGCATCAACGAAGGGTAAATCCGAAAATCCACGAAGTTATAAAAACTGAAGTTATCAAACTTCTTGATGCGGGGTTGATTTATCCTATATCTGATAGTCCTTGGGTAAGCCCAATACATTGTGTTCCAAAGAAGGGTGGTATCACGGTTATCACAAATGAGGACAACGAGTTGATACCAACTCGTTTGGTTACAGGGTGGCGAGTATGTATTGATTACAGAAAACTTAACGAAGCCACCCGCAAAGACCATTTTCCTCTGCCCTTTATGGACCAAATGCTCGAAAGACTAGCAGGAAACGAGTACTATTGTTTCCTTGACGGCTTCTCGGGTTATTTCCAAATTCCCATTGATCCACAGGATCAAGATAAAACTACCTTCACATGCCCTTACGGGACATTTGCCTATCGTCGCATGCCTTTTGGGTTATGCAATGCTCCAGGCACTTTCCAGAGGTGCATGATGGCTATTTTCCATGACATGATTGGAAAAACCATGGAGGTATTTATGGATGACTTCTCAGTCATCGGGAATTCTTTCGACTCGTGCCTCTTCCACTTAGAAAAAATGCTTCAACGTTGTGAAAACACTAATCTTTGTCTAAACTGGGAGAAGAGCCATTTTATGGTTAAAGAGGGCATTGTCCTCGGCCATAAAATTTCAAAAAGCGGGATTGAGGTCGATAAGGCCAAAATTGATGTTATTGCTAAACTGCCTCATCCCACAACTGTTAAAGGAATAAGGAGTTTTCTCGGACATGCCGGATTCTATCGGAGATTCATTCAAGATTTCTCCAAAATAGCCCGGCCTATGACTCATCTTCTTGAAAAGGATGCTCCTTTCATCTTTTCGCCCGAGTGCATCGAAGCTTTTTCTATTTTAAAGAAAAGGCTTACTGAAGCACCAATCCTTGTTGCCCCCGACTGGGACTTACCCTTTGAACTCATGTGCGATGCTAGCGATTATGCTATTGGTGCAGTTCTGGGGCAACGCAAAACCAAACATTTTCAGCCAATACACTACGCAAGTAAGACCATGAACGAGGCTCAAACACACTATACCACCACAGAAAAGGAATTATTAGCTGTGGTATATGCCTTCGAAAAATTTCGGTCTTATTTAATCTTAAACAAAAGCGTGGTGTATACGGATCATTCAGCTTTGAAATACCTGTTCACTAAACAGGATGCAAAGCCAAGACTGCTCCGGTGGGTCCTGCTCCTCCAGGAATTCGATATTCTCATAAGAGATAAAAAAGGAGCAGAGAACCTTGCAGCTGATCACTTGTCCCGGTTAGAAAATCCTCATCAGGATATTCTCGAGAGAAAAGAAATTAATGAAACTTTTCCTCTGGAGACTCTAAATCTCATCTCTAACCGGGATAATACCACCACCCCATGGTTTGCCGACTTTGCAAATTACCGTGCGGGAAATTTCATTGTGAAAGGGATGTCGTCCCAACAGAAAAGAAAATTCTTTAAAGATGTAAAACATTACTTCTGGGACGACCCCTACTTGTTTAAAATATGTGCGGATCAAATCATCCGACGGTGTGTCCATGGCCAAGAAGCCATGGAAATTCTTAAAGCTTGTCATGATGGACCCACGGGGGGACATCATAACCCAAACTACACCGCCAAAAAGGTGTTTGATTCAGGATTCTTTTGGCCCACGATATATAAAGACGCCCATGAACTTATCAAAACCTGTGAGGCTTGCCAGCGTCACGGGAATATTTCTAAAAAGAATGAGATGCCGCAAAACGCCATCCAAGTCTGTGAAATATTTGATATGTGGGGCATTGATTTTATGGGGCCATTCCCGTCTTCACGAGGGAATAAGTATATACTCGTCGCTGTCGACTATCTGTCAAAATGGGTTGAGGCAAAAGCCTTACCCACCAATGATGCCCGAGTAGTTTGTAAATTTTTAAAATCTCTCTTTGCCAGATTCGGGACTCCTCGTGCCATTATCAGTGATCGTGGTACTCACTTTTGCAATGAACAATTTGCAAGAGTAATGCTAAAATATGGTGTAACTCACCGTCTTTCTACAGCATACCACCCCCAAACAAGTGGGCAGGTGGAGGTCTCAAATCGGGGTATTAAGAGAATTCTCGAGAGGACGGTTGGTGAAAACCGTGCCTCTTGGTCGGATAAGCTGGACGATGCACTATGGGCTTTCCGCACTGCTTACAAAACACCCATTGGGTGTACTCCATATAAGCTAGTGTACGGGAAAGCATGTCATCTTCCGATCGAATTAGAACATAAGGCCTATTGGGCCTTAAAACATGCAAATTTCGACCTTCAGACAGCGGGTGATCACCGTAAAGTTCAACTAAACGAACTAAATGAATTACGTGATCAAGCTTATGAAAATTCTTTAATCTATAAAGAAAAGACTAAGAAGATACATGACTCTAAAATAAAGAACCGCGATTTCAACGTGGGTGACAGAGTTCTTCTTTTTAATTCAAGGTTGAAAATTTTTTCGGGTAAACTAAAAACCCGTTGGTCTGGTCCATTTACTATAACCAAAGTATACCCATATGGAACTGTTGAGTTATTGCAACCCGACGGTCCCAATTTTAAAGTAAATGGTCATCGTTTAAAACACTATTTTGGAGGGGACATACAACCAATGGTTGTCCCGGATCTCCAAACTTACCCCAAGGACTAATTAATACGGGGTCGAGTCAAGCTAGTGACTCGGAAAACAAAAACACTAGTATCATGTACATAATAATAATCATAAATAATGAATTTTGTATTTTGTTCAAATTTCTATCCTTGTATGTATATTATACTTTATCATTCAACTTCCGGGCTGTCAGGACAAATTTATTACAGTTAATCATTCACAAGTGATTAGCTTGCGTGGTAAACCTGACACAAGCCTGGGAGGTAGTGATTTCACATATTATTATTTCATAAACAATATAAAATACAAAAACATTTTTCCTATGCACACAATTTGCCCAGTTTGATTAGGCCCTCAGTTACAACATTTGGTTGTTGGCTGTTTTCAGTTACTGAGCTCTGTCAAACCCAGATTCCCTTTCAAGGGGCGGTTGTTAGGAATTTTCTTTCTTTTGTACATATATATATATAAATCTAAAAATACAAAAACATTTATAAAAGATAAAAACCAGAAATAATCTCCTTTATCTTATCATTTCATAATTCTGTGAGTGGAAATTCCACTCCTATTTCTCACCCAATCTTTGAGTGACAATTTCACTCCATTACCCCAAGGACAATTTTAATTCGGGGTCGAGTCAAGCTAGTGACTCGGGAATCAAAAACAAGCTACCTCATGACAAGTCAATTCGAGGTCGAGTCAAGCTAGTGACTCGGTAATCAAAAGCATAGCAATATGGGTTTTCACTCATATTTCTGATTTCTTTCTCTTTTCTAACACCCTAGTGTGGGGGAGACGAACCACATGTTGTACATATGTAAAATATTTTGTTAAAAAAAAAAAAAATAAAAAAAAAAAAAATAAAAAAAAAATGGTATAAGACAAATAAAAAGAAAAAAGTGAGTTTGTATGTAAATAGAGTAAAATAAAAAGGTTAAAAGTATTGCCTCCTTACGTTCTAAAGTCTTGGTGGGACACCAAGTATTGTGAATATTGAGGGCAATATTCAGTTCTAAGTGTGGGGGAGCGTTCTCACGAATGCAAAACACATGTTCCATCAAGAACCCCCATTTGATCAAAATTACCAGTTTTTTCACACTTAGAAATGAGATAAAATGGTATCAATCCTCCATGTCTAACCCACAACAGGATTGGCTAGTCCAGGAGCAAACGGCTCTTGGTAAAGACATCTCAAATCCGTTTATGGCTGGCAATTTGCCAAAAATTGTATGGTTCCTCAGCTCCCCGAAAACAAATGAGTTGGCTAGCCCGCAAGATTATGGCTTGTGGTAAAGGCCGTGGAAAACCATAATTGGTAATCAGCTCACCAAGATGTTGACTATTCCATCAAGAGTTGGCTAGTCCAGAAGCAAACGGCTTTTGGTAAAGACTAATCAAATCCGTTGACAGCTGGTGGTTTGCTAAAAATCACACGGTTATCAGGTGTGCCACAGTTCTTACACCTGGCTACTCCAGAAGTGATGGCTTTTGGTGAAGAGATAAAATCCATTAATTTTAACTCAAAAAGATTGCTAGGGACTAGCAATAGTTTAGTGTGGGGGATTGATGAGTATCTAAATACTCATCATTTTGTACTAATCTGAACTGCCAAAACGTACAAAAACACTCAAAAATGCATCATAATACTTAAAATATCTCAAAAGAGTGTTTTATATGTTTCAAATACAAAATATGCAAAAACAAATGAAAAACGTACAAAGTTTGCATAATTGGCAGTTTCAGTCCCTCAAGTTTCAAATATTGTCAAAACTAGTCCCTGAAGGTTTTAAATGAATAAAAAGTCAACTTAAGTCCTTGGGAAACCAAAAATGTTCACAAAACATCCCTGGATAAAAGTTTACACAACTGGCAATTTTTACCCCTCAAGTTTCAAAATTGGCAAAATAGTCCCTAGGTATTCAAAACTGAAATATTTACAAATAATACCCTTGTACTATGCATGAATGACAAAATGGAACAATTTTGATAACATTTTGAGAAATTACAAGTTTAATCCCTTAAAAATCCAAATTTACAGAAAAGGTCCCTGGAGTTTGAAAAATTGCAGAAAAGGTCCCTGGGAGTTTTTAAATGGAAAAATAAATAAATAAGTCCTTGGTTTATCATATTTGGCAAAAATAGCAAGTGAAACTACTTTGGGAAATATACAGATTCAGTCCCTCTATTTTTACCCAAATTACATTTTTGGTCCTTTTTGTACACTTAACCAACCGGACCCCTTATATTAAATAAATCCAAAAAACTAACCCAGCCCACCTAGCCCCTAAGCCCATTCCTAAGCCCAGTCCACCACCCTTTTAGTTTAAACGGGCGTTGACCCGCGTTGACCCATCCAAAACCGCCAAACACCCCCTCCACTGTTCATCTCCCTCACCACCACCTGAAACCACCATACCAGGTGGTTTTGCCACCTGCTACCTCCACATCACCATCCTCCAGCTCACCCTAACTCCTTTCCACCTCCCAAGTCAAACCAGTTGGGCATTTAATGCCATCTCCACCCTTTTTCACTTCCAAACTACATCCACACCTCTGTTTCTTCCATAAAGCAACAACTTGGCCTCCAAACATTCCCCTTGCCCCCTGACACCTCCACAAGCTTCCAACAATCCTTAATTACAACCCTTTGCCTCCACGTTAACGTGGAGGACTTTGGCGCCAAAAGCAAGTTTGAACGGATATGATCAATTGAGCTAAATCAATGGCTCAGATGAAGTGGGAAATGCTCAGAAGATATTTCTAAACCTAATTGAAGCATATAAAGGCCAAGAGAAGCAGAGGAGAAGATTACCTAGTTTATTTTCAATATTTGTATGTCGTTTAATCTAATTTCCAAATTCTAGTGTAAACCTAAGCTTCTAAGCAGTGTTATAAGTGTTTCAAGTGTATTGTAACTCTTTATAAGTAATAAATTTCAAGTTTCTCTAGCTGTTCAATCTTGTGCAATTTTAGTTTCAATTTCTTAAATTTCAAAAGCTCAATTGTTGTTATTGTATGATACACTGGACTGATAAGCTCACTTAAGCTCCTAGATAGCTTATCTAAGCTATTAGTAACAACTATAAGCAGTTTAGTAAACAAAGAAATCAAAAACACCAAAAGTCAACAAAAGTCAACTGATGAGTTCTTGGTAATAAGCAATTGGAGCAAGGCAAATTGTGGATGGTCTTGGGTTAGAATCCAGTGGTGGATATTAGGAAAAGTTTCTATGATCTTGGTTCTTGGTTTCAAGCAGGAAAGCAACTAGTAAGTTTCTTAAAAATCTCATAATTATCTTTGTATTGCATATGTATTGATCTTGATTATCATGGCCATTATTTGTGTTTCTTAAGTATTAATCAGTGTATTTAAGCTTATTAATGGATTGAGATTGCTAGGTTGTTAAGAAATCACTTGTTACTCATTTTCCAAAAATCTCACAGTCAACATAGTATATTTTGTGTTCTTGTGTATTGGTGACCATTTTCTATTTCTAAGTGCTTAATTATATCTAATATATCATAATAAGTTAGTAGGGATTAGTAGTATAAGCTCTTGTAACCATTTCCTTCATAAATATCAAAACAGTCTAGTATAAAGGTGTGTTTGGATTTACATAATCTGTGTAATTTAGCTTGTTATTGTTATTATTCCCAGTTCACACAAGTCATTTAGTTTAATATTAGTCCAGAGAAACAAAAATAATTAAGTCTTAGTGTGTTAAAAGTCAAAATCACAAGTAATTTATCACCACAGTTAACTGTGGTGATCTTTGAGTCTTAATCTTAGCATATCATCTCACAAGTCAGTACATTAGCTTAATTTAACTTAATAATAGCTTATATCATCTTATTAAACAAGTTAGATTAATTAGAAGTTCATAAAAGTCAAGTGTTCATAAAAATAAAAAAGTCAAAAACTCCAAGTATGTCAAATTAGCCCGTTTTTATTCATGATCTATAGGACTAATTAATAATTGGAAATCCAAACCAGTTGTTGAATTGTGTTGTGTGGTAGCTTAACTTAATCTGTCAAAAAGAAAATCTAGGTTTGAAACTCATTTGCTTATTAAAAAGCTCAACCAAAGTACCTTGCAGGGCAAAAACATTGCCCTGTGCACAGGTTTTAGGTAAAGTTCCAAGACCTCTAGTGTGCTCTCTTGTGGACCCCACACCCCAACCATTAGCTTAATTTGTAGCTTATTAGTAACCTTTTTCATATCTAGGTTTAGTTTAGCTTTTAGCTTATTGTAGCATAGCTTCTAGGACCCTAGTTTGTAACTTATTTCAAAAAGTAATACTGAGCACTCAGTATTTGATCACCAATCCATAAGCTCACTCTGAGCTTATTAGGAATCCATAAGCTTAGCTTATTAGTTTAATCTGTAGCTTATCATCCCATAGTTGAACCCCTAGGTTTATTTTGAACCTTGTTTTACTCTTGTGGACCCCACAACTCTTAGAAAGTGGACTGCAAGGCAAAAACTTGCCCTGCACACCACCACACCACCACACCACCACCACACCACCAACTTAAGTGGTGGCTGCAGCCCACACCAGTAGACCCCACACCTCAGACCTAGCTTATTACAACCCCCCTCCTACCCAGGTTCAAATATTGACCATTAGTTTGACCTTTAGACCAGTGGACCCCACCTTAAATCACTACCAATCTCTGTCCCATTTCTGAGTCAGAAGAAGAATAAGCAAGTGCTTATTTGGGATTTCCAGCTTATTCTAAGGGCTTATCTCACCATATTTAGCTTATTTAGGTTTAATTAACTTAGATAAATTAGATTTCACCATAGTGGACCCCACATAACCTCAGTTTAGCTTATTTCCTAGTTTAGTCAACCATAGTCAACTGTTTTGATTCTTAGCTTATATCTAGCTTATTTTTAAGTTCTAAAGTAGTTATCTTTATTAAAGTTTCATTATTTAAGTATTTAAATAGTTTTGTAAAAGAAAAACAAGAAAAAGCAAACATAAAAATAGTGATAGCTTCTATTTAATAGAAATTATCTAATTAATTTTCATTTTAGCTTATTAATAAGCACTTGTCCAATTTTATAATTTTATAAATTACTTAGTACCTTAAAGTAGTTAAAATAATTTTATTAGAATTTTCCTAAGCAGTTTACTATTAATTAGATTTAAAACTAGTTTAAATAATTAAATAGGTAATATTAGTAATTAAATAGTTTTATTTAATTTTAATCAACTAAAGTAGAATTTTATATTTTTCCTAAGTTTTATAATATAGTTAAGACTTTAAAAAAATAGTTTCATAATTTACACTGTTCATTTTATAATTTTCTTATTTAAATTAATTAAATTAGCTTAAAATTAATTAATAAGTAATTAATTAGTCAATTAGCTTAAATATAATTTTTAGCAAGTTTTTATAATTTTGTAGTATTCCTGTAGTGTTTAAATAATTTTATAAATTTTATCATAATTTTCTAAGGTAATTTAGTATTAATAGTAATTTAAAATAGTTAAAATAGTTTAATTAAGTTAAATAGTTATTAATTAATAAAATACTTATAAAAAGACAAAAATATTTATTTTAATTTTTTATACTTTCTTCAAGTTCTTAGTTAAGTTTAGAAATTATTTATTTAAGTTTTTAGGTTTATTTGTAATAGTTGTAATTTTTAGTTAATTTAGATTAAGTCTTAAATTAGATTTTAATTAGTTTTATTAATTAAATAGTAATTAAATATTATAATAATCATTTTTATAATTTCAATTTCAATTTCTATTTTCTTTAATTTTAAGTTTTTAAAAGTTTCACTTTTAGTCCCTGTAGTTTTTAACTTGTTAAATACCACTTTTCTCTATCTGTTATCTGATTATCTGATTTTGTGTTTATTTCTGTATTTCTGTTATAAATTCATATTTTCCAAATATCAAAGCAATCAGTAGTGTAATCAACTCTCAAAACATATTCGTTACTGTCCTCAGTACCACTCACTTTCCTTTCCGTCAACAAATACAATTTCAATCTCGTTGGGATTTAACGATCCGGGGATTTCCCTATATTTCCACGGTCAATATTAACTTGCACTTTCTCCCAGGTGGGCCTAACAGCTTCACAAGGCTGACTGGTTGGTTTGGGAGGAGTCAACTTTACATTTTTACAAATTTTTATTATAAATTTACATTTTTACAAATTTTTATAACAATTTTTAACAAATACAACAATTAAAAAAAAAGAAAAAATAAAAACGCGTTTACGCATAAAACGCGTTACCGGGTACAAGTCCTCACTTTGCACTCTCTCTCTCTCTCTCTCTCTCTCTCTCTCTCTCTCTCTCTCTCTCTCTCTCTCTCTCTCTCTCTCTCTCTCTCTCTCTCTCACATGTGTGTGTGTGAATTTCTCTTTTCTCTCTCTATCTTAGATCTAAAAACGTTTTTAGATCTAAAATCACTTGTTTGTGATTTGTGATATGTGGTTGGGATATCCTATGCCTTTTTTATATGTGATATGTGATTATGTTGGTGGTTCTGTGGTGATGATTTTTTGATAGGTCTAACTTTTTATATATAAAATCACTTGTTTGTTATTGTTGGTGGTTCTGTGGTGGATTATATGTGATCTGTGTTGATGATTTTTTTATAGATCTAATTTTTTAGATATAATTAGGGTTTGAAAAAATTTGGGGGTTTTTCAAAATTTGTTTGATATATTACAATTAACCTTTGTTAATTGAAAGATCTATTAACTAATTGATCAGATCCATAATTTTTTTTATAAAACGCCTAATTTAAAAAAAAAAAAAAAAAAAAAAAAGGTTTGGGTTGGTGGTTCTGTGGTGGGTGATTATGTGATTGATTTTGTTTTTATATGTGATATGTGATTATGTTGGTTGTTCTGTGGTGATGATTTTTTGATAGATCTAATTTTTTAGATATAAAATCACTTGTTTAATATTGTTGGTGGTTCTGTGGTGGATTATATGTGATATATGATCTGTGTTGATGGATTTTTTGTGTTAACCGAACCCTCCCTATGGGAGATATATAGGGCTGTAAACGAACTGAACGTTCAGTGAACATTTCATGAACCATTCGGTAAAAAGTTCGTTTATGTTCGTTCGTTTATTAAATGAACGAACATAAACAATATTTTACGTTCGTTTAGTTAAATGAACGAACATGAACAAAAGTCTCGTTCGTTCATTTATATTCGTGAACATCCGATTAAGCGTTCGTTAAAGTTCATTTATTTTTATTTATCTATTTATGTTCATATATCATATCTTTTAATTTTATAATTTTAAAAATTGGTTTGTTTAAACAAAACAACACTTATAAAACAATATATTGTGAAGAATTTAATAAAGTTTATGTTTGTTTGTCTATTTTCATTTATGTTCGTTTAACGTTCGTTTAGTGTCTTAATGAACGAACATAAACGAACATGAACAATTCATTTTCTTAATAAACGAACATGAACAAGAAAAATCGTCCGTTTAAGCGTCCGTATCCGTTTATTTGTCCGGTTAAAATTAAATGAACGAACATGAACGGGGCTCTGTTCGTGTTCGTCCGGTTCGTTTACAGCCCTCGGATATACATGGGTGATTATGTTGGTGGTTCTGTGGTGATTATGTGGGTAGGTTAACACCTTGATCTGCCACCTTTGAGTGGTATGAATACCTGCTCTTGCCTACCCCAGTCCCCAATGGCTTGTGATGAAATTGTTTAATAATAATAATAATAATAATAATAATAATAATAATAATAATAATAATAATAATAATAATAAGAGACAAGGCGATGATTATTTTATAAAAAAAAAACTTGATTTTGGTGTGGCATTTCCGAATGGACGGCAAAAAAAATGATTTTGCAACCTTTGATGTTGCAGCCAAATATGATGAGCAGATTTGTTATTAATCTGAGCCTTTACCTCTTGTATGTAAAATGATGAATTCGACATTTGTTGTAGTGTTTCTTGATATGGTTGTTGATATGGTTCCCCACCCCCCCCCCCCCCCCTAAAATGTTATCCAAGCCCTCTCTACACCTTAGGGTGTACTTCTTGATATGGTTGGTGGTTCTGTGGTGGGTGATTATGTGATGGTGGATTATGGTTGGTGGTTCTGTGGTGGGTGATTATGTGACGGATTATATGTGATGTTTGTAGTGTTTGTTGATATGGTTGTAGTGTTTATTGTGATACTACTTTGTTTGTGATTGAGCTTTGTTTATAATCGAGCAAACTGTAGTTTGAGAATCTTACTGTTGAGCTTGTGAGTTTTTTACAAGCTTGTGATGCTTGTGTGGATTTTGCAGTTTGAGAATCTTACTGTTGAGCTTGTGTGTTTTTTACAGGCTTGTGATGCTTGTGATGCTTGTGATGCTTGTGATACTTGTGATACTTGTGTAACATGTGAAAGTTTTGAAATCTGCTTTTGTGGATTCTGTAATTGGGAACTTGTGAAATCTGCTTGTGTGAAATCTGCAATTGGGAGGGTTCTGTTAGCATAACTCTTGTGTGCAATTGTGTGGAATCTACACTTAAACAAAACCTTCACTTGCTTTATAAGGCGATGACGAATGGTTTTCTAAAAACCGAATGGATGTCAAAGTGATATTTTTATCATTTTGCAACCTTCAAATCCGAGCTTTACTAAAAATCTATATTTTTTTTATTACGTTTTCAAATCTGAGCCTATAAGTCGATTACGAATGGTTATAACTTTGCTTTTGATTTAACTTTGTGTTGTATAGAATCTGCACTTGGACAAAACCTTCACTTGTTTTTGTGTAGAATCTGCACTTAGACAAACCTTCACTTATGTTGTGTGGAATCTGCACTTGGACAAACCTAAACTTGGACAAACCTCCGCTTAGACAAAATACACAAAAAAACAAAAAAGTTAATCTTAATCACCTTTATAACTTTGAGGGGGAAAAAATACAAGACAAAAAACGACAAAAGTACAAAAATGTATAAAATAAATACAGAAGTACCACCTCCTCATAGAAAGGGTTCGGTTAACACAACCCTTTAGACAATAGACACTGATATTTTTGCAGGTCTTCATAAAAATGCGAAAGTATATACTTGTTTCTTTTGTAAAATTGGGAAAGAGTATGGTTTGGGATAAAACTTGATACTGGTATTAGGAAACACCAGCCGCCGCAATTGAAACCACTTATCTGAACCTTCCCACTTCCACGTAGGATCCTGACACTTATCACTAGCCAGCTAGGTTCCGTGTATGTAGTTTCCTTAAATATTCATGGGCACTTTAGGTATTTTATTCTTCACTAGAATCTCATACTTTTTATATAAAAGCTACACTTTTCCCACTTTCCCTCTTGCCATTTTCATAACAAGATTACAACAAACAAAACACATTTGTCACTAGAGGTACCAATTTGTACGATTTTGATAATGTATGGTCATGGTGGCTCGTCCGATGCAATTGCTAAAGATATGAATTCTTTGCTTCATTCGTCTACGTTTAAGCATCCTTCTGATGGCGAGTTTGCGAAAATCAAGGAGTTGATTTCTTCTAACTCGTACCCAAACTATAATCATCAGGAGCATAACAATCATAGCTCTAGCCACAACCATAACCATAACCATAACCATAACCAAAACCAAAACCAGATGCAGAACCAGAACCAACTTAAACCTAACATAGGTGGACAAACCAAGGCCCCATTAACGAGTTACCGGTCAGCTCCAAGCTCGTTCTTTGCAAATCTCCTAGACGAAAACGACTTCTTCGCACCTTTAGACACCACGAACAACGAGCCAGATGATGCGTTTTTCTCTAGACAACCACAACAACAACAAACATTTCAACCATCATCAAAACCTATGAAGCTAGAAGCCGAAAAAGAAGGTATAAGGGTGTCTAGCGACATGTATGGTGGTAATACACAACAAGTGTCACATATGCAACCAAGCAACAACAATGGTAACTATAATCATCATATTAATCATAATGGTAATATGGATAGTTCGTCAACGTTTAGATCGATGAATTCGAATAATAATCTAATCAGACAAAGTAGCTCTCCAGCTGGATTTTTGTCTGCCTTGAATTCTGAAAGTGGTAAGTTTCTAAATTACTTTATTAAAAACATTTGTTTATTTCAACTTGCATGCTTTCAATATCATTTGTCGTTCTATAAACGTTATTGAGTTGTTCTTATCATCATTAAGACTATTATAATGTATAGTTGTTTGTTTATTGCAACTTGTAGGCCTTAGAAAATAAATACTTTATACGTCCTCCAATGAAATCTATGCATTCATAAATAATATTTTAATGCTTTTAGACTTTAGCCCAACATTTTCTTTGGTCAAAAAGACGCTATTGGTTGCAATGTTAAAGGATAAAAAGAAAATACTCCGTACTATTTTGGTTTCAGACAACGATTGGTAGCCATTTAGATAATACTTGATTTTAGTATTATATATGGGAGTGCTTAACTGAAAATTAAATAAAAGTAGATTATCGACCTTATAAACGTGTAGAAATATTGCTTAAATGCAGTTGACTTTGTTTGCCCTTTGGATACTAGAAAGATCATTAAAAAGTCAACTAAAAATATAGTAAGTTTGTAATCTATTAGAGTTGTTAGCTACTCAACATCTTACGGCTGTTCATTCATGTTTTTACATAGGCTTTTTCATGTTATATGAGTCGAAGACTTGTGCCACGGGACATGTTTTGCACAACTGCTAACCTAATTTCTATGCTAGAAGCGTTGTAACTTTCCTTTTCTCATTAAAAAATATCTATATCTATGAATTACCTTACATTTTACAGTAATATTCTCAAAACTCTTTTATCTATACGTAAGTCGTTAACCTCCTAGCTTTTCGCTCTAGCTATTCTTGCTTGTGACAATTTGATATTTAAATATGTTATTAGGTTCTTGTAGTATAATTTTAATTTGAATATATACTTTTTAGTAGATTCTGCAATAAAAAAATAAAAAATTAAGTAGATTCGGATTGCGAAAAGATTCCAAGATCCAGTGCTTTTGGAGCCGGGTACGCACATGCTTGCATGTGCCATTAATTAATTATGGAATTTAATTTTATGTAAATAATATTTGATTAAAGACGTATAATTTGTGAGTTTGGAAAATGTTTATTTCCAAAATCAAAGAAGAATGAACTTGTCAAGTTTACTTTATGATGAAAGGATGCATAGTAATTTAACTAATTTTGTTGCACAACTTTGTGAAATTCTTGTCATGCAAAAGTATGGTTGTTCATTGATATGATTAAGACCATATTATTGTAATTTTGACACCAGGTTTCCCAAGCATGAGAGATGTGGATAAAAGTATTCCGTCGAGTAGGTTGAATAATCACATTAGTTTCTCATCAGATAAATCTTCTTCCTCGATGTTCTTGCCTCAAATTCCCGAAAATAGAAACAATATGAACGATTCCACATTCAGGAGCTTGAAAAGGACCAGAGATGGCGATTCATTAACGTTGGACAGACAGGTTTCACTTGATTCCTTAATTAACATAACCTTAATTAGTTAATTAGCTATATGATTGCATGTTGAGTTATGATGTTTGTTACCCTCAGAATGGAGCATCTGGACAGTATACTCCTACTTTGATTCACCATATGAGCTTACCAAAAACTTCTTCTGAGATGGCGGTAGCTGAAAAGTTCTTGCGATTTGACCAAGACTCAACACCGTGCAAGACACGTGCAAAAAGAGGATGTGCCACACACCCAAGAAGCATCGCAGAAAGGGTGAGAATTTGTTTGTTTTCAATTAATGTATCAATTTTCAACTAAGGTTCCATCATGCACCACGTATAAAGGGCATTGTGCAATTGCAATTGCAGGTGAGAAGAACCCGGATAAGTGATAGAATGAAGAAGCTACAAGAGCTTTTCCCTTCCATAGACAAGGTAATTGTTTCGACCTTAACAACCTAGCTAGTTTTAAGGGATAGCTGGCTGAAATTGCTTACTGAAATTTTGCTTCCTGATATGACTAATAAACGATTTTAAGAAAGTTTCGGATTACTCATATGATTATTTGTTGAATGTCATAAGCTTCTTTGGAAAATTACTTATCCTGTACGGCTTATTTATAAATATGGAGCAAAATATTAGTTTCAATAAGTATATTCCGTCACTATGTTCTCAAGTTGAGTAAAAGGGTTAAAAGCAAATGAAAGTGATAAAATGTAAAAATTGTCATGTTCTTGAGTTTTTTTTTAGTAATGAAAGTGAAAGTCAATGATTGAAAGAGAGTTATTTGCTTTTAAAACTTTCATCAAACTTTTGGGTGAAAGTAAACTTTATTTCCTCTTCGTTTCTTTACTTCCTCTTTCTTTCATTTACTTTCTTTTTCTTCTTATTTTTTTCTTGAGAACATAATGTAGTTTATTTTGTTAATTTGATTTTGCTTTGTACTTTAACTTTATGCATTAAGATTTAGGCATAATATGTGAGCTAGTAAATATAAGAGCTCAACTCTTTTTGTTTGGCCATTTGCAGCAAACAAGCACATCCGACATGTTAGATATGGCTGTTCAGCACATTAAAGATCTCCAAAAGGATTTGCAGGTATGCCATATACTACAATCATATTCAGGCATTGCGAAAAATGATAACTTTTATTTCACGGCATACAAGTCAAAATCATTCTCTTAGAAAATAATGTATCTACTATACTGATTTTCATTTACTTTCTTCTATTTGGCATGTAGAATCTCAACAATGCTCGGTCAAAGTGCACCTGTTCAAGTAAACAAACATAGATCGAGCGACGGTTCAACTTCATAACTTAATTTTCATCAAATATGACAGTTAAGATGAAGAAATCACATGCAAAGGACCTCGTTAAGAAAACCGTCTGTATATGCATGCGAACTAGTTAAAAATTAAAACCTGTTTAGTATGTCATTTTAAATTCAAGATTTTCATTCTGTAATCTATTGAGTGACAATAAGCCCATATAGGAGAACTAAGATGGGACTCAAGAAATGAACTGAATGTGTAAATGGATCAAAATTTTTGCAGGCAATGTGTTTAGGTTTATTAGATTAAACCTTTTACTTCGAGTTTAAGAACCATGGGCAACACCATAATTTAACTTTGTTAGTGTTGCGTCACTGCGTGTTTGTTAATGTGTAGGTGAATCGTATGGTTTTGTCAACAATCAAGAATGTGTGCTTAATTCATTGATTCACCTTTTATCAAATTGTGCTGGAATCACTTTCCGTACTCGGTCATTCATTGATCAAGGGATAGTTCAACGGAGCACTCATTTTTGGCACGAATAAAAGAATGAAATAGGTAATCAACTAAGGTGTGTTTGGTACGGTCGTATGGGTATATGAGAATGAGATTATAGGTTTTCTAATTAAAGATGTTTGTTTAGTGGGCCCAGAAATGAAATTGGTATATCATAGCCATATACTCATTACTCACCAATTTAGTGTCTATGAAATTTATTCTTTTTTTTTTTTTTTTTTTTTTTTTTTTTTTTTTTTTCACTATAAAATTCAAATATCTGTACACTTTTTCATACCATATTTTATTATCTAAACATAAACAATCGTAATGATACACTTTTTCATATCAATTGTCATTCTACCCAATACCAATTTCGATACCCATTGTAATTCCTAGCAACAAACCAAATGGCCCCTAAATCTATTATTGGTATCGCTAAAATACTTTCAAATTTTGAACAGTATACGCAATATCGACCGAAAAATGACCTGTTTGACAGGTTATCATTAGAAAAGTTAGAGTAATGGTCCCTGTGGTTTGCGTTGACTTTCATCGGTCGTCCTTTGACTTTTTTCAGTTATAAAAGTTACAGTAATGGTCCTTGTGATTTGCGTTGACTTTCACCTTTAGTCCCTTGACTTTTTGTACGTTTTTGTTCGCTTTTATACATTTTTATATGTTTTCATACCACGAGAATCAGAAGTGAGAATCAGAATATATGTTGCATTGGGGAACTCAAAGGTATGATATGAGTATAAGGTAAAGGTAACAGTAAAGGTAAAGGTTAAGATTGTATCAGTATTCTACCACGAGCCAAACAAATCAAAGCAAATTAAAGTCTTCAGCATAGTAACCATGTATTCAAAGGGGAGACCTCAGAATACCAAATGTAGTAAGAGGAGAGTCCTCAAGTAACCAGATTGGAGTAGCTAGCTCCCAAATATTGTGAAAGACATGTATTACACACAATACCAGACACCAAACCAAATGTAGTAGCAAATCAAATCAAAGCAAATCTAGGATGCATCCATACGCCCCTACCTAAACCAAATGCAGATCAAACAAAGGGACGGTGTGGAATATCACTCGACCACACTGGAGTCATGACATTGGTGCATAAATGCCACGACCATGTTACCTTCATGGCTAGGAAAATACTCGGGTATAATACTGAAGGGTCAAGGGCAAAACAAATGGCAAAGTCAAAGTCAAATCAAAGTACCAAAACCAAAGGTTCATAATCCAGGTGCATAGCAAAGGTTCAGGTCAAAGGGTCACAGACGGAAAGGTTCATAATCAGAGTTTAAATCAAAGGTCCATATCATAAGGTTCATAATATCAAAGGGTTCATCATAGTAAGGGTTCAAATCAAAGTTCATCATATCAAAGAGGTCAAATCAAAGGTTCATATCGGAGGTTCATCATCAAAGGTTCATTTCCAAAGGTTCACTTTCAACAGTTTATAAGTTCATATTTAAAATGTGAAAGAGTTTACATAAACCAGACTTAGAAACTTTACAAATCATTTTTACATTTCTATCACAAAATATCCCTTTTTAAAACACTCTTCTTAAAAGTCATTTACTCTTCATTTAAAAACTGGTTTCGTATCAAAATCACAAAATGTCATTTTAAAACAGTTTCCTTCCATAACATCAAGTTATATTTTTAAAAGGTTTTCATATAAAATTATCATATCAAATGAACCAAAGATATCAAATGTACAAAGGTCAGAAGTCATAGTAGTGGCAAAGAAAACGGATCACATGTCATGAGAAACCTTACTAAAAGGTTAGAATATCTGTACCTTAATTGCAAGTGCAAAACATATCAAAAGATCTAAGGATCGAAAGTTACTCCTTCTTTAGCGAATCTACATGAATTGATGATTGGCTTATTACTTATAAGTTCATTTTGAATCAGATTACTCCTTTTAGGCTTCTTTTTGTTTTTTGCGACTTGCCAATTATAGTAACTTTCCAACAATAGCAACTTTCCTTTTTAAGTAGGTTTCCCGAATTAGTAATTTAACTCTTTAATGTTAAAATGAAACATTAATAATATTTGAGGATAAAATGATCAATATAATAGTTTAGGGTTAATTTTGTCAATATAGTAAAGTTTAAGGTCATAAATGTAAATTATCAAAATTAAATATTAAAAGTCAAATAAAATTATTTTATAGTTTATTTTAATAATATAATATTAAGATAATAATTTTGGACCCGTCATTAAAATTTTATATAATTTATTAACGTACCACAATCTTAATATTTATGCCGCGAGGACCCAAGATTCTTATAAAATCATGCAAGACTCGTTTATAACCCGACATCGGTTCACTTCACTCATATACACACGAATTATATTACATATACCTTATTGACACAAGACCAAACCAACCATGTGACCATTAACCCTCTTTTGGATTGATATATACACGCACACCCTCTTTGTATTTTATTATATCGAATCAAAGATCACATAAACATGCATGCTCCATTCTTTACTCCAAAATTTAACCCCACACGTTACCAAGTTGTCCACAATAACTCGACACCAAAATATATTCTAGCCGTTATATATATTCATGCATATTCACCTCTTACATGTACATGCCATTCGAAACACATTTCCAAAACAGAATGAATATATATAGTAGTTTCATTACATTTACATGTTTACTAATGTTATATTATGTGTCGCCCCTTATTATATTCTTTAACTTATAACCAGTATTTAGATGGTACACATGTATCATATTAAAAATCTCCAATATCAGATCATGTTTTAATGAACAAATATAGGCGTGCAAAAACAGAAAGCGAAGTCGATAATTTATTTCAGAGATTCATGCCTTTATGTCACGTATAGATTTCATTCGACGTTATCATATTTTACTCATATGTTAAATCTGTTTTCATGTTGTAAGGTTTATATGGGTTCACATGTCGAGCAGTGACGAAGCCAGGATTGTTCAGCCGGGTAGGCCAAAACAAAAAATTTGGAAAAAGATACCGACAAAAAATAATATTAAAGAGTCTTACAATAAGAGTGTTTCATTTAAAGCGCGCACGACGCTTTCCAGTATCATTAAAATCATCTAGAACACTATCTAAACTAAAGGTATCTGCAATTTCCTTTTCAATATAAAGTACTAAATTATCTGAAAGAAACTCATCACCCATTTTATTACGTAATTTGCTCTTCACAATTTTCATGGCTAAAAACGCACGTTTAACACTCGCAGTAGACACCGGAAGAGTCAACACCAGTCGTATCAACCTATCAACTAGATAATAGTGACTTGCTTTTCCAGTGTATGCTAAGCCTTGACATAGATCAGCTATAGAAGATGACTTTCCCAACTTTGGATGATCCTTCACATCAAGTTCAAAGTGTTTCAATTGGAATTCCAAGGTATCGAGTTCTTGCTCTGTGAAATCAAGATAATAGTATTTCTTTGCAAGCTTTAGAATCGAATCTGAATTGAAAGATATATATCCGTCTCTAGGATCCAAAGCAGAGCTAAGTTCTAAAAGTTCCACAATTTTCTCACTAAACCTTGAATCAAGTTCTCGCAACTGAAAATCTATTGTTTCATTATATATATCATAATGATAGTGATGCTCATTAGTAGAGTTATCTTGATTCCTTATGCTTCTCCCTTCGAAATACGGAGCACTGAAATCAGGAATACGAATACCATGTTTTTTGCAAAAACAAATGACACCGTCTAGAAAAGAACCCCATTTGTCATCTCTTAGTGTTTGAATCAGCTTTCTTGTTTGTGAAACCATTTTAATCGCACTTATGACCTCTTGATCTTTTTGTTGTAAAGCCTTACAAAGAATGTCAACATGGCCCAAGATTGTTTTCATCATATGTAATATGAAAACAAAATCAAAAGAAGTCAACTTCTTTAACGCTGAACTAGCACCACCCTTTGTTTTAAAGTTACACCCGTCTTTTTTTATCATCTCCAAAATTGTACATGTTGGATTGTACATCCGAATAAGGCTAGTAATTGAAGTAAAATGTGAGCTCCAACGTGTATCGCCAGCACGTTTCACAGTACCAATTTGGTTAGCTCCTTTACCGGACTCGATTTCACCTGTCTGTAACATTTCTTCAATTTGAGCAGCTTGTGCAGCTTGTAACTGATCTTTTCGTTTACAAGAGGCACTAACAGCTGTCACAATGTAAGATAAATCTTCAAAAAAATCATGTACATAATTTACCTCTTTAGTTACTGTAACCAATGCGAGTTGCAACCGATGAGCCATACAATGTATATAATAAGCACATGGATTAGCCTTGAGAAACAGTGCTTGTAATCTATTCCATTCACCTCTCATATTGCTACACTGGTACAAAAATGGCCTTTCGTCACACATGGTCGATTTCAAACGGTCACACTGTAACATATTTATGTGACTAAATGTATGAAAATAAAATAAACAGCCACACTCGATCCGACTTGTGTGACCTTTTCGGAAGATATATGTCACACATTTGTGTATTTATGTGACTAGAGGGTAGCTGGTAAATATTTTTCGATCATTTAGTCACGTTTAATTTGGGACGTCTGACCGATACAAATCAGCTTTAAGCATTAGTCACACTACAGATATACATATGTGACAAATATATGTCACACAATTGAAGAGTGTGACCAAAATAGATATATGGTCACATGAAGTAATTGTGTATGTGACTAAATTATATAGTCAAGTTTGTCACACATTATTTAAACGTGACTGCTATTCTTTGCTGAATATTTAGCCACATAGCGTTTGAAATATGTGACAACTGAAAAGTAAGTTTGAAGGGTTAGTGACGATATGCATTTAATAGTGACAAATATATATGTCACACACTTGAAGAGTGTGACCAAATGTCATATATGGTCACACGAAACCATAGAAACATGATTAAGTGTAACGAAAATTCGATACATATGGTCACGTAAGTAAATATGTGTGTCTAAAGTTTAGTGTGTGTTTGCTTGCCACAACCTAATGTGTAGTCACATTTAATTGTAGCATGATCATGTGACTATAGGCTTTACAATAGTCACACCATATCACAAATGTGTATCTAAATTATGTTTATTGCCACATTATAAGGGTATTATATGTGCAATACATTCAAAATAGTCACATTGTGATATTTATGTGACTATTATTTATAGCAAAATGTGAACTCGGTTATCATTAACCTTGATATTAGTCACATTGAGTGTTTGTGTGACTAAATTCAAGATGTTATATATGGTCACATGAAGTATTTATTTAGGTGTCTAAATCATAGTCATATTTTGTCACACATTATTTAAGTGTAGTCACAATTTGATAAATATAATCACACATTTCGGATAACTTATGTAATTTTGAGGGGTTAGATATGGATTTTATAGTCTCTCTAGTTTGAGTCTAATTTGATATTAACTGCATTAATTGAGTTCAGACTATTAGTCGATCAAGACTCTTCATTTGCCCCATTACAATGCTGCTAGTTATACTTAGAACTGCTAAGTATAATTAGATGGTGTGATCATTGTGCATATGTTATGGCTTGTGTTTTCATTGTTTCTAAACTAACATTTTGCAACAAAGGCAAAGAAAAAGCTATTTGGATTGGAATTTGAGTGAATGCTAGTAACTCAGAACTTAATGCTGCTAGGCATAAATTAATGTTGCTAGGCAAAAATCAAGCTTAATGAATAGATGAAAAATCAAGCTTAATCAAGCTTTAATGAAGCAAGAAAGTTAAAATTCATATAATAATAAACCAAAAAAAAAACATTAGTATCCATAACAAAAGTAAAATAAAGCAGTTCATACATACAAAAAGTTTAACAATTAAATTTCGGAGATTTCTCCGGATCAAACGACAAATGCACATTATCGTAGTCAATGGAGTCGAATCTCTTTTCCTCACTCAAAAATTTAACATCTGCCGCATCCTCTTCCACTGAACCAACCCGCAACTTTGATCGCTTGTATTCCTTCTCATCTTTCTTAATTTGAAGCAAACTTGCTTTGCGTCTTGCCTTGTTTCTTCGAGAACTCCACGACTCATACCACTCTTCAATGTTAAACACCTTCTCTGGTTTCCTGAAATCAAATAAGCATTAGATGATAAATTTACAGATTATCCTTTTAATTTGGTATTCTTATATGATGTATATATAATGTAAAATTCTAACATTAAAGATTATCATTTTGATAAATTTATACAAATTGTCCTTTTGATAAATTTACAGATTATCCTTTTGACCGTCTTGATTGGGGGGCCGAAAATTTTCGATATAATAATGTTACATTCTAACATTAAAGATTATCCTTTTGGTATTCTTATGATGTAAGTTTTGAATGTTGGCTGAGTAAAGCTAGGTTTTTTTTCACGGATCTTATGTACTAGGAAGATAACAAATATAAGAAATAAAATATTCAAACTACTACGTAGTAAACTAACACAATTTCATAACTGATTATCTAAAGCTACCAATTAATTGATAAACATTTTTATAAATTCACAAAAGCAATAGACCAAAATTATTATGGATTAACTAACTTCTACTAGAAAAAAAACCAAGTCAACATGTACGTACATAACATCTTTACAAACTTTGAATATTTACGTGTACAAAAGTTTAATTAGTAGTACTTGCTTTGAACGATTCTTCTTTGATGAAATGCACCTTGTTCTTTTCTTGTTTCCAGCCATAACTTCGATCTTAAAAGATTGTTTAAAAAGTGTGTGTTGAAAAGCTAAGTGATGGCCTTAAAAAGGGATGCGACATACGCCTAGGAAATTTTGAAAGTCTCAACATTAAAGATTATTGCAATTTACCAAGTTTAACGTCACATTAGCATGTGAAATGCACTAATTACTCGTGCCTAATTGTAATCATTTTAATTTTACATATTAAATGCGCGCTCCTAAACATTCTATAATTTTATTTTTAAACTTTAAATGGTAATAAGCATTGTAAGCTAATTAAGTGGTCTCAAATGTTAGAAAATATAGTAAGAATAAACATAATGGTATTAATCTAGTTATTAGTTGTGTAAAATTTGTGTTTGTGACAATGTTTACTCCCTGAATTGGCAAACTTACTTCAACAATGTTATGACCTGATTAATAAAGAGATCCAATACCTTTGTTTTGATTATAAATTCTAGTGGTGGTAATCGTTGCAGGTAGACTTATTAAGACGAAATAGTTTTCCTGTTTATTGAAATGGAGACAATCGACGTGTTCTAAGAGGCCACTGTTTTGCTCGTAAAGGGAGTCTTGATTGGTTTCCACTCCGGGAGGATGTTGCTGAACAGTTGGAGTTTGCTTATCGCAGTCGCGTAAATGATCTATCAAAATATTAACATAACATCTGTTATATAGGAAATTAACTCAAATATGGTTGCTTTTTTGTCAAACTGTTTCATTTGTACCAAATGTTAGTGATTTGCTTTCTTGGTAATGTGTTTGACATTTATTCGTTCCACGTTTGGCACTGCATAAAATTGCAACCAATTGTATATTATTTGTTGCCCGAGTTGATATGCAACCCGTATGTTTGTTTTTGAGGCTAAACTTATATTTGGGACATCTAATGTTGTCGTCTTTTATGTTAGCATTAATCACGTTACTTGTTTCTTGTAGGGGCTACATGGTATTTTCACGGGTGAAGATGATACATGGGATGCCTGGCTAAAAATTCCCTCAGCTGGATTTTCTGGCACACTTCATTTTCGAGGTGTGGGTATGCTCCATCTCAGTCACCAAAGCCAACCCATGTATATTTTTAATGTTTCATGGTTGGCAGATCTTATATTATGCAGCGTTATTAGTGCCTTGGTTTCTTACATTTCCCATATTTTTTTTACAGAAAGAAACTGCCATTAGACTCAGATGTAAACCATTTTTTATATTGTTAACAATTTCATTTTCTAATGATAACACCATTGTATTTCTTAATTTATATTGCTGGTGACCACTCCAATGGCCATTGAAAATTTGGAAAACGTACCAGTAATGGAAACAGTGGTAAGTAATAAAACATCCACCTTTGATTTTTTTAGTTTTACATACATGACTAATGTACCGTGTATTATATATACATATAGGAACCTGTACGAAAACGCTTAAGCCACGATAAACCAGTTCTACAGGTTACACCACCAACTATGATACCAAATATTAGCGAACAAAATACTGGACTAAAATTAGTACAAACGAAGCGAAAACATTTGGTCTCTAGTGAAACCTTGCAAAAGCAAGCTAAGGCGGCAAAGAGTCAACAGGTTTTAACGTATGATAGTTGAGAATTTGATTATATACGACATTACAATTTTATATATATTTGCTTCATTTATGTACATTCGATTTTTATTGAATTTGAAATACAATTGTATATATATTTGCTTCATTTTTATACATTCTGTTTTATATATATATATATATATATATATATATATATATATATATATATATATATATATATATATATATATATATATATATACACTAGCAGTAGTAACTCTGCTCCAGCAGTACTAACGTGGTACTAGTATTAACTCTCCAATCATGTTTGTGCAGATAGTTGAACCAGTGGCTCATCTAGTTCTGTTATGTTGTGAACTTTGACATGTTCTAGTTCTGCTCTCATCCTGATGTGTTGATATGCAGCAACCTACATTTTCAAGGCTTTTATATCCAGATGATGAGATTAGATCAATAGGAGAAAAACTTGTAAGTTTAACTGCAAATTTTATTAGTATGTTGATTGTTTTGGATTAAAAGTCTTCATGATGTTGTTTGAATTACTGCTGATCATGTTTGTGTTAATATTGCTTAGATGGATTTAGTGCAGGTCATGAACTTCAAAGAAAATGTGCAAGTATTTACTACTGCTAGTTAAAGTTGGTACTGCTCAGAGATTAAGACCGCTCGAAGTTGCTACTTGCTTATGAAAAAGATTATAGATACTTATAAAGAAACTATTGTAAGCCGACTAGGACTCCTTGGTGTATAAAAGGATGTCCAATTTTATATTTTGTTCAGTTATATACATTCCAATTTTATTGTATTTGAGTTTGTTTTGATATATATTTGAATTGTTTTGATATATATTGATTTTTTAAATGTGACTAAAAGATGCATATAGTCACACTTATTAACACTTTTGGTCACTGCTTGCTTTATTCGTGTGACTAAATATTACCGAAGGCCACACAAACATAAAATTCACGTGACCATTGGATGATCTATAGTCACACAAAATACACATTTCTTCACTTTAAACAACATACGGCCACACTTATTAACACTTTTGGCCACTGTTTCCTAAATGGTATGTGACTAAATACCCGAAACAAACATGCTTTGTGTGACTAAATATTACAAAAGGCCACACAAACATAAAATTCACATGGCCATTGGATGATCAATAGTCACATAAAATACACATTTCTTCACTTTAAACAGCATATGATCACACTTATTAACACTTTTGGCCACTGTTTGCTTAATGGTATGTGACTAAATACCCAAAACAAACATGCTTTGTGTGACTAAATATTACAAAAGGCCACACAAACATAAAATTCACGTGGCCATTGGATGATCAATAGTCACACAAAATACACATTTCTTTACTTTAAACAACATATGGTCACACTTATTTACACTTTTGGCCACTTTGTATTTAATTGTATGTGACTAACTCCAAAAAAACAACTCCCATTGTGTGACTAAATCATCACAAATGTCACATTTATTGTATATTCATGTGGCCACAGGACGGGAAATAGTCACACAAAATACACATTTACTTGAATATATCATCTCAAGTGTCGCATATATTATATATTTATGTGGCCAAAGGTTGAAAAATAGTTACTCTCAAAAAAACATTCGCGTGACTATAAAGTGTTTACGGTCACTGATAATGACTAATCCAACAAAACTTGTGCCTAATTTGTCACACATATTCTGGGTTTTGGTCACTCTTTTTGGATGGAAAAGGCCACGAACTCAACAATGTGACCATATGCCACCTACGGTGGCGGGACCTATGGTGACACACAACGAAAAAAATGTGTGTGACTATATGCATATCGTCACACATTTTTGGCGTGACCAATACAACTTTTTGTACCAGTGCTAGCACCATCATATCCTTATCCACGAATATTTTCAATGGGAAGCAAATAAGAAGAAAGTGTTGCACAAATTGTTTTGTATAAAGTGGCGGATGATGTATCTTCAAGATGGATAACACCAAAAAAGCGCTCTTGTATGAATCCCTTATTGTCAAAAAAACGAAGAGTAATTGCCATTTGTTCTTTCTTACTTTCATCACTTGTCTCGTCTACCATTATACAAAATTTAGAATTTCCAATATCTTCAACAATCTTCTTTCGAACTTTCTCAGCAAACAATTTTAAAACTTCTTTTTGAACATCAGGTGAAGTGTATTTTGCATTACCAGGAGCGTTTTCTAAGCAAATACTTGCAATTTCTTCATTATACGAGCCTATGAAATTAAGAATCTCAATAATGTTACCCCGGTTTTTAGAGCCAACTCTTTCGTCACAACCTCTAAAGCTAATTCCTTGAAATGAGCACAAACGAACCAAATCAATCGTCGCTTTCACCCTTAGCCTATTCAATCTAATTTCTTCATCTGATAGCCATTGCATAACCTGATCAATATGCCCTTACTGATTTAGCAAAGCATCACAAAGTCTTATAGCATTATTATGTTGAGAGTTCGGTCCATCTCCTACATGTTTCATAAATGAACAATGCTTTCCTTTCACCCTATTCCAGTTTTTGAAACCATTAATTGCAAACGCGTCTTGACCTTTATTAGTGCTTGGTTCTTCTAAAAAGAGATACCAATAAAAACAGTATGCTCTATCAGTAGTTCGAGAGTACTCTAACCAAGGATATTCCAAATACCATTTAGCTTGAAAACGACGTGGATGAGTTTTTGATCCTGTTAAAGGGTATTTGGGTAACACTAGTCGATGAGGTTCAGATTTTAAGTAAGCTCGTCGAATCTCGTCTCTCTTATTAACCGGATAATTCCATATTGATTGACGTAGTCCAGGGTCACGTTGAATAGACAAAAATGTAGCATTCTCGACTGCTGAAATCGGTGGAGAATTCTCATCCCTTAGTGGTTCTTTATTCTCTTCTTCTAATGTCGTATCCTCTTCAATTCTTGGTGAAACAGTTCGTGAAAAAAATGAATCGACCCTTTTCTGTTTTTTTGTCATTAATGTATATCTAGCAAATTCACACAACAAATCACAACTATCAACATAATGTTTTTATGTTTGTGAATAAGAAATTGAGAAATTGTAAATTGTCAATCATAGTGTTGTTGAATTGTAGCAAAATATAGTATCTCCTGTATCCTACTCAAGTTCTAAATATTTAACCACTAAAATGCTAAATCAATAAATCCCAACGAGTTAAACATTAATACATATTCAGGAAAATTAAAATACTAATACATTATAATTAATAAAGAAAGGTCAAAGAATTAGTGAGTTAGATACCTGATTATTCAAAACCAAATAGAGGATATGGAATAAAAGTCTTGATTCTTGAATTATGGATGTAGAATTGTGATTCAATAATAATTATTGAATAAAAATCATAAAGTAGGTTTGTCAATTATCATTGACCATCGAAGTTCCCTTGTAACCTCTGTTCTTTGATTAGTTTCCCCTTTTCAATAATTCAATGTGATTATGTGAGTGACCAATTTTCTAATGTATTTGAGTGGGCTGTATTTTTTATTTTGGGTGGGCCGGTTGAAATTTTGTTTGCAAAATACATAGCAATATATCTATAGTATTAGTATTCTTAAACAAAGTGGGGTTGGCCTTGTCCCATCCAAGCCATAGTGTGGCTCCGTCAATGATGTCGAGCAGAAAACAAGGACGAATATAAATGATACCTTGGGTCAGATATGAAGAACGAAACCAGTAACAAGGAACCCAAAACCAGAAACTGATCGATTCGAAACAACCAATTCCTTCGACCCAAAGCTAAGCTTCTTAGACTCCAAATACCACACGATCAACCACAGCTCGCACACCCTCGCGATCACACCTCGATAGACCTCCTTCTAACGAAACTCTATTCCCGAATAGAATGAACCGAACCGAACACGAAAACACTACCATGATTACTCTCGTTAAGCAGCTTGCATGATGGATGTGGAAACACAAAGCTCATGCAATATAATCACACGCTCAATATGCTTATGAAAAGAAAGATTAGGATTTGTTTGAATTTTAGTTTGATAACTTTAGGAGAAAGATAAGTGCATGTGCAGCAAATAAGGGTTTTGTGTGAGAGTTGAAATGTGGTACACGGTTGATATGGGTGAGAAATGATGGGGAGATAAGGCTGTGAATGAAGCAGAGTCTTAAGGAGATAGGGGAAGACTTGATGACTTTTCACCTTCAATAGTTTTGTGACATATTAACGTGCAATACTTTTAGTTTAGGCACCATGTTGTGTCGAATTTCATAACTTATGTGTGCAGTACTTGTTGCTTTCAATTTACAAAGTTCCATATCTTAGGTTATATTCAAGCTCAATGTTTTCATATTTTAGGGTGTTATACCTTTTCTGACAATTACTGAAAGATGAAGGGCTAAATTTGCCATTTCATGAAAGATGAAGGACCAATCTTGAATTTTTCATTAGAGACTATTCTTGAAACTTTAAGAATTCCCAAGGGCTTTTCTTGATCATTTTCCTTCCCCGGCTTTGGCTTTTGACACTTTTCCATTCTCGTGCTCATTTTTGTCGGTTTTGCTTTGTTTTTGTCCATTTTTCACGTATCCGTACCTGCACATATATAAATACAATAACACACATATTCTTGGCATATTTAGTTAGTATTTTGTATTTTGGGTCTGTTTTTAGGTTAATAAATGATGTGTGAATAAGCATACATCATTGTGCCTATTTAGGTGGTGTTGTCATCACTGCTTCTGATTGGTTTATGTTTTGTATTTTATCATTGTTAGAATTAGTTACTTTCTTTAGTTTCTTTATACTAATATAGTGGTCAAAGAAAAGTGAACCCTTTGTTATTTACTTAGTATTAATTGTAATAAAAATAGAGACCAGTTCTACATGTCAATACAGGCAATAATGAAATTTTTAGTAATAGGAACATTTGTAGATTTGAAAAATAATGATGGTTCATGTCCATCTATCCACAAAAAGATGGTGTTTAATGGGTCAAGAATTTATTCATTGTTAGTTAAGCCACTATATGATATCAGAATGTTACATCTTTCACACTTGGTATTTGTTTAGTAATAGCATTAGCAATTTATGTGGTGCATCTAGAAAATTAAACATTAAGAAAAGACCTTGGGGAGTTTTAGGGGTGTTTGGAATTGGCTATTTAAAGTGTTTGTACGCTAATATGTTTTTTGATATCTTAGATAATTAGTTTTAAGTGTTTGGATAAACACAAAGTGATTATCATTATGTGGTTATTTGCAAGGCTTATTTAGAGGATGTTTGGGATTGTTGTTTTAATCTTATTATCTGCATATGCCAAACGCTGCTTTGTGATAATTCACTCAAAATGTAATCCAAACAACCCTCTAAATGTTCGAATGAAATATGTTGTATTAGCGTAACTTGCTGCAATTCGAGGTGTTTGGGATTGTGTTTTCAAAACTGATTATGTGTGTGTGTTTGGGGTGTTCGGTTTTTAGTATCCTATTTGTATGTGTGTATCTTCATAACTTAACTTGGTAAATTTTGTAGTCGGAATTGAAATGAATGTGAGTAGATCATAGACACAAAATTTTATAAATCTTACGAGGCAAACTATTTTTTTCTTTAATTAAATGATATATAATTTTTAATATGTAAATTTATGGGGTTTTCTACATATGCCGTACAATTGGTTATTTTTGTATTTTAACTATGTTGTGAATGTAGTTTCAGGAATAAGGAGGGCGATGTAGGGACATATATTATAGCCGGAGAAACCGTAGCAGAAGCAGGGAACGGTCTAAGAGACACGGTTGTCCAAGCTGGAAAGACATATAAAAGCTTATAAAGAAAAACATAAAGGAATTTAATGAGCAAGGTGAGCGTGAAAAATCATTGATAACTTGAATACGGTCAATCGAGGATGAGGTAATTCGACCCAATCTTATACTGTTTCCTTTATGCATTGTTTTTGGAGGGAGGAAATGGTAATGAGGCTAACATGTTTATATCAGTTACTATTAAACTACTTTTGTTATGAATATGGGTTCATGAAGAATTGAAAATTTATATGTTAGAAAGGGATCCTTTGCGTTATGCATACATATAATCTATAACCTTAGCAAAAGCGCCTTTTTGTTTGAATTTATTTAAATCTATGTTTAAGATCAGTAGATTAATTGTGCCTTTTGTTTTGTAATCTGTGTCAATTATGTTTTTTGTGTTGTCATTTTTTAATGTTACTCTCTTAATGAATCTTATCACACTCTTCATATTCTTGTGTTGCAGTGTTCGGTTCACAGTGAAGTTGACTCTATGGCCGTCTGCTGGTCTTCAAATGCTCCCCAATATCCATTATGCTCAGCTGCGTTTGTATTTCTAATGTCATTCAACCAACTATACTGATACATCCCTTTTGTTCTTATACAATTGACCAATCAATATGTGCAATCAAAGAAAGAAAGATTTTAAGCCGATATATGATGCATAATATAACCAAAAAAGGAGTAAACAAGTAGCTTTACTGGTTGCAAGAGCTCATTCTTTTAATTACTTGTAAGAAGACCAAAGTGTGACTAAATATATACTTTTTCGGTTTTCAAAACTAATTTTAACTACATGGTAATTAATCGCTTCTTATGTCTTTGATGTTGTTCATATGGTCGATTGTTAGAATTAAAAAGCCGGCTTTTAATGTCTGCGGCCTACCAAATTTTTATTCCGGTGGGAGGCAAGAGCCTCATGAGTGCTAACATGTTTAGAGTAAGTATCTAATTTAATTTATTTGAAGTGAACATGTCTTTAGTATGTGGTCACTGTCTTTAAAAGGAAAGTATGCCAAGATAACCATTTCCCAAATATGCGATTATTTTGGATTCAAATACTTTCTATTGTTTAATCTTTCCACTTAGGTTTTGAGTCAATTAAAGCTATGTGAATGTAGATTCACGTAAGTCATTGCAAAATCATGTCCATATTGAAGATTGGTTGATTATGCAAGTGAGGTTGTGTAGAATAGAAACCATGTGATTTTTGGTGAGGAATCTGATAAAAAATTCGAAGCAAACAATTTGATCATCTGAGTTTTTAGTAATGTGTGTTTGGAAGTAGGTTTGGTGTATGGTGTGAGTAAAATATTTGCAGGGGAGCAGGGTGTTTGGAAGATTGGGTGTATTGAAATAAAAGTTGATGTTTGAAAAAAATAAAAAAAAATAAAAACCTTGAATTTCATGTTTTTACTACTATTAGGTGATGTTTGAAGACATACTAATTCTATTTGCATGATTTGAATGTCTCATTTGTTTTTGTTGATTGGTATAATTCTTTCATTAGATGCTTTTAAAGTAAAAAAATAAAGGGCACAAATGACGAATTGATAGGAAAATAATGTATCGGTTTAGGCTTATTATCCAACCTCCATATGTTGTTAAAAGTTTGTATTGCTTTTAGGCCATTTGATTGGTACACCATCTCTAAAGATGCGACTATTTGAGATTCCTTTTGTATTTAAATCTTTGTACTCATTCTTTGATTTCCCAACTCTATATCTACTTTTACATTTAGATATTTGTGATTAACATATGTCATTGTAATAATTATTGTGAGATTGTTGTTTCTCATCATTTTTGCATACACACATGGTTTATAAGCTTTAAGGATGACACATTGCTTTTATACTGGTAGAAAAACTTATGGTGTAGCCAGGTAAGGGTTCACTACATTTTAAGCAACTTCACTTAAAGACCATAGACTGGGTCTATTAGACCCTTTATGTGTTTGATGCATTGGTACGAAGAAATTTAGGATAAAACTTTTACTAATGATCTAATGTGTCAAATTTTTCATCCAAAAAGGCTTAGGTGTACACTTAATTAACTATTGGTTTATTGAAATATTGAGGGTTATGATGGAATTATGTGCACGGTATAACACATAACTAACATTCGTTATTGATTTTACTTATCCAAATATTTTGAGTCACATAAATTGATCCAACATACTTTCAAGAAAATGCCATACTTGCTCCCACAAATAATGTTATGGACACCATAAACGATCATTTGTTGCACACATACTTGCTCCCATATATTATCAAGGGGGGATTACATTATCAAGCACAAACTCATTTTACTTGCATTTTTTTTTTTTTTTTTTAAATTTATTAGGTGCTCAAGGAATGGAAATTGGCTTATCACTTCATTAACGCTCACTACATACATTTGCTTTTCAAGACCATTAAAATTGTAGGAGACTATTTATGGACGTTTATTATATTAAACGTAACAAACACAATTGTATATAAAATCATTGACTTATTACTTATTATTCCATTTAAAAAATAATTCAACCTGTGTACATTCGTTGTTGTTTCATACTTTATTCACACACTTAATTTCTTAATGCATAATTTATTTTGAAATTCTCATGATTCCACGGGTCTATATGTGTTCGTTTTCATGGTAATAATTAAAAAAATCTTCCTATATATGTCTGTTTCGTCTGCTACGACAATAAACAAGAGTTAGGGTCAATCAATTTCAAAGGCTGTTTGGTATCTGCCATTCTTTCACGTCCAGATTTCATACATGGAGAAATATAGGTTGTAGTTTATCAGGGCAAAAGATGTTTAAAGGTTGTCATTTGTGGTCCGTTATAAATAAGAAGTATTTCATTGTCTATTATCAATGTTCAATAGGTATGTACAACTATAATATGACATGTATTATATCATTTTTAAATTTTACATATGCTCTTATCGACAACTAACTATTAGTTTGACTCCTTTTTTTTTTTATTTTTTTTTATTTTTATTTTTTTTAGTTTTAACTTTTAGGTGTTTACAAGATGAACATGGACTACTCTAGTGTTTGACGTTGAATGGATACCTTGCTTCTTGAAGACTATCTACCAGTTAGACAAGAAGATATATGTTGTTCATCAAAACCATCAAAATTGAATATCAAGAGGCAATGGACGTTTATTATATAGATATTTACAAGCATAATAGTTTATAGTATCATTGACTTATAACTTATTATTCCGTTCAAAACGTTTGTTGTTATTTCTTACTTAATTCACGCTCTTAATTTCTTTAAAAATCCCGTGATTTCACGGGTCTATAAGCTAGTTATATTGTAAAGCATTTGAGACTTCTTATAAAAGGAAGTCTTCAACTTTTAAGACAAAAGATATTACTATAAAAAAATTAGAAAGTTAATGTAAAATTTAAAAATTTAAGTCTCATTTAAATCATATAGTAGCCTCCTTCAATAATGATATATTTAATAGAATTATTTATAAGAAGACTCACTAAACTTATAACCATCAATTAAATGCTAAAAGTTGAAAAATAGAAGTGCTAACTATTACACTATTAATAATTTAGAAATTTTATTTTTGAAAAAAATATATCTACTACGTTATAAAGTATCTGACACATGCTAAATAAAGAAAGTTTAAAATGAAAAATATTTGCTCGCCACAAAAATATTCACCAGGTACTAGTGGCGGAGACAAGGAGGGGGCACAAGGGTCACGTGCCCCCTAGTGAAAAAAATGTAGTCTAAAATTTCTAAAATATCCGACTGATTTCTTAATCTGACCCCTTTAAGAATCACTTTGTAGTGCAGTTTTTAAAATTTATTAAAGTATGCCCCTTAAACAAAATTTTCAAGCTCCGCGACGTGCCCCCTAGTGAAAAAAATGTAGTCTAAAATTTCTAAAATATCCGGCTGATTTCTTAATTTGACCCCTTTAAAAATCACTTTATAGTGCAGTTTCTAAAATTTATTAAAGTGTGCTCCTTAAACAAAATTTTCAAGCTCCGCGCGGATACCCAATTATATCAATATACTAAGCATTGGGCTACTCCCCCAATTGCTACTTCCACACTTTGTGGGAGGCATTTTTCTACATGCTTTTACATCCAAAATTGCTGCTTCCAGACTTTTTTGCAACATCTATAGTTGCCTATGTGGGGGTGTACAACATTAGGCATAGTGAATTGCTCCCCCCCCCCCCCCCCCCCCCCCAATCTTCTTCAGGCACACAAACAAAACATGCTACAAACACAACCACACAAACATAAATCAGATAACATCTCACACACACTCACAGATTATTCAAAAATCTGTAAACTATATCTACAAAAACTTCATTTTTTTTGATGATGATGATCTACACACACGCAATTACGATCTACAAAACCTGCTTTTGTATGTGTTTTTATCAGATTGGGAGTTTTTTTAGTTGGTATGGATTGCAATTGTGATAACATCTAATTAGGTGTTGGTATGGTTTAATTTTATTTAATTTATAATTTTTTCCTCTTTTTTGCAGATTGATGTACGGTGATGAAAAAGATGGTTATGGGATCTCTCGGCTGAACCCTGTGAACATAAAGTAACGTGACAAATTCACTACTACAAAAAAGCCTATAAACATCCCTAAATAAAGACTGGTTTTACTAAAACTGGTTCCTACGATTAAAAATTAGCGGGGTAGGAGGGTATTAACCGGTCTCCATAATAAAAAAACGACATAAACATTGGTTCTTTATATAAAAACGGACACACAAGTGTTTTTTTGTTCTCTCATTCATCGCCCGTGAAATTCCTATCATTTTGTCTGTTCAACATATGCCAAAATAGTTGGCGCAACAATTCCCTCCAACTTTTTTCAATTATGTAATTTAAAAATACTAACAAAACAAATATAGTACTCCGTATTCTATATTTAACCCACAATTTATTATTATTACTTTTTTTTTTTTTTCATTTCAGTAATTAGTACCCACAATTTGACATAGTAAAAGAAAAATAGCGCCACATTTTTCACAGATTCTCTCCATGTTCTCATTTCATTAAAGAGTAACTCAACCAACACTAGTTTATTATTATTATTATTATTATTATTATTATTATTATTATTATTATTATTATTATTATTATTATTATTATTATTAAGGATTTAAACGAACCGAACGACAATGAACGGAGCATTATTCATGTTGTTCGTTTAACTTTAGTCAGATAAATGAACGGACACGAACGGATCTTCTTGTTCATTTTCGTTCACTAAGAAGTGTGTTGTTCGTGTTTGTTTATGTTTATTCATTAAGAGATTAAATGAACGTAAATAAACAAACATTAATGATTTGTATAACTATATTGATTTGTATAGTATGTCGAAAAGATTTTGTTTTATGTGTTCATGTGTTTAACAATATTGATTTGAGTAGTATATAATAAAAAATAAATATATAAGACCATAGACAAATAAATGAACATGTACATTCATTAACGAATCTATAATCGGGTGGCAATTTCTGGCTCGATACGAAACCTGACGTGAGGCCGATACGAAAATTGATAGGTTCGAGTTGAGTATAAATAGTTTTCGGTTCGTGTTCGGGTCGACCCATCTAACCCGTTTATTAAACGGGTCAAGTTCGTGTTAGGTAAATGTTAAACGGGTCGACCCGCGAAACCATTTAAAATTTATTTTAAAAATTAAAATATTACATATACTGTATTATAGTACATGTTAAATGGGTTAAATTGGTCGACCACGACCCGCTTAACTTGTTTAACAAGTGTAATGTGACAATTTGTTTACATAAATGGGTTAAATAGGTCACGTTCAGGTTATGTAACATTTTAAGGTTGATATTACTGACCCGATTATTTAAACGGGTCAAGATCTTTTGACCCGCCAACCTACTAACCCGAATCTGCCAAACCGAACCTGACCCGGATTACCACCGCAAACTAGAATCAACAACCATAAGTGTTTTTTTTGTGCAAAAGGTAAAAATTATATTATTAATTCACAAATCAATACACCAGATTATTATAGCAATAGACAAGCCTATGCTATAATCAATTCTACAAACCATTTGACACTGCTACAGATGAATACATCCTATCATGATAACCATCCATGATTTCATAACAACTACAGACATCTAACATCAGATAACAACCAATCTGCAGTCTTGAATACCTTTTGAAGCACCAATAACCATCTAGCTACATTTCCACCATATCTATTTATCATGATCATTCACCCTGCCACCACAATAACCATGATAAGATAGATTTGTGGCCTCACTAGGAACCCATAACCTCTCCACAGTATGGGCTATACCATATATGCTACATTTCCATCTACTACAATGGCTTCACATAGATGGGAACACACACCATACAGTGAGTACCAACCAATCCTCCATAGACAGTGCACACTAGGACCATGTAGGTTCATCTTACACACCTCACAATTCCTAGTACCATGCACTATCTCTCCAACTCATTTACCCTACTCAAATGGAAACTCACTTTATGGACAATGATATGCACATTAACTGAACTAACCAATATAATCTATTGTTACCTAACAAAGGCCTACAATAGAAAAATAAAGGAATTCAGTAATGCCAAATCATATCCAAGATACAGAGCCATCATTTGAAATGAGCCAAAAATCAAAATTCAACTAATTTAGGCACTCATAAACCTGAGTTAGCCTGATGTGCAGAATCAAAATCACCTTTGCATTCTGACATACCAAGTCAGCAAATAAATGCCATATAAGCATACATCAGTGTTTTCATGGATACATTTATAGTCCTGCATTCATACTTGCCCATTAGAAATACATCACATACCCATTATTTCCTTTACCATATTCTCCACCAATCCTTTTACACTTTACCATCCACTTATCTTCCAGCTTTCTAACATTTGAACTATCTTTTACTGTAATTCCAGCAAGTCTATACATCACATTCTCCACTACTTTATTATAAATCTCTTTTACTGTAGCTTACCAATAGCAAATGGTAGAATTTGAGTGATAGCTACCTTTTCCTCATTATCCAAGCTTCCAAAGTAGACTGTACTTTTAGATTGATTAGGTTTCAATCCTGAGCAGCTACTGAATTCTTCAAGAGCTTTTTTAATCACGCTCACTGATCTTGTATCCCCATGACACATAACTAACAAGTCATCAGCAAAGCAAACATGAGACAACTTTATCTTTTTACATCCAAAATGATACTGAAACTTATCATCATTATTGATTTGTCTTTTAAGCATTAGAGACAAAATTTCCATGATAAGAGTGAACAAATATATAGGATCTCCTTGTCTTAACCCTCTTCCACCTTTGAAGAATCCCACTCTATCACCATTGATACATAATGTAAATGCAGTAGTTGTCACACATTGCATTATCCAATGTACCATTTTCTCATGAAAACCAAAGCCAACCAAGATACTGATGCGTGGGAATTGCACCAGGCTTTACCTCTCGAGGGATCTCGAGAAGCTTACAACCCCCACCAGGCAGTGTACCTGATCGTTGTAGTATAGTATAGTGACAAGTACCGGGGGATTGATCGTTCAACTCAGGAATAGTGTCGTTAGGATTGAAATTAATCTAACTAGGTCTAAAGGTGAAGGATGATTCTTTTTGTATTTTTATATTTTATCAAGTAAAAATCTCGGGTGTTGGAAGGAGGGGCGGAATTAGTTGCTAATCAACTAACCCAAAAGCTACTAATCAAACTAATGTGCAAGAAAACTAAACTAAGGTTCTACAAGATAAGTGAAGCATGTCTACCCATGATATGTTACTCCTTGCTAGCTATCCAATTCTACCTATTGAATTGTAAAACCTTGTTTTAATTGACGGGTTGTATTCCTTAATACCATTCATGGGGTGGCGTACTTACTTCCCCAATCCTATAAGCTCCTACTTCACTCCTATGTCGAGCCGGCTAAGAAGCTCCTAACATGGGATCACTAGAATTCGCTCATGCATTAAATACAACCATAAAAACCTAGTACACATCGGTTCATATTTCTTAAGACGTTCAAGCATGTTACCCTATGGAAGTCTGCCAGTTTTCTTAAGCCTAACATTGATGAGTCATTCAATCAAAACAAGAATCAATAGGAAACAAGAATTATAAACTAAACCAACTAGATCTATTGAAGTTGTCATGCCTTAATTGATGGAGATAGACACACACATCAACAAGCCCCTCATTGATGGATATAGACACAAACATCAACAAGAAATCAATGAGATCTAATCAATTATACACAAGTTTCACACAATCATAAGTAGACACAAGGTGAATTAGCAAAAATAATCAAAGAAGGATAATCAACAATAATAATGAAAGACATAATTGAGATAGAATCATCAAACCATACATGATGTTTATGGAGTGATTGAAACCCTCTAAGTTGCTAGAAAAACACCTACCTAAACCCAAGAATCGACCTTAGGGTTTAAGGCTTACAAAAAGTGAAGTTATGATGTTATATTTATAGGCATGTTTTCTGTCGGCAAGGCTTGACGGCGTCAGCCCGTACTCTTGATGCCGTCACGACCATTTTTTCACCAAATTTTGGATCTCTTCATCCTCTTCGCGTGGGCTTTTGAATCACTTAAATCCGAGTTCGTATGCAAAAGTTATGACCAAAACAATATCAGCTACTCCGCGCGCAAGTTTTGACAAGTTAACACGTGACGGCCTTGGGTGACACCTTCACGTTTCTTCTGGGCCGTCACCACTTTTACTCTTGACACCGTCATAAAAAGCCTCTTGACGCCGTTAGGTACTGTTCCCAGCAAGGAAAATTAAGTCTTTGGCGTTTTCTTCACTTTTATGCTCTAAAAACGTCCAAAATGTTTCCTTTTCTAGAATTCACTCCAAAAGTACCTAAAATCACAAAATGAATGATTTAGGGCAGTATTTGATCAAATAAATTCAATTCCGGGCTTAAATGACCCCCTAAAAGTGGTTCATTTTTCGCCTCATCATATACCCTTACACTTGAGATTTGCTTGTCCTCAAGCAAATGCGCTTTTATTCTAATCAAAATACAAGTTAGGGGTCATTTAACACTAATATAAAAGTAATTACAACAAATAATCGTTCCACTAAAGACCAAAGACAAGCACGGAGGTCATACACAAGCACCTCATAAATAGTGTTTAGATACTCACATCTCTCGGGTGTAATAAAGTATAAATTACAATATAGAAACGGAAGATATCTCTCACTACCTGTCATAGCAAAATAGATTACCATAGACTTGGGAAAGGATCAAACCTCCACCACATGACGTAAGCACCTAGGATAAACTATCAAAGAGATCTTTTAAAGGGTTGTAACGTTAGGTGTAGGGATATGAAATACACGGTTTTGTTGGATATAGGCAGTCTTTACTGGTGGCGAGTTAACAATCTTGGTTAATTACATGTACAATATGGCGTTGCTAAGCTAAGACTAGACTCGACTTAAGCTAATAAATCAAAAATAACAAAAACATAAAATGAACATAGAATAAAAAGGGATGGTAGTCCGTATGTTTTTCTCTTTTTCTTTTTCTAATTTTTTTTTTCTTTTACTTGATTTTTTCGATTTTTTTTTTTTTTTTTTTTTTTTTTTTTTTTTTTTTTGCATACACTCTTACCTTACCGTCCAAAATAATACATCATAGGGAATGAACATTCCCCTTACACTTGAATTTTTACATACTTTACAATAAACTAATCTAATGACTCGAATTAAGAAAATCAAAACACTTGGAGTACTTTTAAGATTATCGTACATATGGGGGTAATATATGATGTTCTTCCCCATTACTCCATAAAATAAGTACTTTACCCATGAGTCCCAATCGTCCCAAAACAATATGTACAATGATATGACTCGACTTAGCAACCATATAATCAATTAGATAGTTATCTTAGGGTTTAACAAATAACAATAATGCACTAAAAATGAGCGCATACACGGAAGGCTAAGGCGATTTGGTTGTACATTTAAGTGGGGTGTAACAAATTCTTCCTTTACGTAAGATGCTTAAAGTTAAAAACGAAAAGATAGGCTCGGAGGGGTGTACTAGGAGTTTCGTGTACTAAAAATGAGTACAACGCTAAGGTGTGGGAAAAATTAGTTGACTTAACTAGCCAAGTAATATGACTTAAATGGTCAAGTAATTATGATACAGGTTTAACACAAGGGTGATCCTAATGCCTCTTATCATGTAGTAAATCATACTACACGAATGTAGTCTCACCAGCGGTCTCGGGATGCATCACTAACGCAAGTTCTAGAATCTAAATGCTACCAGTACACTCATAAGCACTAATAGTAAATGCTTTTCCTATCAAATCTAAAGGCGAACCTCACATATTTGGGTGGAAAATTTTTCTGAATAGTACGGTTTTGTGCTAGTCATACAATCTCCTATCCATGAGACGCTTGCTTAGGCTAAAGTTTCACTCCTAAATGTTGTAAAAAAATTTAAATTTGGCGCTAAAATTACACTAACAAGTATTTCTCATAGTTTTATTTCACATCTACTATCAAACAAACAAACTCAAGCGAAAGTGTATCTGTAAGGTATCATCATTTTACCCTCCCCTTACACTTAGGATGAACATTGTCCCCAATGTTCAAGTAAAGAATGTAAAAGTGAAATAAGTAAAACGAATGAAATCAAATACTCCCCTGATTCGCTCGGTATGGATAATAAGGTGGCCAGGTTAAATCTTCCTCCAAGAGAATGAACAATCAAAGCTTCCCTTCCAGAAAAATAATCATCTTCTTGTCATACATAACCTGTAAATCCTGAGAAAACAAACACAAAAACCCAAAGCATCAATCCGAACAAAGAAAACTCACTACTAGATGTATTTCCAGACTTAGGAATAGAAACAAAACAATTAAAGATATAATGCTTGTGGAATGAATGTTTGCAGATTTCCTGTAGTTTATAAAACTAAAGAATTAACAAAAACTTTAAGACTCTGGTATAAACAAAACTAGCAAAATTTCCAGAATTTTACACATGACGCCGTCAAGAGTAAACTCATGACGCCGTCAGAAGTGACCTGCAGAAATCTTTACGTTAAGTTTCCGGAAAATTTCTGAAAAAAACTTATGTCCTACTTCCTGGAAAATCCTGCAAAACATCATTATGACTCGATACAAGCATTTGACTCTAACAAGTACTAATACACATGTCCATTTAATATTGTTATGGTTCATGCTCAATTTCGTTCTTATAAACAAATTTGGATCTCCCTTACACTTATCTTTTGCAAAATACCTATGCAATTAAGACGAAGTTAAAAACAAAATAAAGCATTTTCACAATTTACTTTGAAACATGAGCCACAAACAATAAAAATAAAACATGCATACGAAAACAAATAAAATCAATCAAACAAACAAACAAACAAATAAAAACACACAAAACATGGGTTGCCTCCCAAGAAGCGCTTGTTTTTGTTCGAGTCACGAGCCTGACTCTACCCTTATTTAACGGAAATAGGAGAGGTTTTCCTTACACTTAGGATTAAGTGTGGGTGAAAGTAGCGATACACACCCTTAGGGTGTGAATATGCCACGTGAGGTGAAGGGGGTGAGTGAATGGCTTCCTTCATCCTAAAATTACCCGGATAATATTGGTTGATGGGTGGGTCGGTTCCTCTTTTGTCTCCTAGAAATATATCTAAGGATGGAAAGGTGTGTAAAGATTGAGGTTCCGATTCATCAACACTAGGAAATTCACTAGAACTAGGAGTAAGGTTATCACTACAAGTATTCAAACCTATATCCTCAAGTGGTACCTGGTCCAAGGGTTCTACCTCCATTGGAATTTCTAAAGTTTCTTCTACTTCTTCCGGGTAAGTCACGGGCGGTGTGTGTGCCTCAAATGATGGTTGAGTATTTTGTGGGCTTATGTTATTTACCTCATCATTCCATGTTTCAAGATCACCTATATCCTAAACATGTGTTTTATTATAATCTAACCCTAACATTTTCACAAGTATCTCACGTGCTTCTCTAGGCATCTCAACTTCTATGTCCGAATCATAAGGATCATCCTCAATATTCTCACTGCTATATACAAATTGCCCAAGAGATTCATCATCTGTTTCTTGAGATTCATCATCATCGATCATAAAACCTAGGTCTTTTTGATCAATGTGATCATGCTCGGCTAAATCCTCCTCAATTCTTTTCTTAGGTAGTGATAATAGCAAACCTAGTGCTTCATCCAACTTATGATTTGTTGCAATGGCTCTCTCCATAATTCCTTGGCAAACTAGGTCGCATTTCCTATTGGCCTCACTAAAACTAGATCTTAAACATGGAGGTTGTTCATAAGAATCTATCTTAGGTGAAGGCTCATATGATTCATAGGTGTCTCTAAATGAGGTATTTTGAACTCTTTGGTGTGTTAGCCGCTCAACCTTATCTTGCAATCTTAGAAGTCTAAGTGTAAAGTCCATTTGAAGCAAATTACAAACAAAATCACAAAGAAAAGATAGACTACGAGAAAGCTACAAAATAAAAAGAAAAAATCTCACTTGATAGGAATCTAATGAGTGGACCTAATAAAAATCAAATTCAACCTAAACAATAACTATTCCCCGGGCTGCGGCGCCAAAAACTTGATGCGTGGGAATTGCACCAGGATTTACCTCTCGAGGGATCTCGAGAAGCTTACAACCCCCACCAGGCAGTGTACCTGATCGTTGTAGTATAGTATAGTGACAAGTACCGGGGGATTGATCGTTCAACTCAGGAATAGTGTTGTTAGGATTGAAATTAATCTAACTAGGTCTAAAGGTGAAGGATGATTCTTTTTGTATTTTTATATTTTATGAAAAGCAAGTAAAAATCTCGGGTGCTGGAAGGAGGGGCGGAATTAGTTGCTAATCAACTAACCCAAAAGCTACTAATCAAACTAATGTGCAAGAAAACTAAACTAAGGTTCTACAAGATAAGTGAAGCATGTCTACCCATGATATGTTACTCCTTGCTAGCTATCCAATTCTACCTATTGAATTGTAAAACCTTGTTTTAATTGACGGGTTGTATTCCTTAATGTAACACCCCGTTTGAATTCCGCTGCAACCATGAATTGGGGGTGTTACAGATTGGTACCAGAGCCATGGTTATAGAGAAACGAGTCTAATTGAGACCTAAACTATAACTACAATTACAAGCAAAAACATTTTTATAGCCTTCCGCTCTCCGTGTCTTCCATCCTCCAGACGATTATGGACTTATTAAGCATGTTATACTACATGAACATATTAGTATATTGATTTATACACACTTGTCACATTCTGAGTACTTCCCATAAACATTTGAATTATTTTAACATAGTAATTCTTCTCATAGAAATCATGTGCGTACCCACTTCTCCCGACTATGTTCCCACTCTACCTAATAACTTCCAAGTCTTACCACCCTCACCCGAGTTCGGATTTGACTTCGTAAATGCCTTCGCTTCTGATGACGAAGAAGAACCTTTCGAAGATTCAACCGACAAAGAAGAGGAGGAACCAATGCCAAATATTTTTGCGTCGAATACTTCTAATTATTTTGAACAAAATTGGGTTGAGACAGAGTCCGAGGAGGATAATGAGTATGAATATGTACTAGCGCCATTACCACCACCACTATCACTTCCCTTTGATATCCCTACATGTGATGAATTGGATCACTCATTATGGATCGTATCACGACCACCATTGATCCAACAAGAAAGTCAGCATGAAAACTACAGCTTCTCAAACTTAATCGACTCGTACCTCTATGACTCACTAAACCAAGAAGTTGCCGATCAATCAGAGCTGCTCGGACCTTCTAACCCGCAATAGACTAGTGTGATGATACTAGTTATCTTTTGTACTACTAAATTGAATAGACTCAGTTGGTAAACTCTGTAGAATCCATGTAATAGCTAGCAGTAGTTTTAAAATGTTGTAATTACTAAACTGAAAGTATCCGTTAGTAGATTTTGAAGAAACTTGTAATAAGTTTCAATCTTGTAATCAATCAACGTTTTATGAATAAAACTCTTGCTTTATGCTATCATGTGTTATGATTCAAACCTCCAACGTAATTATTCTATCATTTCCCATAAAAAATCATGTTTATTTCACAACTCTCTACTCACGACGTATCTTCTATATAATAGAATCATGGCGCCAACGAAGAAGACACCACCAACAATGACTCAAGCTGCTATTCGCAAACTAGTTAAAGATAGTGTAAAAGCAGCAATAGCAACTGAACGAGCAGCCATAGCTACAAAGGCCGCAACAGCCTCTGAAACTACTAGAACTGCTGAAGCTGCTAGAACTGCTGAAACTGCTAGAACTGCTGAAGCTGTTCGAATTGCTGCAACTACCATCAATACTAGAGGACCGAACCCATCCGGTCCTCCAGTAATAAATATTGATCCAGTAAGTAAGAGCTGCACATTCAAGGGTTATTTAAATTGCCAACCTACCAATTGCAAAGGTACTAATGGAGCTGTAAGTGTTAACCCCTGGTTTGAAAAAGCGGAGTCAGTATTTTTGATCAACAAATGCACCGAGAATGATAAAGTTCAATATGCCACCGGTCCACTGTTGGATGAGGCATTATCATGGTGGAATTTAGTATCTCAACCAATGGGCATCCAAAATGATTATAAGCTTTTTGGGGATAATATGAAGAAAGAGTATTGCCCTCACAGTGAAATGCTGTTAAAGGAACCATGTTGTCATCCAGAAGTAGAATTCTGGAACCATGTTATTAAAGGAACCGACATCCTGAGTTACAACCGTCGATTCCATGAATTGAGGATACTATGCCCAACAATGGTTTCGACAAATGAGAAACTGTTGGAAGAGTATATCTGGGGACTCCCACCAAGCATACAAGGGAACATGATTACGTCTGGTCCCAAAACACTTGATGAGGCTATGCGTATGTCTCGCAGCCTCATGGATCAAGTGGTGCGTACGGCAGAAAGCCAAAGACAAAACTTCAACTACTCCAACTACCATAACAACAATAACAAAAGAAAAAACAAAAACAAGCAACCATGGGATGATAACTGTGGAAGTAACAACAACAACAACCCAACTCAAAACAACAACCATCATAACCAGCAAAACAAAAGACAAGAGGCTGCAACGGCTTATGTTGCTGCACCAACCAGAGGTGGATATACTGGGACTCAACCACAGTGTACTAAGTGTAACTTCCATCACTCAGGTCCTTGCCCCGCTAAGTGTAACAATTTCCAAAAGCCAGGACATCTTGCCAGAGATTGTAGAGGCAAGGCTGTAGCTACTGTTAGCAATACACAGCCGATAGCTATATGCTTCGGATGTGGAGAAAGTGGACATTACAAGCATCGATGTCCCCAAAACCAAGGTCAACAAGTTGAAGACAATATATGTTAGGAGGAGAAGGAGCTTATCAGAATCTCAACAACACTGCAGAACAATGAAGTTTAGAAATTAGCAGTCATATTTATTTATGCACTATGTTGTACTACGTGTATGTCATCCCTAGTAATGGGAGTTTTACGACTTAAGAATATTTACTGTTCAATAAACAACTCTTTGTGATAATTCTCATCTATTGTAGTTTCTATCTCCAAACCAATTTGACTGATTAGTAGACTATTACCATTCTATAAGATTTACCCAGTTATCCTATAAACCATTCAAACAAATTTTACTTCAAGCTATTTTGTTACCACTTTATTGTTTCACATCATTTTACTCCAAGATATTCTACCACCATCTTAGAAAAATTACTTCGTTAATACCACCCTATAAATTGATATCATATCTTCTTTAACCAGCTTCATCTCAAACCACTAAAATTCATCAAACCAAAATGAAGGACACAAGCCTCGTTCATCTTTTCACCATCGTTATCTTCACAACCATTGCACACACAAGCTCATTAACAGATCTTGATGCACTTTTAAAGCTCAAATCATTCTTAGTTACACCACAAGCACCTCATCAGCTTTACAAGATTGAATACCATCTAAAACTTTTAAGAAACACAATACTACGTAACTAAACCGAACATCACATTATCGGTCCTAAATTATACATAGCCTGATCACCTATGTCTAATTCAGGAGGGATCATGTTATGCTGGGAGCAGTCACCTGTATGTTTTCTTAGAAACAAACTTCTCATAAGTAACCTCATCCTACGCCATACACTGAAACGACAAATCAAACTACATCGCTCTAGTCCTCATAAGTAACCACACCTCTTCATCGACACCACTCCAACGTATAACACACATAGAACTTTGGGACGAAGTTCCCCGTAAGGGGTAGAGACTGTAACAATTCACATTTTCAGGTTAATTACTATTCCCGGAAAATTGTACTATTCACTTTTACTATTCATTTTCCCAAAATTTTTCCCGAAATTTGATTTTTTGTTTCTTGGCCTCGAGTGATAAATCATTTCCATGGCAAATTTCGAGAAAGTTAATAAGGAATTACACGTTTTAGAGTAAAACGTCATTCAAAAATTCTACGCACAACGAAACTCGACCGCGTTAATTTTCCTCGTATCAGAAAAATATTTGACACACTCACGATTTATTCGAGAATAAATCGTGACTGAGAAAAATATGACCAAATAAACCTCGGCCGTGAAAAACAGGAATTTCTATTTTTAAGCGTTTTTACTCAGCCGTAACCTTAGCCTATACCTGCATCGCGTTTCTAAGACGATTTGAGTTTTCACATTTTTGGAATAAGTCAACATATTTTCCCCCCTCCTTTGACCAAAAATCATTCCTTGATTTTAGAAGTCATTTCTTGATTTTTAGGCTTACGGTTTTGTGTCTAAAAGACATTTAATACCAACCGACACTAGACTGAACCCATTCTAGACATTATAAGTCATTTTAAATCATTTATATCCTATTAGAAAAGTAACATTTTACTTTTCTCAATTTTACACAATATTCGTATGTTTTACGTATTACGCGTTTTAGACCCGTGTTTCCAGTTTTAGCAGGGTTTTACCACCCCAATAGAACCTACCACTCATTTTATATTTTATTATGGAACATATTGACATGTTTAACAATACTTTGAAGTTCCATATTTTTACGACACCTGATTTTACGTTTTGAGGCTTAATCATTTACGGTTGGCATTTCCCGGAGTCAAAACTCATCCAATATCTTGGATAATATCAAGCAAGGCACACCTCACCCCCTAGACCTTATGGAACCGCCAATAGGGGGGGGGGAGTCATCCCTTGGTGTGGCTTGATCTTAGGCTAAGTAATCTTGGATGAATGACATGTATACAAGCTTCCTAAACAAGCCTTTGACAAGTCTTGATAAGTAACCTCCTCATGAGCATATAAATACCCCCTACCCCCGCTTTGTGCCGTCCATATCACCCACCAAAACCACTCCACACTTAGCTTAAATACTTCTAGTTTTATGCAAGATTCAAGAGCAAGTTCAAAGATAGAAACCCTAGTTTGGTTTTAGGTTATCAAAACACTTCCAAACTACATAAACTTTGGTGATTTCTCTTGAGTTTGAATCCACTCAAGTCACCTCAACTTTCATCATCTATCTTTCAAGAATACAAGAGTAGAAAGATTGCATGAAGTGAAGTGGGTTGAAGCTAAAGTCTATCAAAGTCCTTTTCCTTACATACTACTTACCTTTCTTATTTGAAAGCCAAAAGTTGTAAGCCAAACCCTAACATGCTTCTTGTTAAATATCATAATCATGTTATTTACATATAATTTATGCTATATTATGTCTTGTATTCATGTCCATGATGTATAAAAATGAATAAAACAAGTTATTGTATATGATTGTTAAGATAAGTTATTGAAACAAGTAAAATAGTGACTTTATTGGTGTAATATGATCAAAATGGAAAAATTATGATATTGTATCATTACATATTGTAGTAGAGGACTTAACAAGGAAACAATAACAATTTGAACCACCTAAAACGAGTATACGAGTCAAAAGTTATGACGATTTGAAGTTACCAAAACTTTGCGGCAAAACTGCCAAAATAGTTTCTGTGACAGAACCTAAAACACGCAAAAAGAGGCCTTTCTGGTCCGTTTCATGAAAAATTTAAAGCACGAAAGTTGTCCGGAATCACGTTTTCTTCAAAAACTCAGGAGCACGTCTCCAGAAAACTAATAACGAATGAGATTTTTCTCAGTTTCTTAACAGCTATTTACATATATAAGTCACTATATAAAGGTTATGGTTTATAAAGACCAAAGAGGTCTTATGACCTAGAATCATGACCACAACCATGGCTAGAGCCAAGGTTGAGTCGCAAGACTATGGAACAATGACCAAAGGTCATGGCAAGGCCATGACTAAATGGCCATATAAACTTACTTAGGCGAAAACATGAACTAAAAGTTGGCGATAACTTTAACAAACAATTTGGATCTACTTCATCTAAAAGAACCATGAGATATCACAAGTATTTATCATTCAAGTTATAAGAAACTTACCCTAACAATCTTCATGTAAAAATAAACTTTCCTAAGTTTATTCAAATATTGGACATGTAATTTTCGGATCAAAACTTATATATATATATATATATATATATATATATATATATATATATATATATATATATATATATATATATATATATATATATATATATATATATATATATATATACTTGTTGGGATTCTTGATTTGATGTGACAAAATAAATAAAAGAATGAAAACAAGAGGGACTTAATGTGACAAAGGATGAAACTTCAAGAACAAGAAAAAGATTACTACGGATCTTTTTATTATTTAGAATATATTATTTGTAAACCTAATCCTCTATTATATAAAGAGGATACAGGTTGTAGGTTTTTATTATGTCTTTCACAATGTAGTCGACTAGAAAAGTGTGTGTGTGTGTCTAGGGCGTGGTTCATTGTAAACGCCTAGACTAGAGTTAGTTTGTGTTCGTATTCCTCCAAGGTCTGAGAGTTCTTAGATCCCTATTACACTTAGGTAATACGTTGTATTCTGATCAAATACATATTGGAGGTGATTGGGAAAACTTTGTGTCAATAACTTTGATTCATTCTATTCCGCTGCATATTGTTATTATCATTGTTATTGTTTGCCCTAGATCCTATGAGGTCTAAACAACCTCGAGCTACAACGATTCTAACAGGTGGTATCAGAGATTGGGGAGCTCGTTACCTAGGGATTCACAAGGTTTTTAGTCGAAGAATGATGCTGAAAATCGACTTTGGGTTCAATTTTCGTAATTCACTGCAGGTCAGTTTTCAAGGCGCGATATCTCCTTCGTTAACCGTTGGATCGGGCTGAATTTTTTACTGGAGGTTCTCTACATGACAAGGAAGAGTTCCACCGGAGGGATCTTTGATCTGAGCTCCCAGTAAAAAGATATGATTTTTCTAAAAAGCTGCTGCAGAATAGTAAGTAAGTCGAATTTTTAAGGGTTTTCTTTATATCAACTTCTTTGATTTTGGTTTCTATTGAATAAATTCATCATAGAAGTTGGTTATACGATGTTTGGTATTGAAGAATTCATGAAAGAAAGCAGTTCTGGAGGTGTATGAGTGATTTTTGGTGAATTTAGGGTTTTCGCGACACTTCAAAGTGTTGTCTTTATACTTAAAAAAAAAAAAAAAAAAAAAAAAAAAAAAAGAAAAAAAAGACGACTATGATTCTGATTGTAAAAGTCGCGTTATTCACTAAACCCTAATCGCTATTAGTAGTATGTTATTCTCGAAATACTCTGCTGCTGAGAATTCTGATTCTGCTGATAGTTATTTGATTCTGCTGCTACGTTATTCACTCTGCTGCTACATGTTTGACTCTGCTGCTAGCTTTATGATTCTACTGCTGTCGTATTTTACTCTGCTGCTCTCATTCTGCTGCTGGGAATTTTCAATCTGCTGCTAGCTTTAGTACTCTGCTGCTAGCAAACTGCTGCTCGTTATATATTGTTCCTACTGCTGCGTTTTGATGTTTTAAGAGTAGTGAGGGGAAGTACGTATGTTTGATTGGTTTTGGTTTACACACACAAGGAGTTTGGTTTATTTGTTCTTAAAAGATTAAAGGCTCGTTCTTATTGTTTAATTGATTACGAAGAAAGGTGAATATCATTTATTTGATGTTGTAGTTGAGTTTCACAGGTTTGTGTTCTTATCATATCTCAAAGTGGGGAGTTACACTTTGAAGATAATTTGTCTGTTTTATACGGTGGTGACAACAGCTTGATAAATCTAGTTTTCATAGGTCAAGGGGAGGATGGATGAAGACCTAGTTAACTATCACTTGAAGGAGTTACGTTATTGTGCTCAGTGTCTCATTGAAGATGAGGATTTGGTCAAGGGATCAAGAGCTACTTATATATTCAGTTTTGGATATAAGTTTGGAGTCACATGGTTAGTACAAGATATAAGGCACAAGTTTGGAAAATTCAACTTCTTCATCAAATTCGTTATACTCAGTTTTCTTCATCAGTGATCATTATATAAAGCCTACAGATTTGAAGAATCATTTTATGTACATGCATCACTCGAGGGGAAGTTTCTACGGTTTATTCATTCTCTATTTGTTGATAACAAAAAGGGGAAGAAATATTGTGGTGGCATGGCATGGATTAAGGGGAAGACATACTTGTTTCATTCAGGGAGATGTCTACATCTCAACCTCTCTACTTCGTCTAGAGAAGTTCGTACACAACTTTGTTTGTTTTGTCATCATCAAATAGGGGAAGATTGTTGGGATTCTTGATTTGATGTGACAAAATAAATAAAAGAATGAAAACAAGAGGGACTTAATGTGACAAAGGATGAAACTTCAAGAACAAGAAAAAGATTACTACGGATCTTTTTATTATTTAGAATATATCATTTGTAAACCTAATCCTCTATTATATAAAGAGGATACAGGTTGTAGGTTTTTATTATGTCTTTCACAATGTAGTCGACTAGAAAAGTGTGTGTGTGTGTCTAGGGCGTGGTTCATTGTAAACGCCTAGACTAGAGTTAGTTTGTGTTCGTATTCCTCCAAGGTCTGAGAGTTCTTAGATCCCTATTACACTTAGGTAATACGTTGTATTCTGATCAAATACATATTGGAGGTGATTGGGAAAACTTTGTGTCAATAACTTTGATTCATTCTATTCCGCTGCATATTGTTATTATCATTGTTATTGTTTGCCCTAGATCCTATGAGGTCTAAACAACCTCGAGCTACAACGATTCTAACAATACTTTATCAACTACTACAATAGTAGGGAGCCTCATGTGAGGAGTTCATTATGTAAGCCGTCGAGATGAGTTGTGGATTTACGAATTAAAGTGTCCTGGCTCCTCGAACGTTTACTAACACGACTTCTGAATTATGTCGGCCCGAACGGTAGTAAACGATATATAAAACATACATGTTTCATGAATCATTTCTTTCAAAGACTTACACTATACATCATACCACATCATGGACTAAATGCAAGATATATATATAGGCACATCTTCATATTCATTACTCAAATCCTAAGTCGCAACATTCTATTATAGGTTGCTCGTAGAAACCTTCACGATCCAACCATTACCTTCATTACTTGCTATCTTACTTAAGGTGAGTTCATAGCCCCACTTTCCATTACTTAATTGCTTTACAAACCCTTGGGGGGAATACATGCTATTTTAACCGAACACAATGCTTTCAAATTGTATGCTTGCCTGATTGTTTTATTATCACTAAGTACCAGCCTTGCTAAACCGAGATCCCTTATTATGAACCATTTAATCACTAGCAATAGTGAGCGCGAATATTGTGAATAGGCCTATTGGGATTGATGAATCCCATTTGTATTGACTAAATTCATACAAATGCATTAATATTTGAGACATGGGTATGACAGCAAAGTACCTACCGGGATAAATCTTCCGATCGATATTGGTACACGTTAACGTTTTGGTGTCATAAGCTTAGTAATGATAATAACTGTTTTGTTTTCCAGCCATTGGTGTGAGCCTATAACTCACACTACCAACATATTGTGTTCAACCATTAAACAAACTCTATGAATATCACTCAACCTTTGTGTTGACCTTTTAAGCATGTATTTCAGGTTCATGATGATCAAGGATGGCACGGAAGGGCACGGATGTTCAAGAGGGCTATAAATTTTATTATCATTCAAAAACTCATCTAATGTGATTTGTAAACATGGAACCATCTGGGACCTCATTTTGTAATCTCTGATATTTATATAATTTGAATGATAAATCTTTTAAAACGACTCAATTAAAGTTCGTTTTCTATTATTGTGACTATTGTGCCGTCGAGTAACACCCAGTTTGAATTCCGCTGCAACCATGAATTGGGGGCGTACTTACTTCCCCAATCCTATAAGCTCTTACTTCACTCCTATGTCGAGCCGGCTAAGAAGCTCCTAACATGGGATCACTAGAATTCGCTCATGCATTAAATACAACCATAAAAACCTAGTACACATCGGTTCATGTTTCTTAAGACGTTCGAGCATGTTACCCTATGGAAGTCTGCCAGTTTTCTTAAGCCTAACATTGATGAGTCATTCAATCAAAACAAGAATCAATAGGAAACAAGAATTATAAACTAAACCAACTAGATCTATTGAAGTTGTCATGACTTAATTGATGGAGATAGTGATTCGCCTCAAACGGTCAGACGATTATTAGCCAGCCACTTGTGAATGGTCAACCGTAAAAGTCAAACAGATCGAGGACGAATGCTTCCGAGGAATACAGTGTTTTCTCGGGTCGTAAGTCCCAACGAGGTGTGCGATGTGATATTATAAACGAATCTGTGATCGAGTGAATCTGAACAGGGAATGGTATAAAAGTGTGTGTATGTGTTTAGACTAGGGTTTTATAAAGTAAAATAACTATTTAGAACGATTACGTAAAACCTAGATATCTAAAACGTATAAACGTACACCAATTTAAAATCAGACGCGACTGCGTACTGAGAAAAAGGTGAGTTTTAAGAAAAATAAACTAAAGGGGTTAAAAATGAAAATTCTATAAACTTAAACTTAAAATAAAATTTAATTAAAAAGAAAACTATTTTTTAGATTATTATATTATTTATTATTAATTATTTAAATAAAAACTTATTTAACTATTTAATTAGAAAATTATAAATATTACAAATTAAACTAAAAACTTATAAAAATATTTTCTAAACTTAAAATAGAACTTGAAGAAAGTATAAAAAATAAAAATAAATCTTTTTGTCTTTTTATGAACTTTTTATTAATTAAAAACTATTAATATTAATTATACTAATTAAACTATTTTAAATTACAAATAATACTAAAATGACTTAGAAAATTATGAAAAAATTAATAAAACTACTTAACCATCACAGGAATCCTAAAAAATTATAAAAACTTTATTTTATGTATTTTTAAACTAGTTTACTAATTATTATTCTATTTATTATTTAATTACTATTTAAACTATTTAATTTATAAAAACTATTAAATGAACAGTATAAATCACAAGAAAATTTCTAAAATTATCTTATGACTTATAGAAGCTAGGAAAAATATAAAATATAGGTTTTACTATATAAAAACTAATTATGCTAATTAAAACTTATTTATTGATTAATTACTAATAAAACTATTTTTAATTCTAATAAATATCAAATGACAATATAAAAATCTAAGAAAATTATTTAAATTACTTTAACCTATAAGGAAATTAATAAAAATATAAAAACACAAATTACTTAATTAAAATCTAAAAATGAAAATTAAAATTAAATTAAATTAAATAGAAACTATCACTTAATTTTATATTGTTTTTCTTGGATTTTTCTTTTACAGAACTAATTTATATATAAAAACAACTAACTTTAATAAAAACAATAATTTTAGAACTTAAAAATAAGCTAGATATAAGCTAAGAACTTAAACAGTTGACCAAAGTTGACTGAAAAGGTAAATAAGCTCAAATGAGCTTATGAGGGACCCACCTTGATTAATTCTGATTCAAATAAGTGAGTTGAACTTGTCAAAGCTTAATTTGGCTTAATAACCTCAGTAGATAAGCTGTTAAGCACAAAATAAGCTAATCCAAAACTCAAATTCTACACAGACTGGGGACAGATTATATGATCAATTTCAAGTGGGGTCCACTAGACTAGGGGTCAAACTAGTGGTCAAACCTAACTCTCTGGTAGGAGGGGGGGTTGTATGGAACTGGTTTTATGGTGTGGGGCCCACTGGGTTGGTCACAAAACTACCACAAAGTGGTGGTGGTGGCCAAGTCTGAACTGATGCAGGGGAGGTTATCCTCCCTGCAGTTGTGTTTGGAGGTGAATGGGACCCACAACTAAATTCCTAAAAATATAACAATTGTGGAATCTAAAAGTTGGGCTGGTAGACTATAACTAGGAACAAATTTGAGCTCCTAAAACCTTCTCCTAAATTCAAAACAAATCTTGGAAGTTTTGTCAAAACCTGAGATGTGCAAATTTGACTTTGAGAGAAACTTGAGCTACTTTGACTTTCTTGAAATTCTAATGATTACTACTAACTGTATGTGTTATACTAAGCTATCATTAACCTAAATTAAGCTTAAACTAATACTTATAAGCTAATGAGATGGGTTTCAACTCCACAATCCTTAATAGTGGACTGTTAAGGATTATGGGGTGTGATTTTGACTTTTACTTATCTAGACCCTAATTTCTTTGCTTCTTTGACTGTATTAGACCAAAACTAACATGTATGAAGCAATATTAGACAACAATAACTACTAAGAGAAGGTGAATTAGTCTAAACCAAACACCCCTTTATGTGATAGTTTACACTACAACTTATAAATCTAAAACTATAACTAGGATTTTAAAACTTGAAACAGATTAGATATATGATAAGTAAACTATTTAGAACCAAATTATACCAAAGAAACAACAAGAGCTGAATTTAAGATAAAAATTAGAATTGCTTACATATAAGCTTCCAACTGAGAAAAAGGAACCAGTAACAAATAACCAACCTATTAGTCTTCCACAAGACTTCTAACCCAGAAACATTCCAAATCACACCCTGCTTCAGCTTCCTTTCTATCTTCACTCTAATTTTTTATTTTCTATTTATTTTTCTTGTTTTCTTTTGGAATTTTTCTTTTTAATACATATATCTGTTTTAATGATTTCAAAAGCTTAATTAAGCTTTGTCAAGGCTTTATTGAGCTGAGAAATCCAACAAACAACAATAAACAACAACAGTTGAACCTATTGAGATTTTTGAAATTCTATGAAAATGGCATAAACTGAAAATGCAACTGAAACTTGAAATTATCTTAATTTAAAGATTAAATTACATGAAACTAACTGAGTACAAGTGTTTTTAATGGAAATTACAACTGAAAATGTAAACTATATTACCTACGATTTAATTAAACTAAACCTACACTAATAATCTTTCTCTTCTGCCTTCTTTCCCTTTTGTAGCAATTTTCTGAGTCAAGTGGGACCCACTTGACCTTTCCCACCAATCCAGAACCCTTGATAAGGTCAAAGTAATCCACACCCTTCAAATGTACTTTTTCGCGCCAATTTCCAATGTGTCAGATGTGGGTAGCGTGGAGAGGGTTTTAGGGGCTTGGAGTGTTGTGTGAGGTGGAGGAGTGGTATGAGAGGAGTGGGGATCAAGTTTGACAGGTGGGGGGTTGAGGTGGAAGGTGGTATCTGGTTTCAGTGGTGGTGGTGGTTTTTGGGAGGGAAAAGTACGGGGTGGTTTTGGTTTTGTTGGGTTGACCGAGGGTTGACCGGGTTTAATAATAAAGGGTTGGGCTTGGAGTTGGGCTTTGGTTCATGGACTGGACAAGGGTATTGGGTGGGTTTAATTTTTGGTTTTGGTAAAATAACAAAAGGGTCCGTTTGTATTGTTAACTAACAAGGACCACAAATGTAATTATTTGAAAGTTTGGGGTAGGTTGTGGTAAGTTTCCAATTTTATCACAAGGGTTGTAATTTTGCCAAATATGAATAGTACATGGATATTTTTGATATATTGAACTTTTGAAATACCCGGGGACTATTATTGACAAAACTGAAACTTCAGGGACCAATTTGTAATTCCTTTAAAACTTTCAACCAGGGATCAAATTTGACAATTTGTGATTATCCAAGTACCAAAATTGACTTTTTATCCAAAATATTCCACCAGGGACTAATTCTGCCATTATTTGAAAATCCAGGGACCAAAACTGACAAACTGCCAAACTTGAAGGACCAATTATGTAATTTCACCAAACTTAATACCAAGGACCATTCCTACAAAAGATTATTAGTATAAGGACCAAAATTGCTTTTCTCAAAGTTTTTACATCCCAGGGACCTTTTCTGTTAATTTCCAAAGTTGAGGGACTAAACTTGTAATTTTATGAAACTTTGCACCAAAGGACTAAATATGTAACTTTATGATTAAAAAGGACCTTTGGTGACTTTTTCATGTTTTTAGAATAACCAGGGACTAGTTTTGCCAATTTATGAAACTTGAGGGACTGAAACTGCCAATTATGCAAACTTTGTACGTTTTTCATCTGTTTTTGCATATTTTGCATTTGAAACATATAAAACACACTTATAAGATATTTTAAGTATTTTGATACGTATTTGAGTGTTTTTGTATGTTTTGGCAGTTCTGATTGGTATAAAATGATGAGTATTTAGACACTCATCAATCCCCCACACTAAACTATTGCTAGTCCCTAGCAATCTATTTGAGAAAAACTTAATGGATTTTATCTCTTTACCAAAAGCCATCACTTCTGGAGTAGCCAGGTGTAAGAACTGTGGCACACCTGATAACCGTGTGATTTTGAGCAAATCACCAGCTGTCAACGGATTTGATTAGTCTTTACCAAAAGCCGTTTGCTTCTGGACTAGCCAACTCTTGATGGAATAGTCAACATCTTGGTGAGCTGATTACCAATTATGGTTTTTCCACGGCCTTTACCACAAGCCATAATCTTGCGGGCTAGCCAACTCATTAGCTTTTGAGGATAATGGGGAGTTGAGGAACCATACAATTTTTGGCAAATTGCAAGCCATAAACGGGTTTGAGTTATCTTTACCAAGAACCGTTTGCTCCTGGATTAGCCAATCCTGTTGTGGGTTAGACATGGAGGATTGATACCATTTATTGCGTTCTAAGTGAGAAAAAATTTTAAAATTTTGGCTAAAATGGGGGTTCTTGATGGAACATGTGTTTAAATTCGTTAGACGAATCTCCCCCCACACTTAGAACTGAATATTGTCCTCAATATTCAAAACACCGGGTGTTAAACCGATACTTAGAACGTAAGAAGAAAATATTCCTTAGCCTTTATTTAAAATGTATATACATACAAATATTTTTTAAATAAAACTTCTTAAATAGAAGCTATCACTATATGTACATTTTTTTTTTTTTTTTTTTGAATTTGAAATATATACAACATGTGGGGCATCTCCCCCACACTAGGGTGTTACACACGGGTGAAAACCCATGTTTTTGCTAATGTTTTTGATTCCCGAGTCACTAGCTTGACTCGACCCCGAATTCATTTGTCCATGGGGAAGTAAGTGGAAGAGACAATCTCAATCGGACTTTCATTCAAGATGTTTGGATAAACATTTGAAGCACGTGAAAGTTCCACACCGATGAGACAAGTAACCGGCTCATAATTTATAAATGAGAATGCCGGGATCAAAGATAATGTCTTCACTCCCGAAAGAGTGAAGAACAGGATAAGCAACAGGATATATGAAGAAAAGAAAGAAAGTCATGATGAAAATCATGATTAACTCTTCTTCCTCAATAGGAGAATTCATTGGTTCATGAATCTCCTCATTTAAGCTCGTTTGATCAAGACATATTATGGGTATGTCTAGATCAAAATAGAAACTATCATACTCCGGTGGAGATATGATATGAGTGAGTTCATTGAAGAACTCATCAAAGGTGAATGATTCGTATTCGGGATTGATTTGAGTGAGTTCATTGGGGAACTCCTCAAAAGTAAATGATTCAAATACGGGAAGAGAATTATAAGAATGAGAAGTGGTGATACCACTTATCTTCTCTTCCGAAAGATCAAAATGGAACGTTTGCAATTCAGGAATAGAATCATTGATCAAAACCTCACTATCCTTGACGGGGATAGGAGATGAAATAGGCCTTTCATTAAAAGCCTCGATTCTAGAAATGAGAAGATTAGCATTTAGTAATGTAAGACGAAGAGCTTCGTCTTGGATTATTTCTTCCTCATTCTCTTCTTCTGAGTTGACAAGCTCAGAAGGTAATTCCCCTACATAACTTATGTCTCCACAAGATAAAGAATAGTTCTCATCAGAATCAGAGAACATCTCAGTATGATTATTTGAAAAGACAAGAGGGGAAGGAATATCACACACATGATCAAGAATTCCCTGTGACTCACTTGGGATTGGGACAAGGTTCTCAACACTAGACTTTATGAATTCGTCCGATTCCTTTGCAGGAACAGTGTCAAGATGCTCGTCCCCCATGTTCAGAGAGTGAGTGGGAACCTCGGGTGTGATAACATCATACTCAGGGTGATGAGAAGGACTAGCAGTAATGGAGTCTACAAGTTCCATTATTTCTACTGCTGGTGATTCAGTTATATTCTTTTCTCCCTGTATATGCATGGAAGGAGTCTCAACTGATGAACATGATGAGGTATCATCACTTTCATCATCCTCATAGAGAAGAACAGCATTTTGAAATTTGGTACGTGTTATAGCTGCTTGTTCTAAGACTAGTAATTCTTCCATGCTTCTTTCGTCTCTAGCAGCATGTTTTTCAGCAAGTAATTCCGTGATAGATTTATCACGAGAATATTGAGTGAGTGGAGACTGTGGGGGTGTGGATGTGTCAAAACCGGAAGGTTGACATTGATCATCATTATGAAGACCCCGACAATGTACACAAGAAAAACTTGGTGCATTGTGAAACGACATATTAGCCAACTCCTCCTTAAGATCTTTGAGTTTCTCAAGAACCTCTAGACAAGGGTCTTGCTGGATGTGAGGAGTTGCTTGGTTTATTTGGCACTGTGGAGGTGGGTCTTGAAACGAATAGTCGTAATTGTTACAAGGAAATGGATTCCTTGTTTGACAATCTGAGCTAAAATGTGGACCTCCACAGTACTCACAACAGTTGAACTGATGTGACTGTGAGTCGTATGTGTTTGAGTCATAATTGTTATCAGGAACCTGTTCATAGACAAACTGATTCCTAATTTGACAATCAGAACTGTAGTGTGAACCACCACAGTACTCACAATAGTAAAACTGCTGAGTCTCATGGTGTGGAAGCTGGTGGAATGAATCAGTCATGTCAGGGTAGGAATAGGGATTCTGGTTATAGACAGACCCGTTTCCTGACTCTACCATGCCACAACTGGAGCAATTACCACCATTATAAGGACTACCACACCCTTGACAGACAAGAAGGTGAGAATAAGACATAGAAAGAATCAAAGGGTTTAGGGGGTGAGAAATGAAGAATCAAATAGGTAGGAGTGTAAAGGTGAATATTTTTGGTGTTTTTGAAAATTTTTGTAGTACTAATAAGAAGGAAAATGTTTTTGGTTTTTTGTGTTTGTTGAAAACTGATTTTAAAAAGTTTTCGGGAACTGTTTTTGGTTTTATATGATAATAGTATGAACAAGGATGGATAAATGTACAATGAACGTGTATTCAGGTTCACAAATACGCAAAATCGTTTAAAATAAACGCACAACCTCCCCGGCAGCGGCGCCAAACGGTCAGAATTTTAATTCATCTGTTTTGCAAATTTTGATTCGCCTCAAACGGTCAGACGATTATTGATCAGCCACTTGTGAATGGCCAAGTATAAAAGTCAAACAGATCGAGGGCAAATGCTTCCGAGGAATACAGTGTTTTCCCGGGTCGTAAGTCCCAACGAGGTATGCGATGTGATATTATAAACGAATCTGTGATCGAGTGAATCTGAACAGGGAATGGTATAAAAGTGTGTGTGTGTGTGTGATTAGACTAGGGTTTTATAACTTAAAATAACTTAAATAAGCTAATGGAATGATTACGTGAAACCTAGGTATTTAAAACGTTTAAAACGTTCACCAAATTAAAATCAGACGCGACTGCGTGCTGAGAAATAGGTGAGTTTTAAGAAAAATAAATTACAAGGGTTAAAAATGACAATTCTATAAACTTAAACTTAAAATAAAATTAAATTAAAAAGAAAACTATTTTTTAGATTATTATATTATTTATTATTAATTATTTAATTAATAACTATTTAACTTATTAATTAAAACTAATTTAAATAAAAACTAAAAATGATTAACACTACAAATTAAACTAAAAACTTACAAAAATAATTTCTAAAACTTAAAATGAACTTGAAGAAAGTATAAAAAATAAAAATAAATCTTTTTGTCTTTTTGTGAGCTTTTTATTAATTAAAAACTATTTTTATTAATTAAACTAATTAAACTATTTTAAATTACAAATATTATTAAACTAACTTAGAAAATTATGAAAAATTTTATATATCTAATTAACCATCATGGGAATCCTAAAAAATTATAAAAACTTTATTTTATATATTTTTAAACTAGTTAACTAATTATTATACTATTTATTAATTAATATCTAATTAAACTATTTAAATTATGAAAACTATTAAATGAACAGTAAAAATTCTAGAAAAATTATTAAAATTATATTATGACTTATAAAAGCTAGGAAAAATATAAAAACTAGGTGTTGCTATATAAAAATTAATTATGCTATTTATAACTTATTTATTAATTAATTATTAATAAAACTATTTTTAATTATAATAAATACTAAATTACAAAACTAAAATCTGATAAAATTATGGGAAATATTTTAATATATAAGGAAATTAATAAAAATATAAAAACACAGATTACTTAACAAAAATATAAAAATGAAAATTAAAATTTAATTAAATTAAATAGAAACTATCACTTAATTTTATATTGTTTTTTCTTGGATTTTCTTTTTCCAACCTATATTATACCTAAATATAACTAAATTTTGTGAAAACAATTATTTTATAACTTAAAAATAAGCTAGATATAAGCTAAGAATCAAAACAGTTGACTATTGTTGACTTTGATGAGAAATAAGCTCAAATGAGCTTATGTGGGACCCACCTTGGTATATTCTGATCCAAATGAGATAGTTGGACTTGTCAAAGCTTAATATGGCTTAATAACCTCAGTAGATAAGCTAATAAGCACAAATAAGCTAATCCAAAAACTGAAATGCAACACAGAATGGGACAAAGTTTTGGGTCTGATTAAGGTGGGGTCCACTTGGATTCAAGTCAAACCAAAGGTCAATACTTATAGCCTACTAGGAGGGGGTTGGGGGAACCTAAAGCCTAGGTGTGGGACCCACTGAGGTGGCCACAAATCACCACCAAAGTGGTGGTGATTGGGTGGTAACTGATGTGCAGGGGAAGAAGTCTTCCCTGCAGTTGTGTTTAGGGCTATGTGGGGGCCACAAGAAAAATCCTAAAAATAAGAGGGTGATGGGATTCTAAAGTTGAGATGGTAGAGTATTACCACAATAATTTTCAGACCTTCAAACCAATTACACAATTCTACAAAAATCTCTCAAGATTTGAGAAAATCTGAGAGATGAACTTTTGACTTTTTCTATAAAACCTAAATTTTGACTTTCTTGAGTTTTAATCTAGATTTATGAACTGAATAGGATGTAATATGATATACCAAGACTAAATTAAGCTATTATAACCAAGGATAAGCAAGTATGGCTGATATGAAGTTGTCAATTCCACACAGTGAACTGCTATTGAAGTTTAAGTGTGATTTTGACTTTTGCCTTATATATTACCAAAAGAAATGGTTGAACTGAGTTAATATGAACCTAAATTACTTTATTGATTCACAACTACACACTCAAACTCAGTGGAGCTCATTGAGCAACCCTGAGCCAAACACCCCTTAAAACTATCTTTACACTACAACCTAGATTTATAAACCTCTAACTACTGATTTTATTACTTAAACAGATTAAGCAAAACTAATTAAAGCTATATGAACTAAGTTTATACTATAGAAACAATAAGAAATACATAAACTAAAAATTGAGATTTAGCTTACAGTTGGGTTTTAAACTGAGAGACATAGACTCATGGATCAATATCACTTCCTAAAGTCCCCCATAGGACTCTAATACCAAGATCATCCAGATTTTATCTTGCTCCTTGCACAAATCATCTTGTAACTTGATTTTTATATTTTTTTACTATTTTTATCTAATTTTTAATTATTTTTCTTTTGTGATCCACACAGGTAAGTAAGGTATATAAAAGCTTATAAAAGCTTTATTAGAGCTTGTATGAGCTAGTGAAATGCTTTAACAACAACTAAAAATAACACATGAACTTTTGAGATTTTTGATCAAACTTTGAAAATGGCATAAATTGAGAACTGAGCTGAAACTTAAAATTAACTTAGAGTAAAGATTGTAATACATGAGAATTAACTAATACAAGCTGATTTAATTGAAATTACAACTGAAATACAAGTTTATATTACCTACGACTATATTAAACTAAACCTACACTAATGCTCTTCCATATCTGCTTCTCTTCTGCTTTATAACCACTTTCAGGGTTTGTGGGACCCACTGGGGTATTTCCCACCAATTCCCAGCCATTGATATGGTCAAATGCATCTAAACCGTTCAAACTTGCTTTTTGGTGCCAATTTTCAAGGGTGTCAGTATGGGTTGCGTGGAGAGGTATTAGGGGGTTTGGAGTGTTGTGGACGTGTAGGAATAAGGTGTGAAGGAGTAGGGAGCAAGTTTGGACAGGTGGGGGTTGAGGTGGAGGGGTGGTATTGAAGCAGTGATGGTGGTGTGGGAGGAAGAAGAAAAGCGGGGTAGTGGTTTTTGTTTGTGGGTTGACCGGGGTTTGACCCTGGGTGGGCTGGTATTTATTTTTGGGCCTGGTGGACTAGAAAATGGAGTGGGCTTGGGTAGTGTTTAGGATTGGGTTTTAATTTGGTTTAGATAATAATAATAAGGGTCCGTTTGTATAAGTAACTAAACAAGGACCAAAAATGTAATTTGGATAAAGTTGAGGGCTGAATTGTGATTTAACCAAAGTTCTCATAGGGACCAGATTTGACAAGGATAAATAGTACAAGGGTATTTTTTTGATGTTTTTCTATTTTTTATATCCGGGTACTAAATTTGCCAAATGTGAAACTTCGGGGACCAAATGTGTAACTTATTCAAAACTTTCAACCAGGGATCAAATTTGACAACTTGATATTATCCAAGTACCAAAATTGACTTTTTATCCAAAATTTTCCATCAGGGACTAATTATGCCATTTTCTGAAAGTCCAGGGACCAAAACTGACAAACTGCCAAATTTGAGGGACCAATCATGTAAATTCACCAAACTTCACACCAAGGACCATTCCTGCAGAAGATTATTAGTATAAGGACCAAAATTGCTTTTCTCAAAGTTTTTACATCCCAGGGACCATTTCTGTCAATTTCCAAAGTTGAGGGACTAAACTTGTAATTTTATGAAACTTTGCACCAAAGGACTAAATATGTAACTTTATGATTAAAAAGGACCTTTGGTGACATTTTCATGTTTTTAGAATAACCAGGGACTAGTTTTGCCAATTTATGAAACTTGAGGGACTGAAACTGCCAATTATGCAAACTTTGTACGTTTTTCATCTGTTTTTGCATATTTTGCATTTGAAACATATAAAACACACCTCTAAGATATTTTAAGTGTTTTGATACATATTTGAGTATTTTTGTATGTTTTGGCAGCTCAGATTGGTATAAAATGATGAGTATTTAGACACTCATCAATCCCCCACACTAAACTATTGCTAGTCCCTAGCAATCTATTTGAGAAAAACTTAATGGATTTGAAAAACTCTTTACCAAAAGCCATCACTTCTGGAGTAGCCAGGTGTAAGAACTGTGGCACACCTGATAACCGTGTGATTTTGAGCAAATCACCAGCTGTCAACGGATTTGATTAGTCTTTACCAAAAGCCGTTTGCTTCTGGACTAGCCAACTCTTGATGGAATAGTCAACATCTTGGTGAGCTGATTACCATTAAACAAACTCTATGAATATCACTCAACCTTTGTGTTGACCTTTTAAGCATGTATTTCAGGTTCATGATGATCAAGGATGGCACGGAAGGGCACGGATGTTCAAGAGGGCTATAAATTTTATTATCATTCAAAAACTCATCTAATGTGATTTGTAAACATGGAACCATCTGGGACCTCATTTTGTAATCTCTGATATTTATATAATTTGAATGATAAATCTTTTAAAACGACTCAATTAAAGTTCGTTTTCTATTATTGTGACTATTGTGCCGTCGAGTAACACCCAGTTTGAATTCCGCTGCAACCATGAATTGGGGGCGTACTTACTTCCCCAATCCTATAAGCTCTTACTTCACTCCTATGTCGAGCCGGCTAAGAAGCTCCTAACATGGGATCACTAGAATTCGCTCATGCATTAAATACAACCATAAAAACCTAGTACACATCGGTTCATGTTTCTTAAGACGTTCGAGCATGTTACCCTATGGAAGTCTGCCAGTTTTCTTAAGCCTAACATTGATGAGTCATTCAATCAAAACAAGAATCAATAGGAAACAAGAATTATAAACTAAACCAACTAGATCTATTGAAGTTGTCATGACTTAATTGATGGAGATAGTGATTCGCCTCAAACGGTCAGACGATTATTAGCCAGCCACTTGTGAATGGTCAACCGTAAAAGTCAAACAGATCGAGGACGAATGCTTCCGAGGAATACAGTGTTTTCTCGGGTCGTAAGTCCCAACGAGGTGTGCGATGTGATATTATAAACGAATCTGTGATCGAGTGAATCTGAACAGGGAATGGTATAAAAGTGTGTGTATGTGTTTAGACTAGGGTTTTATAAAGTAAAATAACTATTTAGAACGATTACGTAAAACCTAGATATCTAAAACGTATAAACGTACACCAATTTAAAATCAGACGCGACTGCGTACTGAGAAAAAGGTGAGTTTTAAGAAAAATAAACTAAAGGGGTTAAAAATGAAAATTCTATAAACTTAAACTTAAAATAAAATTTAATTAAAAAGAAAACTATTTTTTAGATTATTATATTATTTATTATTAATTATTTAAATAAAAACTTATTTAACTATTTAATTAGAAAATTATAAATATTACAAATTAAACTAAAAACTTATAAAAATATTTTCTAAACTTAAAATAGAACTTGAAGAAAGTATAAAAAATAAAAATAAATCTTTTTGTCTTTTTATGAACTTTTTATTAATTAAAAACTATTAATATTAATTATACTAATTAAACTATTTTAAATTACAAATAATACTAAAATGACTTAGAAAATTATGAAAAAATTAATAAAACTACTTAACCATCACAGGAATCCTAAAAAATTATAAAAACTTTATTTTATGTATTTTTAAACTAGTTTACTAATTATTATTCTATTTATTATTTAATTACTATTTAAACTATTTAATTTATAAAAACTATTAAATGAACAGTATAAATCACAAGAAAATTTCTAAAATTATCTTATGACTTATAGAAGCTAGGAAAAATATAAAATATAGGTTTTACTATATAAAAACTAATTATGCTAATTAAAACTTATTTATTGATTAATTACTAATAAAACTATTTTTAATTCTAATAAATATCAAATGACAATATAAAAATCTAAGAAAATTATTTAAATTACTTTAACCTATAAGGAAATTAATAAAAATATAAAAACACAAATTACTTAATTAAAATCTAAAAATGAAAATTAAAATTAAATTAAATTAAATAGAAACTATCACTTAATTTTATATTGTTTTTCTTGGATTTTTCTTTTACAGAACTAATTTATATATAAAAACAACTAACTTTAATAAAAACAATAATTTTAGAACTTAAAAATAAGCTAGATATAAGCTAAGAACTTAAACAGTTGACCAAAGTTGACTGAAAAGGTAAATAAGCTCAAATGAGCTTATGAGGGACCCACCTTGATTAATTCTGATTCAAATAAGTGAGTTGAACTTGTCAAAGCTTAATTTGGCTTAATAACCTCAGTAGATAAGCTGTTAAGCACAAAATAAGCTAATCCAAAACTCAAATTCTACACAGACTGGGGACAGATTATATGATCAATTTCAAGTGGGGTCCACTAGACTAGGGGTCAAACTAGTGGTCAAACCTAACTCTCTGGTAGGAGGGGGGGTTGTATGGAACTGGTTTTATGGTGTGGGGCCCACTGGGTTGGTCACAAAACTACCACAAAGTGGTGGTGGTGGCCAAGTCTGAACTGATGCAGGGGAGGTTATCCTCCCTGCAGTTGTGTTTGGAGGTGAATGGGACCCACAACTAAATTCCTAAAAATATAACAATTGTGGAATCTAAAAGTTGGGCTGGTAGACTATAACTAGGAACAAATTTGAGCTCCTAAAACCTTCTCCTAAATTCAAAACAAATCTTGGAAGTTTTGTCAAAACCTGAGATGTGCAAATTTGACTTTGAGAGAAACTTGAGCTACTTTGACTTTCTTGAAATTCTAATGATTACTACTAACTGTATGTGTTATACTAAGCTATCATTAACCTAAATTAAGCTTAAACTAATATTATAAGCTAATGAGATGGGTTTCAACTCCACAATCCTTAACAGTGGACTGTTAAGGATTATGGGGTGTGATTTTGACTTTTACTTATCTAGACCCTAATTTCTTTGCTTCTTTGACTGTATTAGACCAAAACTAACATGTATGAAGCAATATTAGACAACAATAACTACTAAGAGAAGGTGAATTAGTCTAAACCAAACACCCCTTTATGTGATAGTTTACACTACAACTTATAAATCTAAAACTATAACTAGGATTTTAAAACTTGAAACAGATTAGATATATGATAAGTAAACTATTTAGAACCAAATTATACCAAAGAAACAACAAGAGCTGAATTTAAGATAAAAATTAGAATTGCTTACATATAAGCTTCCAACTGAGAAAAAGGAACCAGTAACAAATAACCAACCTATTAGTCTTCCACAAGACTTCTAACCCAGAAACATTCCAAATCACACCCTGCTTCAGCTTCCTTTCTATCTTCACTCTAATTTTTTATTTTCTATTTATTTTTCTTGTTTTCTTTTGGAATTTTTCTTTTTAATACATATATCTGTTTTAATGATTTCAAAAGCTTAATTAAGCTTTGTCAAGGCTTTATTGAGCTGAGAAATCCAACAAACAACAATAAACAACAACAGTTGAACCTATTGAGATTTTTGAAATTCTATGAAAATGGCATAAACTGAAAATGCAACTGAAACTTGAAATTATCTTAATTTAAAGATTAAATTACATGAAACTAACTGAGTACAAGTGTTTTTAATGGAAATTACAACTGAAAATGTAAACTATATTACCTACGATTTAATTAAACTAAACCTACACTAATAATCTTTCTCTTCTGCCTTCTTTCCCTTTTGTAGCAATTTTCTGAGTCAAGTGGGACCCACTTGACCTTTCCCACCAATCCAGAACCCTTCATAAGGTCAAAGTAATCCACACCCTTCAAATGTACTTTTTCGCGCCAATTTCCAATGTGTTAGATGTGGGTAGCGTGGAGAGGGTTTTAGGGGCTTGGAGTGTTGTGTGAGGTGGAGGAGAGGTAGGAGAGGAGTGGGGATGAAGTTTGACAGGTGGGGGGTTGAGGTGGAAGGTGGTATCTGGTTTCAGTGGTGGTGGTGGTTTTTGGGAGGGAAAAGTACGGGGTGGTTTTGGTTTTGTTGGGTTGACCGAGGGTTGACCGGGTTTAATAATAAAGGGTTGGGCTTGGAGTTGGGCTTTGGTTCATGGACTGGACAAGGGTATTGGGTGGGTTTAATTTTTGGTTTTGGTAAAATAACAAAAGGGTCCGTTTGTATTGTTAACTAACAAGGACCACAAATGTAATTATTTGAAAGTTTGGGGTAGGTTGTGGTAAGTTTCCAATTTTATCACAAGGGTTGTAATTTTGCCAAATATGAATAGTACATGGATATTTTTGATATATTGAACTTTTGAAATACCCGGGGACTATTATTAACAAAACTGAAACTTCAGGGACCAATTTGTAATTCCTTTAAAACTTTCAACCAGGGATCAAATTTGACAATTTATGATTATCCAAGTACCAAAATTGACTTTTTATCCAAAATATTCCACCAGGGACTAATTCTGCCATTATTTGAAAATCCAGGGACCAAAACTGACAAACTGCCAAACTTGAAGGACCAATTATGTAATTTCACCAAACTTAATACCAAGGACCATTCCTGCAAAATATTATTAGTATAAGGACCAAAATTGCTTTTCTCAAAGTTTTTACATCCCAGGGACCTTTTCTGTCAATTTCCAAAGTTGAGGGACTAAACTTGTAATTTTATGAAACTTTGCACCAAAGGACTAAATATGTAACTTTATGATTAAAAAGGACCTTTGGTGACTTTTTCATGTTTTTAGAATAACCAGGGACTAGTTTTGCCAATTTATGAAACTTGAGGGACTGAAACTGCCAATTATGCAAACTTTGTACGTTTTTCATCTGTTTTTGCATATTTTGCATTTGAAACATATAAAACACACTTATAAGATATTTTAAGTATTTTGATACATATTTGAGTGTTTTTTTATGTTTTGGCAGTTCTGATTGGTATAAAATGATGAGTATTTAGACACTCATCAATAGACACACACATCAACAAGCCCCTCATTGATGGAGATAGACACAAACATCAACAAGAAATCAATGAGATCTAATCAATTATACACAAGTAGACACAAGGTGAATTAGCAAAACATAATCAAAGAAGGACAATCAACAATAATAATGAAAGACATAATTGAGATAGAATCATCAAACCAATACATGATGTTTATGGAGTGATTGAAACCCTCTAAGTTGCTGGAAAAACACCTACCCAAACCCAGGAATCGACCTTAGGGTTTAAAGCTTACAAAAAGTGAAGTTATGATGTTATATTTATAGGCATGTTTTTTGTCGGCAAGGCTTGACGGCGTCAGCCTGTACTCTTGATGCCGTCACGACCATTTTTTCACCAAATTGTAGATCTCTTCGTCCTATTCGCGTGGGCTTTTGAATCACCTAAATCCGAGTTCGTATGCAAAAGTTATGACCAAAACAATATCAGCTACTCCGCGCGCAAGTTTTGACAAGTTAACACGTGACGGCCTTGGGTGACGCCTTCACGTTTCTTTTGGGCCGTCACCACTTTTACTCTTGACGCCGTCATAAAAAGCCTCTTGACGCCGTCTGGTACTGTTCCCAGCAAGGAAAATTAAGTCTTTGGCGTTTTCTTCACTTTTATGCTCCAAAAACGTCCAAAATGCTTCCTTTTCCAGAATTCACTCCAAAAGTACCTAAAATCACAAAAGGAACGATTTAGGGCAATATTTGATCAAATAAATTAATTCCGGGCTTAAATGACCCCCTAAAAGTGGTTCATTTTTCGCCTCATCAGATACTTTCAAGGAAACTCCATTCAATTGTGTCATATGCTTTTCGAAGATCAATCTTGAAAGCAACTCTTTTTGGTCCATTCTTCCTATTGTACCCTTTCATAATATCTTGAGTTAGCAAAATGTTATCCTGTATTTGTCTCCCAGGAATAAATGCACTCTGACTTCTACTCACCAATTTACCAACACTAGTTTAATTCTATTAGTAATGACCTTACTAATACATTTGTATATAACATTGCAGCTGGCTATTGGTCTGAATTCAGTAACTTTGCTAGGAGTTGGAACCTTAGGAATCAAAGTCACTAGAGTTGCATTAATCTCCTTTAACATTCTTCCAGAATAAAAGAATTCTTTGACTGCACAACACAACTCATTACCAATCACATTCCATGCACTCTTGAAGAAGGCTGCAGAATAACCATCTGGACCAGGGGCTTTAGCATCATCTATATCAAATAATGCTCTTTTGATTTCATCACAAGTAACATTCCTAATCATATCCATTGATTCTTCATTACTTAGTTTGTTGCTGAACAACTCATCACTGTTATCAATACTCTCCACCATATGACTCACACCCAAGAAATTTTTAAAGTGATTTAAGAATAGATTGGGAATTTGATCACCTTCATATCTCACCCCTTGATCATCACATAATGAGAACACTTTACTCTTGTGAGCTCTTCCTTTCAAAATTTTGTGAAAGAAACTAGAGTTTCTCTCCCCTTCACTTAACCATTTGATTCTAGCTTGCTGACTTAAGAGCTTTTCCTCATCCAACTCTGCCTCAATAAATTCTTCAACAAGTTTAGCTTCAATTGATCTTAACTGATGATTATGAGGATCAATATCAATCTTAGTTTGTATTTGTTGAACTTGTCTTTTGAGATTCTCAACTCTCTTGAAAAGATTACCTTTGCTCCAAGCTAAATTATTCAGAGGTCTCTTTAATTTCTTTAACTTCTGAACAACTTGATACATATAGTGACCTTCCACTTCTAAGCTCCACCCATCTTTAACCACATCCAGAAACTAATTCTTTCAAGTGATGAAATTTGCAAATCTAAAAGCTTTCTTTTGTTTCATGATATCTGTAGAGACACATAAAACAACAGGAGTATGATCAGAAATTATATAAGGTAGAAATTTAGCAGCAGCCTTTGGATAATCGTTGATGAAAGCTTCATTAGCCATAACTCTATCAAGTTTCTTAAGTGTTGATATAAATAATACTTAAAAAGGTTATTAATATCTCTCAATAAACCTATGTTTTGATAATCACAAAACTTAAATCAAATTAAGTCAAGATTAAGAAGTAAACAAGTATTTGGTAACAAATATTTACTTCTACATCTAATATCACTTAAGGTATGCATAAACTAAGCATCTTATGCATTACATGATCAAAGGAAATTTTGTCTTAAGACATAACACATTTTAAAATGATATAAACATTTTAAATATATTTGTAAATCATTTTTGGTAATGTTATATTAAACCACAAAAATATGATTTCAAATTTCCAACCAAAAAGGGCAAATTTTATCCAAAAAAACTTTTCAAACGTTCAGGAGGGCGGCCCCCTTAATTTTACTAGGCGGCCCCCTTAATGATTAAGGGGACCGGCCTATAATTAAGGGGACCGGCACGCTCCCGAACAGTAAAATTTGGCCCTATAAATACTGGATCATTTTACACATTTTTCTCACCTTTTTGCACTATAAACTTTCTGATCCAACCTCCCTCTCTAGATCTAAAATCCTTTGATCATATAATTCATAAGTCTTTGTTTCCAAGTGATCCAAAGCTTCATCCATTCAAGTGCAAGAAGAAGAACACTCCTCTACATCCATCTAATTGTAGTAGTGTTGTGAATAGCTAGATTCATATTGTAGTTGTGATAGATATTTGTAAAAGTGTTGTGTAAATTTGTTGTGTGTAGAAAATAGGTGTGTTGTAAAGTAGTTTAGTAGTTGTGAATTAGTTGTGCATAGAAGAAGGTGTGAAGTTGTGAAGGTGTGAAGAAGGTGTGAAGCCTTGAACAAGTCGTGAAGTTGTGAAGAAGGAGTGAAGCCTTCAAGAAGTCGTGAGATTGGTTCTAGCTACGATTAGAACTCGACATTTAGCTTAGTGTCGTTAACTCGTGTAAGCCAAGGTGTGTAAGGTTTCTCCACCATAAGGAGTTTGTTGACATAGTGAAGAAAACTCTCGAGTGTGGTACTCGGGGAGTGGAGTAGGGCAAGGAAGGTGTCCTTGTAGCCGAACCACTATAAATTCGCATGTTGTGGTTTGATCTTTCTAACTCTATCTTTTGTTCATTACATTTCAATACTTTCATTATTACATTAGAATTGCTTATATAAGTTGTCATTTGAATTCACTTGAGATCGAATCGAAAGTTTTTAATAAGCTACAAAATATTTTGGTAATAAACTTTTAAAAGGAGGTAAAACTATTCAACCCCCCCTTCTAGTTTTCCACATTAAGTATCCCAGTCATATTTCCAGCCTTGACCTTTTTTAAATTCTTTGTCCAGGTGAAATGCAACCCAGTTTTACATACATCCCCCATTTCAATCTTGTAAACACATTCACTGAACTCCACCATATCAGCAGACACAGAAGATCCACCATTAGAATGCTCATGCAGACTTAAAGTGACATTAAAATCCCCAGCTATACCCCATGGCCTTCCATTTACATGTCTATTATTCTGACTCAACTCTTTCCATAATTCTCTTCTGTCTATACCTTCATTACCAGCATAGATAAAGGTATAGAAACTCCTCAATTTATACTTCTCAGCACTTAAGACACAAAAGATAGATTGACTATTCTGATTAATCACTTGTATGCAACCTCTTGTTCATCCCATCCTAATGCTATTCTACACCCTTTATTACAGTAACTCATATTAGAAGTTCACTCCCAGCCTTGAAATACTCTATCACATGTTTGTTGTAGTTTCTTACTTCTTAATCTTGTTTCTAGAACAGCACACACCTTCAAATTTTCACTAGTAATCAAATTCTTAACTTCTCTTTGCTTTTCCATAGTATTCAAACCTCTTATATTCCATACTCCTATATTAAAATTCAGATTATTCATCATTCAACATTTGCCCTTCTACTCCAATAATTTCATTCTTCTCCATACTCTGAGCTACATTTCCTATTTCAATGACCACATCCTCACTTCCAATATCACCAACATCAACCACTTCTGCACATCTTTCCTTATGGTACTTTCTCATATCCTCTATCCAATTTGTTGCCTCAGATGGAGTTGGTTGCAAGTTTTTATTCAAATACTGGTCCACTATAATTCTATCTTTCAGAATTCTCAACTCTTGATCATCATCTTCTGGAAGAGAGTCTAATACAGAGTACTTATTTGCAGTTTTACTCATTTCCTCAGCTTCTTTCTCTTTCAAATTCCACACCTTCTTGACACATGAACTTCCAACATTACTAGTATTCTTCTTCTTCTTCTCATTAGCTTGCTTTTTCCTATATTCTTGTTGCCTATTATGAGAATAGTTGACGTTTCTTTTAAAGACATTTTGTTTATATTGCCCATCACTACTCTTATGTACGTGTTCCTGCATTTTCTCTTTGCCTTTGTTACCACCATTCTCATTACCATTCCTTTCCATACTATCCTTATCTATCTCTTTTCCCAGACCATCATTCTTGTTCTTATTGAAAATACATCTACTAAACTCATGCCCAAAGACTTTACACTCAGCACATCTAGTAGGCTTCCAATCATAAACTACATTTATTTTCTTAATGCCTTTAACTTTATTTTCCATATCTCTATACTGCACCTCTATCTCATTTTTTATTTCCTTTTCAGCATCAATCTCCACTAGCACTCTAGCATAATCCAAACTGCCTACACCTTTGTAACACATAGATGTAGTCATATTGTCCATAACCATAGGTTTCCCCAAACTACTAGCAAGAGCACTTATCGCCTTCAACCTCCAAGCCTCAAGAGGAACATTTGACATCTTAACCCACACAGGCAACTTCTTTGGTTCAATCTTTTGCATTCCCATATCAGGACTCCATCTATGGACAAACAAAGGTTTGTTTTGAACCATCCAAGGTCCCTGATCTATAACACTGTTTAACCCCTCAATGTCTCTAAACTTAAACAAGTATTGACCATTTTTGCTAGCACTAATATTAGTAATTCCAAACTTACTCCACATTCTTCTAATATTATACCTCAATTCACTAATATGCATATTAAAACCAATGAACTGACCACAAATAGTTAAGCTCCATCTTTCACTACCATTCTTCACAAGCATTTCATCAAACACTACCACTTCATTCCCAGCTTCATTTACTTCAGTTGGAATATACAAAAGCTCTTTAGGAAACTCATCCTTTTTCACCATATTAGCATAAGAAGTACTAGTTCTATCCTTATCATTACTATTACCAGTCTTATTAGCATCAATTTCGTTAACAGTTGTATCTATATTATCATTGTTTCCTTCCTGACTAGCAGTCATAGTAGTATTATTCACAGACTTACTTACAGATTTGTTAATCTCGGCATTCATACCTTCCTTGGAAGCATGACCATCAGTATTCAGTTATTCACCACCACCTTATTGACCTCTTCTACCTTATTCTGAACATCATTCTTCTTATCACCTCCTTTCATTCCAGTAACTTTACTCTGAACACTATTCTCCTTCCCAATACTCACATCAGCCTTTTCCTTTCGATTCTGACTAGAAGTGCCAACAACATGATCATTTAGCCACACAGGAGCCTTCGTCTGCCTATTGGATCTATTTCTATTCGACATACTGAATTATACTAATCTATCTATTTAGTAATTGAATGAACAAAATTAGGTTATAACTCATTTCAATGAATTACTAGGTAAAATTTGGGGAAAATATATCGGTATGATCGGAATGAAAAACTGAATGAAATGATCGGATTGAAATTGAAAATTACATGCTAATTGAGGCTAGATCTAAGAAAAGAACGAGGAAATTCAATGGTAGAAATGGCGGGAAGGTTTGTTATAGGAGAGTGAGAGAGAAGTGTTATAACAACCATAAGTGTTAATATTAAAAAGTAAGCATTTTTTATGGTTAAAACACCTTACACTATTTTTCATTTTCAAATTGATCTAGACATGCGAAATTTCCAAAAAACTGCGGCGCCCAAATTTCCCAAAACGTTTTAAAAGTTATAAATACAAAATTTTACTCGCCGCCTAGAATTCCCCCATCTGAAGTTCTAACCTCTAAATCGACATTCATCTACTTGGTTGGCTCAATAACCTCTACTTGGTTGGGCCATATGTCTTCCAATAGTCTGGGTAAGATACTCCAAATTAAAAATTGTGTATTGTCTATGATATTGAGATAAAATTAGGGTGTTCAAGGGTATGATATTTGTTTTACGATGTAATGGTTTACTTATTTTATCGTGGTCATCTTGTAAAAACAGGTTAATTTTTATCTCAAATTATTTCATAAGATCCATTGTGTTTTGTTCGAATTGGTGCATAAACTTCGTATACATAGGCTTCTTAAATGTTTTTGTGTTAGGGTTCTTAGGTGCAATAAGCAGACCAATAAGGTAGTTTTACAATAGGCCGACCATTAACGATTAGAAGACTTTTAAGTTATAATCCTTCAAGGATTAAAACAATAGGTCTATTAAGCAAGCGAATAAGGTAGGTTCCCAAAAAAAATGTTCTTATTTTAGGGTTCGTACGTGCATAAATAGTATCCATTGTGTTTTGTTCTTGGTAGTTTTACAATTGTTCAATAAGTAGACCATTGAAGGTATAAACGTAGTATATAGATAAAGTCTGTTTGTTAAGATGTGTATTATTCTAGGATTAAAATCTTTCATTACATTTGAAATTCTAGTTTCAAGAAGTTTAATACTTTGTATCAGGTAGATTTATCTTATAATCCATTGCTACTTATTTGTTTCTAGTTCCATGCTAACACATTTTCACAAGTTAATTGGAAATCAAAATCACAACTTTGGTCACAGTGAAGAACTGGTCAAGTCTGTTGGCTCGTTAGAAATAGACAGTGAACCACAGGGTTCTGTATGCATCATATCTATATACTATAATTTGTTTCAGCCTGATTTTTTGGTACTTCATGTGCAGAATTGTACTATTGTTGTTGTTATTGAGGAGAAGCTTGCTGCATATAAAGCGCTTCAAGCAAAGGCCGCAACTGCCCAAGATGCCGAGGTGTGTCACGGTTCATTTCTCTAATATCATACGAACTTAACATCATGAGTTCATTACCATAGGCTTCTTATAAAAGGTTTGATTTAGTTATGTTATATCTCTAAGTCTTTGAAGTGACAGTTTCAACCCATTTACTTATAAAGGGTTTGATTCAGTTATGTTATATCTCTAAGTGGTCAAAGTACAGTAGTAAAATATAACTAAAGTGCAAACATATTCAATGGATACAAAGTCGTCAAATATATTTTTTAATGTCTAAATATACTAAACATCATGGCTTGGAAGCTATAGTGTGGCTTTCAATCATCAATAACCGTATGGCAAGTATGTGACAGTTTAAGTTTTATGTGCCACTTCGTAATATATTTGAGTCAGGTTGTGATGGGGATTTTGGTAGTGTTCGAGTGGTGGTTTCAACAATTTGTAAACTAAGAATCAGTAAAGCATGTTCATTAGTGCATGCTTATTGTAGATAAGCTACATTGATCTGCATAGTTTATGGAGAAATGGGTTCTTTAGTTGATAACATCGGAACTTGTTCACAAATATGTAAATTAGTTGCACCAATGCATATCCAGTTGACCTTATTTGAGTGGTTTTTCTTTCTCTCTATAGATAGATAACATAAATACCTCACACCCGAATTTTGTTAGTGGAAGTTAAGCAGTAGAGCTTGCGATGCAACAAGTCAAATCTTCTAAGACTGTAGCAACAGTAGCAAGGCAAAAGGTATAATATTAAGCTGAAGTCAGTTGCAAATTCTTTACTTTTGCATCTTTCTTAACATTCTTTTGATAAATTGGTAGGATGGACTCGAGCCTGGTAAAGCTCTACAATCTAAAAGTAGTATCTGGTCACGAGCAATTCTAGCCTGTCCTGCCAATGGAGCTTTCACAAAACAGGTTCTTTCTATATACTGAATATTTGAATCACAATTGCAATGTTATACAAGTTTTAGTGTTATTAAGGCCTTCTGTTTATATTAGTGTGTTAAGTCGTTGTGTACTCGTTGGCCATTTTCTCAATTTGTTATACTCTTCTAGTCAACTTGTTGGAAGTGTGAGGTCTTAGTTGTTTTAGGATGTTACTACCTTAGTAGTCCGCTTATAAGCTTATTAGATGTACTGTGATGCATTTCTTGTAGTATTGTTTTGTTTATAGAATTAATTTTGATGCCTTTAAAAAGAATAACAATTGATAACTATCTTTATTCTGAAATTTAGCTAGGCTTCAATGATGTAAAAAAATTAACCCTCTTGTATCTTTTATGTAGCACATCCATTATCAAAGAAGATGAAAACATATGCGGAAGCATAAGAGGTAATTTATGTTCAAAAATTATATTAAATGTATTGTTTTGTTACAAATACTTTGAAAATTATAACTTGATGTAGTAAGTGCTTGTTAAATAACATTGCAAATTGTTTCTGGCACTGAAAACCAATCTCATTTGTTGTATTATTGGAATTTGGTTTATGAATTTTTGTGTAATCGTCAAAAATAATTAGTTTTGGATAATTAGGTGTGTTTAGTAAACTTGATAAGCAGGTTGGTTAAGCAAATCTGTCATACCCTCAAAATAGCTTAACTGTTGTATTGAAATGCTATAAGCACTTTTTAAAGCAATCCCTTTAGTCTAGGAGTAGCAAGTTGTGAAAAATTTCACTGATTATTTGGCAACCTCATATGTAAATACCTCAACTTATTTCATTGTAATGACTTTAAAGCAAAGTCCAAACATTATCACTTGCAATTTTATTTTTATTTTTATTTTATTTATTTATTTATTTATTTATTTTTTTGAAAAATGGTTATTCGATTTGGATTATTTTTATAAGATAATCCTTCTGTAAGTATAGTGTTGAGCACTCCCTAGGAACATGATTGTTTGGACACTTGAAGTTATCGAAATCGTTATAGTATTCTCTACAATTTTTTTTCTTAAATCACTGTCTAGACGCGCAATAGTTTCATCCTTTCTAGAACTTTTTTGTTTTTTGGATTGTTGATGTTTATATTTCATTAATTTACGTATAGGTACCCTGGAATGACGAGCGTCCGTTAGAGAACAAAGAGTTGAACGCCGTCATTGGTGCTTGGTTTACATTGTGGCGTGATTGATCTTAGGTCATTATGGCTAGTTATGTTGAATTCTAGTATTTTTCTATATAGTTTGTTGAATTCTAGTGTTTCAGTTTGGATTTTGTCTAGAATTTATGTTTTGTTGAATTAAAGTATTATCTTAATTTACTTTGTTGATTTCGACATGTTTGGGATATTTAAATCACTTTTATATAATTTGTTGCATTTATATTTCTTTATTATGGTGAGTCAAATTGTAGATTATGAAATTTCAAAAAATTAGAAAATTTCCAATTTTTTTTAATAAAAAAGACTGACTGGTTTTGATATAAAAACATATCTTTATACTCTATATAAAGACAGGTTGGATGATTCTATAAAGATAGGTTGCAGGAGAACTGGTGCCAATGTCTAATAAAAACATGTGTGTTTACTCTGATATAGAGACCGATTCTTAAGAGAAAACTAGTTTCATTGCTTCTAATAGAAACAGGTTATGCAACCGGTTTCTATATGTTTCGATCATGGAGATACCCCCCTTCAGAGAGTGGTCTCAAAACCACTCTTCATTGCGCATTTTGACCGGTTTCTATGAGATTTTTTGTAGTAGTGATTCTTTCTACACTATTCAATTTTACTTCTTTGAAATTTAACAATTATTGTGATTTACACATGTATAAGAATTGAAAATTGAAATTAGGGTTCTGACATTATTTGGGGGGTTTTCTACCTTCGGGTTTTTTATTATAAGTTTTAGGGTTTTGTTTTTATAAATTTTGTATTTTTGTTTGTGGTTAACCTAGTAGGTTAATTTTGGGCTTATGGGGTTGCTTAGTCGAGGTTATGACCTTATGAGGTAGCGTAGCAGTGTCACTCTCTAGACTCCTGATGTATTGTGGCTATGCTTATTAGGTATTGTATAATATTGTAAAGGCAAATGTAAACGTGTTTCATTTTTTTTGTATGTTTGATTTTATGCTTATTTGGAAAGTTTATAATTGCAGCTACTTGACTTGCTCGTCTTGACAGAGCGTTCATGATGGTCAGGTAGAAAAAGCTAGGCATAAGTGACATATTGTGTAGAGAAAGGCCTCCCACAAAGGGTGAGAGTAGCAATTGGGGGAGGCAGCCCAACGCTTAGTTTATTGATATAATATAATATGAGCCTTTAATGATGTTATTGAGCTTTCTGCTTATGCTTCTTCGATGCCATCAATCCTTTTGTTGTGGCTACCCGAGACATGTGACAATGGGATGGGTGTGTGACGATGAGCACAATATTTATCCGTTAAGGCGATGATGAGCATCATTCGCATTATATTTACCGGTTCTTTTGACCTTTTACCCAAAAAACTTGTGGTTGCAGCCATGGCACATCTGAGCCTTATTCACATTGATATAATCTGAGCCTTTGATGGTTTTATTAAGCTTTCTGCTTATGCTTCTTCGATGCCATCAATCCTTTTGTTGCCGCTGCCCAAGGCGCGTGATAATGGGATGGGTGTGTGATGATGAACACCATATTTATCTATTAAGGCGATGATGAGCATGATTCACATTATATCTTGGCAAGGTGAATTGTGGTTGCAGCCATGGCACCTCTGAGCCTTATTCATTGCAGTTTTGATCCTCATTTGGTTGGTGGGTCTCAGCTCATGAACAATTCTAAGCTCACTAAGATCAGTATAGATCTTTTGGGGTTGTTGTGTATGGGAGAGTTGTGTTATCTGATTTGTCTTTGTGTCGTTGTGGTTGAGGCGTGTTTTGTTTGTGTGCCTGAAGAAAATTGGGGGAAGCAAATCACTATTGCTTTTCCTATGCACCCCCACAATGGGAACTGTAGATGCTGCTAAAATTGTAAGAATTTTGGACACAAAATTGTGGGAGGGGGGGGGGGAACCCCTGCATTAGTTTTTTCCACTGAAGTGCATCCCAAGCAAGCACAAGTGCATAGGGTATTTTAAATATGACCGTTAAGGCAATGATGATCATCACATTTGACTTAACCCCGTATTTTGGCTTGGCAGTCACGCTATAGATGTGGCTGCAGCCATGGTGAGAGTTTTGTACTGTGGTGAATTTGTGTATCTGAGCCAATGCAATGCTGCAAAAAAAGAATCCTATATAAAACTGTGTTTGGGTCTGCTGTGTAACGAGCTTCTTTAAGTCAGGTAATGTAGTGTAATCATTACGAAATATTATAATAATTAGTCATCTATACTATTTCTTACGCCATTATCTTATGTGTTTATATATGTGAAAAATACCTGACTGGTGAAGAAAGTGCTACTGGTCGAGGAGGAAGGCAAAGAAAGGTTCTTTCATATAAGAAAGCGCAAGCCCCCAACTCTATGGGTACATCTGAGGTGTGTGTGTGTGTGTGTGTATATATATATATATATATATATATATATATATATATATATATATATATATATATATATATATACATACATTATATATAACAGGAGGCGTTACATGCGTATTGCCACCTCATTGTCCAGTCATTGCCATGTAATTTAATTTCTGCCATGTCATCACAGTAAGCAATTTTTTAATTCATAAAATCCGGATTTAAAAAATGACCATAGTAAGATTCGAACATGGGGTGTCCCTTATATTTGTCATGAATCTCAACCACTAGAGCTACACAACTTTTGTTTTACAATTTGCAAATCAAAAATAATAAAGTTATGCAATGTCAATCTTAATCCCTACAACTTAGGTAAACCCTAATCAAACATATATACAAAAAAAGGCAGTCCATTCAATTCTGCGTTTACAAAACATTATAATTTTTTTATTCAACTTCTTATTATTTTTGCTAATTCACATATATCTTCAATTCTGCGTTTACAAAACATTAAAAAAAAAACCTAAGGCACTTCAATTGTAAGCCTCTCCAGAAACCCTAGCATGCTTCTTTATTCAACCGAATTTACAACCTGCAATTTCATCAAGTGGTAATACACCATGAGCATCATCACGCCACCATGGTGCAAATAATGCATTAAAGCTGGAACAAAGTAAACACCACCAGTTGAGTCCACTTTAGCAGCTAATTCCTCAATTTCACTTACTGAACTAATAATCCCTAATTGACGCCATGACCTGATGTGTCTAATTATTGAGCGTAAAAAGTTTCTGCAACATGATGTAATGTGTACATGTCTTAGACATTGTTGATATCGACTCAACTTTTTTTAAGTTGAAAGCTAAGGCAGGTGTGATCCAACTACCCATTGAAACATTTGGTAACATTGTTATTAACTACCTGTACTCTATTGTTTTTTAAATTTTGAATCGTTTCTGCTACTTACCACTGTGATATTAATTTTCAGATGCTTGGAGTGTACCTCATCTGCAGATTAAGCTTTGTTAGCACTTAAAAAATTATACCCTAATCATAGAAGAGATGAAGTGCATAGATGCATTGACAAAGCCGTTGTGTTCATCAAAAACGAGCAGCAATTGGATGGTTCATGGTTTGTCAATTTTCATGCTGTCGTGCATCCACTTTTTATGAGTATCTGATTATTGTTACTTGAAGGTTTGACCACGATAAGCTATCCCAATGAATCGAAAAATCTGGAAAAAGGGATCTTGGATGTCACGTGGTGGTACAAGTAAGAGACTGGGAGTAGATATGCATAGACTTAAAACCCACATTCACTCCATTGAAGCTATGCCAAATACCTGTCGCACTAAAAAGAATGAACGTCTACCAATTAAAGGATGATGAACTTGGAGCACTTTAAGCTGGTACATTTGTCAATGCTCTACCGCTTTTGCTTTTTAGTGAAAAGGAAAATGAAAAAGAGCTCCCCTCTCTCTAACTCTTCCAATACTAAGATGTTTATGTTGACTTTTGAATTTATTTACCTAAAGAGCTATAGAACCTTGATCCTAAAATCTTAGTCCATGAACTTAAAACACAGTACATGGATGTATAATCCAGAAAGTTGCTTCATTGTTGCTAAAATTATTCATTGATTATAAAAAATAACATGGTGCTTTGGTCCTAAATCTATAGTACCCTAGAACAGAAAGCTCAGTTGTTTTATAGTGAGTAGATATTCAAACTGATTGTACCATGTATAGAAGATTAATGACGGATATCACATAATATTAATATATACTAAGAGGGTACCTCATGATTGCTTATCTCACAAGCACCTGTAACCCCATCAGGTCATCCAGATACTTATTTCTATCATGGGTTGGAAAACGGGTTTAAGATCTTATTTAATAACCTCTGCACTTTTTTTTAGCTGTACAGGCAGGCTGTTCGTTGGATACAAATATTCCACCGCAAAATATATGCACAACTCCACATGCTCATAAAGACCACATACAGTCATCTGTTATAGGCAAGCGACCATATACTTCAACTTTCCGTTAACTTAATGTATGTTTAATACTTAATCCCTTTTCTCTTTTAAGTAATGCTACTGCTTTAAAATATCTTATATTGCCTCACTTAGGATTAATACTATTATAGGTGCACAATGACAAACAATATCAGGTACTTCCAACTCGCATCCCAATAGTGAATGCACACTCTCAAATCCTTTAGTAGTTAAATACCGAATGGCCAGTGAACAATTTGCCAACGCTGATGATGATAATATGAAACACAGATTAATATGGAAGGAATTATAATCTACCAACAGCTTCGGAAGTTGTGGCTCTTATTGTAGGTCATTTTGACACAATGGGTGATGAAAAGATTATAATCGTGTATAAGCGTTTAGGAAAAAGATTAACAAAATAAGCGAATTGATTTGTAACATTCTTTGGATAACATATTGTTGTTACTCTTACTTACTACTGTGCCATTTTAAATAGCACAACCACTTTGAAATACCTTATACTAACTCAATGGTGACTGCTATCGTTGTAGGCACAAGTAGACAATCAATGGCGAGGTGCTCCAGCTCATATCAGAAAACTAGAAGTGCACTGCCTACCACCCGAGGTGACACAAATACTAATTGTAACATGATAAAGATAGTACCAAGTTTTAAGTTCTCATGTATATATGTAAATGTTTCGTGGGCAAAACTTGATATGTACGTTATTACCATTATTGATTTTGTATACCTATTTCGACCCAGACCCATGTAAACTCACTTCTCTAAAATTTATTTTGTATACATATTTGCTATGTCTTTTCACGGGAACTGTAAGTTATTCCATTTATTGATACATGATAATTGAGACCTTATTGGTATGTTCGAAACCTCTTTTTGTTTCTTATTATCTGATTTAGAGTTTTATTCGATACATGGATGTTTGATGTTTGTGAGGATGGTGTAGTTACTGTTAAAGAGATGGGTATCTATCATATACAAAGCAAGCAAAATGCAATGATGCATATCATCTAGAACAGAGAAAATGCTTGCAACGACTCATTAAAAACCTTGAGAGGTAACTATATTTTGGGCTTGGGTTTTAAATAAAAAGGGAGTGGGCTGTTGGCAGGTTTGTGTTTTGGATTTGGAATTTTATTTTTGGTCCATTAGGTTTAGGAAATTTCACAAGGGCCAAAGTTGTAACATTCTGAATTTTAGGGACTGATTTGGTAACTTCCTAAAATATTCCAAGGACCAATCTTGCCATGTTAAAATAACCCAAGGACCATAGATGCAAAATTTCCACTTTTCATAACTCCAGGGACCATTCTTGTAATTTTCTGAAACTTGAAGGGTTAAACCTGTAAATATCAAATATTAACACAAAGGACCAAATATGTCATTTAGGAATAGTTCAAGGGTTATTTTGATAAATTTTCCATTTTAGATAACCTAGGGACTGATTTTGACACTTTTCCAAAGTTGAGGGACCAAAGTTGTAAATTTGTAAATTTTAACTTCAAAGGACTTTTCCTTACAACTTATGAATCCCAAGGGCCTTTTATGACATTTGTACAAGTTTTGAGTGACCAGGGACTAGTTTTGCCAATTTATGAAACTTGAGGGACTGAAACTGCCAATTATGCAAACTTTGTACGTTTTTCATCTGTTTTTGCATATTTTGTATTTGAAACATATAAAACACACTTCTAAGATATTTTAAGTATTATGATGCATATTTGAGTGTTTTTGTATGTTTTGGCAGCTCAAATTTTGATTCGCCTCAAACGGTCAGATAATTATTGGTCAACCACTTGTGAATGGTCAAGTATAATAGTCAAACAGCTGAGGCAAATGCTTCCGTGAAATACAGTGTTTTCCCGGGTCGTAATGTCCCAACGAGGTTGTGATGGTATTAAAAACGAATTTGTGATCGAGTGAATGTGAACAGGGATATGAATAAAAGTGTGTGTGTGTTTAAACTAGGGTTTTATAACTTAAAATAACTTAATTAAACTATTGAAATGATTACGTGAAAGCTAGGTATCTAAAACGTTTAAACGTTCACCAATTTAAAATCAGACGCGACTGCGTACTGAGAAAAAGGTGTGTTTTAAGAAAAATAAACTACAAGGGTTAAAATTGAAAATTCTATAAACTTAAACTTAAAATAAAATTAAATTAAAAAGAAAACTATTTTTTAGATTATTATATTATTTATTATTAATTATTTAATTAAAAACTTATTTAACTATTTAATTAAAACTAATTTATATTAAACTAAAAATGATAAATAATACAAATTAAACTAAAAACTTATAAAAATAATTTCTAAACTTAAATAAGAACTTGAAGAAAGTATAAAAAATAAAAATAAATCTTTTTGTCTTTTTATGAGCTTTTTATTAATTAAAAACTATTTATATTAATTATACTAATTAAACTAATTTAAATTACAAATAATACTAAACTAACTTAGAAAATTATGAAAAAATTTACAAAACTAGTTTATGACTTATAAAAGCTATAAAAAATATAAAAACTAGGTGTTGCTATATAAAAAGTAATTATGCTATTTAAAACTTATTTATTGATTAATTACTAAATAAATTAATATTAATTATAATAAATACTAAATTACAAAATAAAAATCTGAGAAAATTATTAAAAATACTTTAACCTAAAAGGAAATTAATAAAAATATAAAAACACAATTTACTTAATAAAAATCTAAAAATGAAAATTAAAATTGAATTAAATTAAATAGAAACTATAACTTATTTTTATGTTGGTTTTCTTGAATTTTTCTTTTACAAAACTAGTTTATATATAAAAACAACTAACTTTAATAAAAACAAATATTTTATACCTTAATAATAAGCACTGTGGGGGCTTATTACCTCCACAGTTGACTTTAGAAGCAAATAAGCTAATACTGACTTGTGTGGGACCCACTATGGTTAATTCAGGTTCCAATAAGTTTATTGAACAAGTTTAAGATAGAATAAGCACAAGGGGATCACTGAATAAGCCAATAAGCCACAATAAGCACTTGCTTATTGTGGACTGAGACAGATTTAGGGGACAAAGTTCAAGGCTTAATTCAGGTGGGGTCCACTAGGTGCTAGGTCAAACTTATGGTCAATACTTAGAGTCTACTAGGAGGGGGGTTGTAAGAACCTAAGTTTGAGGTCTGGGGCCCACTGAGGTGGTCACAAATCACCACCAAAGTGGTGGTGATGGGTGAAGTCTGATGAAGCAGGGCAATACCTTGCCCTGCAGGTAACTTTAATCCAATGTGGGGCCTACAATAAAAATCTTAAAAATGAGGTAACTATGGGATCTTGCAGATGAGCTGAGGGACTACCACATATTAAAAGTTCAAGGTCTGAATCACTTCACACAAATCTAGAGAATTCTTGCTAATTTGGAAAAAACTGAGAGAGTTAACTTTTGACTTTTCTTGCTAAACTTGAGATTTGACCAATATGAACTTTGACAGCTTCTAAGAAGCTGAGAATGTTAAAATAAGCTAATGGAAGGCTAATTTAAGCTATGTTTACTACTTATTAGCTAGTGTGCATGATTTAGGTCCTTAAGTCCTTAACAGTTAACTGTTAAGGGACTTGGAAGTGGATTTTGACTTTTGGTGTTATACCCAACTGATTTTAAGCATTAACTATACTAATTTTACTTATTAGAACATGTTCACAGTAAAATCAACTACTTAAAACCACTAGACCATGGAGTTCTCCCTTGAACCAAACACCCCTATAACTAGAACTGTTTTTATATTTCAAGAGCAATTGAGTTTTTTAAACTTGACTACTGAATACTAAGTCCTAATTAAGCTATTATAAGGCTGATAAACTAATTAAAACTCAGAAACAAGCAGAAAATGTTAGGCAAATTCATATGAGCAATTATGATCCAAGTTCACAGTTAAGTCACAATTTTATATCTAGTGATTTCTAAGCAAAAGTCTAAACTGATAAAGCACTAATAAGCATAACTAAGCTAATCTAAACTATCAATAAGCAGTGGAACAGTAGTAAATAAACAATCTTAATATAAGCTAAAAATCCATAAGAACTTACAAGCATAAGCCACTGCTACTTACAAATTTCTTTCTAAATGACCCTAAGGCTCCCCACAGAGTTCTAAACCATTATAATCCAAGACATATTCTACTTCCAACCTTCTTCTTCTTTTCTTGATTGACTTTTTATTTTATTTTTTTGACTAATTATTGAGATATTTTTGGATTTTCTAGTAAACTGAGTAAGATTGAAGAAAATGTTTGAGAAACTTTTAATCACTAGTAAATGAGACTAAATGAGCTTATAATGACACAGAACAACAACAATTAACAACTTTAAATGAATTTGTCAAATTCAATCAAATTTGCTAATTTTGGATAATCAAAAGAAGACTTGAATTAAAGAGTTAATAAAGTTTGTATTACACTAGTTTAACTGAGTACAACATGTTTTTCATTGAAATTACAACTGAATATGAAAATACACTACCTACGATTACAATAAATTAAAACTACTCTAATAATTTTCATCCCCTGCTTCTTCTCCCTTTTGTATAGACTTTCAGGGTTTGTGGGACCCACAGAGTCATTTCCCACCACATCAGAGCCGTTGATAAGGTCAAAATAATCCCCACCCTTGAAATTGCTTTTTGGCGGGAAAAGGGGTTTTTTAGCAGTTGAAGGTTGAGTGTAGGTTTAAAGAAACAATAAATGCTTCTTGGTTATTAGTGGGGAAGGAGGGAACAGGAAAGTGGACATGGGAGGTCAAGTGGTGAGAGCAGAGGTTGAAAACATGGGATTTGGGTGGTTTTGGTGATAAAGGAGTGAGGAAGCATTTAATGGTTGATGTGGGCTAGGTTATAGGTGAAAGGATGAGCTGGGGAGACAGGTGGTGAAGGTGAGGTGGTGAAACCACTAAGGTGGAGGGTGGTATGGTGGTCTGTGAGTGTAGGGTGGTTTTGGGAGGGACGGTGAACAGTGGAATGGTTTTTATTTAAAAAGGGGTGGTATTTGCGGGTTGACCGGGTCAACACCAGGGAGTGTGGGATGGGCTTAGTTTATTTTGGGCTTGGGTTTTAAATAAAAAGGGAGTGGGCTGTTGGCAGGTTTGTGTTTTGGATTTGGAATTTTATTTTTGGTCCATTAGGTTTAGGAAATTTCACAAGGGCCAAAGTTGTAACATTCTGAATTTTAGGGACTGATTTGGTAACTTCCTAAAATATTCCAAGGACCAATCTTGCCATGTTAAAATAACCCAAGGACCATAGATGCAAAATTTCCACTTTTCATAACTCCAGGGACCATTCTTGTAATTTTCTAAAACTTGAAGGGTTAAACCTGTAAATATCAAATATTAACACAAAGGACCAAATATGTCATTTAGAAATAGTTCAAGGGTTATTTTGATAAATTTTCCATTTTAGATAACCTAGGGACTGATTTTGACACTTTTCCAAAGTTGAGGGACCAAAGTTGTAAATTTGTAAATTTTAACTTCAAAGGACTTTTCCTTACAACTTATGAATCCCAAGGGTCTTTTATGACATTTGTACAAGTTTTGAGTGACCAGGGACTAGTTTTGCCAATTTATGAAACTTGAGGGACTGAAACTGCCAATTATGCAAACTTTGTATGTTTTTCATCTGTTTTTGCATATTTTGTATTTGAAACATATAAAACACACTTCTAAGATATTTTAAGTATTATGATGCATATTTGAGTGTTTTTGTATGTTTTGGCAGCTCAGATTGGTATAAAATGATGAGTATTTAGATACTCATCAATCCCCCACACTAAACTATTGCTAGTCCCTAGCAATCTTTTGAGAAAAACTTAATGGATTTGAAAAACTCTTTACCAAAATCCATCACTTCTGGAGTAGCCAGGTGTAAGAACAGTGGCACACCTGATAACCGTGTGATTTTGATTAAACCACCAGCTGTCAACGGATTTGATTAGTCTTTACCAAAAGCCGTTTGCTTCTGGACTAGCCAACTCTTGATGGAATAGTCAACATCTTGGTGAGCTGATTACCAATTATGGATTTTCCACAGCCTTTACCACAAGCCATAATATTGCGGGCTAGCCAACTCATTCGCTTTATGGGATATGGGGAGTTGAGGAACCATACAATTTTTGGCAAATTGTAAGCCATAAACGGGTTTGAGTTATCTTTACCAAGAACCATTTGCTCCTGGATTAGCCAATCCTGTTGTGGGTTAGACATGGAGGATTGATACCATTTATTGCGTTCTAAGTGAGAAAAAATTTTAAAAATTTAGGCTAAAATGGGGGTTCTTGATGGAACATGTGTTTAAATTCGTTAGAATAACGAATCTCCCCCCGCACTTAGAACTGAATATTGTCCTCAATATTCAAAGTACCGGGTTTTAAACCAACACTTAGAACGTAAGAAGAAAATATTCCTTAGCCTTTATTTAAGATGTATATACATACAATTATTTTTTAGATAAAACTTCTTAAATAGAAGCTATCACTATATTTACATTTTTTTTAGAGGATATATATATATACAACATGCGGGGTATCTCCCCCACACTAGGGTGAAACATGGGTGAAAACCTATGTACATGCTACTGTTTTTGATCTCTGAGTCGCTAGCTTGACTCGACCCCGAATTTATTTGTCCATGGGGAAGTAAGTGGAAGAGACAATCTCATCGGACTTTCATTCAAGATATTTGGATAAACATTTGAAGCACGTGAAAGTTCTACACCGATGAGATATAATGACACCCGGCCCATAATTTATAAATGAGAATGCCGGGGTCAAAGATAATTTCCTCACTCCCGAAAGAGTGAAGAACAGGAGAAGCCACGGAATATATAAAGAAAAGGAAGAAAATCATAATGAAAATCATGACTAACTCCTCATCTTCAATAGGAGAATTCATTGTTTCATGAATCTCCTCTTTTAAGCTCGTTTGATCAAGACATATTATGGGTATATCTAGATCAAAATAGAAAGTATCATACTCCGGTGGAGATATGATATGAGTGAGTTCAAAGGAGAACTCCTCGTAAAGAGAATCATTCACAAGATGTAAATCCGTGAACTCATGTTCCGTTGTGGACTCATCACAATCCTTAATCTGAGTACCAAATAATGGGTTATCAGAAATCAAAGTGAATTCAGATTCGAATTCAAATAGAGGATTGGTGATAGTAGTTTTGAATGCTTCAGGAACAATGTGATTAACATTCTCTACTGGACTGTTGGGATAAGCACTGAGTGAAGGATCATTATGTAAGAGACTTTCTATCTCTTCCTGATCGGCTTCGAAGTCAAAGAGATCATCATTACTTCCAGATAGAATTGGAATGATGTGAGTGAGTTCCTCTGTGAAATCCTCAAGAAGAGGATCAACATCAGAATGAGGCAGTGATGCTTCAACATACTCAATGTCTCCATAAGATATACAATCATTACTGGAATTAGAGACATTCTCAATTTGATCATTTGGATTATCAGGGAAAGTAGGGATATCACACACATGATCAAGAATTCCCTGTGACTCACTTGGGATTGAGACAAGGTTCTCAACACTAGACTTTATGAATTCGTCCGATTCCTTATTAGGAACAGTGTCAAGATGCTCGTCCCCCATGCTCAGAGAGTGAGTGGGAACCTCGGGTATGATAACAGTAGACTCAGGGAGTTGAGAAGGACTAGCATACATGGATTTTAGAATTTCCGTTTGTTCAGCTGCTAGTAATTCTCCCATACTCTTTTCTCCCTGTATATCCATGGAAGGAGTCTCAACTGATGAACTTGATGATGTATCATCACTTTCATCATCCTCATCGAGAAGAGCAGCATTTTGAAATTTGGTACGTGTTATAGCTGCTTGTTCTAAGACTAGTAATTCTTCCATGCTTCTTTCGTCTCTAGCAGCATGTTCTTCAGCAAGTAATTCCGTGATAGATTTATCACGCGAATATGGAATGAGTGGAGACTGTGGGGGTGTGGATGTGTCAAAACCGGATATATCAGAACTAGAACAATGTTCAGGTTTATAATACGGTTGACATTTGAAGTCATCATGAGGACCCCCACAATGTACACAAGAAAAACTTGGTGCATTGTGAAACAACATATTAGCCAACTCCTCCTTAAGGTCTTTAAGTTTCTCAAGAACCTCTAGACAAAGGTCTTGCTGGTTTTGAGGAGTTGCTTGGTTCATTTGGTACTGTGGAGGTGGGTCTTGAAACGAATAGTCGTAATTGTTACAAGGAAATGGATTCCTTGTTTGACAATCAGAGCTAAAGTGTGGACCTCCACAGTACTCACAACAATTGAACTGATGTGATTGTGAGTCGTATGTGCTTAAGTCATAATTGTTATCATGAACCTGCTCATAGACAAGCGTGTTTCCTGATTGACAATCAGAACTGTAGTGTGAACCACCACAGTACTCACAACAATTGAACTGCTGAGTTTCATGGTGTGGGAGCTGATGGAATGAATCAGTCATGTCAGGGTAGGAATAGGGATTCTGGTTATAGACAGACCCGTTTCCTGACTCTACCATGCCACAACTGGGTCAATTACCACCATTATAAGGACTACGACACCCTTGACAGACAAGAAGGTGAGAATAAGACATAGAAAGAATCAAAGGGTTTAGGGGGTGAGAAATGAAGAATCAAATAGGTAGGAGTGTAAAGGTGAATATTTTTGGTGTTTTTGAAAATTTTTGTAGTACTAATAAGAAGGAAAATATTTTTGGGTTTTTGTGTTCGTTGAAAACTGATTTTAAAAAGTTTTCGGGAACTGTTTTTGGTTTTATATGATAATAATATGAACAAGGATGGATAAATATACAAATGAATGTGTATTCAGATTCACAAATACGCAAAATCGTTTAAAATAAGCGCACAACCTCCCCGGCAGCGGCGCCAAATTTTGATTCGCCTCAAACGGTCAGATAATTATTGGTCAACCACTTGTGAATGGTCAAGTATAATAGTCAAACAGCTGAGGCAAATGCTTCCGTGAAATACAGTGTTTTCCCGGGTCGTAATGTCCCAACGAGGTTGTGATGGTATTAAAAACGAATTTGTGATCGAGTGAATGTGAACAGGGATATGAATAAAAGTGTGTGTGTGTTTAAACTAGGGTTTTATAACTTAAAATAACTTAATTAAACTATTGAAATGATTACGTGAAAGCTAGGTATCTAAAACGTTTAAACGTTCACCAATTTAAAATCAGACGCGACTGCGTACTGAGAAAAAGTTGAGTTTTAAGAAAAATAAACTACAAGGGTTAAAATTGAAAATTCTATAAACTTAAACTTAAAATAAAATTAAATTAAAAAGAAAACTATTTTTTAGATTATTATATTATTTATTATTAATTATTTAATTAAAAACTTATTTAACTATTTAATTAAAACTAATTTATATTAAACTAAAAATGATAAATAACACAAATTAAACTAAAAACTTATAAAAATAATTTCTAAACTTAAATTAGAACTTGAAGAAAGTATAAAAAATAAAAATAAATCTTTTTGTCTTTTTATGAGCTTTTTATTAATTAAAAACTATTTATATTAATTATACTAATTAAACTAATTTAAATTACATATAATACTAAACTAACTTAGAAAATTATGAAAAAATTTATAAAACTATTTTATGACTTATAAAAGCTATAAAAAATATAAAAACTAGGTGTTGCTATATAAAAAGTAATTATGCTATTTAAAACTTATTTATTAATTAATTACTAAATAAACTAATATTGATTATAATAAATACTAAATTACAAAATAAAAATATGAGAAAATTATTAAAAATACTTTAACCTAAAAGGAAATTAATAAAAATATAAAAACACAATTTACTTAATAAAAATCTAAAAATGAAAATTAAAATTAAATTAAATTAAATAGAAACTATCACTTATTTTTATATTGGGTTTCTTGAATTTTTCTTTTACAAAACTAATTTATATATAAAAACAACTAACTTTAATAAAAACAAATATTTTATACCTTAATAATAAGCACTGTGGGGGCTTATTACCTCCACAGTTGACTTTAGAAGCAAATAAGCTAATATTGACTTGTGTGGGACCCACTATGGTTAATTCAGGTTCCAATAAGTTTATTGAACAAGTTTAAGCCAGAATAAGCACAAGGGGATCACTGAATAAGCCAATAAGCCACAATAAGCACTTGCTTATTGTGGACTGAGACAGATTTAGGGGACAAAGTTCAAGGCTTAATCCAGGTGGGGTCCACTAGGTGCTAGGTCAAAATTATGGTCAATACTTAGAGTCTACTAGGAGGGGGGTTGTAAGAACCTAAGTTTGAGGTCTGGGGCCCACTGAGGTGGTCACAAATCACCACCAAAGTGGTGGTGATGGGTGAAGTCTGATGAAGCAGGGCAATACCTTGCCTTGCAGGTAACTTTAATCCAATGTGGGGCCTACAATAAAAATCTTAAAAATGAGGTAACTATGGGATCTTGCAGATGAGCTGAGGGACTACCACATATTAAAAGTTCAAGGTCTGAATCACTTCACACAAATCTAGAGAATTCTTGCTAATTTGGAAAAAACTGAGAGAGTTAAATTTTGACTTTTCTTGCTAAACTTGAGATTTGACCAATATGAACTTTGACAGCTTCTAAGAAGCTGAGAATGTTAAAATAAGCTAATGGAAGGCTAATTTAAGCTATGTTTACTACTTATTAGCTAGTGTGCATGATTTAGGTCCTTAAGTCCTTAACAGTTAACTGTTAAGGGACTTGGAAGTGGATTTTGACTTTTGGTGTTATACCCAACTGATTTTAAGCATTAACTATACTAATTTTACTTATTAGAACATGTTCACAGTAAAATCAACTACTTAAAACCACTAGACCATGGAGTTCTCCCTTGAACCAAACACCCCTATAACTAGAACTGTTTTTATATTTCAAGAGCAATTGAGTTTTTTAAACTTGACTACTGAATACTAAGTCCTAATTAAGCTATTATAAGGCTGATAAACTAATTAAAACTCAGAAACAAGCAGAAAATGTTAGGCAAATTCATATGAGCAATTATGATCCAAGTTCACAGTTAAGTCACAATTTTATATCTAGTGATTTCTAAGCAAAAGTCTAAACTGATAAAGCACTAATAAGCATAACTAAGCTAATCTAAACTATCAATAAGCAGTGGAACAGTAGTAAATAAACAATCTTAATATAAGCTAAAAATCCATAAGAACTTACAAGCATAAGCCACTGCTACTTACAAATTTCTTTCTAAATGACCCTAAGGCTCCCCACAGAGTTCTAAACCATTATAATCCAAGACATATTCTACTTCCAACCTTCTTCTTCTTTTCTTGATTGACTTTTTTTTTTTTTTTTTGACTAATTATTGAGATATTTTTGGATTTTCTAGTAAACTGAGTAAGATTGAAGAAAATGTTTGAGAAACTTTTAATCACTAGTAAATGAGACTAAATGAGCTTATAATGACACAGAACAACAACAATTAACAACTTTAAATGAATTTGTCAAATTCAATCAAATTTGCTAATTTTGGATAATCAAAAGAAGACTTGAATTAAAGAGTTAATAAAGTTTGTATTACACTAGTTTAACTGAGTACAACATGTTTTTCATTGAAATTACAACTGAATATGAAAATACACTACCTACGATTACAATAAATTAAAACTACTCTAATAATTTTCATCCCCTGCTTCTTCTCCCTTTTGTATAGACTTTCAGGGTTTGTGGGACCCACAGAGTCATTTCCCACCACATCAGAGCCGTTGATAAGGTCAAAATAATCCCCACCCTTGAAATTGCTTTTTGGCGGGAAAAGGGGTTTTTTGGCAGTTGAAGGTTGAGTGTAGGTTTAAAGAAACAATAAATGCTTCTTGGTTATTAGTGGGGAAGGAGGGAACAGGAAAGTGGACATGGGAGGTCAAGTGGTGAGAGCAGAGGTTGAAAACATGGGATTTGGGTGGTTTTGGTGATAAAGGAGTGGGGAAGCATTTAATGGTTGATGTGGGCTAGGTTATAGGTGGAAGGATGAGCTGGGGAGACAGGTGGTGAAGGTGAGGTGGTGAAACCACTAAGGTGGAGGGTGGTATGGTGGTCTGTGAGTGTAGGGTGGTTTTGGGAGGGACGGTGAACAGTGGAATGGTTTTTATTTAAAAAGGGGTGGTATTTGTGGGTTGAACGGGTCAACACCAGGGAGTGTGGGATGGGCTTAGTTTATTTTGGGCTTGGGTTTTAAATAAAAAGGGAGTGGGCTGTTGGCAGGTTTGTGTTTTGGATTTGGAATTTTATTTTTGGTCCATTAGGTTTAGGAAATTTCACAAGGGCCAAAGTTGTAACATTCTGAATTTTAGGGACTGATTTGGTAACTTCCTAAAATATTCCAAGGACCAATCTTGCCATGTTAAAATAACCCAAGGACCATAGATGCAAAATTTCCACTTTTCATAACTCCAGGGACCATTCTTGTAATTTTCTGAAACTTGAAGGGTTAAACCTGTAAATATCAAATATTAACACAAAGGACCAAATATGTCATTTAGGAATAGTTCAAGGGTTATTTTGATAAATTTTCCATTTTAGATAACCCAGGGACTGATTTTGACACTTTTCCAAAGTTGAGGGACCAAAGTTGTAAATTTGTAAATTTTAACTTCAAAGGACTTTTCCTTACAACTTATGAATCCCAAGGGCCTTTTATGACATTTGTACAAGTTTTGAGTGACCAGGGACTAGTTTTGCCAATTTATGAAACTTGGGGGACTGAAACTGCCAATTATGCAAACTTTGTACGTTTTTCATCTGTTTTTGCATATTTTGTATTTGAAACATATAAAACACACTTCTAAGATATTTTAAGTATTATGATGCATATTTGAGTGTTTTTGTATGTATTGGCAGCTCAGATTGGTATAAAATGATGAGTATTTAGACACTCATCAGTGGCATTGGAAATTGAAATGGCTGACCTATCCCGTGCTCTAACTGAAGTGTTTAAAAGATAATTACATTAATTGTATACTGTGTAAAATGCCTTTCAAGTTTCAAGAATCAGCTAATTTAGAAATTTTAATAAAGAAATACACATTATATCTGATCTTTTTTGTGGGATATATACATTTTTATTAAATGTGACATGGAATCTTTCACATATTATAGATTTATAGACATATATGGTTTTATTCTCACTTATGGGTTTTTCTACTTACATGCATGGATGGACCCATTTGTGTTCCAGGTCATGAGGACATAAATATTGTAATAGCTCTTGCAATGTTCGGAGATTAGGAGAAAAGTGTGCAAGGAAAGCATGGATTGCGTGGAGTCATTAATGTATTGTTAGGTGATCTCGGGACTGCAAAATCTCAGTTTTAAAGTAAGTTCATTCTGTTATTTAACTAAGCCGGATCATATATAAATCAAGAGTATTACTAATCTTTTCTCTAAACATTATTATTAATATATGATGAAAAGACTGAGCATAGGATAATTTACACTAAAGGAAAATGAGCTTATTATATTAGATTTACAACAACTATGCCCAAGTACCCAGTTACACAAGAATGGACGCTTCAAGGAGGGGTTTTATAAAATAAATTAGCAAGATAGGTAATTAGATATGTCTCTATTATTTTCTTCAGTTTCATTTACGGTTAATATATGTCTGTAAACAAAGATACATTGTGAGGGTGAGTATTTGCAACTAAAATACTATTTTAATGTATCAAATAAGAAAATTTAAGTACCATATAATATATCAATTAGTGGATAGATCTAGGGTATGTCTGTTTTAAATTCATGTGTTTCTATACTTACTTACTAACAAACTAAAAAATCATAATAACTAAATTCTTTTTTATATTCCTAAGCTCTATTCACCAAACAGGCTACTATGGAAGATGGAAACTATGAAAGATCATTGTTTGGCTTTAATTTTTCCACCGATGTCTAGCCCGCCCATCGAGCAAGTCAAATTTCCACGTTAACTTCTCCAGCCATTTTTTACCACCCTTCTAACACTATACAAAAATATATCAACGAACCCTTACTTGAGTATACAGTTATAATCATAATTCAACAACTATATCAGAAAATTTATTGTGTTTCTTAAGGCCACAATAACAAAGAACAAAACAACACATACGAATAACCCTTCAGTGGCTGGTGATGCATGCATTTCTTCAGTACTCAATGACCGTCTTTAAAAATCATTTACTATCTAATAAAAAAATATCAAGATAAGTATTTTTCAATCTTAAAGAAATATCAAAACAATAGAAGTATTTTTCAATCTTAAAGAAATATCAAGACAAACACAAACATCTATATGTTCTTAAATAAAAAAAATAACCCTATTTACAATTCAACTATTGATAATCAACGATAATTTCCAAAAATATTATTAAACGATAACTAATACCTTACAACAATGATTACACATCATGCTCACCAAACTTAAATATTATTTTCCGTTATTAATATCATCAAAAAAATAATTATAAGTCATGCCCGCCCATCGGGCGGGCTTCGAAAGCTAGTATATATATATATATATATATATATATATATATATATATATATATATATATATATATATATATATATATATATATATATATATATATATATATATATATATATATCAATGTTGCAAAAATCGTGAATCGGTAGTCGGGCGGTCGACCACCCTGCAGCCTGTAATCGGTCAAGGCGGTGATTAATCGGTGATTAATCGGTTTGGCATTTCCTACATGTTTTGGGAATTTCTGGAGAGCAAACTAAAGATCTTAACTGATTCTAAGCCTTCTATGTTTACAAACCTCAATAAAAGGCTTCAATTCTGATTATGAGGCCCATTGTATGTTATAAGTGAAATAAACGATCCCCAAATTAAGTAAAATGCCTAAATTTCTATTTTTTTTAAATTGACCGATTCGGCCGATTCAGCCGATTTTTGGCCGATTCGGCCGATTTCTGGCCGATTCGGCCGATTTTTGACCGATTTTTTCTGATTTTTTTGCCTAGGCCGATTTTTTCACCGATTTTCGAAAATCGACAAGGTGCATCACCGATTAGCGATTAATCGGCGATTAATCGGCCGATTCGGCCGATTTTTGCAACATTGATATATATATATATATATATATATATATATATATATATATATATATATATATATATATATATATATATATATATATATATATTGTGTGTAGTATACTGTAAAAAAGATGTGTGTCGTATGAGCTGAATTATTGGGCTATAATGTAAATTTGTGTTTAGGCCTGCTTTGCTGATGTTTTTGATATTAATTATATGAGGCCATGATGAATTTCACCAGTTTCTGAAATCACAAAGTTTGAGAATATACCAACTAATGAAATTTCAAATCATCATTGCAGATTCATGTCAATAATCAACTATTTTGACGCTTGCAAAAAAAAAAAAAAAAAAAAAAAAAAAAAAAAAAAAAAATTCTCACACATGCATGTGAGTCTAATCAACGGATATCATGCTGATTAGTACTATGCATAAGCCTCATTCAAGGAGTTACATAGTGCTACTGATCTTGCAGAAATGTGAGTATATAATATATTCTTCGCTTTCCTTTATTATGTTCTGTGTATCTTATACACTTTGCTGATGTTGCACCTTTTTATTTAACTTGGTTTATTCATTTAACTGGATTTACAATTTAGGATACACAAGATTTACGCAGCATTTGCTTTTGTTTAAAATTAGTAATGTTTTGGGCTTAAAAACGTGTTACTAAAAAAGCAAAAATTAACTGTCATGTTGTGCGAATATTTAGTCAGGGCTAAAAGCCACACAAAATATGGCCTACTAGCTAGGTTCGACCAGCTTAGAAGTATACATTAAGGTTAGGAGTACGATATCGAATATGCCTTTCTGCACTCCCAGAAAAGTAAAGTAACTCCTAATACCGTCTTCCACGGGTTATGGGTCCCAATACCGTCTTTCACAGTGTATGGGGGAGGTTGAGATGTAGACAGCCTTACCCCTACTTAAGGTAGAGAGGTTGCTTCTGGTTCTACCAAAGGAAGAAAAGGACCTCCGCCCTTTTGTAGGGAGTGAGGATCGAACCCTTGACCTCTAGGTTGAGAGGCAAGGGTTTTTTCCAAGCACCCTCCTAAATAAGCAGTTAACAATGACCAGCCTCAAAGCTGCTTAACATAGGCAATATACCTTTTAAAACAATCAAACTAACACACCGTGACGACACCATCTTGAAGTCAATAAGCATTTTATTTTTCCTGCCCTTTTCGAGTGTTTGGTACAACTGTCTACTTCTATGAACAGAGATGTTCAGAATAGCATATGGTCTTAAGTTACCAGTTCACAAACGACACTACATGAAACTTTACTTTATATTATTCAATGGTCATAAAAATGCAGTATAAAATTCTGAATAATGCTAATCTGTTTTGAACTTTTAGGGTTATTGGGCTTGCGATGCCAACTGCTGAACTGCTTGCTGCAGCGGCTTATTTAACCAAAGCATAGGTTACCTTTCCTTGCAAGCCATCAAATAATCACAGTAGCAAAAGTGGTATAAAGAGTAGTTGCACCAGATTACAAGCTTACAGATGATATGGACTATCCGACATCTCTTATGAACCCAAGCAGACCTCCTTCGTTGACTTGATTAAAGGTACTGCGTCCATACTAGATCATCTCAACATTTCTAAGGTTATATTTATTCATTTCAGTGTAAGCCGAAACAATTTGTTCATTTATGCTTATTATAGAATTTTGATCCCATTTTTTAAAAGAAGATAAAGAGTTTGTATGAGTTCTTGGGCTTACTTTTAGAGTGTTTATGTTACACGACATAAGAACAAAAATTAAGCAATCCCAAACACCCTCTAAGACAATCATACCCAATCCCAAACACCTACATTCTGAAAACTGATGTGCATGAGATAGTTATTGTATTTGCTTATGTTGTTATGAAATGAAATGATAAATATTTGTTAGGTTATAAAGTAATATGAACTGATAAATGAAACTATTTCACCATTGCAGCGTATAACAAAAAAAAAAACAGTTAATATATGTTTCTGTACATTGACTAAACTATTACAAGTATTCTTTTTTTAATTTCAGATAAGTTTGTTGCAATGAAAATAAGATGTGGGAAAAAAGGACGAGGAAGAGATGGGGCGGCTGAGGATTTTCACACAATCATGAGGAACGCGAGTCCGAAAGTGGAGGGGGTATGTTGCTAAAACTTTTAAGTGCATTTCTATTTTTTTTCATGAATGAACCAAAGACATTTGTCACTGGTGATTCCAGCAGAAAGCATGGCTACTTTTACAGCCCAAATGACGTATGTTTATTATCCCTCCTCATTTGGGCAATCTTTCTACTTACAAATTTTTAACTCTCATTCTCTTCCATCGAGTTGAGAAACACAGTGGCTTTATAAATTTTTGTATGCGCTCATTTTATTAGGCAAAGATGAAGTGAATGAGGAGAAAGAGACTTTTAAAGGAAGCGCTAAACATAAAGGTGTTGTTGATCGTGACAAGAAGTTAGAGATTGGTAAGATCAATGATGATAATAAAAACAATGAATTGGATCCTTCGAAATTGCAAAGTCTGCTAGAGAGGTCTAGACAAAGAAAATATGGGCTATTAAAGATGATCTTAAAAACCATGTATCAACAGCAAAGTTATGGGAAATGCAAAAGATAAGGAACTGAAAATCATTGGTTTGGATACATTAGTTGCATTATCTTTTGATCCTGTTTAGAGTCTGCAAACATACAAATACAAATACCCCGCGGCAACGCACGGGCAGCCGTTTATTCTAAAATAGACCTAGGTTGGTCGTAAACTAGTCTTGTATTTTATTTTTCAATTTGTTGAAATCCTTTATCTTCCATTTCCTTTTCTATTTTTACGTAAACAAGTAGACAAAATATGCTACATCAAAAAAACCAGTCAACGCATAAAAAACTTGAACATTGACAAGCAGCAAATCATCTCCTAATAAAAAGCAGTTAAAAAACAAAACAAGGCGGCCTACCAAAAAAGCCGTTAGCTGTCCGTCATCACATTCACACCTACTGCGTGAATCCCAACTAATAACAACTGTTCAACTAATATTCACAATTCATTACTATTTTAATGGCTAATTACCATGGTGATTTTAATCAAAAGATTGACTACGTGTTCAAGATCGTACTTATAGGCGACTCTGCGGTTGGTAAGTCGCAATTGCTGGCTAGGTTTTCTAGAAATGAGTTCAGTTTGGACTCCAAAGCGACTATCGGTGTCGAGTTTCAGACCAAAACTATGGTTATTGATCATAAGAATGTCAAGGCTCAAATTTGGGATACTGCTGGTCAAGAAAGGTACTTAACTCACTATGAATATGATGTTGTGATTAGTTAGGTTTATTAGGGGGGGGGGGGGGGGGGGGTTTGCTTAAGCTTATATGTGGGCTTATGAGCTTATTTGAATTCGGCTTATATTTCATTAGCCCCAACTTTGTAGCTTATTTTCAAACTTATGGGCTTATTATTATATAAGCTTATATAACATGCTTATATAAGCCCATAAGTCTCGATATAAGCCACAAAATTGAGGCTTATAAAATATAAGCCGAAATCAAATATGCTCATAAGCCTACATATAAGCTTAAACAAACACCCATTAGATATGGTTCGGGTTGTGGTGGTTGAGATAAGTGTTTAGGTTATCGAGGAGGGGGGGTGTTTGACTTAGATGTATGCGGTTTAGGGTATGTTTCGCGAAACTGCGCATAAGTATTTGCTAAAGTTGTTGTAATTAAATTATAATGTGTTTAATGGAGTAAAAGGAGCCTTAGAAATTTAATGCTTGTTTTAGGAGAATTATAGAAAGTAGCGTTAGAATCTTGATGCTTGTTTTCCCCGCTTGTTGCCAAATAACTTTTTATCCTAAATGCTAACGCTAAAAGCTAACTGCTCCAAAATGCTCTTAAATGCTCCATGCCAAACGTATCCTAGTTTACATTTGGTTTAAACCCCTAAATGTGTACCTAGTGACGTTTGAACCCTTGACCCTTTTGTGAGGAGGTCAAGTGACTTACCACGAGGCCATTTGGTGGTGGTTTAGGGTAGCTTCTTGTTGTGAGGACTACGGTTTAATATTCTGAGTAACTTTATGTAAAATAAATAAATAAATAAATACTAATAGTTTGAAAATATGACGAATCTAAGTTTACAATTTTACATTGTATTTGTGGCTTCTGTAATAGATTTGTATGCATTCAGTGTGTGGGAGTACGTAATGGAGGTAAGTGATTAAATCTCTTTTATAGCTTCTTGCTTGGACAAGTTGTAGTGGTCAAAAGGTTATTCAACCTTGAAATGAACTTTTTATGGCTGGCTAGATGTATTGAAAATATACATCCATGTCGCTGTAGTAGAGTTCTATCATGTACTCCTGTTTCACTTGTGTTACCCTTGAGGCAACTGCTTTTTCATAGTACAATGCTTTCGGAAGTGTAAATGTTGTAGTGAAGGAACTACATTTGTGGCTTGCATACAAATATGATCAGGGTACTATATAAGGCTCTATCTGTATTTCTGAAGTTCTTGGTATCTAAACAAGGAACTGATCAGAATTAGTCATTGACTTAGGGGATTAATATGTAACAATGATACCGAACATTCTTACTATCGGTGGAACCTATATTGTTAGTGTATTTTAGTTTTAAAAATCTCCCCTCAAGCTTCACAGAGCATAAGTTCGTTCACCTGTGAGGAAATTGAAATTTTATGTCATATAAGGATGAATATATAAAAAATAAAATATTTTGTTGCTTCTTTATTTTGCATACTTTCCCTGAGAATCCTGGCTCTGCTGTATGTACCCATGTACATTATAATGCCTGTGTAAATAATGTGGACTATTGTTTTTAACCGTTTAAGATCATGTGTAACAATTTTTTTAAGAAAGATAAATATTGCATACTAGTAATACATGTGTGAAAATTATATTGAATTTTTTGTTTTTTATCTGATATGTGCAAGATAGATACCGAGCTGTGACTAGTGCTTATTATAGAGGAGCTGTGGGAGCAATGCTGGTCTACGATATAACCAAGCGTCAATCATTTGATCACATAGCTAGGTGGCTAGAGGAATTACGGGGTCATGCTGATAATAATATTGTCATAATGCTCATAGGAAACAAATCCGACTTGGATTCACAACGTGATGTATCCACTGAGGACGCAAAAGAATTTGCTGAAAGAGAAGGTCTGTTTTTTATGGAAACGTCTGCACTTGAGGCAACAAATGTGGAACCAGCTTTTCTCACAATCCTTACTGAGATTTATCGAACAGTCAGCAAGAAATCTCTTGTTGCAAATGAGGAAGCAGAGGGCAATTCAGCGCTTCTTAAGGGGACCAATATTCTTGTTGGTCAAGAGCCTGTATCTGGAGGAAGCAAGTTCAACTGCTGCGCATCATCATAGAACACGTTTATGCCACGAAATTTTAAGTTTTGCTTATGAACCTCAGGTAATCTTGTGTCCTAAATTGTGCTTTAAGATTTCATTTTCTGCCTCTTTCCCAACGATGGTTAACCGTTTGAGGGTTTACTGACTTTTTGTTACTAATTTATGTTCAAATTCTTTTAACTTTAGAGGAAGGGTATGAAGTGCATTACAATGCGTTTAAATTACTTTCAAGTAGAAAAACATTAGTATTAATAGCACAACAGTACAATATAACTTTCAAATTATAGAATGCTGGATTTTGACCCTAAATTCCAAGTTTTTAGCATGCATACATCTATTCTTACACATCCTGTATAAATTTTTCAGGAAACAACATTTGAGCCCATATTCAACATCCGAACTACATCCTTCTCGAGTTGAAATGTGTAATTTTGACTAGTTCCAACTTGACCTGACTTTTTCGTAGTTACTACTTCCATGTTACTCAAATGTTACATCTCTTGGATTGCAGCAGGTAAAGGATTTTGCATGTCGATATTATATTCTATATGATAATATGAAAGTACTTGTGTACAGATATTGCTACAATGAATTTCTTCATAAACATTTTGAAGCTTGTGAATCTGTGATAGAAAAAAACACTCTTATTGTCACTTGGTTAGAGGTCCATAATTGCACACTATTTCTTGGGGTTGACTAATAACAAGTCATATATTCGTTGAGTATGAAAAATTGAAAATTGAGTTATCTGATATGGTGATGCACAGCTTCTTGATATTTGCATTGTTTACCTTAAGTTTTGTGTAGCAAAGTTGAAATTGTCCGGTCTAAAGATTATATGTATATATAAATTAGCATTTGAGTAAATTAGTGGCTAAAAATTGCAGTGACCTAGATACTTTGTAGTCTTAATTCTAATTTAAGGACGATAATATATAAAGTACCTAACGCAATGAAATATGCTCTTGCTAAACGTCTCATCATTTCTTTTACATAAGTGTCATGTAGAGCCACCTCACAGGTTCTATGTATCGTGTAAATCTACATGTCTACAGATAATTTACACAACTAACCTTAAACCACCTCAACATAGTACAATTACACAAAGTCACACTAAACATTCCACAATTCATTTCAAAGACAGGATAAAATATTTTGATTATCTTCTTTAAGAATTTGCCTCATCCTCGAGTGACATTCATACATTTTACACCCGAAACAAATGTCTCCCCTAGCTAGTTAACAGAATGAAATCAAGTAATTAGCTTCTTTGCATGTAAACGTGCTTGTTGCATCATCATAAGGGTAGCTATAGGAAGTAGGACAAGCCTTCTTGAAAATTTTTGAGTAATTCGTTGGCTTGCATATTTTGGGATCATTAAACTCCCCACTGCAACAATACTCTGGCTTCTGAAAAGCCAAGCATGCGCTCTTGCACCCAACCACCTCACTATCAGTCCCTTTCACCTGCAAACTCTCTGGACATTTTAGGTTCAAGTCAGACACACACCTAACACTAGAACACTTTCCAGATCCACCCGATGGTATAATCGAGACGGGTAAGTTGTAGCCGTCTACAAGGCTGACATCGTAGAAATCCATCGGGCTATCTAGGGTAAACTCCGCCAGAGAAACTGGTGGTTCACCACCTGCACCGTTACACTGCAGAGCGTTTCCACAGTCCCCAGTTGCGCACTTCCCCTTACCCGACTCATCAAACATACATCCATCTCGAGCCCAGAAGCGCCCTGACCACCCTGTTGGGACATTCAGATTGATGTATTCTCGGGGTTTAAGTTCTAGACCACCGTTGCCTAGCAATGGATGACCACCACCCGATAGAATCCCTGGCCATATTGTCTTGTTACAGCTATTTTGCAATGTGAAAATCGCTGCATCAACACCTGAAAAGAAACCAAGACAAATGTTACGGTTATTGGACGGAGTAGGATATAATGTAACATTAGAATTGTACTGAAGTTAGAAGAAATTACATAAGAAAGAAAGTAGGAGAAGTGAGAAATGCAGGAAAGCCATGGTAGTGCAGGGAAAGAGAGAGATGTTTTATAGGGAATTTAAAGAAGGTTTGTTGGGACACCAAATTTATAGTGTGAGTTTTACCCTTTACATTAAAATATTTTAGCCTTTCACGGAATGTAGTTTAAACAGAATGTTGACCAAGTGTTAATATTTAAAAGAAATAAAATACCCTTGTATTTAGTTCGATGAATAGACTAACAAAAATGATTACAAATTGGATAAAAGTACAGGAGTGAACAACTATGGCTGGAGTAGATGTGAAATTGTGAATTATGTCAAATATTATTGATAATTAATGTTAATTATTGTTTTTATTTAAATAAAATGAAACCGAAATATGATTGTCAATGTAAAGGTGCATCTTTGGTAACTATTATTATTTGAGTTTTTAATAAAAGAAAAGGTTAAAGTCCAATGAAATGTATTGGTTAAATTTTATTCCAAACCAACTATAGTACTCGTAATTCAAGTAGAATTTGTTCTGATCAAAATTCCAAAATACAATAGAATGTGGTTCTTATTACTCGTGTTACATTCGAAGTTTAAGATGTCTAGTGATTAAACTTTAGTTAGCCGAAATGATAGAAAAATAGAGATTTGATTTTTATATATTGTTGCTGATTTTAGTAACACATTCTAAGTTCTAACAGCAGTAGGGCTGCATCAGGTTCGATTTAAAAGTATAAAACGGTTAACAAACTCCTCTATTCCATGCATGCATTATGCAACACACCCCCTTGTTCTCAACAACTTATAGAACTGAATAAAATATCAAGTTTCAAATGTATATACAAACAATATAAATTGAAAACCAAATTTTAAAATTGAATAAAAAGGATATCCAATCCAAATTAATTTGAGTAAATTGCAAAAATCATCCATAAAGTTTGGCCAATTTATATGTTTTGTCCAAGAAATGTCGGAACTGCAAAAACCTTACCTGTGGCAAACCTTTGGGGCAAATATCGTCTCTGACCAACATCAAATGACTAAAATACCCCTGTCTTCTTCTTTTTCTAAATTTCTTTTCAGTTTTTCACACAAATGGTCCGCCAAGTTTTACAGATTTAGTCATGATTTTTTTTTTTTTTTTTTTTTTTTTTTTTTTTTTTTTTTTAAATTATTTATTTAACTATTAATGTTTGTATTATTATTTTTATACGTTTTAGCCAGTGTTTCTTACGTTTTGTCCGTTTTAATACGTTTTCACCCGTTTTTTTACATTTTGTCCGTTTTTCGTACGTCTTTTCTATTTTGCATACGATTTTGTCTATTTTTATACGTTTTCACACGTTTTTGTTACATTTTTGTCCGTTTATGTTACGTTTTTGTCTATTTTTCTTATGTTTTTTCGTTTTCATACGGTTTTGTCTGTTTTATACGTTTTCACCCGTTTTCTTACGGTTTCATCCGTTTTTATACGTTTTCTCCACTTTCTTACGTTTTTTTTCCATTGTCATACGTTTTTGTACGGTTTTATACGTTTTCGCCTGGTTTTTTTTACGTTTTTGTCTGTTTTGTCCATTTTTATTACGTTTTTGTCTGTATTTCTTGAGTTTTTGTCTGTTTTATACGTTTCGCTGATTTTCTTATGTTTTGTCCGTTTTTATCCATCTTTGTCTGTTTTGTTTCATTTTTCTTACATTTTTGTCTGTATCTCTTGAGTTTTTGTCTGTTTTATAAGTTTTCGCCCGTTTTTCTTATGTTTTGTTCGTTTTTCTTACGTTTTTGTCTATATTTTGTGAGTTTTTATACGTTTTCGCCCGTTTTTATACTGTTTTTGTCCGTTTTGTCCATTTAATCCGTTTTTGTACTTATAAAAACTTAAGAATAATGAACAAAAACGTATAAAAACGGACGAAAACATATAAAAACGGATTAATATGTAAGAAAACGGGCAAAAACATATAAAAATGGATGAACGCGTAAGAAAATTGGTGAAAACGTATAAAAACGGACAAAAACGTAAGACAAAACGGACAAGAATGTAAGAACAATAGACAACACGGATAGAAATGGACAAAAGGCTAAGAAAAATGGGCGAAAACATATAAAAACGGACAAAAAAGTATTAAACAGAAAAAACGTAAGAAAACAGACAAAAACGTATAAAACGGATGAAAACGTAAGAAATTGGGCAAAAACGTATAAAATGGACAAAATCGTATAAAAAGGTATGAAAACGGAAAAAACGTAAGAAAAATGGACAAAAACGTAAGAAAAACTGACAAAAACGTAGGAAAAACGGACAAAAACGTATAAAACGGAAAACGTAAGAAAAATGGACAAACACGGATAAAAACAGATAAAAACGGACAAAAAACTAAGAAAAACAATCGCAAACGTATAAAAATGTATGAAAACATAAAAATGTAAGAAAAACAGACAAAAACGTATAAATCATATATAATAGATGAAAACGTATGAAAACAGGTGAAAACGTATAAAAATTGACAAAAACGTATGAAAACGGAAAAAACGGACAAAAACGGAAAAAATGTAAGAAAACGGACAAAAAAGTAACAAAAACGGACGAAAACGTATAAACAAATAATACTAATATTAGTAGTTAAATAAGTCGTTAACTTCATTTTTGGTCCTTGTGGTTTGTTGGGTATTTCACTTTTGGTCCAATGTTTCAAAAAGTTTTGGATTCAATTCAAAAGTGAAATACTCAGTAAACCATAAAGACCAAAAATGTAGTTAACTCTTAAATAAATGATTAAAAAAAATTAAGACTAAATTTGAATGTGTAAAACTTGGCGCAACACATGGACCATTTGTTTAAAAACTGAAAATAAATATAGAAAAAGAATAAGACAAGGGTATTTTAGTCATTTAATTTTTGTCAGGGATGATATTTGCCCCAAAGGTTTGCCAAGGACGGTTTTTGCAGTTTTGACATTTCTGGGATGAAGCATGCAAATTGGCCAAACTTTAAGGACGATTTTTGCAATTTACTCATTTTCTGAGTTAACTACATTTTTGGTCCTTGTGGTTTGCTGGGTATTTCACTTTTGGTCTAATTTTTCAAAAAGTGTTGGATTCAGCCCAAAAGTGATACTTTCGTTCCACTTTCAGTCCATTTTGATAACGACGTTAGTTCCGTTAGTTAAGTCTAGTCATTAAGTGGCAACTTTAGTCTTTTATACTAATGGTCATTTCTAACGTTAGTCATTTATCCCAACGATTGTTCGCAATGTTTTCCACGTTAGTCCTTTATACCAACGATCGTTTGCAATATTAGTCCTTTTATATACGTCTTTATTTATGTTTTATACACGTTTTTAGACAGGTTTTTATACATGCATTTTTACACATGTTTTTATAAATCGTTTTATACACATTTTTATATACGTCTTTATTTACGTTTTGTATACGTTTTTATACATTATATACGTTTCTATACAGCTTGTATAAAAATGTGACATTAGTGTATGAAAATGTATATACGCGTTTTTATACAAGTCGTTATACATGTTTAAAAACGTGTATAACAACTTGTATAAAAATGTATATAAAAATGTGTATAAAAACATATATAAAAACGTGTATAAAAAGTTGTTAAACACGTGCATAATACGTGTATAAAAATGTGTATAAAACGTGTATAAAACCGCTTATAAAAACGTGCATAGAAACGCATATAAAACGCACATAAAAACATGTATATAAACGCGTATAAAAACACGTGTAAAAATGTGTATAAAAACATATATAAAAACGTACACGTATATAAAAGCGTGTATAAAACCATTTATAAAAACATTTAAAAAAATGTGCGTATAAAAACGTGTCTAAAAACATGCATAAAATCGTATATAAAAGCATAAATAAAGACTTATATAAAAGGACTAACGTTGCAAATAATCATTGGTATAAAGGACAATGTTGCAAACAATCGTTGGGGTATGAAAGACTAACGTTGCAAACGACCGTTAGTATAAAGGTCTAAAATTGCCACTTGACGGTTGGACTTAGCTAACGAAATTAACGTCGTTATTAAAATGGACTGAAAGTAGAATGAAAGGATTAGTTTTGGACTGAATCAAAAACTTTTTGAAAAATTGGACCAAAAGTGAAATACCCAGCAAACCACAAGGACCAAAAATATAGTTTACTATTTTTTTAAGCTGTTTCAGTTTGAACCTTCTGTAACTTCCAAAGCTCCATGTATGAGTGGGCCACTAGAATAATTTGGACAATTGGGTGAAGATAAAGCGTCCAATTGATGCAACAAGACAATACATCATAAATCTCACTAACACGAAACTAACATTGTGCAAGAAATACTTTCTAAGCTCCTATATATGTCGTGAACGCGACAAAAAGGATTTTATTCCAACTACGAATAATATATAATCATGACTTATACATTTGTCAATCGAGATATCTAAACAGAAATCACACACGTTTATAATTCACAAGAACACACATACATAACTTACAACGCAGCTAAATCATCAAACTTGCAACGAAACAACAATAGATATACGTTTCTTCACTTAAATATTGTTTTAAGCCCCATCATTTCCTTTAAGGTTAATCACTGAGAGCTCTTTTTCAAAATAATCCCCCGCAAACATTGGCGGGTAGTTCTCAGCAAGCGGCGATTTTGCAAAATGTCCCAAAGGTTTGAGAACATCATCCGATGCTACATTGGAAAATAGCTAACAAAAAGAAAAATAGAGTAAAATCATGAGTCTATCGACAACACACTTTTATGAAGTATGTTTGAAATAGATGGATGCACTCACAGTTGAGGATACCCTCCACAAGCTTCGATTTTCTTTTTTGGCTGCTTCAATTGCACGAAGCGTCCTATCAGTTACCACAACTTCGTGCATACCAGCCATACAGTCACCAGTAGTCAGCCATTCTAACTGCAAATTAAAAGAAAATGCTAGTTAGCACACAATTTACTGACCCTAAATAACTTGGTACTTTAACTGTCTACCTCTTTTCCGGCCTGAATTAGTAGACATCCATCGGGAACTTTCACTTCTACTTTCTCCCCGTTCCTTAGCCAAATAGATAAACCAAGAAACTTACTTTTGTAGTGAATCATTAAAAAATTGATGTCATAATGATATCCTGCAAACACACTTCCTTCTTCACCATAGCTTCCAAGATCACTTCCTGTTGGTCCAAGAAGATGTGGACCCTGCAATTGAAACGTAACTCAGAATGAATATATCAACAGTAATTCAAGAACGACATGATAAAAACAAACAAAATTCGTACATAAACTAACTAACCAGTTTCATTAGATTTGTGAATGAGTCCTTTGGTAGGTCAAATCCAATGGCAGCCATTTCAGCAATAGCCTAAGCAAATCAAGAGGAATTAAACGAATTTCAAGAAACAAAAATAACATTACATAGAAAACTGTTAATTACAACAAACTTAAAGAACCTCTACAGTCGATAACAATTTGAAACCCCATGAATCCATGATCTTTTTCCATTCGGGGAAGCCCTCAGGTATGACTGGCTCAGAGTTTAATTCCTATATGAGAGATGAACATTAACGACAATCATCTAGCAAAATTTATCTGAAAAGAGAGTGTATATATGTAACCTGGAAACGAGTTTTGGATGGTCGAGGACCAACTCTCCACATGTATTGGGACCTAAGATCTGGACCTGTTGGAATTATGGGTTGGCGATCTTTGGGCATTGCTCTCATCTTCTTTTGCATTTCAAGATCAACCAAGCTACGAGGAATCTCGATTCCTCCTAGTTTTGTTCCAACCTGTATGTCATACATATACAAAAGGTTTCTAACCATCTAGTCATTTTAAAATTGTTATTAACATATTTCTTAAGCTAAAAACAAATGAGGTTTTTGGCTCTAGGTTCCCTAGAAACATGTATTGATCGATTTGTTGGCCATCGATGAAACATTATTAAAACGTGATATTTAAATTAGGTAAAAGACTAAGATGTAAGTACTTCAGAGTAATGTTTCACTTTCATCTAGCTTATTTATGTTCTTACAATTCAATAAGTTTACCTATTTAAATTTGACCCTATTTTTTTAAACAAGTATTGTATTACTGTATTACCTGTGACATATATTGGTGTTACGAGTTATGTAAAATAGTTGTTATGGCATTACCAGTTCTTTAAAATTGATAACGTCGAGACATGTTAATTTATGTCCTGTTTAGTTTTATACAAGTGACAAACTAAGTTAGACGTATAAGTACAAAAATATAATTGTAATGTCTTGAGGAAGTCGGGTTATACTGAGTATACTAACCCGACCGATTTAAGATACCTATTACACTTATCGTCCATTTTTATGTATTTGTGTTAAGATGACTAGTGTTACTATGCACATATAAACTAAAAGTCTAAAACGGGGTCATACAAGACATATACTTCTCCTCTCTTTAATCAAGCTTGCCCAAATCTTTTACCTGCATATATTTAAATAAAAGACAAACAATATGGTAACATACGTTAAGTATATCATATTACGTAACTGAAAAAAAACCTGATAATGCTGGTGAGGACGCGCGTGGACACGCTTAACTTCTGCCGGCTGCTCAAAATACTTCTCCATCATATCAATAAACCGGTCATTATCTTCGGTTGAGCATCTAGGATCCCTGACAAGCAAGGCTCCAGTTTCTCACAAGATCCTACTAACCTCCAAGCACACACTCTTCAATTCAGGATGCAAGTGCTCGTTGCAAGTTAACTTGCCCAACAATGCATCCGCATAAGGCATGAGATCAATCACTGGTATCTCCATTTCCCTAAAAACCACTCTTTTCAATAGAAGTAGAGAAAATTGAAGAGAATGCGCTCAATATCGAGCAGAAAGCTCATGCATTTATAATGGTTGTGAAGATTTTTTTCATTATGGTGGGGAATACTATTACCACAATTGACCACACATTTCACCACATGATATGTGAAGTGTCCGTAGGTTAGTTGAATATACGTGGGTCATTAGTGTGGAGGACACTTGGGGTTAAGTCACTGGTGAACTTTCATGGTGAAAAGACAAACACCACTGGTAAAATTATTAAATGGGACGATAACATGTGTTTGGAGCAAAATGGTCGGAAACCCGATGATCGTGATTTTAAACCCTTTTTTTAAACGTTTTTTTAATGGGATGGTAACTGTTTTAAACGTGCATATTAGTATTTGTTTGAGTCAAATGCTTGTATCGAGTCATAATGAGTGTTTTGTAGGATTCCAGGAATTAGAACATAAGTTTTTCTTGAAATTTTTCAAAAACAAAATATAAGAATTCTGTCAGATCAGTTCTGATGGCATCAGGCATCACCTGACGATGTCAGGTGTCATTTTCTAGAAATTTTGCAGATTTTGTTTTTCTGCCGGAATTGTAAAGCTTCATAAAATCTGTATTTTATAAATTTGAGGAATCTGCAAACATTCAATCCACAAGTATTATATCTTTATTTGCTCTCTAGAATTTAATTTTATGTAGATTTACCGCCGATTTTACGCTAGGTTTTCTTGTTTGTTTTCTCAGCTAATTAACAGGTTATTTTTGAATAAGAAGATGTACATGGATAATCAACTTTTGGCACTGCTTTAATCTTGGAGCTTTCACATTTTCTTGGAGGAGGATCTAAGCATGTTACTACATCATCCACACCGAACAAATTAGGGGAGTATTTGTTTCATTATTTATTTTTCTTTACTTTTACATCTTTTAATTGAACATCGGGGACAATGTTCGGCTTAAGTGTAGGGGGTAAATGAAGATTCCTTAGAGATTACAATTGCACTTGATTTTGGTCTTATCTAATAGTAGATATGTAATAAAACTGAGAGAAACACTTGTTAGGGTAACTTTAGCACCAAATTTAAAATTTTTTGCGACATATAGGAGTGAAACTTTAGTCTTAATAAGTGTCTCATGGATAGGAGTTATATGACTAGCACAAAAAAACCGTACCACTCAAAAAATTTTCACCCCAAATATGTAAGGTTCGCCCCTAGATTTGTTAGGAGAAGCCTTAGTGCTTATGAGTGTACCGGTAGCATTTAGATTCTAGAACTTGCATTAGTGATTCATTCTGAGACCACATGTGAGACTACATTCGTGTAGTTGGATTTACTACATGATAAGAGGCATTAGGATAACCCATGTTTTTAAGCCTGTTTATATAATTACATTGACTTCATTGGTCAAGTAATTTTCCCTCACCTTTGCGATGTACTCATTTTTAGTACACGATACCCCTAGTACACTCCTCAGAGCCTATCTTTTTCGTTTCTGACTTTAAGCATCTTACTTAAAGGAAGAATTTGTTTACAATCCACCCCCAAATGTACACCCAAATCGCCTTAGCCTTCCTTGTATGCACTCATCTTTAGTGCATTATTGTTACAACCTTTGTTTTAACCCTTTGTTAATTGTCTAATTGATTACATGGCTGCTAAGTCGAGTCATATCTTGTACATATTGTTTTGGGACGATTGGGACTTATGGGTAAAGTACTATTGTTATTAAATAATGGGGAAGAACGTCAACTATTACCCCCATATGTGAGCAAATGTTTTAAAGTACTCCAAGTGTTTTAATTATCTTAATTCGAGTCATTAGAATAGTTACTTGTAAAGTATGTAAAAGTTCAAGTGTAAGGGGAGAACCGAGCCCCCTTGATGTATTATTTTGGATGGTAGGGCAATAGTGTATGCAAAAATATATATATATATATATATATATATATATATATATATATATATATATATATATATATATATATATATATATATATATATATATATATCAAGAAAAACGAAAAAAATAGAAAAAGAAAAAGAAAAACATACGGACTACCATCCCGTTTCCTTTTATGTTTTTTTTATGTTTCTGTTATTTTATGGTTAGCCTAAGTTGAGTCGAGTCTTGGCTTAGCAACGCCACAATGTACATGTAATTAACTAAGACAATTAGCTTGCCACTAGTAAAATATCCCTTTATCTAACAAACCGTGTTTTCCATATCCCTGCACCTAACGTTATAACCCTTTAAAAAGACCTCTTTGATAGTTTTCCTAGGTGCTTACGCCAAGTGGTGGAGGTTTTCGATCCTTTCCCAAGCCTGTGGTAATCTATTTGCTATGACAGGTAGTGAGTGATATTTTTCCATTTCCATTAGTTATATTTAGGTTTATAATACCCGAGAGATGAGAGTATCCAAACACTATTTATGAGGTGATAATGTATAATTTCCGTACGTATTTTGATTAAGGTGGAACGATCATTTGTTGTAATTACTTTTATATTAATGTTAAATGACCCCTAGCTTTTATTTTGATTAGAATAAAAGCTCATTTGCTTGAGGACAAGCAAATTCCAGCTGTAAGGGTATTTGATAAGGATAAATTTGTTATGCTTTTAAGGGGTCATTTAAGCCCTAAGTCATGATAATATGATCAACTATTACCTTAAATCGTTTCTTTTGTCAATTTAGGTAGTTTTGAGGAGAATTCTGGAAAAGGAAGCATTTTGGACGTTATTGGAGCAAAATGTGAAGAAAACGACAAAGTCAAAAATCCAAGCTGGAAATTGTACCAGACGACGTCATGTATTTCAAAGGGACGACGTCACCTTATGTGACAAGAGGTGGATATTACATTTACGCTTGACGTGCTAGAAGACAAATTGGAGTTTTACACGTGACAACATCACGTTTTACAAGAAGTAGGCCATCACATATCATTCCAAAGCGTGACGACCCAGAAGACTTAAAGGGGGACGACGTCAAGAAGTTGGATTGGACGACAAGAAACCCTAGCCGCGGCGAGATGATGACGTTAGCCACTAAAAGGGGACGCCGTCACCTATGTAAATCTATATATAGTTTTCAATTTTTCATTCATTAAGAGAGGACTTTTGGCAGGGAACTTTAGGGTACGAACCCTAGTCGACTTTTGCAGCTATTTTAGGGTTTCAAACTCTCTTTTCTTCCATGTTCAATTGAAGATAAGTTATCCTTTAATCATTCAATATGTGTATGTGTTGTTTGATTATATCGTATGCTTTTCTTTCTCTTAACATGTTAGCTTAAGTTTATTTGTGTTTGCTTAGATCTAATGAAACCTAGTTATTGATTGTTGGTTGTTGGTTTGTCATTAGTTGTTGTGGGTGATTGATTTTAGCTTTAGGCTTAAGAAAACTGGCTAATCTCCTATTTGGTAACTTGCTTGAACGTCTTAAGAAACGTCATCGGATGTGTACTACGGTTTTATTGGTTGTATTAAATGCATAAGTGACTATTAATGAGATCATGATAGGATACTAAACGTGTCGTCATAGGAAGAGATAGAAGCTTACAGAGTTGGGGAAGATCGTACACGGTCCCACGAATGGTATTAAGGAATGTAACCCTTCACCCATACAATTGTGACAAACCAATTAATCAATAAAAGATAACTAGGGAGTAGTGAAATCTAAGTAAACACGCTTTTCTCATTATTAGAAGTTCTCAGTATTTTATTTTCTTGTTATTTATTTTATTTTTTTACGTAGTTATTTGGGTTAGTTGACTAGCAACTAATTCCGCCCACTCTTCCAATACCTAAGATTTTTACTTGCTTTCCATAAAATATAAAAATACAAAAAGAATCATCCCTCACCCTAGACTTAGTTAGATTAATTTCAATCCTAATAAACACTATTCCTTGAGGAGAACGATCAATCCCCCGGTACTTGCCAACTCACTATACTACATCGGTTAAGTACACTGCGGATGCGTGGAATTGCGCCCTCGCAAAAGGTTTTACCTCTCAAGGGATCTTGAGAAGCTTGCAATCCCCACCAGGTAGTGTACCTGTTCGTTGTGGTATAGTATAGTGACAAGTACCGGGGGATTGATCGTTGAACTCAAAGAATAGTGTTCGCTAGAGTTAAAACTCACTAAAACTAGGTCTAGAGATGAGGGATGATTCTTTTTGTATTTTTATATTTTAAGGAAAGCAATTAAAAATCTCAGTTTTGGAAGGAGTGGGCGGAATTAGTTGCTAGTCAACTAACCCAATTAACTAAAGATGCAATCAAAATAAAATAAACTAAACTTAAACTAATTTGTGGTGTAAACAATAATGAGAGAAAATTGTGTTTACTTAGATTTCACTACTCCTTAGCTATCTTTTATAGGTTGATTAGTTTGTTACAATTGCATGGATGACGGGTTATATTCCTTAATACCATTCGTAGGGCCGTGTACGATCTTCCCTAACTCTATAAGCTTCTACCTCAATCCTATGTCGAGCTGACTAAAAGCTCCTAACATGGTATCCTTGGAAGTTACTTATGCATTAAATATAACCAAATAATCGTAGTACACATCTGATTCATGTTTCTTAAGACGTTCAAGCATGTTACCAAATGGAAGTTTGCCAGTTTTCTTAAGCCTAACATTGAATTCATTCATCCACAACAATTATAAACAAATAACCAACCCATAATCAATATCTAAGTTTCATTACATCTAATCAAACATGAAGAAAACCTAGCCTAGCATGTTAAAGAGAAGACAAGCATAAGATATAATCAAACAACACATAGACATATTGAATGATTTGGTAAAGTACTTATCTTCAGTTATGCATGGAAGAAACAAGGGGTTGAAACCCTTGAAAAAGCTGTAAAATTCGTCTAGGGTTTATTCCCTCAAAGTTGCACACAATGAATGAAAACAAGAAAACTATATATAGATTTTGTCTCCTGACGGCGTCAAGAGTGGTTTGTGACGCCGTCAACTCACTGCCAAAATAAACTCGTATTGCCTAGATCCACTTCTGACGCCGTCACTCCTTATGGGTTCTGGGCCGTCACTCTTGGCAGTTACTCTTGATGGCCTTGACAAATTTGTACGTGACGCTGTCACGACCTCTTCACAAAACATTTTGGCACGTCACGTGTATTTGATTTATCCACCCTTTTGTCAACTCATGACGCCGTCACTAGCACCTTGTGACGCCGTCAAGTTCAATTTCCAGCATGCTTTTGAGACTTTGTCGTTTTCTGCACCTTTTCGCTCCAAAAACGTTCAAAATGCTTCCTTTTGTAAAATTCCTCTCAAAAGTACCTAAAATGACAAAAGGAACGATTTAGGGCAATATTTGATCAAATAATCTCGACTTTGGCCTTAAATGACCCCCCAAAAGCGGTACACTTTTCGCTTCATCAAATACCCTTACACTTGAGATTTGCTTGTCCTCAAGCAAATGCGCTTTTATTCTAATCAAAATACAAGTTAGGGGTCATTTAACACTAATATAAAAGTAATTACAACAAATAATCGTTCCACTTCAACTAAAAACAAGCACGGAAATTATACACTAGCACCTCACAAATTGTGTTTAGATACTCACATCCCTCGGGTGTAATAAAAGTATATATCACAGTATGGAAATGGAAAATATCTCTCACTATCTGTCATAGCAAATAGATTATCATAGGCTTGGGAAAGGATCAAACCTCCACCACTTGGCGTAAGCACCTAGGATAAACTATCAAAGAGGTCTTTTAAAGGGTTATAACATGAGGTGTAGGGATAGGACAAACACGGTTTTGTTGGATAAAGACAATATTTACTGGTGGCGAGTTAATCATCTTGGTTAATTACATGTACGATGTGGCGTTGCTAAGCCAAGACTCGACTCGACTTAAGCTAATCAAAAACTAACAAAAACATAAAACAAACATGAAAGGAAACGGGATGGTAGTCCGTATGTTTTTTCTCTTTTTTTTTCTATTTTTTTTTTAATTTTTTTTTTGCATACACTCTTGCCCTACTATCCAAAATAATACATCACAGGGAATTTGCATTCCCTTTACACTTGAAGTTTTACATACTTTACAATCGACTATTCTAATGACTCGAATCAAGATAATCAAAACACTTGGAGTACTTTTTAAGATTAACGCACATATGGGGGTAATATATGATGTTCTTCCCAATTACTCCATAACACTAGTACCCCAAAACAATATGTACAAGATATAACTCGACTTAGAAACCATGTAATCAATTAGACAATTAACTAAGGGTTTAAACAAATAACAATAATGCACTAAAGGTGAGTGCATACACGGAAGGCTAAGGCGATTTGGTTGCACATTTGGGGTGGTTTGTAAACAAATTCTTCCTTCAAGTGAAATGCTTAAAGTTAGAAACGAAAAGATAGGCTCGGAGAGGTGTACTAGGGGTATCGTGTACTAAAAATGAGTACAACGCAAAGGTGTGGGAAAAATTAATTGACTTTACTAGTCAAGGTAATTGACTTAAATGGTCAAGTAATTATGATACGGGTTTAACACAAGGGTGATCCTAATGCCTCTTATCATGTAGTAAATCCTACTACACGAATGTAGTCTCACTAGCGGTCTCAGGATGCATCACTAACGCAACTTCTAGAATCTAAGTACTACCGGTACACTCATAAGCACTAATAATGAATGCTTTTCCTAACAAATCTAAAGGCGAACCTCACATATTTGGGTGGAATTTTTTTTTGAGTGGTACGGTTTTTGTGCTAGTCATACAACTCCTATCCATGGGATGCTCATAAAGGCTAAAGCTTCACTCCTAAATGTTGTAAAAAATTTTAAATTTGGCACTAAAATTGCCCTAACAAGTATTTCTCTTAGTTTTATTACACACCTACCATTGAACAAACAAACTCAAGTGCAATTGCATTCTCTAAAGTATCATCATGTTAGCATTAAAATATGTATTATGAAGTGATGGTCATTCTCATATTGTAACTTTGTGTCGTTTGCTAAGATTAGTAATAGTTTAGTCATTGGGCTTTGGACTTGGCAAGCTAATATGTCATGTGCTATGTTTCATAAGCCTTGTTATCTAAACCATGTAACCAAGTCCAAGCCCAAGTCCATTAGAAAGCCCATGAGGCCTTTCTCTCTAACTATAAAAGGCACCTTACCTCTCATTTGTAAGGTGTGCTTGTGTGTGTATTGTGTGTGTTTTTAATAAAAGTTCTCTTCATCTCTTATCTCTATTTCATATAAGTTAACGCCACATATATTATACCAAGTCACCATCTTCTCTTCATCTTTACTTCATCTAGTCATTGTATTTGTGTTAAAGTTGATATATCTAAGGTCCTACAAGTGGTATCAATCGCCTAACAATGATTTAGGAGTGTTTTCATCAAGTTTTTTGTTAAAAAGTTACACTTTTCATTCATTTTGCGTACTTTTTCTTCAAAAAGTTTTGATCTTTAAGTGTTTTTGTGTTAAAGTTGTTGTTTTTATTGAAGCTTTAGTGATTCTAAGTGTTTTGGGAAAGATTTGATCAAAAGAAACAAGTGGAAAAAGTGTTTTTGGTTGAAAAAATCGGATTTTTGAAGTTTTCTGGTCATCCTACGCGTAACTTTTGGGCATAGTACGAATATCCAGCTGTGAACAGTACTTTTTGTCCTTTTTACGCATAAATTTTGGCCTAAACCCTTTTCTTACGCGTAACTAAGTTCAAAACCCTTTTCTTACGCGTAACTCTAGTCAAAACCCTTTTCTTACGCATAAGTCTGATTTCCTACGCATAAGTGCAAATCCTACGCTTAAGTTCCTACGCAGAAGTTCTACGCATAAGTTCCTATGCATAAGATCTACGCATAAGATCCTACGCATAAGTTTTCTTCAACGATCAGAGCTTACTCAGTACTTCCCTGACTTGGATAAGTTTGTGGAATACTTCGACACGGGATATCTTTCAAGCTTGGATAAGTTTGAGAGATCAATTTGGTTGAAAAAACCTTACGCGTAACAATTCTTACGCATAAACTCTAAGTTTACGCTTAAAATCAAAGTCTACGCATAAACATTATTGTTTACGCATAACTTAGATCTTACGCATAACTTACAGGTGACGCATAACATCTTACGCGTAAGATTATTCAAGGTTTACGCGTAAAATCAAGCTTTACGCGTAAGTTTTTGACTTTTTGACAACCAAACTTCAAACGGCCATAACTTTCGAACCGTAACTCCGTTTTTGACGAATCAGCTGTCAAAACGACCGCGAGACCGAGAAGAAGGACACGTTGAATAATCTAAAGATCATTCAAGCCAAGCTTCGAGGCCCAAATCCACTCCGAACGGAAGTTATTGAGGTTTCAAGGTTTCAGATCAAATTTTTCACCATAAAAACTTGCATCAACTTACACTAAACACAACTCCTACTTCGTTGAAACGATCCGAGAATCAACTTTATCAATCTACACTTCATCAATGGCAACTCAGCAAGACATTCATGCAGCAGGTGCCGAAAACCGACCTCCCATGCTGTCAAAGGGTGGATACTCACAGTGGGCTAGTCGTATGATGCGTTATCTTAAGAGCAAAACAAATGGAAGTCTTCTCATCAAATCCATTGTGGATGGTCAGTATGCAGGGAATCAGATGGGTCAGCATGTTGGAAATCAGAGGGGTCAGAATGTTGGTAATCAGGCAATGGGGAATCAGAATAGAAATGTTGCAGCTCCAGTTGTTGGGAATTATGGAAATGTGAATCAGGCTAATCCGGTAAAGTGTTTCAACTGCCAAGGAGTAGGTCATATGGCAAGGAACTGTCCTACTAAGCCGAAAAAGAAAGATCTAGAGTATTTGCAGAAAGCAGTACTGTTGGCAAAAAAAGAAAAGGCAGGGTTTCAGTTGAACGCAGAGGAGAATGATTTTATGGCTCTTATGGATGACATGGAAGACAGAGAGGATATCGATGCGAACTGCATTTTCATGGCGAATCTTCAGGAAGCTAAGTATGACACGGATTCTGACACACTTCCTGTTTATGACACCAATGCACCATCTGAGGTACCAAATTTCAACACATGTCACAATAATGATATATTTGATATGTCTCCTCATGAGGAACAACATTCTGAGAAGCTAGCACCCACTTATGATACATACCTGGACACGCCAAGTAGTAGCAATACTCCTTCAGCAACTCCAGATGTGAATCATAATGGAGGCTTCGTTTCACAGCATGCTGAGAACGATGAGGAAACACGTGCTTTATTTGAATCATTATTAAATAATTGTGGTATTGAAATCGAGAAAGTGAAAAAGGTCAATCGCGATGTTAAGGCCGCAAATGAGAAATTGAACACTGAGCTTGAGAGATACAAGGAAAATGCAAAAAGTTTTCAAATTCACAAAGAACGCGAGTCAGAATTTGAAATTGGTTATAAGAAGTTACTTGTTAAAGATAGGGAATGGAAAACCAAGTTTGTTAATCTTGAAATAAGTTCAACAAAAACCATTAACTCTTTAAAACAAGAAATTTCTGAATTAACAAACCAACTTTCAAAACAAGAAACAGCTTACACCAATCTTGAAAAAGAAAGGGATGAGTTGAAAAAGGACTTTGCAAAGAAAGAAGATAAACTTTTGGCAGAAATCGTAGAGTCAGAACACAAGATTGCACATCTAGAAGAATTAGTGGTTAAGTCGGGTCAGTCAAGTCAAACAATGAAAATGATTTCAAATCAAACTAATCCGATTTACCATACGAAACACAAAATGGCTCTTAGTAACAACAATCCTTGTAATCTCAAGAAAGCTCAGGAAGAACAGAACGTCTTGTATAATGGTAGTGTTTTTTACACCAAACATGATCCTCCCGTCGTTCGGGATTCTGTGCAAACGATAGAACATGTCGAAGAGAGCATTTCTAAAATGAAACAAAAGGATTTGAAACCCATTGATTACAACAAATTGAACAAACTTTCGGGAATTACTTTTGTTCCACAAAAAGAACCATCTGTGTTTTCCATAAAACGACCATTCTCAAAAATGTTTTCTAAGAAAGTAGTTGCTTCCAAATCGATTTCTAACATGGAACAGATTTCCTCAAACAACACTTTTAACACAAGTGCTGCACGGGGATATCTTGATGATCTTAAAACCAGAATTGGGCAACTTAAAACGACTTTAGAATCTAAAACGAGACTTAATGAGATCAACTGGAATTCCACGGTTCATTTACAGCTTAAAAAGATTCTCGAAAATGAATTTGCTCCTCAAATTAATAACATCCATGCTCGTGTAATTCATTTCGAACAAGCATTTTTGAAAGAAACAGCTGACTTCGTCACGGATCACAAATCCCTGATAAAGAAGGCTAATGAATCTTTTGAGCAAATCAATGTTTTGGAAAACCTAAATGATTCTCTCTTCGAAGCAGTTCTGTCTACTGATATTATGTCCATCATTTTACAAACATATTCTGTTCATGACGATGAAAGACTGAGAGCTGAGACCTCTGAAATTGTTTCAAAATATGAAAATGCTCTTATAAAGCTTGAAAAAGAAAATGTGTCATATTTTAAACAACTTGATCGAAAAAAGGAAGAATGCAAGTATGACAAATTGTCGTATGAGCGTGACTTAAAGAAAATGAAAGAGCAAAATGATCTTTTGAGGACTCAGCTTGAAAATCAAAAAGGAAAGGGTGAGGAAACTAAGTTTGCAAAACCATTGACTTCGGAGAAACCAAATTTTTCAAACACGGTTCAAAAACCAAAAATATCAATTTCACGGTTTGCTCCAAAAGTCGATGAGAAAAAGGATTTGACAAAACCAGTCACTCCAACACCCTTGCCCAAGAAAAGTGAAAATGAAAAGATTGTTGATAAAGGAAAAGCGGTTGTCGAAACACCAAAAGTGATAGCACCTGGCCTTTTTAGGATTAGTCCCACTAGTGCGTCTGCCTCCACATCTAAGACAAATGCGTGCAAAAAGGATAATTCTAAAGAATCTAGGGATGCTAAAAAGGACAACAATATAAATCCTAATGTGTGTGCCTTACCTTCTACAGGATTAGAAAGCACCTCTAGGAGCAGTAGACTAAAGCCTAGGAGCAATACAAGGAACAATAGAGTCTCGCCTGTCTCCACGAGTAGTAGCAAGAATAAAGTTGAAGAAGTAGAAGAACACCCTAGGAATTTATCGCTTTGTAATAAGAAACATGATTCATCTGAATGTAATGTCGAAAGTATTGGTTCTAATGCATGTAATGACTCTGTTTGTTTGATATGCAAGAAATGTTTAATTAATGATGTTCATGATGAATGTGTTTCTAAGAATGTGAATGTTACGCCTAAACAGAAGAATGTTCCAAAGGGAACTAGTGCCAGATCTAGATCTATAGAAAGATTAGTTTCACGCTTTAGGTCTACCACTAGTAGTCGAATGCCTAGGAACTACCTTAAGTTTTGTATGTGGAAACCTACGGGTAGAGAATTCATTCTTCAGGATGGCAAATTGAAAGTTGTTCAAAATGGACAAGTAGATACCTTCTACGAATGTGATTCAGATTTTACCCCTAACACCATGGAACCAAATTCAAAACGGTTTCCAAATACAAACTCTTCTGTTCTTGGCAGGTTATCGAAATATGTCTTTGGATCGTCGACTCGGGTCACCTCTTTTAATCTTAGGGTCAACCTTAACAAAGGGAGGCCTAGGGTTATCAATGAGATTGTTATAATAAGCGATTTCTTCCTTAGTGGGATATAAATTGAAATAATCGTCATCTAAACCCTCCTCTTCTTCTTCCTTAACATCATCTACAATTGCCAAGTTATTGGGTTCAAGTCCCTTATCTAAGTCCATGGCTATTGCTAAGTCATTAAGCGCATAGTCAAGCTCAATATCAACCAATCTATTGAGTTCTCTAAGTTCCCTAATCTCATTCTCAATCTGTTCACGCAACAAAGCAATCTCTATAGGTGAAAGGGGTAAATTCGCGTTTTCCATAGTGGCCAACAGAATAATTAATGAGAATTATACGAACAAACACACAAAGAAAAGATAGACTAAAGAAACCTATAAAAATAAAATAAAAATCTTACTAGAAAGGAATTTAGCAAGTAGACCTAATAAAATGAAATTTTAACCTAGACAATAACTATTCCCCAGGCTGCGGCGCCAAAAACTTGATGCGTGGAATTGCGCCCTTGCAAAAGGTTTTACCTCTCAAGGGATCTTGAGAAGCTTGCAATCCCCACCAGGCAGTGCACATGTTCGTTGTAGTATAGTATAGTGACAAGTACCGGGGGATTGATCGCTCAACTCAAAGAATAGTGTTCGCTAGGGTTAAAACTCACTAAAACTAGGTCTAGAGATGAGGGATGATTCTTTTTGTATTTTTATATTTTAAGGAAAGCAATTAAAAATCTCAGTTTTGGAAGGAGTGGGCGAAATTAGTTGCTAGTCAACTAACCCAATTAAGTAAAGATGCAATCAAAATAAAATAAACTAAACTTAAACTAATTTGTGGTGTAAACAATAATGAGAGAAAATTGTGTTTACTTAGATTTCACTACTCCTTAGCTATCTTTTATAGGTTGATTAGTTTGTTACAATTGCATGGATGGCGGGTTATATTCCTTAATACCATTCGTAGGGCCGTGTACGATCTTCCCTAACTCTATAAGCTTCTACCTCAATCCTATATCGAGCCGACTAAAAGCTCCTAACATGGTATCCTTGGAAGTTACTTATGCATAAAATATAACCAAATAATCATAGTACACATCCGATTCATATTTCTTAAGACGTTCAAGCATGTTACCAAATGGAAGTCTGCCAGTTTTCTTAAGCCTAACATCGAATTCATTCATCCACAACAATTATAAACAAACAACCAACCAATAATCAATATCTAAGTTTCATTACATCTAAGCAAACACGAAGAAAACCTAGCCTAGCATGTTAAAGAGAAGACAAGCGTAAGATATAATCAAACAACACATAGACATATTGAATGATTTGGTAAAGTACTTATCTTCAATTAAGCATGGAAGAAACAAGGGGTTGAAACCCTTGAAAAAGCTATAAAATTCGTCTAGGGTTTATTCCCTCAAAGTTGCACACAATGAATGAAAACAAGAAAACTATATATAGATTTTGTTTCCTGATGGCATTAAGAGTAGTTTGTGACGCCGTCAACTCACTACCAAAATAAACTCGTATTGCCTAGATCCACTTCTGATGCCGTCACTCCTTATGGGTTCCAGGCCGTCACTCTTTGCAGTTACTCTTGATGGCCTTGACAAATTTGTACGTGACGCCGTCACGACCTCTTCACAAAACATTATGGTGTGTCACGTGTATTTGATTTATCCACCCTTTTGTCAACTCATGACGTCGTCGCTAGCACCTTGTGACGCCGTCAAGTGCAATTTCCAGCATACTTTTGAGACTTTGTCGTTTTCTGCACTTTTTCGCTCCAAAACGTCCAAAATGCTTCCTTTTGTAAAATTCCTCTCAAAAGTACCTAAAATGACAAAAGGAACGATTTAGGGAAATATTTGATCAAATAATCTCGACTTTGGCCTTAAATGACCCCCCAAAAGCGGTACACTTTTCACTTCATCAACTGCCTGGTGGGGATTGCAAGCTTCTCAAGATCCCTTGAGAAGTAAAACTTTTGTGTAGACCACAATCCACACATCAATACTCAGTGGGGATGACGTGTAATTCAATATCTCCATTCATGATGTGGTCCCTGATGAAGTGGTACCTGATATCTATGTGTTTGGTTCTTTGAGGAAGAACATGGTTGTTGGAGATGGCTATGGCACTTGTGTTGTCACAGAAGATGGGTACCATCTTATATTGAATGCCATAGTCACTGAGTTGACTCTTCATCCAGAGTACATTTGCACAACATCCTACAGCAGCCACATACTCAGCCTCAGCAGATGACATGGGTACTGATTGTTGTTTCTTTGTACTCCAGCACACAAGCTTTCCTCCAAGGAATTGACAGGATCCCGAAGTATTTTTTCTATCCATATTACATCCTGCATAGTCTGAGTTAGTGTATCCATTAAGATCAAATCCTGAGCACTTAGGATAATATAAACCAAGGTTTGGAGTTCCTTTTAGATATCTCAGGATCCTTTTCACAGCAGTGAGATGTGACTCTTTTGGATCTGACTGATATCTTGCACATAGGCATACTGCAAACTGAATATCAGGTCTTGTGGCAAGGAGATACATCAGTGATCCTATCATACCTCTGATCAAGGTTTGTTTCACTGATTTTCCAGCAAGATCAGTACCTAGGTTGTTTGGAGGAACCATTGGGGTTTTCACTGAAGCACGGTCACTGAGTTCATATTTCTTCAGTGTGTTCTTGATGTACTTCTCTTGACTAATGGATATGCCTTTGTCAGTCTATTTGATTTGAAGTCCAAGAACGTAAGTGAGTTCATCCATCATGCTCATTTCAAACTTTGTGGTCATCAGTTTTTCAAACTATTTCCAAAGTTTGTAACTTGTGGAGCCAAAGATGATGTCATAAACATATACTTGAACAAGGATGACATCACTTTTTGTTCTATAGATGAACAGGGTGTTGTCAATCTTTCCTCTGACAAACTTGTTTTGGATCAGGAAGGCTGAAAGAGTTTCATACCATGCCTTGGGTGCTTGTTTTAGTCCGTAAAGGGCCTTATTAAGCTTGCAGACATGGTTAGGAAATTCACTACTTTCAAAACCAGGAGGTTGTTGCACATAAACATCTTCTTTGATGTTACCATTCAGGAAGGAACTTTTTACATCCATTTGGTAAACTTTAAAGTTCATGTATGTTGCATAGGCTAGCAAGATCCTGATGGCTTCTATTCTAGCAACATGTGCAAAGGTTTCCTCATAATCAATACCTTCCTATTGATTATATCCTTTTGCAACAAGTCTTGCCTTGTTTTTGATGACTGTACCACACTCATCAGTCTTATTTTTGAAGACCCATTTCATTCTAATGACTAAAACACCCTGAGGGCATTCAACAAGGGTCATGACATTGTTTCTGTCAAATTGTTCCAATTCATCTCTTATGGCTTGAACCCAAATTTCATATGTCGGGGATTCTTTGACATTTTTAGGCTCTATGTCAGAGAGAAAGTCTACATAGAGACATACATTGGCTGAGGCTGCTTTGAGTTTAGTAGCCATGCTTCTGGTAAGCATGCCTTCAGTAGGCTCACCAATGATGTTCACAAGCTCAATTGTTTTGGACTTAGTCCAGCTATCCTGAGGTCTAGGATAGGAGTTAACTTGTAGAAGCCTGATTATCTAGAGGAGTAGGTTCAGTCACAAGAGCCTGAGGTGCCTCAAGATTTGGATTTTCAGTGGCCTCAGTGGTGACAATTTGATCTGAGGGTTCCTGAACAATTGGTTCATTGGGTGTAGTCTCATTTGAGACTTGTTTAGTTTCTATGAACTCACTGATGGTTGGTTGAGGTAAATTGTGAGGAATGATGTAGTATGAAATATCTGCATCAACTTGGTATTGAGTAGAAGGATTATTCTCCGAGTGATACTCATCAGGAGGATATCTTGAAGAGTCATCAATACCAATTTCCTCAACTGAGGAGTTGGAGAACCTGATGGATTCAGTGCTCTCATCAACAGTTATGTGATAGGTTTCATCAGTTTGCTGTCTCCTAGTATTGAACACCCTGAAGGCTTTAGAGACAAGAGAATATCACAAGAAGTATCCATCATCAGCTTTGGCATCAAATTTACCTAAGTGATCCTTGTGGTTATGAATAAACACAAGACACCCAAATACATGAAAGTAGCTAATGTCAGGGATCCTTCCTTTGAATATCTCATATGAGGTCTTATTGTGTCTTTTCACAATGATGGACCTATTTTGAGTATAGCAGGCTGTTTTGACTGCCTCAGTACAAAAGTGTTTTGAAAGGACTGAGCCATTTAACACTGTCCTTGCTGCCTCAATGAGTGTCATGTTCTTCCTTTCAGCTACTCCATTTTGTTCAGGAGTATAAGGGAAATGCCTTTCTCATCACAAAAACACTCAAGGTCATGGTTTCTGAATTCAGTATCATTGTAAGTTCTAATCTATTTAACTCTGACATGATTTTGATTTTTAATGTTCCTGACAAAGGACATGATTGTATCAGCTATCTGACTCTTTTTGGTCAGGAAGTAAACCTAAGTATATCTTGAGTATTCATCCACAATGACTAGAGTATATTTCTCATGGTTAATAGCCATTGGACTGACAGGTCCAAAGAGATCCATGTGAAGGAGGTGAAGGCAGCTTTTGATGGAAAAGTTTTGTTTTGTTTTGAAGGAGGCCCTGTGATGTTTTCCTTTTCCACAAGCTGAACAAGGTTTATCCTTTGAGAACACCAGGGAAGGCAGGCCAAGCGCCTTGTTTTGTTTGGCAAGGTTGTTGATGTTTTTGAAATTGAGATGAGACAACCTTTTGTGCCAAAGCCAATTGATTGTTTCATGAAAAGGCAAGTCCCATTTTGAGTGAGAGTTGACATGTCCAAGACATAAACATCATCTCTTCTAGGGGAAATCAATACAACTTCTTTGTTGGCATTAAAGATTGTTCCTCTTTAATCATCAAACTGAATAATGTACTTTTTCACTGATTAAATTGTATTTGAGACCATTAACATAAGCAATTCTTGTAAAAACTATACCATTATAGTTTACTGAACCATAACCTTCAATAGGAGCTGATGAGTTATCACCAAATACCACCTTGGGTCCTGGTTCTTCCACAGCTTTGTGCAGATAATGCTTCACACCAGTCATACTTCTTGAGCATCCATTATCAAGATGCCAAACAGGATCCCTGGTATGTTTCTGCACAAACAGCAAACTGGGTTAGTTTTGCTTGTTGACCCACTTCTTAGTGGGTTAGGTCTAATGGACCTTTTGAATTTGTTAATGGACTCATGGTCAGTGGCGGAGTGAATAGAGCTTCCACATATCTTGAATTTGGTGCTTGAAAGGGACTCAGTTGACTGAGATAAGTCTGTTGTCAGTCCTCTTCTAGTCTGAATGACATTGTCATGTCCTAATGCATCATGGGAAGGGTCTCCACAAATATCACAACAGGGATACATAAGACAATCAACAAGGTGATGGTCATTGAATCCACAGTGAGTACAGGGTTTGAAAGGCTTAGCTTTTTGTTTCAAGGTTTGCTTTGATGCTGAGGCATATTTGTGAGCCTGAGCTTTGCAGTTTGCTTGAGCCTTCAAAGATGTATAGGATAAGTGGTTAGAAGTTTTGTGATCTTCTTGTTTGCATATCATGAGTGGCATGATTTGTGTAATTACATAGTTCACATCTCTTCAGGGGTTTGTTTGTGGATTTTGGTTTGGTGGTGCCTGAGGAAGCTGAAGTTGGTTCTTTATCTTTAGAAGAGGTTTTTTTAGTTGATTCCAACTTTTCACTAAGCTTCCTGACAAGTTCAGCTAACTGATCATATTTTGAGTCAGTACTGTCTAGTTTCACTTCAGTGGAGACTGAAGGTGTGTGGGTTTCCATGGGTACAGAGGCAGGTCTCTTCATGATAGTTCTCCCTAAACATGATGTCTCCTTGGGAGAATGTGGTTGATAGACAGATGGTGTAAGATCTGAACTGGGTGTAGCTCCTTAAAGTTGTTTCAGTGGAGGGAGTGGTGATTAGGAATCAGACTCAGACTCAGTGATGGACTCAGTGTGACTGAGTTCATCAGTGATTCCTAGCATTTCCTTAATGGCCTGACTTTCAGGCACCAAAATCCTTCTAGTGTTAAAATTTGGCATTTTACTATGAGGATTAATCCAATCACTGGATTTTGGATTTAATTCCTTGCTAAAGAGTATGCCATCTGATAGAAAGGCTGTTACATCTTTACTTTCCCCTGAGACTTAAGTGAGTTGTTTTTCTCCCAGTGTAACCTTTTTGGTACTGAGTGTGAGACTCATTGAGTCAAAGTGTTTGGGGTTCTTTTGAGTCCAGCTAAATATAACAACTTTTTCTTTCTTAAGTTCTTCCTGAAGAGCTTGATTTTGTTTTACAAGTTCAAAGTTTTGAATTTGAAGTGTAATGTTTTCAAGCTTAGCTTGTTTTAAAGCAAGAAGTTCATCTCTACACTAATTTAACTCAAAACTCAATTTGTTATATTTTGAAAACAAATTTAATCTATGCTCTTCAACATACTTAAGATCAACATTTATATAATCTAAGTAAGATTTCCAATCAGAATCATCATCCATAGAAAGTAAGATGTTTACCTTTCTCATGGTGATGCTCACCCACTCTCCATTCCTTGCATGGTTCTTTTCCACAGCCATCTTGTTATCCTCTGAGAGCGCCATCAGGGCACTGATATGAACTTCTTCATCCTCAGAGGACACTTCTTCCTCCTCCCAATCATGGGTTTCAGCAACAAGTCCTTTATTTTTCTGATGAGAAGATTTGGTAACTTGTGGTGACTAAGGGACAGAAGGAGTTGACTCAAGAAGAGCAAGTTTGGCCTTGGCCTTTCTATATTTGGTTTCAAAATCTTTTTGAGGAAAATTTTCAAACTTGTTTTGAAAAGACTGACTAGATTGAAGCATTTTTGGTTGAAACTTGCTGGTTCCTGAGAAAGAGTTGTTTCCTAAGAATTTATAAGATGGTACTGAGGTTGTTTTAGAGAAACAGTCTTTTGCAAAATGACATTTTTTTTTTTTTTTTTTTTTTTTACCACAGTTGAAACATTCAGTGTTGTCATTTGCTTTTGCGTTGGAAAATTTTTTGTTTCTTTTAATAAACCTTTTTGAGTTTGCAAGAAGTGCCCTTTCATGAAATTCATTTTGTAAATCATTTAGGTACTCCTCACTGGTTCTTTCATCAACCTCATCATCAGAACCATCTTGAAAATCCTGTACAACACCATTAGAATAGAAAGCAGTAGATATGGGTGAGATTATCAGGGCCTTTTTGTTCTCTTGAGCTTTACCAGGGTATCTCTTAGTGATTAAGTTGTCTTTATAGACAAACTTCCCATAAATCTCAGGGAGCTCAAGGTTCTGAATATGATTGGCATTTCTAAGACCCTGAGAGAAGTTTAACTACTTATCAGGGAGACTGTTGTCAAAGCCAACATTGATCTCATGCTTAGACAGGTTGACACCATCATTGGTCAGTTCATTTAGAAGGGTCTTATACCGGGTGTAGGTCTTTGAGAGACTTTTAGAGTCTTTGGCCCTGAATGTATTGTACTCAAGTTTTAGGTCCATGATCCTGTTTTCCTTGGTATCTGAGGGATCTTCATAGCTGTGAACCAAGTCAATCCATGTCTGCTTTGCAGTTGGACAGTTGATGACTGATTCCATAACATCGTCAGGAAGAGAAGATATAATGATGCTTTTCAGGTGTTGGTCTTGGTTGACCACCCTTCTTTCATTTGGGGTCCACTGGGCTTCAGGTTTGATTAAACCTTAGGCAATTTTAGGGACATATGGACCAGCATTAATAAGCTTAATGTAATATGGTTCCATCCCAGTCAAGTAGCAAAACATGCGCTTTTTCCACTTGTTAAATTTACCAATTTCAAGTCTAGGAGCAGTAGCAATATAGCTTCCCCCTTTTCTTCAACAAGTTGGGGCACATCAATGTTAGCCATGGTAGGATCTTGATTTTACAAACTTTGAGCTCTCTTAGTTTGAAAAGTTTTGTAAGTTTTACAAATCAGAGGCTCTGATACCACTTTTTGGTCCTAATTACTTGGTTAATGTTAACTTTGGAGTTAAACTAACCAAGTTCCATGGCATGAACAAAGATACAATTGATTAACAATAAGTAAACGTAAAACGTAAAGATAAGAGATAAGATATTTTTCAACGTTTAATTCTTATTAGAAGTTAATCAAAGAATTATACCCAAGTGTTTGTGGAATAACACTTGGGATTGAATGACAAGTATGGTAAATCTCATCACTAAACTTAAGCTAAGCTTAAGTAACAACAATGGTACAACTGAGCCATCTAAGGTAAAAGTATGTTATTTGGAGGAGAAAAGGGTTTGTGAATGTCTAAGCATTAATTGCACAAACTTTAACCTTTTCTCCTCTTTATGATCCTATTTTTACACAAGTATGAACCACTAAATTACCCAAGAGACATAAGACATCCTAAGATACAATCTTGATAGATTTTGTTCTCTGGCATAAGAACCCACATTGGGTTAAGGCTAAAAGGTGCTTTCTGATGATAGACTGGATTTAGCCATTTAGGGAAAGTTTGACTTTAAAGTGATAAAACACTTTTGCAAACCTTTTCAAACTTTCCCGCCTAGTCCCGCCTATTCTTCAGTCTTCATGTCTTCATGTTCAGTTTTCATAGTTGATGATGAGACATTGGTATTCAATGATCTATTCTCATCACTCACTGAATCCATCACCTTCTTCTTTGGCTTAGGTGCCACTCACTAAGAGTCCGCCTCACTGAATGGAGAACCTTTCTTCTTAGGCTCGTCCTAAGCATCCTGAAGGTAACTCACTGAGCAACTGTTCACTCAGTGACTTGATAATGTTTACGGATATTAAACAATTAAGTTATTTTATGTTCAAATCCTAGTTAGAGGAAGTTTGGGGAATTCAGTGACCCAACAACTGCAAAAGCTATGTATGGCCATCTTATTGTAAGGTAGATTAGTTTTCCAACAAGAGTTTTGTAGTGTGAAGGATCTGAGAAAGGTTCACCATCTGTGTAGGAAAACTTTATTCTTGAATCAAGAGGAGTTTTGGCTGGCTTATCATTTTGTAGGTTAGCAAACTCAACTAAGTCCAGAGCATATTTTCGTTGGGTCATGACAATGCCTTTGGAATTTCTTAGGAACTCAATGCCAAGATAGTAATGAAGAGGGACAATATCCTTGATGCTAAAGGTTTGATGAAGTTGAGCTTTGACAACTGAGATGAGTGAGTAATTATTTCCTGCTAGTAGAATGTCATCAACATATATGAGAAGGATCAAAGTATCTACACCCTAGTAGTATGCGAAAAGAGATGAATCTATATTGCTTTGAGTGAATCCTAAAGAGAGGAGAAAGGTTGTGAGCTTGATGAACCATTGTCTATTAGCTTGTTTTAGACCATAGAGAGACTTCTTAGCTTGCAGATTATATTAGGTGGAAAAGGTTTTGATTCGTTGTATCATGTTTTAAATTTATAAACTTAGAAGTACTAAGAACTAACACATTCTAACGGGGCAGTGTTCCAGATCATATGTGGTATAGCTTAGGTAAATCTGAGTGTCATCCCAAGAGCTATTGTTCTGGTGAATAAGGTACTTGTTAGTTAAATAAAGAGAGTTGATTGTGTAACTTAATGATGAACTAAAAGAATTAAAAGTAGAGGGAGAAGTAAGAGTGATGTTACTAAGCTATGGTTTAATTATAATGTGCAATGTCTAGATCATAGTGTTATATAGTGGTTATATATCATTAATCACAAATGCTCATTGTGACCTAAGCTATAGTTCCTAGACCCAACCCTAATGGTCACAGTGGCCAAGTGTCTAGTTCTAGTCATTATGAACCAACTATCTTCTAGACCTATGTAGTGGTTGAACCCTCGTTTGGTCCACGTAAGGTTTTTATCTGTCACTTATTAAACACATCTAATAGTATAGGTAGTCCTATGGTCAAGTCCTACACAAGGATAATGGTCACATCTCAAGCAACCTATAGTGTTCTAATAGTCATGTACTAACAAGCATATGAGGTACTACCTAGATTCAATGCTAACGAAACGCGAGGATTCACCGATAAGCAAGAAAGATATCTATACAAAGAATCAAAAAGACAAAGAACACAACTAAAGCATAGATTTCTATCAACACGGAATTCACATAATGGTTAAGTGTAAACACTTATTTAAATTCAAACTACAATGATACTAGAATGATATCTAGTTTTACAAATTGATCGGATTTTGACTACAAAGATTTTTTCTCTTCATCCTCCTATTCTTCTCTTGTGTTTCAGAGCTTTTTCTCCCCAAATCCTAGCTGGGATTTTGGAAAGGGGAGATGATTCTTTAATGCTGATTTCAAATATATTTATAGGCTTCACATGTTACGACCTGGTTATGACATAACCATGAGTACCAGGTTACGCCGTAACCTTCTTTTGTACTTGATTCATTTCTTGGATTATAATATTACTTACGACGTAAAATTTCCACCAAGTTACGCAGTTACGCCGTAACCTTCACACTTGGTCAACACATATCTCCTATGATGTTCCTTCTATGGCATAGTGCTTACATCATCTCTACGTCGTAAGCACCGCGATAGAGTAACGTCATAACCTAATGCTGCTTTGTCGATTATTCCTCCTTATTGTTCCATTTCTTCGAATAGTTATACCTACAGAACAACAAACATAATTTAGCTCATTTTGATGGGACTTAGCTGTAAACATGATCTTAAACATGAGATATTGATGTTAAGATAATCACTTTATTTGATGTTATCCGGTTTCTTGTAGCCACTTGTGACAGCCATGTAAACTTCTTCATTAAGATCTCCATAAAGAAAAGCATTGTTGATGTCAAGTTTTTGCACAAACCAGTTGTTGATGGAGGAATGGCTAGTAAAGTTCTTACTGTTACTGTTAGTGCAAACGTTATGACGTTTAATCTATACAATGTCTTCATGTTTTAATGATGATAAACATGTAACTCGTAATACATAACGTAAAGTGCACAAGTTACTCGTTTACACAAATCATCAATGCATGCACACATCAACATCTCTCGACGGCTCAAGTCTAAATCACTTAAGGTATGTACAAACAATACTTAAAACTTGTTAAGAAATTAAAGAATTGTTTTTGCCCTAAAACTTCACATTTTTATAAATGTGACAAAACATTTTTACAAAAATAAATTAGACAAATTATTTTTGTATTTACAAAGAAATGTTTTAAAAAAATAAATTTGAAATTTGAAATTTGAATTTCAAATCCCAAACAGCTATGTTTCCCACCCAAATCAAATAAAATTTCACCAGATAACATTTCAGCACTAAAGGACAAAAATTGTTGGGAAGGTCCCTTAAATAGGTGATGGTCCCTTATTGATAAGGGACCGTTCCCCACTCCTTGAGCTGCCTATAAATACTGAGCCATTTTCATCAGTTTCTCTCAACCCTCTTTAGCATAAAACTTTCTGATCTTTATCAAACCTTTCTTTGATCATATTAACTTGCTTGAATCTTGTTTCAATGTGATTCTTTCTCTCCTTCCTTCCTCCCTCATGTGTAAGAGAAGAATACTCAAAGTCTTCAAGAATCGAAGTGTTATTGAGTCCACACACAAACGTAACCAGTGTTACAATTCTCTTCTTCCTCCCAAATCTTCTTATTTGTAAATAATGTATACGTATAGATCCGACTTGTGTGTGATTCGTGATTAGATATGTTAGGGTGAATCCGTACAAAGTGTAAGGAATTGAAGTGGTGTATTTAGATTAGGACTTTGTATGAGTCATTGTGTGGTGTATGAAGAGTTGGACTTGTGGAAAGTCCTTGTAGTGAAGACTAGGAACTAGTTAAAGTTCGCGAAGACTTGGATCGGGTGAAGATTCAAGTGGGGCAAGAGTGCTAGTCCGTGTGAAGACTTGGATTAGCTGAATCCAAGTGGAATGTGTTCGTGTGAAGACTTGACCGGGGTGATCGTTTGTGTGAAGACTTAGATTAGGTGAATCTAAGTGGACAAGAGTGCTTGTTCGTGAAGCTACGTAGGATTGGTGTAGATTGGTTCTAGCTTGGAGTAGGACTCGACATTCCGCTTAGTGTTGTTTAACTTGGTGTAAGCTTTGGTGTACGGTTTATTCCGCCATAATGTAGTTTGTTGACTAGTGAAGTAACTCTTGATTGTGGTACTCGTGGAGTGGAGTAGGATGAAAAGGTGCTTCGTACCGAACTGCTATAAATTGCCATGTCTAGTTTGCGTCTTCTCTTCTTTTCTCTTTACTTACCTTTCTCGTATTTTCCTTTTTGCATTTAAGGTTGTGTTTGTGTAGCTTGTTGCTTAGATTGTGATTATGCTTGGGATATAAACTAAAACAACTAAAAAAATGCGAATACATAGTTAATCACACATCTGCTTAAAGACATGCCCACTGGCGGTGGTCCTTTATATAGGGATGGTCCCCAACAATTAAGGGACCATCAGTGTATATTAGGGGCCGTCCACAGTGCAATCAGAAATAGCTAAATACTTTTAAATCTCGTATTATGCTTATGTTTATGTGATTGCTTGTATACTTATAATTGAGTGACATATATGTTTGTTATGAGTGACATAACCACTATTCATATTTAGTCACACTTGATCGGGAACTTGATACGAAACATTTTAGATTTTAAAGAGAAACGTATTCACCTCCCCTCTAAGTTTCTACAATTGGTATCAGAGCCAGGTTGCCCTAGTTTTCAAAACAAATGATTTTTTGAAATAGAGTACGGTCCACGTATCAAATTTCTCATTAAGAGGGATTAAATATGAAAAGTGTTTAGTTGCTAAACTTGTGCTAAAATTCTTTGTTGCTTAATTCGTACTAGTTTTGTTCGTTAAATGCACTTTATATACTAGCTTGAAGAAAATGAATTTTTACACGAAAAATGTGTTTTTGGCTTACTGGTGGCGGTCCTTTATCTCTGGACGGTCCTTTATCACTAAGGGACCGTCGGCTATTTGAAGGACCTCCACCAGAATGGTGTCAACTTTGAAAATTCATATAAAATCAACTGTAAGTCAGTAGGAGACTAACCACCCGTCGTTTTAAAGGTAATTGAGTCTACTTTCATTTAAAAATACTTGAAAGGATTGATTCCAAACTTAATTAAGTCGTAAATGCAAAATACTACATAGTAATCAAAACCTTGTGTTACATTTTAACATAAAACTTGCATTTTACTCTTTCATTCGAGTCGGACACTTCTAGTCAACAAATCTTTGAAAATGAAGTCTTTATCTTTTCAAAATATTAATCTCAACTTATTTTTGAAATGGGAAGGAAAATTCTTTTTAAACAAAAATCAAGCAAGTATACATTGTTGTATCTAACACACAAAATGATAACGAATATCTTTATGTATGTTATGCTAAATTGTTCTTGCATTACGAATAAATTACCTTACTTGCTTATGTGTCTTTGATTGCTTGCTTATCTTAAAATGCTTTAGTAACTCACTTAGATATGTAGACTAAGTTGATTAATCATGTTTGTCGAAAACAATTATCTTACACAATCATCTCTCCAAAAGTTCAAGTGTTAAAATATGACACCTTAAAATATTTAACACTTAATCAAATCTTAAACATGATTTCTAAAACATTACATGCACTTGTCTTGGTTGGCCATGGGTTGTCTAATCAAGAGAAAGGTTTATAATAATACATTAGTATTTAAGTAAAAGAAAATGTATTTTTGAACCTTGCATGTACGTATTTGAACACACACTAATTGTTTTAAACATGTAGTCATAAACTATTTGTACATAAGTTGTGTATTGTATAAAAATGGTTAGAATAATTATTTTTATACTCATAAAATGTCAAAAAGCTATGCATATTATACGTAATAATAAATAGTTTTTCACACACAAAAATAAATGACAATCTTGAATTAGTAAGTTAACATGTCATTATTATTAACCTCACACATAAACTAGTATTAAATTTGATGGAGCACACTCCATAAATCTTTACTTATTTTCTTTATTAAAAAGAGTGGTCGTGAGGGTTAAGAAAGATTTCGAGCATATATCAATTTATTATTCAAATTATGATTGATATCATTATCGAATCTAATTGACAAGTTTTTGAGTGTAGACATAAAATTGGAATAATTATTTGTTTAGCTTCAAGATAAAATCAAAATATAACGAGATATATTATCTTGAACCTACATACTCAATCACACTTGATTGGTATGAAACTAATGACGTTCTTCTCGAGACGAAAAGAATATGCATTGGATCGTAACTCACACTTGTGTTGATGATGTCATATTGTGGCTTCCTGTCCAATGGTTGTATTCCAAATATTAAACTAATATGTTTAAAATATGCTTAAAATACACAACGAAGTAGGATTGACGACTTGGATGTTTCATCCAAAATGTTCAAGCAATTTACATTGCAACGCAATTTGTAAATGTGTCATTTTTGAAAAACTAAACACGAGTAAACAAACAACATATGCAGACTTTGCTCATGAACGAGTCAAAATCACCATCACATGTCAAGTAAAAAAAATGTCACACATAATACGTCATATCTTGCTTAAAAAATACACGATATTAGATTTTGTAAGCAACCTAATACAACGTGTGTCACCACTTAAACAAGTAAAATTCGTTAATCACGTTATAACTAAAATACTTGTTTTCATAAGCAATTCATAAGAGTGAAAAGTTTATCATTTTAAATAAGCATATTTGTCAAAAGGTACAATATGTTTTCTCTCAATGATAAAACGTAAACTATTACAAGATCTATTAAGGCAAGTAACCTTAATTAGACTCTCTTTCTCAAGATTTACTATGGAGTATTCTTGAAACCAAAACATGTAAAAATAACAACTCAACAAACAAAGATGTCATCCATAAGGTCATGTAATAAACCATCAAAACCAAACAACCTCTAAATCTCAAACACATATTTAAAATATTGTGCTTTCTTTTGTAAGGATTTTGTGTAAGACAAGTCTTCTTCATTAACCGACCTTTAAAATATGGTTAGGACATGTATTAGCGGAATCGGCTAATATCATCTTTGTAAAACTTCGTTGGAAAAATATAGGAATTCCAATTCTTCTAATATGAGAATGGCTACTGGAGAACCTATTGCACTAGAAATTTAATTTGACCTAACGGTTGAATTACTTCCAGGAGAGAAATTGGGTTTGTGGTAACCCGTGAAAATGGACGTGTTTAGCCTTAATTGAGCACCGTTGGTAATAGTCTCATATCCATTCTCTAACTTGAAAAATTTCAATTCCTACATTTGACTAAAGATGTTTTACATGGATGATCTTTGTCTCCCATTAGGAGTGCACTTTAAACAAGTAGTAATTAGGATTCTTCTTGACAAACCTAGATTACTTGCATATATGTGCTTGATGTTTGAAAAGAACAAGTTGTTCTTGTGAAATATGTATAAATGTCTTGATGCTCTCTTAAATGCTCAATGCCTACTTGCTTAATTATTGAATGCATGTTTATTAGAAAGATCTTTCTTTTGATTAGCTTGTCTTATGCTATATTTCTTGATATATGTCCATGATACATGCTCTTATGTGCTAAATGTCAACATGTTTTACTTAATGCTTGCATTCATATTAAGCATGTTTTGTATGCATCTCTTTACATGACTTACGTTTTATTTGTGCACCCAAACTATATTGGACTATGTATGCCTTTTATGATAACCTCTTAGATGTCATATAGTCTTATACGTTACTATCCTTGACTATTGTGTGATGCATGCTTAAATGGCTTACATGCTTAAATCTTTGATTACTATGGAAGAAGGATTACTTCTCTTCACACTAGTTCATAATCTTCCTTTAGGGATTCTAGTGTCACAATCTCGGCTTCTTCCATATAATACACTCTTTTGTCTAGGAAAGATCACTCCCACACTTCTCTACATTCTTCCTACACTTCTCCTCCAATCATTTGTAAATTCTCCTAATCCCAACAAATGATTATATATACTTTTCATCTAATCCCAACATTTCTATAAACATTCTTTACCAAATCCCTAAATCATTCATTAATCATTATTGCTTAATTCTTTTCTATCATAATGGCAATATGATTCTCACATTATCAATCATTTGATTACTCCTATCCTCTCATTTGGGAAAAACAGAGAAAACTGGAGAGACTCTGTACCCCACTGGCGACGGTCCCCAAAAACCTATCGGCGGACCCTTATATATATGGGACCGTCTCTTATTTAAAGGACTGTCCCCAGTAGAAGTGTCATGAACTGGTTTATTATTTTTCCCTTTCCGTATCCATAACTCACCACTCACTAGACTAGTTTCTTTCTTTCTATTTAGGTGGACACTATTTTGAACCCTCCTACACCATGCCATGTCAAAAACTCATAATCCCAACTTGAAACCAAAATCTCCAACTTGAAAAGAAGCATCTTCCTCATCATTTTCCTTATTTGCTTTACAACCCTAACATGAGTCTCCATCCATTCACAAAGAGTCACCTAACCTCAATCCTAAAGATCATGCAGTTCCACCAATATATCCATCTCCAATGACAAATTCAAATCTATTCCATCTTCACTATCCCTCATCATCTCCTTCATTATCTTCTTTCTTGGTCCTATTCATACAATTGGTACCACCCATGAGAATTCTTTCAAAAACTTGTTCTTCTTCTTCGACTCTCTAGACCATATTCATAGACCATTGTATCATTCCTCTTCTTGTTCTCACATCTACATCTTCTTGATAAAACACCCAACAAAACTAGGATAGTTTATAACATCTTCAAAGTCTCCCATCTTCCTCACATCCTTTCATCCTCACTCATTGTAAGTGCAAATGGTTCGTTCATTGTTTCCCCACACATATATCTTCTCATCCCCTTCAACATATGCCTAAATTAAACCACTTCCTTCAAATATGAAGTCTCTTATCTTCCTTCTCATCTCCACACCATCCTTGCCAAACTTTGGCTCAAAACATTCTCTCTTTATTTCGGTTCATCCTTTCCCACTTCTCCACTTTAGAGAGTCATCTTCATCCTCATCTAGTAGCATATCATCCTTACCCTATATCACCTAGACACTAGACACTTATCTTGGAAGAAGTTAGAGAATGGTATGTTAATAAACAATTATATATGTTTAGTTTTAATCGTTTCATGCATGTATTAATTTCCAATAATGACTTCCTATACACATCATCATTATTATATATGTGTGCACTTATCTACTAGCTCTGTTTTGTAGCATTACTTCATCGCTCGATTCTTTGGTAGCCAAAACAAGTTTTGAGCATACACCAAGGGGGAGCATTTGCAAATGTCAAAATCATTTGCAATCGTTGACGCATCTACATATTTTGTTGCTTGAAAACGAACCACTGATGTAGGTTAATCACTTGCAACATATTTGACTCATGGATATGCTAAAGTCAATGGGGAAGCAATGAGCTTGGGGGGGAGCTCGTAAGTAGTTGGGTACATGGTTCATAGTTGGTTAAACCATGGCGACAGGAGCAAGACTTCACTAGGATGATGCAAGCTCACTTATTTGAATGATGGGATTCAGGATTGCCTAATACATTCGGGGATCATCCTTCAACCTATATACTCAAGTTTTCTTCTCAGTCATCTCCTCAAGTCTTATTCTCAAGTTTTCCTCTCAAGTCATCCTCTAGTACACGCAAAGACATTTCTTCTTCTCAAGTCTTATGCTAAAGTCATCTTCTCAAGTTTTCTTCCTCTCCTTAAAGCTCGAGCATTTCTCTCAAGACTTCTTCTCGAGTCATCTTCTCAAGTCTACATATCAAGTTCTCACCGATCTTCCTACCTCTACATTGGCGAAACCTTTTTGCATCGGAAAAAGGGGAGAAGGAGTGTAAACAAGTAACTTCTACACTTTGCTTTGAGTTATGGTTTACATATTTGTCATCATCAAAAATAGGGAGATTGTTGGTGCAAACGTTATGACATATAATCTATACAATGTCTCCATGTTTTAATGATGACAAACATGTAACTCGTAATACATAACATAAAGTGCACAAGTTACTCGTTTACACAAATCATCAATGCATGCACACATTAACATCTCTCAACGGCTCAAGTCTGAATCACTTAAGGTATGTACAAACAATACTTCAAACTTGTTAAGTGATTAAAGAATTATTTTTGTCCTTAAACTTCACACTTTTATAAATGTGACAAAACATTTTTACAAAAATAAATTAGACAAATTATTTTTTTACTTACAAAGAAATGTTTTAAAGAAAAATAAATTTGAAACTTGATATTTGAATTTCAAATCCCAAACAACTATTTTTCCCGCCCAAATCAAATAAAATTTCACCAGATAATATTTCACCACTAAAGGACAAAAACTGTCAGGAAGGTCCCTTAAATAGAGGACGGTCCCTTATTGATAAGGGACTGTCCAAGGTTTAAGGAACCGTCCCCCGCTCCTCGAGCTGCCTATAAATATCGAACTATTTTCATCATATTGTCTCAACCCTCTTTAGCACAAAACTTTATGGTTTTTCTCCAACCTTTCTTTGATCACATTAACTTGCTTGAATCTTGTTTCAATGTTATTCTTTCTCTCCTTCCTTCCTCCATCATGTTCAAGAGAAGAACACTCAAAGTCTTCAAGAATTGGAGTGTTATTGAGTCCACACACAAACGTAACAAGTGTTATGATTCTCTTCTTCCTCCCAAATCTTCTTATTTGTAAATAATGTATATGTGTAGATCTGACTTGTGTGTGAGTCGATATTAGATGTGTTAGCGTAAATCCAAACAAAGTGTAAGTCCATGAAGTAGTGTATTTAAATTAGGACTTTGTATGAGTCATTGTATGGTGTATGAAGACTTGGACTTATGGTAAGTCCTTGTAGTGAAGACTAGGAAGTAGTGAAAGTTCGCAAAGACTTAGATCGGGTGAAGATTCAAGTGGGGCAAGAGTGCTGGTCTGTGTGAAGACTTGGATTAGGTGAATCCAAGTGGAACGTGTTCGTGTGAAGACTTCGACAGGGTGATCATCCGTGTGAAGACTTGGATTAGGTTAATCCAAGTGGACAAGAGTGCTTGTTCATGAAGCCACGTGAGCTTGGTGTTGATTGCTTCTAGCTTGGATTAGGACTCGACATTCCGCTTAGTGTCGTTAAACTTGGTGTAAGCTTTGGTGTATGGTTTGTTCCGCCATAGTGGAGCTTGTTGACTAATGAAGTAACTCTCGAGTGTTGTACTCGGGGAGTGGAGTAGGACAAAGAGGTGCTTCATGCCGAACCACTATAATACCTTTCTCACATTTATCTTTTTGCATTTAAGGTTGTGTTTGTGTAGCTTGTTGCTTAGATTGTGATTATTCTTGGGATATAAACTAAAACAACTAAAAAATGCAAATACATAATAATCACACATCTGCTTAAAGACATGCCCACTGGCGGCGGTCCCTTATGCAGGGACGGTCCCTAACAATTAAGGGACCGTCGGTGTATATTAGGGATCATCTACAGTGCAATCAGAAATAGCTAAATACTTTTAAATCTCGTGTTATGCTTATATTTATGTGATTGCATGTATACTTGTAATTGTGTGACAAATATGTTTGTTAGGAGTGACATAACCACTATTCATATTTAGTCACACTTGATCGAGAATTTGATACGAAAGATTTTAGATTTAAAGAGAAACGTATTCAATCCCCCTCCTCTATGTTTCTATAGTTACCATTTTGGTAGCTGGAGCAAACTTCTCTGTGTAGTATATGCCCTCATGTTGATTGAATCCCTTTGCTACTAACCTGGATTTGTACCTCTTGACAGAGCCATTAGCATTATATTTAATTCTAAATACCCATTTACAGCCTATAGTGTACTTAGTTGGTAGAAGAGTGTTGAGTTCCCAAGTATCATTTAACTCTAATGTAGAACTTTCATTGTTTATAGCCTCTATCTACTTAGTATGTTTTGTTGCTTGAGTGTATGATGTGTTATGTATGATACAAGTTTTAAATTTATAAGGGATGAATTACCGAATCTAGAAATAACACATACGAGCAAGTGAACTCGTCCGTTATAGAAAGATTGTGATGGTAAGTGATGAGTGTGTAAATACTCATCATTTTTATCTCATCTGAACTGCAAAAAACATCCAAAAACACTAAAATATGCATCAAAATACTGAAAATATCCCAGGATTGTGTTTTATATGTTTCTGATGCAAAATGATTAAAAACAGATGAAAAACGAACAAAGTTTGCAGAATTGGCAGTTTCAGTCCCTGAACTTTCATAAATTGGCAGAAATAGTCCCTGGTATTCAAAATGTGGAAAATTATCATTCAAGATCCCTGTATTAATTAAAGTTTTCAAAATTGGTCCTTGAATAAAACTTTTCAACAAATGGCAAGTTTGGTCCTTAAAGTTTCAAAAATGACAAAATGGCCCCTGGAGTTTTAAAATTTGGAAATTATAACTTTGGTCCTTGGGTTATTCAAACATGGCAATTTTGGTAATTTTTTGGCATCTTATGGAAAGTTACATCACAGCCCCTCAAAAATCTAAAATTACAAAATTGGTCCTTGTTGATTTCATTACACAAACCAAACGGACCAAAATAAAATTGCACAAAATCCAATCCAAACACAAAATACCCAACACCCTAACTAAACCAACATCCTGATCGATAGTCCACCAGGCCCAAATTACCCTAAGCCCAAAACACCCCCACGTTTAATATTACCAGGGTCAACACCCAGTCAAACCCACCTTCACCCTCACCATTTCCCACCAAAACCACCCTGCAATACCACCATGGTTTTCACCAACCCCAACACTCCCAATTGGCCTCTATCCCTCACCCATCACCTCCACCACCCCTCTAACCCCTATGGCTACCCCCACATGCCCAATTGCACTTTGTCCATTTCCCGTTAAAAACATGTTTGATGGTTAGGATCAATCCAAGCTCATCCAAGGGTTAAAATGTAGTGGGAAAGACAGAGTATCACTCCTCAGGCTGTAAAAGTCAAGAAAGAAAGAAGAGAAGGAGTAATGAGAGTAGTAGTAGTTTAGTAGTATAGGTAGCTTGTCGTTTAATGTAAAATTTCCCATTTCAGTTAAGAAATTTAGTTTTCAAAGCTTGTATTAAGTAATCTATTTGTATTATAATTCACTTTCAATATAAATTTCAAGCAAATTTCAGTTCATGTTCCATTTTAGCAATTTCTCAATCAAAAACTCATTTTAGCCTTGATACTGTTTAAAGGTGTTGTTTAGTGGTTAGTTAAGCTCAATTTGGTCCCTGTTAAGCTTTTTCAAGCTTACTAGGCATTAGAACTTATTTTAAATCCAAAATCCAAAAATACTAAAAATTCATAAAAAAAATAGAAAGAAAAATAAAAAATAGACAGAAGAAGAAAGATGAAGAGTAGCAGGGAAGCATGGTTCTGGTTTGGAGTTCATGGGAGCAGTAGGGTGATAGAATTTGGTCCCTGTGTACTTAGGCTCTTAGCTTGGATAAATTGTAAGATTTCCCACTGTTCCTTGCAAAATTTATGTTTGTAGTCCACTGTACTTATTTGTTGCTCATCTGTGTTCATTTAGCTTTCTTACTGCTCATTAAATGTAGTTCAGTTCATAAATTGAGCTTTGATTTTAGATTGTTCAAGTTTCATTTGTAAAACAGATTTAAGAGGGTGTTTGGATTTACATGCCTACCTGTGCTCTTGTTGTTTTTTGTTGTTAGTAGATATTTAGACAAGTCATCTTAGGTAATATTAGAACAAGTAAACCACCAAATCAGTAGTTAAATCATGTGATAGTCAAAATCTCAATTGAGCTTCATCTTTCATTCACTGTTGGAAGTTTTAGAACCAATAAGCCCCCATATCAATGCATAGGGTGTTGTTTCAGCTTGATTTGGCCTTATTTTAACTTAGTATCTTGTTTTCAATCCATTAGAATCATTAAAAGTTCCAAAAAGTCAAAATTCCAAGTTCATATAAAAAGTCAAAAATTCTCTTTGTGAAGAAAATCCAATTATTGCATGATTTTTAGTGATTTTTATGTTTGGATTCAGGCTTTGATCTTTTTATATGTTGCAGTCCCCCACCTAGTCTATTGAATCCTTGCATTGGCTTATTTTTGTGAATTTTTCTTATAGCTTATTTCACTGCTTAAAGTGGCCTGCAGGCCTTACGCTTGCCCTGCACCATGGCACTCACCATTTTGCCCCATTTTCCTAGGCTTGTCCTGCCCTCATCTGTGGGTCCCACCCCTTGGTTCTTGTCTTATTGGAAATCCAATAAGCCAACTTCAAGGCTCATAGCTTATTTTCAGGATTGTAGCATAAAAGGTATGGCTGCAAGTCCCATTTAGTTTGTCCCATTTCACATGTATGCTGAGGTCACAGCTTTTGTGCCAAATTTCCAAGCCCTCCCCTGCCTTCAATAGTGGGTCCCAGAGGTTGAGCTTTAGCTTTTTGAAAAGCCAATAATCTCAGCTTATTGGACCTACTTTTTGTTTGGGCTTCCAATCTCCCTAGTGGGCCCCACAGGCCTGCAAAGGTTGCGCATTTGGCCTGAGTGGTATGTGCTTATTTGGATTTGCTTATTCCAAGTTTTTGGCTTATTGTATGTGCTTATTCCTTTGCTATTGCTAATTTGAAGTTCCCTTACCCATGTTTTAGCTTATTTACTCTTTGGTTTGTACTGAGTAGCTTTTTATAAGCTTATTCAAATCCTAATAAGCTTTGACAACAAACCTGTTAACCTTAATAGGATCCATAGTGCTTATTTTTAAGCACTAGACAAAGTCCCTTTATTAAAGTTGTTTGTTTTAAGTGTTAAAATAGTTTTGTAAAAGAAAATTCCAGAAAAGTCAAAAATAAATAAAGTGATAGCTTATATTTAATATTATTTATCTTTTTAATTTTCCTTTTTAGCTTTTTATTAAGTAATTTTCATTTTTATATTTTTCTTAATTTTCTTTTATAATAAAGTAATTTTTGTAATTTTTCCAGAGTTTTATATTGTCATTTAGTATTTATTAGATTTAATATTAGTTTTATTGATTATTAATTAATATTTAAGTATTAAATAGTAAAATTAGTATTTATTAAGCACTACCTAGTTTTTATATTTTTCCTGGGTTTTCTATAACATAAATTATTTTTAAGAATTTTTCCATAAGTTTTACTACTCATTTTCTATTTTTTATAATTTAATTAGTTTAAGTAGTAATTAATTAATAATTAGGATAATAATTAGTAAAATAATTTAAAAATACATAATATAAAATTTTTATATTTTTCTAGGATTCCTGTGATAGTTAATTAGTTTTATAAATTTTCTCATAATTTTCCAAGTCATTTTGCTATTTTTAGTGATTTAAATTAGTTTAATTAATATAATTAAGTAATTAATTAATGTTAAATCCACACAAAGACAGAAAAAACAATTTTAGTTTCTAAATTTGTTTTAAGTCACTTTAGAGTTTTAAAAATTAAATTTGCAATTTTCTAGCTTAATTTGTATTATAAATTATTTTATTATAAGTTAAATAGTTTTAATTAAATAATTAAATAGTTTTTATTTAAATAATTAATAATAAATAATAAAATATTCAAAAAAATATTTTTCTTTTTAACTTAATTTTCTTTTAAAATTAAGTTTATAAAAGTTTCATTTTCAACCCCTGTAGTTGTAAATTGTTTAAACTCACATTTTCTTCTGTACGTAATCATTTCTGATTTCTAATTTGCTTACGTGTATACATATCTGTTTCCTGTGCTTGTTATTTACTATTGTCCAAATAATTCCAGTAGTGTAATTCATATCTAAATCTTTATCTGGTTACTGTCCTCAGTATCACTCATTCCGATAAACGTTTCAGAACACCATTTCAATCTCGTCGGGACATAACGACCCGGGGAAACTCTGTACTATCCACGGAGATTGGACCTAAGCTGTTTGACTATATTGACCATTTCTGTGGTTGACTTTAGTTGACCATTTAGCCGCCAATCAATTTTTGGCGCCGCTGCCGGGGAGGTTGTTGCGTGTTTCCAAACGTTTTAGATTTAGTGGGTTTTAGAACCCTCCTTGTATAAATTTCACCACTTTGTAAAAAGTTTTTGTAAAAATCTTAGTCATATCAAAAAGTTCATTAACACTTTTCCTAAAGTGTTAACAACACCAAAAAAAAAAAAAAAAAAAAAAATCAAAAACAACAAAACAAATCGTAAAGTTAAATTACTTTGGTTTCTTTAAGATTACAACCTACACAGGTGGAATACAGAAGTTCTAACATTAAATTGTGAACTGAAGAGAGATCCATTATTCTCTCCCGCCACCCTGCGAGTAATTTTAAAGAAAACGATTTTGGTAAACGTATCGATACCAAAAATATTTTCCAAAAAGGTTTTTTTGCACACACACCCAAAAACCCCAAAACATTCATCTTTTTCTTGTGAATAATAATTACATAAAATCTTACCACCGCAAACCAAGGCTGAATACCTACCAACTTGGGGTATGAACATTAATAAGTTCCCAAACTAAAGATTAAAACTTGCCTTTGTATCCTTGTGATTGGTGTACCTTCTTCAAAGAAGCCAGTTATACTATGATTATTGGTTTAAGTTCCCTGTTGTTTTGCCTCGGTCTTGTTTTAGTTGATTTTGTTTTTAGTGCATACGCACCAAACATGTTTTTCAAAAATACTAAAAATATTCATCTTTACCCACTCACCTTTTTGATTCTTTATTCCTTACCCTCTATAACCCTTTGATTCTTTCTATGCCTTATCGCCACCATCTTGATTGTCAATGGTGTGGTGGTCCTCATAATGGTGGTAATTGTCCTAGTTGTAGCATGGTAGAGTCAGAAAATGGGTCTGTCTATAACCAGAATCCCTATTCTTACCATGACACAACTGATTTATTCCATCAGCGCCCACACCATGGGATACAGACATATTCGTATGAATACTGTGGAGGTCATCACCAAGGATTTGAGTGTCAAACCAGGAACACGTTTGTCTATGAACAGTTTCCTGGTAACAATCACAGTTTTGAAAATGAACAATATCCATATTATTCACCGAATCAGTCACAGCAATCATATTGTTGTGAGTACCGTGGAGGTCCACACTTTAGCTATGATTGTCAAACAAGGAATCCATTTCCTTGTAACAATTACGACTATTCATATCAAGACAACCTCCACAATATCAAATGATCCAAGCAACTCCTCAATACCCGCAAGACCTTTGTCTAGAGGTTCTTGAGAAATTTAAAGAACTTAAGGAGGAGTTAGCTAATATTTCGCTTAGCCATGCTCCAAGTTCTTCTGGTGCGTATTGTGGGGGTCCTCATGATGATTTTCAATGTCAACCTTCCGGTTTTGACACATCCACACCCCTACAATTTCCACTCATTCCAAATTCTCATGGGAAAACTATGGCAGAATTACTTGCTAAAGAACGAGATTCTAGAAAAAGCATGGAAGAATTACTGGCTGAGCAACGAGCAGCTAAAATACATGCCAATCTTCGCAATGCTACTCTATTTGATGACGATGATGACAGTGATGATGATGAAGATAACGTTGTTAATATTCAAAAAGATTTATCGAGTACATCAGTTGAAATCCCACCAATCCAAAAATAGCAGGGAGAAAAGAATATGATTGAATTACTAGCAGTAGAACAAATGGAACTTGTAGAATCCATGACTGCTAGTCCTTCTCAACTCCCTCAGTCTGTTGATGTCACACCCGAAGTTCCCACTGACTCTCTGAACATAGGGGACGAGCATCTTAGCACTGTTCCTAGAAAGGAATCGGACGAATTCATAAAGTCTAGTGTTGAGAACCTTGTCCCAATCCCAAGAGAGTCACAGGAAATTTTTAATCATGTGTGTGATTTTCCTTCCCCTCCTGAAAATTCAAAAGATCATTTTGAGACTTTCTCCGACTTTAATGATGATTGTACATCTTATGGAGACGTTGAGTATGTCGATGCATCACTGCCTCATTCTGATGTTGACCCTCTTCTTGAGGAATTCACATATGAACTTACTCACATCAATCCACTTCCATTGGGAAGTGATGATGATCTGTTTGACTTCGAAGCCGATCTGGGAGAAATTGAAAATCTTTTAAATTTGAATCCCAATATCAAGCTTAGTAATTCACATACTGATGCAAATTCTTTATCTTGTGGAGATATCAGTCATGTGGAAGGATTACCTTCTAAGCTAGTCAGCTTAGAAGTAGAGAATGATGAAATTGACACTGAAATCAAAGATGAAGCACTTTATGCAACATTATTGAATGTCAGTCTCCTCATTTCTATAATCAAAGCTTTCAATAAGAAACCTATTTCATCTCCTATCCCCATTGAGGATAGTGACATTCCTTCCGATGATTCTATACCGGAATTTGAAACCTTCCATTTTGATCATGTGGGAGAGAAGATTAGTGGTAGTATCACTTCTCATTCTCATAATTCTCTTCCCGAATATGAAACATTTACCTTCGAAGAGTTCTCATGTGAACTCACTCACATCAATCCAGAATATGATTCATTCACCTTCGAGGAGTTCTCCTGTGAACTCACCCATATCATATCTCCGCCGGAGTATGATAATTTCTACTTTGATCTAGACACACCCGAGATACGTCTTGATCAAATGAGCTTAAATGATGAGATTCGTGATATTGAAATTGTGAATTCTCATTCTGAATCTCTTCCTGATGATGATGAGTTAGTCATGATGTTTATCATGATTTTCTTTCTCTTCTTCACCTATCCCATTACTTCCCCTATCCTTCACTCTTGCGGGAGTGAGGATATTATCTTTGACCCCGGCATCTCAGATTATCAATCTTTTGAGCCGGGTATATCTCGTTGGTGTGGAACTTTCACGTACTTCAATGTTTGTCCAAACATCTTGAATAAAAGTCCAATGGAGATTGTCTCCTCCACTTTCTTCCCCAAGAACCAATGAATTCGGGGTCGAGTCAAGCTAGCGACTCGGTCAACAAAAACAGTAGCATGCATATGGGGTTTTCACCCTAAGTGTGGGGGAGCTGCCCATGCTGTTGTATATAAAGTAAAAAAAAATGATGTTCCCACACTTGCCCAGATCTAAAATTTTTCAAATCTAAGCTTTTCAAAATGTCGGCATAATAGCCGGTACTTTGAATATTGAGGGCAATATTCAATTCTAGTGTGGGGGGGGGGGATTCTGGCGAATTTGATCACATTTTTTACCTTATAAGTGCCATAATACCACCGTTTGAGCAAAAAAAAAAATTAGTGGAAGTGCTTTGAAATAAACACAACAAATGGTAATCAGTCCACCATCTTTAAATCACATAAGGACTGGCTAATCCGAGAGCAAACGGCTCCCGGTAAAGATATCTCAAATCCGTTTATGGCTTGCAATTTTCCGATAATTGTATGGGATTCAACTCACCATATCTTTAATTGTGAAGAGTTGGCTAGTCCAGAAGCAAACGGCTTTTGGTAAAGACAAATCAAATCCGTTAACAGATGATGGTTTGCTCAAAATCATTTGGTTATCAGTGTACCAAAGTATCACATACTGAAACACTTGGCTACTCCAGAAGTAATGGATTTTGGTAAAGAGACATCAAATCCATTAAGTTTTCATAAAAGATTGTTAGGGACTAGCAATATTTTAGTGTGGGGGATTGATGAGTGTGTAAATACTCATCATTTTTGTCTTATCTCAACTGCCAAAAACACTCAAATATGCATCAAAATACTAAAAATATCCCAGGATTGTGTTTTATATGTTTCAGATGCAAAATGATTAAAAACAGATGAAAAACGAACAAAGTTTGCAGAATTGGCAGTTTCAGTCCCTGAACTTTCATAAATTGACAAAAATAGTCCCTGGTATTCAAAATGTGGAAAATTATCATTCAAGGTCCCTGTATTATTTAAAGTTGTTAAAATTGGTCCCTGAATAAAACTTTTCAACAAATGGCAAGTTTGGTCCCTGAAGTTTCAAAAATGGTCCCTGGAGTTTTAAAATTTGGAAATTATAACTTTGGTCCTTGGGTTAGTCAAACATGGCAATTTTGGTTCTTTTTGGCATCTTATGGAAAGTTACATCATAGCCCCTCAAAAATCCAAAATTACAAAATTGGTCCTTGTTGTTTTCATCACACAAACCAAACGGACCAATATAAAATTGCACCAAATCAAATCCAAACACAAAATACCCAAAACACTCACTCACCCAACAACCTGATCCTCAGTCCACTAGGCCCAAATTACCCTAAGCCCAAAACACCCCCACGTTTAATATTATCAGGGTCAACACCTAGTCAAAACCCACCTTCACCTTCACCCTCACCCATCAACTCCACCACCCCTCTAACCCCTATGGCTACCCCCACCTACCCAATTGCACTTTGTCCATTTCCCGCCAAAAACATGTATGATGGTCAGGATCAATCCAAGCTCATCCAAGGGTCAAAATGAAGTGGGAAAGACAGAGTATCACTTCTCAGGCTATAAAAGTCAAGAAAGAAAGAAGAGAAGGAGTAATGAGAGTAGTAGTAGTTTAGTAGTATAGGTAGCTTGTCGTTTAATGTAAAATTTCCCATTTCAGTTAAGAAAATTAGTTTTCAAAGCTTGTATTAAGTAATCTATTTGTATTCTAATTCACTTTCAATATAAATTTCAAGCAAATTTCAGTTCATGTTCCATTTTAGCAATTTCTCAGTTAAAAACTCTTTTTAGCCTTAATACTGTTTAAGGGTGTTGTTTAGTGGTTAGTTAAGCTCAATTTAGTCCCTTCAAGCTTACTAGGCATTAGAACTTATTTTAAATCCAAAATCAAAAAATACTAAAAATTCATAAAAAAAATAGAAAGAAAAATAAAAAAAATAGACAGAAGAAGAAAGATGAAGAGTAACAGGGAAGCATGGTTCTAGTTTAGAGTTCATGGGAGCAGTAGGGTGATACAATGTGGTCCCTGTGTACTTAGGCTCTTAGCTTGGATGAAATTGTAAGATTTCCCACTGTTCATTGCAAAATCTGTGTTTGTAGTCCACTGTACTTATTTGTTGCTCATCTTTGTTTCTTTAGCTTTCTTATTGCTCATAGATGTAGTTCAGTTCATAAATTGATCTTTGATTTTAAATTGTTCAAGTTTCATTTGTAAAACAGATTTAAGAGGGTGTTTGGATTTACATGCCTACTTGTGCTCTTATTGTTTTTTGTTGTTAGTAGATGTTTAGACAAGTCATCCTAGGTAATATATATTAGAACAATTAAACCACCAAATCAATAGTTAAATCATGTGATAGTCAAAATCTCAGTTGAGCTTCATCTTTCATTCACTGTTGGAAGTTTTAGAACCAATAAGCCCCCATATCAGTGCATAGGGTGTTGTTTCAGCTTGATTTGGCCTTATTTTAACTTAGTATCTTGTTTTCATTCCATTAGAATCATTAAAAGTTCCAAAAAGTCAAAATTCCAAGTTCATGTAAAAAGTCAAAATTTCTCTTTGTGCAGAAAATCCAATTATTGCATGATTTTTAGTGATTTTTGTGTTTAGATTCAGGCTTTGATCTTCTTATATGTTGTAGTCCCCCACCTAGTCTATTGAATCCTTGCATTGGCTTATTTTTGTGAAATTTTCTTATAGCCTAGTTCACTGCTTAAAGTTGCCTGCAGGCCTTAAGCTTGCCCTGCACCAGGGCACTCACCATTTTGCCCCATTTTCCTAGGGTTGTCCTGCCCTCACCTATGGGTCCCACCCCTTGGTTCTTGGCTTATTGGAAAGCCAATAAGCCAAACTTCAAGGCTCATAGCTTATTTTCAGGATTGTAGCATAATAGGTAGGGCTGCAAGTCCCATTCAGTTTGTCCCATTTCACATGTATGCTGAGGTCTCAGCTTTTGTGCCAAATAGCCCTCCCCTGCCTTCAATAGTGGGTCCCAGAGGTTGAGCTTTAGCTTTTTGAAAAGCCAATAAGCTCAGCTTATTGGACCTACTTTTTGTTTGGGCTTCCAATCTCCCTAGTGGGCCCCACAGGCTTGCAAAGGTTGCCCATTTGGTCTGAGTGGTATGTGCTTATTTGGATTTGCTTATTCCAAGTTTTTGGCTTATTGTATGTGCTTATTCCTTTGATATTGATTATTTCAAGTTCCCTTACCCATGTTGTAGCTTATTTACTCTTTGGTTTGTACTGAGTAGCTTTTTATAAGCTTATTTAAATCCTAATAAGCTTTGACAACCAACCAATTAAGCTTAATAGGATCCATAGTGCTTATTTTTAGGCACTAGCCAAAATCCCTTTATTAAAGTTGTTTGTTTTAAGTGTTAAAATAGTTTTGTGAAAGAAAATTCCAGAAAAGTCAAATAAATAAAGTGATAGCTTCTATTTAATATTATTTATCTTTTTAATTTTCTTTTATATTAAAGTATTTTTAGTAATTTTTCCAGAATTTTATGTTGTCATTTAGTATTTATTAGATTTAATATTAGTTTTATTGATTATTAATTAATATTTAAGTTTTAAATAGTAAAATTAGTTTTTGTTAAGCACTACCTAGTTTTTATATTTTTCCTACGTTTTCTATAACATAAATTATTTTTAGGAATTTTTTGATAATTTTTACTGTTCATCTTCTATTTTTTTTAATTTAATTAGTTTAGGTAGTAATTAATTAATAATTAGGATAATAATTAGTAAAATAATTTAAAAATACATAATATAAAATTTTTATATATTTCTAGGATTTCTGTGATGGTTAATTAGTTTTATAAATTTTCTCATAATTTTCCAAGTCATTTTGCTATTTTTAGTGATTTAAATTAGTTTAATTAATTTAATTAAGTAATTAATTAATGTTAAATCCACAAAAAGACAAAAAAAAATAATTTTAGTTTCTAAATTTGTTTTAAGTCACTTTAGAATTTTAAAAATTAAATTTGCAATTTTCTAGCTTAATTAATAAAATAATCAAAAAAATCTTTTTCTCTTTAATTTAATTTTCTTTTAAAATTAAGTTTATAAAAGTTTCATTTTCAACCCCTGTAGTTGTAAATTGTTTAAACTCACATTTTCTTCTGTACGTAATCATTTCTGATTTCTAATTTGCTTACGTGTATACATATCTGTTTCCTGTGCTTGTTATTTACTATTATCCAAATAATTCTAGTAGTGTAATTCAAATCCAAATCTTTATTTGGTTACTGTCCTCAGTATCACTCATTCCGATAAACGTTTCAAAACACCATTTCAATCTCGTCAGGACATACTGACCCCGGGAAACTCTGTACTATCCACGGAGATTGGACCTAAGCTGTTTGACTATATTGACCACTTCTGTGGTTGACTTTAGTTGACCGTTTAGCCGCTAATCAGTAAGTCGGGATCGTTCATAGGGATTTGTGAGTGAATCGAATTGTAAGTGTAAAAGCTACTAATAGTAAATAAAGAGGTACTAAAAAACAAGCAATGATGAATAATGTGAAAATTCAAATGATTAAAACTATACTTGCTTAGACTAGTTTACTACTCTTGATAAGTATGATTGTGATAACTTTTCTTAAAATGTTGGTTATGATAATTAGTTGGTGTACTAATCTATTGTTCTTACAGGTTATACGTTCGTCATGATTTTAGTTTATAAAAACAAGCATTAAATTTAACCAATCAATTCAAGATCAATTCAAGCTTTATAGGTTTGGATAACAAACTTAAACACAAAAAAACAATCTTTTGTTTTATCAAATAAGCTTAGAAAATGGTCAATACAAAAGGTAAGTAGGTAACCGATCATAGACAAAAAGGTTACAATTGATTGTAAACTAGTAATCTTTTGACCCTTGAGGTGGTTTCCAATCAATCTAATTTGATAGACAAAAGCATTCTTATTACAACCACAATTAAGTTTCTTTGTTTAACCAAGAATAATGGGTAAAAACAATCATTCATAGACAAATGATTATAACTAGTTGAATAAAAACAAACCTTTCGACCTTTAGAATTACTAACAACTAGTCAAACTTGATTAACAAATTTCACTATGAAACTTAAGCACAATTGGATCTTAGAATTAACTTGAAATCAAATTAAACATGTTATCACAATCATAGGCAGATCATTAAATAATAAACATCATCTAAGCAAGTGCACAAAGGCACTAACCACTAAACATGAACATAAACTCATAATTTTGAACATTAGAAATCATGATTAAAAGTCTTACATTATTGGAATGAGATTACAAATGATAAGGTAATGATACCCAAAGTATTGGTGTTGACTTCTTGAGAGTTTGACTTCCAAATATTGACTTATTGGACTTCTAAAGTTTCCTGGACTTCTAAGGATGAATTTGAGAGCTTTTGAGAGTGGTTTTATTATTAGAGTGAGTTGATTAATTATTGTGTTTCCTTAAATGATTACAAGAGGCTCTATTTATACTATTCTCAAGGCTTAGCGTGCTTAATGCTTCAACTTGACCATCAAGCAGAGTAGAATGGCCTAGAACACTCAATAGAAGAGCCTAGAATCGTTTGTATGAAGATAGGATGCTTAATGATGGAGTTTTAGTAAAACAGGTAACCTCCAACCGATCAACATTGTGGCCATCCGATCGGTTGTCTTCAATGATAGCCTCCATCTGTTTTGGTTGCGGGTTGCATCCGATCGGATGGAGGTATCCTGTAGACACAATCTTGGACTTTTGTGTTTGGCTTGTATCTTTCTCATAGCTCTTTGTTCTTTGTCCAAACTTGATCTTTCCTTTGTCTTGGAACTTGGAATAATGAATACTTGGATCTTCATTCTTTGAAATGTCTTTCTGAAATGGATTCTAGACATGAGAATCTTCGTACGATCATAAATCCTTGTTTTCTTCATCAATCTTTCACTTTTTCTTCCCTTTTCCTGTATTTGGCTACATATACTTTGCAAACATATTTTGGTGCGATTAAGTAACAAAAGCATATAAATATAACCAAATAATATATACAAATGTATCAATAACGCTACTAAAAACATGCACAATTTGAGCGTTATCAGTGTAAGATGTAGGTTCATTTTCATGTTAGATTGAGTTAATAAGGTGCAGTGTGTGGGGTTTGTGAATGTTGTTGTAGTTAATGAAGTGGGAGGTATAATGTGTAATGGTAGATGGTTTGTAGTGGTGGAAGTCTTTAAGTTTTGATGGAGTGGTCTTGATTTTGTTTGACTTTCTGGGTGGTGGAGTTGGTGGAGCTTATGTGGGAGTTGATATGTATGATGAGTCTGATGTTGGTTCAGTAGTGTAGGGTGTGGCAGTGGGTGATGAGGGAGTTGAGGTGTGTGAGGACTGATGGTGGTTCAGTATTGTAGGATACAAGGGTGTTTGGAATGTGGAGTTGGTAGATGATGAAAGAGGTAAATCAAGTATATGTTTTGATGGTGTGGTAGTGTTTGGTGATTGGGTAGGTGAAGTGTCTGGTGTAAAGGATGGTGATGGAGTAGAAGTAATTGTGTTTAGTGATGGATAGAAAATGTTGATGGAAGGAGAGAAGTCTGGTTTTGGTGTGGAATATGGGGTAGCAGTGTGGAATGGTAAGATATGTTAATGAAATGCGACATGTCTACTTACAAAGATAGTTTTGCTAGCTTATGCTAATAGTAAATGGCCTTTTTGGTGTTGTGGGTAGCCAAGAAAGATGGAGGGAATTGCTCATTTTACAAGCTTGTCTAATGTGTGGACAAAAGCATAAGCTTGACAACCAATAACTTTGAGGTTCTAAAGATCCGGTGGTGTTTGATATAGCATTTCATATGGTGATTTGTTGTTTAGGACTTTGGATAGGAGTCAATTAACTGAATGGGTAGCTACCATAACACAATATCCCCAAAGATGTATAGGAAATTTGGCTTGAAAGTGAATGGACCGAACAACTTTTAAAAGATGTTTGCGTTACCTTTCTACTCTACCATTTTGTTGAGGTGTATTTGGGCATGAGGTTTATTGAACAATGCCTTTGGATTGTAGAAAAGTGGTTAATGAAGTTTTGGTAAACTATGTGCCATTATTACTTCTAAGGGTTTTGAATTGTGTTTGTTACAAAGTGATATAAGTTTTTTCTTGTAGAAGTGACATGGTGTTTGGTTGGTATAAGGAATGTCCATGTGGTTCTAGAGAAATCATCAACTGATGTTAAAAAAATATTTACAGTTATTAAGTGTGATATGCTTGTATGGACCCCAAGTGTCAGCATGTATTAAATCATACCATAGGCATATGAAATACTTGAAGAAAATGGTAAAGCAGTTTGCTTAACAATATGACAAATGATACAATATAGTTTGGATACATCAATAGTAAAAGTAGGCAATTGCTTTATTTGTTTGATTACATGAGTAGAGGGATGTCCTAGTCTTTCATGCCATAGATGTAAATTTCTTGAATGAGATAAGACAGTAGTGGGATATGGTTAAGGAGATGTAGGATAAGGGTATGTTTGGTTGCTTTCTGGTTTGATGATGTAAAGTCTATCAGATTGGATTCCGTGGGCAATTTTCTGATTGTTGTTCTAAAAAATGTAGGTTGAATAGTTAAAGATGATGGAAACATTGGCTGTTTTGGTTATTTGGCTTACCGAGAGTAAGTTATAGGCAAATGATGGAATGTATAACATATTGTGTTGGAGAAGGTCTGGTTTGATTCTCACAGAACCAAGGTGACTGATAAAGTATGTCCATTGGTTAAGGATACTATAATTGGCATTGTACACTTTATGATGTTGAACATAAGGGTTAGTGCAATGCTTTTATGGTCAGTTGCACCACTATCTACTACCCAAGCATCCTTAAATAATGATACACAAGAGGCTATGAACACATATCTTCCTGAAGCTAAGAGTTTAGGATCAGACTTACCTTTCATGATGAATCCTCTCATGATGAATCCCTTCTTCAAGAAATCCATCTCCCCATTCCTCGAACAACAAACTTGTGATTGTTGAAGGTCTATACTTGTCATTTCCCGAAATGAAATAATGTAAATCGAAGTTCTCATATGTTGTGGGTTCTGGGAATCTTAGTAGCAGATGATTTATGATTTGTTCGGGTGAAGTGGTAGTTTTTCTGACGAGTTCATGATCATATACATCTCTGACACGTGCATCCATCAGAATCTTCCCATAAAGTTCATCCGTTACATGCCTTGTGGCATACTGACTTAATGAGAATGCTTTAGGCTTTTCAACCGTTGGCATACTTATTGGTTCAGTTGCCATGGACTTTCCCGTATCTCTTTCACTCGTGTCTGTCACTCTTACCCATTCTTCTTCTTTTTCTATTTCACCTGATTCAATAGCTGCAACACCTTCTTGTACATTATGAGTATCAGAAGATCGAGATCTTTTTGGTTGCATGCTTGACCTGGTGGCTGATGAAGTTTGTTGTGTTGTAGAAGAAGTGAAGGTGGTGCATCTCAATCTCTTTGATCTCCTCTCCCCCCCAGGATTACCCGAGTCAGGGTCATCCTGATTACGTTTGTGAGATTGAGGTCTGTACGTTTGCTCTAGAACAAGGACTTTGTCTTTTAGCTCCTTTATCGTGTGAAGTAGCTTTTTGTGATTAGCAGTCATTGATGATCGAAGAGTTGCAATATCTGTTGAGTCTTGTCCAGAGGCATAAGTGGCCATGAGTGAATGATAGAGGTTTGGTTTTACATTCTGAAGATGAGGTTGATTGGTAAAGATTTTATGCATCATTTCTCGAAGTTGCTCAAAAGTGAGTTCCTCGTCTCCAGCGACCTCTTTGGCAACAGCTTCATGAATTTTTCTTCGTTTCTCTTCAGCTTCGTATTGTTCTTTGAAATCGGCAGAAAATTCATGTACCGCTCGATTTAGATATCCCAATGTAATGTGAGCAATGGGAGTCTCTAGTCGAGTGTGAGGAGTTGTTGATGATGATGTTGGGATTGTTGTTGTTGTAGTAACCATATGTGGAGGTTCGGGTATTTGTCTTGAAATTGTTTGTGTTATATGTGTTGTTGTTGTTGTTGTTGTTGTTGTTGTTGTGGTTGTTGTTGTTGTTGTTGGTGTTTGTTGTTGAGTTGGTGGATTAGGCGGGGTGAATGGCAACAAGTCGGATCCACGAAGAGTTTCCGACGGGAAACTAGTCGTTGTGTCAACACATGACGCAAGATTAGTTCGTTCAGGAGTACCTATGAGTTGGTGTAACTCGGATGATTTTATTATACTACTGGTGTCTGATTCTAACCTAGTCTCCTTTCTACCTTCCGGTCTATGTGTTGTATCCACCTTCTCTCCATCATGCCCTTCATTTACAACATTGTCATTTTCATGATTATCGGAAAATGTTGTTTCAGAATCTCCTGTAAGTGTTGTTCCAGATTCTTTACTCACGTGAGCTGGATCCTTTTCCCTTATGTCCCCAGACTGCTGAATGTCAGCAAGTCGTTGTACTCTTTTACGCCTTGTATTCCCTTGTTCAACCTGTTGTTCCTTACTTCCCGTCTCTAGTCCTAAATTGGCACTAGGATCAAATTCCTTATACGTTTCAGGGGTAGGTCCGCTCGGTTTCGAGCTTTCCATAGAAACGGAAGATCTACATATATATTCCTTGTAAGCCGTTGACTTCTTGTCAGCAAGATCAAGCAATTCTTGAGGTATGGGCATTGGTGGCTTAGTTGTTGCATCTTTTGCCGGTTGCAGATTTTTCATGACTTTATCATTAATTTTGACTTCAATCGGCCTTGCTGACAATTTGTTAGATTTCATCATATCTCTAATGATGAGCTTGATGAATCTAACAAAAGGAATATAGGCACCCTTCGCCTTCTTTTTCATCTTTGACTTTAGTTTTTTTTGTACCAATTCAACTAGCTCAATCCAAATTAACGAAGCATAGTCAAAGTGGCACTGATTAACCACGCCATAAAAAATCTGGTAGATAGAGAATCTTCCAGCATTAATTCCCGCTTCTTTGCCTGCAAGGCATCGGTTTAGAATAGAGAACATTGTTGCCCATAAGCCTGGAAGACACTTTCTCTTGAAACTAGAAGTGTTGATGAGCTTGATTAAGTTATTTTCAAAGCCAAGTTCTAAAAATAATTTCCGAATTTGGTTATTGCACGGTAGAACTTCAAACCCGTGTCTGTTGTTGGATGTTGCTGCCAGTAAGTCCAGTGCACTTCTGAATGATTCACTTGTAAGTGTGGTTGTGTATATGTCAACTGTGACTTTCAGCATTGCGGGTTTTGAGTTGGGAATAACATGCACTGTGTTCTAGAATTGTTGAATGTAAATTTGGTGAATTTCAATGGCAATGTTGTTGAGAGCATGGAATATTGGATGATTGGATGATCACAGTTGAACTGGTGTGGATTAAACAGATAGATGCTATCACCCAATCTGGCATAATTGGTGGAGGGAAGGATTTGTTCAGAGGTGAGTTGTGGTAGTGATACATTTAGATTTTCTGGAACTTCTTGTGGTTGTTGTTGTTCTTGAGCCATTGTAATGATTGACTCTGAAATGACATAAAAGATGTAAGAATCTTGATAAAGTTTACAATATTAATTTTTCACTATGTCTATTTTTGTATGCTCTGGCATTTCTTTTTCGAGCATATTTCTTTTTCTTTTTCTTTTCTTATGCTTTTGATACGTGGGAATTGCGCCCTAGCAACAGGTTTTACCTCTCAAGGGATCTTGAGAAACTTACAACCCCCACCAGGGAGTGTACCTGATCTTTGTAGTATAGTATAGTGACAAGTACCGGGGGATTCATCGTTCAACTTAGGAATAGTGTCACTAGGATTAGAAAGCCTACTAAACTAGGTCTAGAGGTGAGGGATGATTCTTTTTGTATTTTCATATTTTATGGAAAGCAAGTAAAATCCCGGGTTTTGAAAGAGTGGGCGGAATTAGTTGCTAGCCAACTAACCCAATTAACTACCAATGCAATCAAAATAAAATAAAAAAAATGAAAATTAAACTAATTTACTAATGTGGTGGAAACAATAATAAGAGAAGTTGTGTTTACTTAGATTTCATTACTCCCTAGATATCTTTTACCGGTTGATTAGCTTGTTACAATTGCATGGATGACAGGTTATATTCCTTAATACTAGTCGTAGGGTCGTGTACAATATTCCCTAACTCTATAAGATCCTACTTCACTCCTATGTCGAGCCGTTAAAAGCTCCTAACATGGGATCATTAGAATTCACTTATGCATTAAATACAACCAAAAATCGTAGTACACCTCTGATCATGTTTCTTAAGACGTTTAAGCAAGTTACCAATGGAAGTCTGCCAGTTTTCTTAAGCCTAATATCGAATACAATCATCCGTAACAATTATATACAAGCAATCAACCAATAATCAACATCTAGGTTTCACTACATCTAAGCAAACACAATAAAAGCCTAGCCTAACATGTTAAAAGAAAGATAAACATAAGATAGAATGAAACAATACATACACATATTGAATGATTATTGGAGCACTTATAAAACATGGAAGAAAGAAGGGTTTGAAACCCCTTCAATATGCAGGAAATTTGACCTAGGGTTTGTGCACAACTTGTTCCACTTTGTTCCACACATTATAATGAAAAATTGGAAAAATATATATAGACTAAGCATCCTGACGGCGTCATGTATTAGCCTCTGACGCTGTCAACTCGCCGCCAAGTTGAAATTCGAATTGCCTAGATCCACTTCTAACGCCGTTATGTAGAAATAAGCTTTGGGCCGTCACTAGTAATTGGACCCTGACGGCCTTGGTGACGCCGTCAGGCCAATAACAAAGAAAACACCCTGGGCCGTCACGTTATAATTTCCACATCCACCTCTTTTGCCACTCTTGACGCCGTCATGTGTTGTAGCTTGACGTCGTCAGGTACTGTTCCAGCAAGGAATTTTGAGACTTTGCCATTTTCTCCACTTTTATGCTCCAAAAACGTCCAAAACGCTTCCTTTTCTAGATTTCTCTTCAAAAGTAACTAAAATGACAAAAGGAACGATTTAGGGCAATAATTGATCAAATAATCTCGAATTCGGGCTTAAATGACCCCTTAAAAGCGGTACACTTTTCGCCTCATCAAATACCCTTACACTTGAGATTTGCTTGTCCTCAAGCAAATGCGCTTTTATTCTAATCAAAATACAAGTTAGGGGTCATTTAACACTAATATAAAAGTAATTACAACAAATAATCGTTCCACTAAAAACCAAAAACAAGCACGGAGGTCATACACTAGCACCTCACGAATAGTGTTTAGATACTCACATCTCTTGGGTGTAATAAAGTATATATCACAATATGGAAATGGAAAACATCTTTCACTACCTGTCATAGCAAATAGATTACCATAGGCTTAGGAAAGGATCAAACCTCCACCACTTGGCGTAAGCACCTAAGATAAACTATCAAAGAGGTCTTTTAAAGGGTTATAACGTTAGGTGTAGGGATATGGAAAACACGGTTTTGTTGGATAAAGGCAATATTTACTGGTGGCGAGTTAATCATCTTGGTTAATTACATGTACAATATGGCGTTGCTAAGCCACGAATCGACTCGACTTAGGCTAATAAATTAAAAAAAACATAAAACAAACATGGAATGAAACGGGATGGTAGTCCGTGTGTTTTTCTCTTTTTCTTTTTTCTATTTTTATTCTTTCTTTTCTTTCGATTTTTTTTTTTTTTTTTTTTTTTTTTTTTTTTTTTTTTTTTGCATACCCTTTTACCCTACCATCCAAAATAATACATCATAGGGAATGCACATTCCCCTTACACTTGAAGTTTTACATACTTTACAATAAACTACTCTAATGACTTGAATCAAGATAATCAAGACACTTGGAGTACTTTTTAAGATTAATGCACATATGGGGGTAATAATTTGATGTTTTTCCCCATTACTCCAAAACACTAGTACCTTACCCATGAGTCCCAATTGTCCCAAAACAATATGTAAAAGATATGACTCGACTTAGCAACCATGTAGTCAATTAGATAATTAACTAAGGGTTTAAACATGTAACAATAATGCACTAAAGATAAGTACATATACGAAAGGCTAAGGAGATTTGGTTGCACATTTGGGTGGGTTGTAACAAATTCTTCCTTTAAGTAAGATGCCTAAAGTTAGAAACGAAAGGATAGGCTCGGAGGGGTGTACTAGGGGTATCGTGTACTAAAAATGAGTATAACGCTAAGGTTGGAAAAATTAATTGACTTTACTAGTCAAGCAATATGACTTAAATGGTCAAGTAATTATGATACGGGTTTAACACAAGGGTGATCATAATGCCACTTATCATGTAGTAAATCCTACTACACGAATGTAGTCTCACTAGCGGTCTTGGGATGCATCACTAACGCAAGTTCTAGAATCTAAATGCTACCGGTACACTCATAAGCACTAATAATAAATGCTTTTCCTACCAAATCTAAAGGCGAACCTCACATATTTGGGTGGAAAATTTTTCTGAATGGTACGGTTTTGTGCTAGTCATACAACTCCTATCCATGAGACACTTGTTAAGGCTAAAGTTTCACTCCTAAATGTTGTAAAAAATTTTAAATTTGGCGCTAAAATTACACTAACAAGTATTTCTCTTATTTTATTACACACCTACTATCGACCAAACAAACTCAAGTGCAATTGTATCCTATAAGGTATCATCATTTACCCTCCCCTTACACTTAGGATGAACATTGTCCCTAATGTTCAATTAAAGAATGTAAAAGTAAAACAAGTAAAAGAATGAAAACAAATACTCCCCTGATTCGTTCGATGTGGATAGTGTGTTAACAAGGTTAGATCTTCCTCCAAGAAAATGAACGTTGAAAGCTTCTCTCCAGAAATATAAATCATCTTCTGGTCATATATAACCTGTTAAACCTGAGAAAACAATCAAGGCAACCTCGCGTAAAATCGGCGACAATCTATATGCACTAACAAATCCTAGAAAGCAATTTAAGATATAATGCTTGTGGAATGAATGTTTGCAGATTTCCTGGAGTTTATAAAACTAAAGAATCAACAAAAACTTTAAGACTCCGGTTTAAACAAAACTCGCAAAATTTTTCAGAATTTTGGTACCTGATGCCGTCAGGTTGTAACTCCTGACGCCGTCTGAATGTTCCTGGAAAATCTTATGCTAAGTTTCCGGAAAATTTCTGGAAAAACTCATGCCTTATTTCCTGGAAAATCCTGCAAAACATCATTATGACTCGATACAAGCATTTGACTCAAACAAATACTAATATACATGTTCATTTAATATTCTGGCGAATCAAGATCATTTTCAGTCTTATAAAAAAATTTGGGTTTCCCCTTACACTTAGCTTTTGCAAAATACCTTTATATGTAATTAAGGACAAGTTAAAAACAAAATAAAGCATTTTCACAATTTAGTTTGAAACATGATTTACCAACAATAAAAATAAAACATGCATACGGAAACAAATAACATCAAACAAATAAAAACACACAAAACATGGGTTGCCTCCCAAGAAGCGCTTGTTTTTGTTCGAGTCACGAGCCAGACTCTACCCTTATTTCACGGATAAAGGTGAGGTTTTCCCTACACTTAGGATTAAGTGCGGGTGGTAGTAGCGATACACACCATCTTGGTGGAAGTATGCCACATGAGGAAAGAGTGGTGGATGAATTATATGCTCAAAGGGTTGTGCCCCTATCATCATAACCTTACCTAATTCAATCGGGTTAATGGGTGGATTAAGATTTCTCCTTGAAAGGGATCATTTTCTATCAATGGTGAGTGTTTATTTACTCACCTTTTCTGAGCTAAAATAGGACTTAATAATCCAAAAACTAACCAAAAACGCCAAAGAAAACATGTTTTTGCGATTTTGAATGTGCAGGTACGGATATATCGTTAAAAGATGAAAAACCAACAAAAACCCGGCAAAAACGAGCACAAAGAGTAGAAAGAGTAAAAAGTCAATGTTGGAAATCATGTTGAGCTTAAAAAGACAAATAGAGTCCTTCAAGTTTGAGAAATGCACAAGAATGATCCTTGTTATGGAAGTTTGAAGGAATGTTAGAAATAGTCCTTGCACTTTGGAAGTTATCACATTTGGTCCCTCAAGTGATTTATTTGAAGAAAAGTCAAACATCATCCTTCATGTATTCAAGATTGGCAGAACAAGTCCTTGAATTATACTTTGAAAGTTGACAGAAACAGCCCTTGGTTTTTCAAGCAAATTACACAATTGGTCCTCGATAAGAATTACAAGTGTTATAAAATAAAGCCTGGTCCAAACATTTTAAAGTCCAATTAATAACATCAAAGCCCAGACCAAACAGCATAGGCCCATACCCGATCCACCCTTGGTCAAATACCACACCCAGGTTCAATGGTCAAAGACACGGTCAAAATATTAATAAAAACCTACACCCGCCCTTTTACCCCCAAATATCACCAAACCTAGAACCTCACTATGCCACATGAACCCTAATTCATCATTTGGTTCAATTGGCTGAAGCCATCATAATTAACCAATTATTTCCAAACATTTAAGCTTCTAGAAGCACACCTCACGTGACAGAGCATGTGTCAGAGAGAATATGAGATGCTAGGGGGACACTTGGTAGGAAGAGATTGGTAGGAACGCGTCATACAAGCCTTGGATTCGCCTTCTAGAAGTATGTTATCGCATTTCAGAGAGTGTGCATATATTGAGACAGATGGCAGTATATCATTGGTCAAGCCACATCGATTTTAGTGATCCAAGGGTTGTGGATTGAGAAAAGAAACACAATTTTGATCTAATGGTGATAAGATGATGAGAGAAAGCGCAAGTGCACCAGGATCGCCAGCATGGCACTTGAAGACCTCAAGTCCTACCCTCTCCTATATATACTGCCTCAATTTTAGCTCATGGTGTGTAGTTTTTAGAGTAGAGAAATGCTGTCAAATTGTTTTTAGAATTAGTTTTTACTTAAATTCTGTTTTCTATTTGTAATTGTAACTCATTTTTCAATAAAAGTTTAGTTTATGTTCCTTTAATTATGTTTCAATATTATAATCTGTTTACTGTCTAGCTTATTATTAAGCTGTTTATCTTAATCTCTCATTCAATAAGTTTACTTTAAAGTTTATCTGTTTTAGCTTTTACATTTTTAGTAGTTATATCAGATACAAGTTAACTTTTCATAAAAATCTAAAAAATAAAAAATAACAAAAATTAAAAAAATATATAGGTAGAATCTTTCTTAGCTTGCATCCAAGCTATACTTGAATTCTGAAACAGCCATTTAAGCTCTGTAGCTTAAGTGAATGTGAGTTGTAGTGTATTAACTGAGTATTGCCAAAGATCTCACCAAAGTCAGTCAATAAAAGTCAAAGGGAATTGAATAATTGGGATTTGTGGTGAATTGGATAAGTTGGGATAGATTGGGAAGGTCCCTGCCTATCATAAAGATAGGCAAGCATAGTGATCCACCTCTGTTCTTGCTGAGGTGGTTAAAGCTTTGTAAGTGTAATTTCTTATTCCAGGTTTCTATATAATCTGAGTTAGATTGGTGTAATTTGTAGAATTACTGTTTCATTGATTGTAGTTGCTGAGTAGTAGTTATAATTGATGTAGTTAAGTTTGTTGATCATTGATATAATCTGTTTTAGCTTGTATCTGTGGTTATTAGCTATAATTGAGCATTTGTCACAATTTTGGAATTGAGTTTTAGCATAGCTGATTAATTTAGTTGCTATTGGCTGTTGTTTTGCAGTTATATAGTAATTTAGAGTTGAGTTAGATTGGATTAGTGATAACTGGTGATCTAATTGGAGGTATTGTAGTGATATTGTTTGACATAGGAGTGTTTGGAATATCTGATTACTGAACTTAGTTGATATAGTTTAACTAATTTTTCTTCATCATTAGTTCTATTAGGTTAGTAATATACATAGTTTTGCATAAAATCAGTAAGTAGTTTGATAAAAGTCAAAGTTAGAAGAAAATTGCATACACAGTTAGTATTTAGTGTTAATCTGTTAGTTAAATATAGCTTATAGTTCCATAATAGTTAGAGATAGCTTAAACTTGAGTAATTGTAGCTTATTATAACAGATAAGTAGTTGATTAAGCTGATAAAATTGGATTTGGTCAAGTTTAGATTGTAGTTTAATAAGTCAACTCTTCTACCATTTTGAGTTTCATTAGATGCTGATCTTAACTGAATTCAGAGTAGTATATAGTTGTTTTTGGTTAGGTAATTGGGTGATATAGTCTCTCAGTTGAACAATTAAGCTTTTGCCCCCACAAACTTGTGTGTTTGAGCTTTTTCAGAGTGCTAATTACCTTTGCTTGTTGATGCATTTGAGACAGAAAAGCTGCTTTACATTTTAGGCCTGCTAGCGCATTAATAAGCTTGTACTTGTGTTAATCTGGAATTTCTGAGTTTGTTTGTAGTTAAACTAGTGTTGTGTTTTGTCTATTTCATCTGGCTTCATCTGCTTATTAGTGTGCTTAATCATTAGCTTTGGTTACTGCTTATTGAGATAATTTGAGGCTTTCTGTGATATTACATAATCATATTTGCCATTTCTGAGCTTTTATAAGCATAATACATTTGAGTTTTAAGTTTCATTCAGTTTTGTCACAAGTACTTATAAATAAGCACTTGTGATAAGCTGATTTAGCCAGAATAAGCATTTAATCTGCTCATTTTTGTTTCAAAACTTTTCTCCAAGTTAATTTTTATATTTTTTATTTTCTGTTAATTTTTCAGATTTTTCCAAGTTGATTTGATATTTTTCTTAATTTTTCTTTGATTGTAATCATTTTTATATACTTTTTAATAAACAAAAAATCAATAAAAATTCAAAAAAAGCCATAAAAATACAAAAATATTTTAGGAAATTCTTTTATAATATTTTAGATGTTTCAGAAATTATTTTACATTTTTCCCTTTTATTTTTCTATTTTCCTTAATTTTTAATTCATTTAATAATACAAAAATCAAATTAAATTCATAGAAAATTAAAGAAAAGTAAAAAAAAAAAATCTTTTTCTAGAAATTCATTTTAATAGTTTAAGATTTTTAGAAAATTGTTTCACGTTTGAATGATCATTTTTCAAATAAAGTTACGTTTTATTTTGAACGTTACGTTTTAAATAATCGCGTTTGGATTTCCGTTTTTACATTTTTCACTTTAGGGCATTCCTAGCTTGTACAATTTGCATATTTTGTGTTTAATTGTTATAACTTGAATTTCTTGATCACTATTTTCACTTTCACCACTTTTCAATACACGATTTGCATGAATCAATATTTTTTGATTCCATTCACCTTCGTACGGATACGACTCGGGTGATCCGTATTTCTTGCGAATCTCCTCGATACTATACTACTATATTATATAATTGATTTTGAGTTAATCAATTTTTGGCGCCGCTGCTAGGGAAGGTTGAAGTGAGTTTTTGAATATTCGTTTTGAAAAATCATGTTTTGATAAGCCTTCCTCTATCTTGTATATATTTTCTATAAAAATATAAAAATTAAAAATTCCAAAACACTTTTCCTAAAGTGTTTACAAAAATACAAAAATTAAGTTACAGCCTCGACTCTCCCGTGGAAGGGAGGGCGTTGTAAACCAAATAAGCCTTACAACATAAGAAAAACGTGAAATTAGTTGTTTATCGGATTACTTCAAATTCTACAACCTATTAAGCGAGAAATACAGAAGCTAAGACATTAAATTGCTAGCTGAAGAGAGAAACACTCTTCTTTCCCGTCCCGTCGCGAGTGGTTTTGAAGGAAACGGTTTTCGATTAACGTAACATTTTAAAAAAGAAAAAAACAAAATAAATAAAAAAATTTGAGATTTGTTTAAATAAAAAAAATAAAATAAAATGATTTTCCTTTTTCTTTTCTTCTTATTTTTCTTTTTAATTTTGCTTTTCATGTATGCACACCCATTCTTCTTTTGAGAGTCTTATATCACCTTTGTCAAATCCCGAGAGGGTAATTCGACACACACACAGTGTCCATTTCCCTAACGTTGTGGAAATGGATCCAAATAATCAACACCCTCCGATGGGTGGAGATGATCACCAACACATGCCAGCTCCCGATCTCCGAACGATGGAGGAGCTATGCCAACCCACAATGCATGGTAGAGGTGGCCCGATTGCCCCTCTAAATATTGAGGCTACGGATTTTGGACTAAAGCATCATATGATACAACAAGTCCAAAATTCATGCCAATTTCACGGATTACCAGGTGACGATGCAAACAAGCATCTCGACAAATTTTTAACCGTCACCCAAAATATGAAACAAAATGGGGTCTCCGATGACGCCCTCTGTCTTTCTCTCTTCCCCTATTCTCTAACGCATCATGCCACCGCTTGGTTTGATCGTCTTCCCAGGAACTCGATCCATACTTTCAATGAAATGGTATCAAAGTTCTTGGCGAAATATTTTCCACGATCGATGGTGACGAAGTTGAGAAATGATATTAGCAATTTTTGACAACTTCCCGATGAGTCTTTATTCGAGGCTTGGGAACGTTATAAGCTTGCCATTGATCGTTGTCCAAACCATAATATGCTTCTCGTTACGATCATTGATACGTTTTACAATGGTTTAACTCTACGACATCGGGACACGATCAATGCTGCAGCTGGTGGTACTTTCATGAAACGTCCTCCTGAGGATTGTTACGAGCTAATCGAGAATATGACGGCCCATTACAACTATTGGGATTCCTCAGCCGAGAGGAATGAGCCAATAAGATCGACTGCGACTGAAAACTCTTCTCCTTCTTATAATCCTGAGTTAGCCGCCATGAATAAAAATCTTGATGATTTGTCTACGGCAATGTTGAGAATGTATCAAATGATTCAGAATCAAGTTAAGAATCCGCAAGTCAATATGGTTAATACCGGTTATGAGACTTGTGGTGGACCACATTCATATCTTCAGTGCCCAGCCTCCAGTGGCTTTACTCAAGAGAACGTGTATGCTGCAAACATGGGTGGCAACGGTTACCCACAACCTCAAGGAGACCGTAATCTCCTCAGCTACCGTTCCGGAAATTATCTTCGACCACCCGGTTTTAATCAACCAAATCAAGTGAATCAAAACAATAATGTGCAAAACCGTAATCATCAATTTAATCTCAATCAAAATCAAAACCGGGGAAATAATGGTTTTCAAGGAAAAAAGAAAAATTTTCATCAGAATCAAAATCGGGGAAATTACAACCAAGGCCCGCCTCAAAGGAATAATTTTCAAAATAATGGGAATTTTCAAAATAATCTGGAAATCAAAATCAGGGTTTTAATCAAAACAACCGAGAGCAAAACTTTCAAAATCAAAATCAGAATGTGGTTCAAAATCCGTCGCCCTCGGATGAGATTCTTAAGCAGATCATGAAAAACCAAGAGTTAATGGCTAAGGAAATTCTTGAACTTAACAAGCGTTTAAATGATCGACCCTCGGGCTCTGGAACTCTTCCAAGCAACACGATCGCTAACCCGAGAGGCGATGCAAAGGCAATCACAACAAGGAGCGGTGTTTCTTATGATGGACCAACGGCTCCGACTGCCTCTTCTTCTCTTCCTCCTAAGGTAGTCGTCCGTGAACCCGAGGTGACAATGGATACGGAAATTCCTATTAATAATGGAAGGACCGAAGACATCCAACCTCCGGTGGTCCCAACGTCTAAAGGAAAAGAAAAAGTTGTTAATGAAACTAAAAAAGAAATTCCCGTTAAAACGAAATTGCCTTATCCGTCACGCTTAAATGAACAAAAGCACCGCAAGAAAGATAAAAACCAAATGGAAAAGTTTTATCAGATTTTTCAAGAATTACACTTTGATATAAGTCTCGCGGATGATATACTTTTGATGCCTAAATTTGCTTCGATGCTAAAAGGTCTTTTGAATAATAAGGAAAAGTTGTTTGAAATGTCTAAGACTCAAATGAATGAGAATTGCTCAGCGGTTCTTCTTAAAAAGCTACCCGAAAAGCTTGAAGACCCTGGCAAGTTTCTTATTCCATGCAATTTTCCGGGTATAGTTCAATGCTTCGCCTTGGCCGATCTTGGTGCTTGCATTAACCTAATGCCATTATCAATTTGGAAAAAGTTGTCTCTTCCTAACTTGACACCGACGCTTATGACCCTCGAGCTTGCCGACCGATCTACGTCTCGTCCAATTGGTATAGCCGAGGATATTTTTGTCAATGTTGGGAAATTCAATTTCCCTGCAGATTTTGTGGTTGTTGATTTCGATGCTGATCCACGGGTTCCTCTCATTCTCGGGAGAGGATTCCTACGGACCGGCCGTGCTTTAATTGATGTATACAACGAGGAGATTACTTTACGTGTTGGAAATGAAGCCGTTACTTTTAACCTTGATCAAACCGCGAGATACTCCTCCGATTACGATGTGGCTTCCGTCAACCGAATCGATGTTATTGATGAAGCTACGGAGGAGTATTCTCAAGAACTTCTTGGTTTTACCGACAATGCTTCGAGTGGTAATCCCACTCCTTCTTTTGAACCGATCGTCTCTGATTCTTCCCCTTCCCGCACTCCGTTTGAGGGAAGTGATCTCGCTTGGGAAGAAATCAAAGCTTGTCTTTCAAATGATTCAGTTTCACCGGAAATTGATAATTCTGACTTTGATCCGGAGGGGGACATTTTATTAATTGAGAAACTTTTAAATGAAAACCCGATTGTTTCTTCCCCTCCGATGGACTTAAAAATTGCAGACGTAAAAGAAGTAAAGCCGTCTATTGAGAATCCTCCGGAGCTCAAGCTCAAGGATTTGCCTCCTCATCTCGAATACGCATATTTGGAAATTAATAATAAATTGCCCGTAATAATCTCAAAAGACTTAAAAGATGAGGAGAAGACCCGACTCTTAGATGTGCTTAAGAAGCACAAAAGTGCTATTGCTTGGCAAATCTCCGACATTAAGGGACTCGACCATCGATTTTACACTCATAAGATTCTACTTGAAGATAATCACAAAGCTTTAGTCCAACAACAACGACGGGTTAACCCACAAATCCACGAAGTGATCAAAAAGGAAGTTATAAAACTCCTTGACGCTGGAATGATTTATCCGATCTCGGATAGTTCATGGGTTAGCCCAGTTCATTGTGTTCCAAAGAAGGGCGGAATCACTGTTGTGAAAAACGAAGATAATGAGCTTATACCTACTAGACTTGTGACCGAATGGAGAGTTTGTATCCAAATGCTTGAACGATTAGCAGGAAATGAGTTTTATTGTTTTCTCGATGGCTTTTCTATGTACTTTCAAATTCCCATTGATCCCCAGGATCAAGAAAAGACCACTTTTACTTGCCCGTATGGAACGTTTACCTATCGTAGAATGCCCTTTGGCCTATGTAATGCTCCAGGCACGTTTCAGCGGTGCATGATGGCCATTTTCTCCGATATGATTGAAAAAACCATGGAAGTGTTCATGGATGATTTCTCCGTCTATGGAAATTCTTTCTACTCTTACCTCTCCTATTTAGAGAATATGCTAATTCGGTGTGAAAACACTAACTTGGTTCTAAATTGGGAGAAGTGCCACTTCATGGTTAAAGAGGGCATAGTCCTCGGCCATAAAATCTCTAAATCTGGGATTGAGGTAGATCGTGCCAAAGTTGATGTTATTGCTAAGCTACTTCATCCTACGACCGTCAAAGGAATCCGAAGTTTCCTTGGTCATGCTGGCTTTTACTGACATTTTATACAAGACTTCTCCGAAATAGCCCGGCCTCTGACTCACCTTTTAGAAAAGGATGCTCCGTTTAACTTCACAAATGAATGCATCGATGCATTTAATTTCTTGAAGAAGAAGTTAATGGAGGCACCAATCTTAGTTGCCCCCGATTGGAACTTACCATTTGAGCTAATGTGCGATGCTAGAGATTATGTCATTGGTGCAGTTCTGGGGCAACGTAAGAATAAGTATTTTCAACGGATACAATATGCAAGTAAGACAATGAATGACGCTCAACATCACTACACGACTACCGAAAAAGAGATGTTAGCGATTGTGATGAGGCAAAAAATTATCCGTTTTAAGGGGGTCATTTAAGCCTGGAATTGAATTTATTTGATCAAATACTGCCCTAAATCGTTCCTCTTGTGATTTTAAGTGCTTTTGGAGTGGATTATGGAAAAGGAAGCATTTTGGACGTTTTTGGAGCATAAAAGTGAAGAAAACGGCAAAGTCTTAATTTTCCTTGCTGGGAACAGTACCTGACGGCATCACAAGCTTCTTCATGACGGCGTCAAGAGTAATACAAGAGGTGGAAGTTGATAAAGTCCGTGACGGTCCAGAAAGTTTTGTGCATTGGAGATGACGGCGTCACCCAAGGCCGTCACATGTAAAATTAAAGAGTGATGGCCTAGAAAATTTCCTGAAGGCGTCACGTAGGCCGTCACATATTAACTTGTCAAAACTTGCGCGCGAAGTAGCTGATATTGTTTTGGTCATAACTTTTACATACGAACTCGGATTGAGGTGATTCAAAAGCCCACGCGAAGAGGACGAAGAGATCTACAATTTGGTGAAGAAAAGTTTTTCATGACGCTGTCACGATTGGTCTGACGCCATCATGATCGGGCCAACAGAAAATCAGTCTATAAATATAACATCATAACTTCACTTTTTATAAGCCCTAAACCTTAAGGTCGATTCCTGGTTTAGGTAGGTGTTTTTACAGCAACTTAGAGGATTTTAATCACTCCATAAACATCATGTATTAGTTTGTTGTTTCTATCTTAATCATGTTTTCCATTATCATTGTTGCTTGCTTTTCTTTGATGATGTTTTGCTAATTCACCTTGTGTCTACTTATGTTTATGTAAAACTTGTATATAATTTATTAGATCTTATTGATTCCTTGTTGATGTTTGTATCTATCTTCATCAATTAGGGTGTGACACTTCGATAGGTCTAGTTGATTTAGCTTATAATTTTTGATTCCTATTGTCTCTTGTTTGGTTGATTGTATTCGATGTTAGGCTTAAGAAAACTGGCACTCTTCCAATGGTGACATGCTTGAACGTCTTAAGAAACATGAACCAATGCGTACTAGATTATTATGGTTGTATTTAATGCATGAGCGAATTCTAATGAACCCATGTTAGGAGCTTCTTGCAGGCTCGACATAGGAGTGAAGTAGGAACTTATAGAGTTGGGGAAGTACGTACGCCACCCCACGAATGGTATTAAGGAATACAACCCGTCAATTAAAACAAGGTGTGACAATTCAATAGGTAGAATTGGATAGCTATCAAGGAGTAACATATCATAGGTAGACATGCTTCACTTATCTTGTAGAACCTTAGTTTATTTTTCTTGCACATTAATTTGATTAGCAGCTTTTGGGTTAGTTGATTAGCAACTAATTCTGCCCCTCTTTCCAATACCCGAGATTTTTACTTGCTTTGCATAAAATATAGAAATACAAAAAGAATCATCCTTCACCTTTAGACCTAGTTAGATTAATTTCAATCCTAACGACACTATTCCTGAGTTGAACGATCAATCCCCCGATACTTGTCACTATACTATACTACAACGATCAGGTACACTGCCTGGTGGGGGTTGTAAGCTTCTCGAGATCCCTCGAGAGGTAAAGCCTGGTGCAATTCCCATGCATCAAGTTTTTGGTGCCGCAGCCCGAGGAATAGTTATTGTTTAGGTTGAATTTGATTTTTATTAGGTCTACTCATTAGATTCCTATCAAGTGAGATTTTTTCTTTTTATTTTGTAGCTTTCTCGTAGTCTATCTTTTCTTTGTGATTTTGTTTGTAATTTGCTTCAAATGGATTTTACACTTAGACTTCTAAGATTGCAAGATAAGGTTGAGTGGCTAGAACACCAAAGAGTTCAAAATGCCTCATTTAGAGACACCTATGAATCATATGAGCCTTCACCTAGGATAGATTCTTATGAATAACCTCCATGTTTAAGATCTAGTTTTAGTGAGGCCAATAGGAAAAGCGACCTAGTTTGCCAAGGAATTGTGGATAGAGCTATAGCAATAAACCATAAGTTGGATGAAGCGATAGGTTTGCTTTTATCACTAACTAAGAAAACAATTGAGGAGGATTTAGCCGAGCATGATCTCATTGATAAAAAAGACCTAGGTTTTATGACCAATGACTTTGAATCTCGAGGAACACATGATGAATCCTTTAGGCAAATTGAATATAAGATTATTGAGGATGATCCTTATGATTCGGACATAGAAGTTGAGATGCCTAGAGAAGCACGTGAGATACTTAGGAGAATGCTTAGGATAGATTATACCAAAACACATGATGATGATATAGGTGATCTTGACACATTGAATGATGAGGTCAATAACATAAGCCCACAAAATACTCAACCGTCATTTGAGGCACACACACCACCCGTGACTTACCCGGAAGAAGTAGAAGAAACTTTAGGAATTCCGGTGGAGGTAGAACCCTTGGACCAGGAACCACTTGAGGATATATGTTTGAATACTTGTAGTGATAACCTTACTCCTAGTTCTAGGGAATTTCCTAGTGTTGATGAACCGGAACCTCAATCTTTACACACCTTTCCATCCTTAGATATATTTCTAGGAGACAAAAGAGGAACCGAACCACCCATCAACCAGTATTATCCGGGTAGATTTAGGATGAAGGAAGCCATTCACTCACCCCCTTCACCTCACGTGGCATATTTCCACCCTAAGGGTGTGTATCGCTACTTCCACCCGCACTTAATTCAAAGTGTAGGGAAAACCTCCCCTATGTCCGTTAAATAAGGGTTGAGTCAGGCTCGTGAATCGAACAAAAACAAGTGCTTATTGGGAGGCAACCCAAGCTTTATTTGTTTGTTTGTTTGTTTGTTGGTTTGATTTTATTTGTTTCCGTATGCATGTTTTATTTTTGTTGTTTGTGGCTCATGTTTCAAAGTAAATTGTGAAAATGCTTTATTTTGTTTTTAACTTCGTCTTAATTGCATATAAAGGTATTTTGCAAAAGATAAGTGTAAGGGAGACCCAAGTTTGTTTATAAGAACGAAATTGAGCATGATCCACAACAATATTAAATGAACATGTATATTAGTATTTGTTAGAGTCAAATGCTTGTATCGAGTCATACTGATGTTTTGCAGGATTTTCCAGGAAGTAGGACATAAGTTTTTCCAGAAATTTTCTGGAAACTTAACGTAAAGATTTCTGCATGTCACTTCTGACGGCGCCAGGAATTAATTCCTGACGGCGTCGTGTGTAAAATTCTGAAAATTTTGCGAGTTTTGTTTTTCTAACGGAGTCTTAAAGTTTTTGTTGATTCTTTAGTTTTATAAACTCTAGGAAATCTGCAAACATTCATTCCACAAGCATTATATCTTTAATTGTTTTGTTTTTATTCCTAAGTCTGGAATTACATCTAGTTGTGAGTTTTCTTTGTTCGGATTGATGCTTTGGGTTTTTGTGATTGTTTTCTCAGGTTTAACAGGTTATATATGACAAGAAGACGATTTATTTTTCTGGAAGGGAAGCTTTGATTGTTCGTTTTCTTAGAGGAAGATCTAACCTTGATACCGCACTATCCACACCAAGCGAATCAGGGGAGTATTTGATTTCATTCTTTTACCTATTTCACTTTTACATTCTTTAATTGAACATTGGGGACAATGTTCATCCTAAGTGTAAGGGGAGGGTAAATGATGATACCTTATAGGATACACTTGCACTTGAGTTTGTTTGTTTGATGGTAGGTGTGTAATAAAACTATAAGAAATACTTGTTAGTGTAATTTTAGCGCCAAATTTAATTTTTTTTTCAACATTTAGGAGTGAAACTTTAGCCTTAGCAAGCGTCTCATGGATAGGAGTCGTATGACTAGCACAAAACCGTACTATTCAGAAAAATTTTCCAACCAAATATGTGAGGTTCGCCTTTAGATTTGATAGTAAAAGCATTCACCTTTAGTGCTTATGAGTGTACAGGTAGCATTTAGATTCTAGAACTTGCGTTAGTGATGCATCACGAGACCGCTAGTGAGACTACATTCGTGTAGTAGGATTTACTACATGATAAGAGGCATTAGGATCACCCTTGTGTTAAACCCGTATCATAATTACTTGACCATTTAAGTCATATTACTTGGCTAGTTAAGTCAACTATTTTTTCCCACACCTTAGCGTTGTACTCATTTTTAGTACACGAAACCCCTAGTACACCCCTCCGAGCCTATCTTTTCGTTTCTAACTTTAAGCATCTTACTAAAGGAAGAATTTGCTACAACCCACTTAAATGTACACCCAAATTTCCTTACCCTTCCGTGTATGCACTCATCTTTAGTGCATTATTGTTATTTGTTTAAACCCTTAGTTAATTATCTAATTGATTACATGGTTGCTAAGTCGAGTCATATCCTTGTACATATTGTTTTGGGACGATTGGGACTCATGAGTAAAGTCATTGTGTTGTGGAGTAATGGGGAAGAACATCATATTATTACCCCCATATGTGCGTTAATATTAAAAGTACTCCAAGTGTTTTGATTATCTTAATTCGAGTCATTAGATTAGTTTGTTGTAAAGTATGTAAAAATTCAAGTGTAAGGGGAATGTTCATTCCCTATGATGTATTGTTTTGGATGGTAGGGTAAGAGTGTATGCAAAAAAAAAAAAAAAAAAAAAAAAAAAAAAAAAAGAAAAAAAAAAAAAAAAATACGGACTACCATCACGTTTCATTCTATGTTTGTTTTATGTTTTTTTGTTATTTTTGATTTATTAGCTTAAGTCGAGTCTAGTCTTGGCTTAGCAATGCCATATTGTACATATAATTAACCAAGATGATTAACTCGCCACCAGTAAAGATTGCCTATATCCAACAAAACCGTGTTTTCCATATCCCTACACCTAATGTTATAACCCTTTAAAAGACCTCTTTGATAGTTTATCCTAGGTGCTTACGCCATGTGGTGGAGGTTTGATCCTTTCTCAAGCCTATGGTAATCTATTTTGTTATGACAGGTAGTGAGAGATGTTTTCCATTTCCATATTGTGATATATACTTTATTACACCCGAGAGATGTGAGTATCTAAACACTATTTGTGAGGTGCTAGTGTATGACCTCCGTGCTTGTCTTTGGTCTTTAGTGGAATGATTATTTGTTGTAATCACTTTTATATTAGTGTTAAATGACCCCTAACTTGTATTTTGATTATAATAAAAGCGCATTTGCTTGAGGACAAGCAAATCTCAAGTGTAAGGGTATATGACGAGGCGAAAAATGATTCGTTTTTAGGGGGTCATTTAAGCCCGGAATTGAATTTATTTGATCAAATATTGCCCTAAATCGTTCCTTTTGTGATTTTAGGTACTTTTGGAGTGGATTCTAGAAAAGGAAGCATTTTAGACGTTTTTGGAGCATAAAAGTGAAGAAAACGGAAAAGTCTTAATTTTCCTTGCTGGGAACAGTACCTGCCGGCGTCACAAGCTTCTTCATGACGGCGTCAAGAGTAATACAAGAGGTGGAAGTGGATAAAGTCAATGACGGTCCAGAAAGTTTTGTGCATTGGAGATGACGGCGTCACCCAAGGCCATCACATGTAAAATTAAAGAGTGATGGCCTAGAAAATTTCCTGAAGGCGTCACGTAGGCAGTCACGTATTAACTTGTCAAAACTTGCGCGCGAAGTAGCTGATATTGTTCTGGTCATAACTTTTGCATACGAACTCGGATTGAGGTGATTCAAAAGCCCATGCGAAGAGGACGAAGAGATCTACAATTTGGTGAAGAAAAGTTGGTTGTGACGCCGTCAAGATTGGTCTGACGCCATAATGATCAGACCGACAGAAAATCAGCCTATAAATATAACATCATAACTTCACTTTTTGTAAGCCCTAAACCCTAAGGTCGATTCCTGGGTTTAGGTAGGTGTTTTTCCAGCAACTTAGAGGGTTTCAATCACTCCATAAACATCATGTATTGGTTTGTTTATTCTATCTTAGTTATGTTTTCCATTATCATTGTTGCTTGCTTTTCTTTGATGATGTTTTGCTAATTCACCTTGTGTCTACTTATGTTTATGTGAAACTTGTATATAATTTATTAGATCTTATTGATTCCTTGTTGATGTTTGTGTCTATCTTCATCAATTAGGGTGTGACACTTCGATAGGTCTAGTTGATTTAGCTTATAATTCTTGATTCTTATTGTCTCTTGTTTGGTTGATTGTATTCGATGTTAGGCTTAAGAAAACTGGCACTCTTCCAATGGTGACATGCTTGAACGTCTTAAGAAACATGAACCAATGCGTACTAGATTATTATGGTTGTATTTAATGCATGAGCGAATTCTAATGATCCCATGTTAGGAGCTTCTTGCAGGCTCGACATAGGAGTGAAGTAGGAGCTTATAGAGTTGGGGAAGTACGTACGCCACCCCACGAATGGTATTAAGGAATACAAACCGTCAATTAAAATAAGGTGTGACAATTCAATAGGTAGAATTGGATAGCTAGCAAGGAGTAACATATCATAGGTAGACATGCTTCACTTATCTTGTAGAACCTTAGTTTATTTTTCTTGCACATTAATTTGATTAGTAGCTTTTGGGTTAGTTGATTAGCAACTAATTCCGCCCCTCCTTCCAATACCCGAGATTTTTACTTGATTTGCATAAAATGTAAAAATACAAAAAGAATCATCCTTCACCTTTAGACCTAGTTAGATTAATTTCAATCCTAACGACACTATTCCTGAGTTGAATGATCAATCCCCCGGTACTTGTCACTATACTATACTACAACGATCAGGTACACTGCCTGGTGGGGGTTGTAAGCTTCTCGAGATCCCTCGAGAGGTAAAGCCTAGTGCAATTCCCACGCATCAGGTTATCTATGCTTTTGAGAATTTTAGACCGTACTTGCTTTTAAAGAAATGCATAGTGTATACGGATCATTCAGCCCTAAAATACTTAATGGCAAAGCAAGATGCTAAGCCACGCTTAATGCGGTGGGTTCTTCTACTCCAAGAATTTGATGTTGAAATTCGAGACAAAAAAGGAGCTGAGAACCTTGCTGTTGATCACCCTTCATGACTTGAGAACCCCCATCAAAGTGCTCTCGAGAATAAGGAAATTACCGAAACATTTCCTCTCGAGACACTTGGGAGTGTGACTAAAATTGAAAAAAGTACCCCATGGTTCGCCGATTTTGCGAATTACCTTGCGGGGAATTTCATTAGGAAAGGGATGTCGTCCCAACAAAAGAAGAAATTCTTCAAAGATGTCCAACATTACTTTTGGGACGACCCCTATTTGTTCAAAGTCTGTGCGGATCAAGTGATCCGGCGGTGTGTTCACGGTACGGAAGCCGTTGAAATTCTTAGGGCATGCCATAGTGGACCCACGGGGGGACATCATGGTGCCAACTTCACCGCAAAGAATGTGTTTGATTCCGGCTTCTATTGGCCGACGATTTATTGGGATGCCCATGAATTGGTGAAATCATGTGATTCTTGCCAACGTCAAGGGAAAATTTCTCAAAAAGATGAAATGCCACAAAATGCTATTCAAGTGTGTGAAATTTTTGACGTTTGGGGCATCGATTTCACGGGGCCATTCCCGTCATCAAGAGGAAATAAGTATATTCTCATGGCCGTCGATTATTTTTCCAAATGGGTTGAAGCGAAGGCGCTCCCTACTAATGATCCCCGAGTAGTTGTCAAATTCTTGAAAAGTCTCTTTGCCCGATTTGGTGCACCTCGAGCCATCATAAGTGATCGTGGGACCCATTTTTGTAATGATCAATTTGCCAAAGTAATGCTTAAATATGGTGTCACACATCGTCTTTCTACGGCTTATCAACCACAAACTAGTGGTCAAGTGGAGGTGTCCAATCGTGGCCTTAAAAGGATATTAGAAAGGACCGTAGGACAGCACCGTGCCTCATGGGCCGATAAACTAGATGATGCTTTATGGGCTCTCCGGACCGCTTACAAAACACCCATTGGGTGTACTCCTTATAAGCTAGTTTACGGGAAGGCTTGTCATTTGCCCCTAGAACTTGAGCACAAGGCCTACTGGGCCTTAAAACATGCCAATTTTGACTTGAAAACCGCGGGTGATCACCGAAAAGTTCAATTGAATGAATTAGTCAAACTTCGTGATCAAGCTTACGAGAATTCTTTGATTTATAAAGAGAAAACAAAAAGACTTCATGATGCCAAGATCAAAGACCGCGTTTTCAACGTTGGTGATCAAGTGCTTCTTTTTAACTCACGTTAGAAGATTTTCTCGGGTAAGCTTAAAACCCGTTGGTCTGGACCATTCACCATAACACAAGTATTCCCTTATGGTACCATTGAGTTAGCGCAACCCGATGGTCCCAACTTTAAGGTGAATGGTCACCGTTTAAAACATTACTTTGGAGGGGATGTACGAACCATGGTAGTCCCGGATCTCCAAACTTTCCCCAAGGACGATAGAATTCGGGGATCGAGTCAAGCTACGTAACTCGGTAATAAAAAACAAAGCGCTTCGTGGGTGGCAACCCATGCTTATCCAATTTCATCTTCTTATTTTTCTTATTTCTAACAAATAACGTGAGGAGGGGGTGCCTCTTCTACTCTTTTGTTCCGTGGTTGTTTATGATGTTTGTTTAGGATGGTCCGCGATTTATGATGACTCTTGTGCTCATCATCATGTTCTTCCTCCACTCGAGTTTCATTCATCGATGCTTTTGGAAATCCTATATCCGTTAATCTTATCGACTAACGTTTTCTTTGGCATAATTAATAAACGGCCCTAGAATTTTGTTAGGATTTTAACCCACAAAACATTGAGGACAATGTTCAACTCTAGTCTGGGGGAGGTGAATCTTCGATTCGATTTGACCTTGCATTTTTCACCATGTCGTATACTCTTGCAACTCCGTTTTTCCACCAAAAATAAAACATTGAAAAAATTGAAAATTTCAAAAATTTTGAAGAAAAATCAATGAAAAAGTCATGAAAAAGCACACAAAAATGAGAAAAAGTGAAAAAATTGTGCAAAAATATAATAAAGTTTGAATAAGTGTTTTGACACCTTGTTGACTTTCTTGCTGGCGAGAGTAGGAATAAATATTTTGACTTGACCGGGCGTGTTGAGTCCTAGCTTGTTCCATTAACCAATGATATCACATAAGCTTGTGCTAGTTTTGTACACCAGGAGCTATAAAATGTGAATTCTTTCTTAAGAATGTGCAGGTTCCCGTACTTGACTTTATACATGCGCAGCTTAAAAGCTTCCGCTAGTCTTTTACATAAGGAGCTAGAAAACACGAATTCTTCTTCTAGAATTTGCAAGTTTCCGTAACTGACTTTATATATGCGTGGCTGATTATCGGCTAAGTATTCGCTGGTTTCATTATTTGAGATCTTAAATTGCGAAGAGCGAGAAATGATAGAGTTTATTTAGAAGTGAGATGCTAAACGTGGAGTAGTTGGTTCTTTTTAGAGCTCATGGAAGGTACTTGTGGCTTTTTACTCCCATAAAATACGTCATCGATATATAATAGATGTTCTAGGTTAATTAGTGGTATTTAGGGTTGGATAATATTTAGTTCTTTATTTTCTTAAGAGAATCTTTGCTTTAGAAGTTGGGTACATATCAAGGAGCATCAAAAATAAGAGCAAAAATGAGAAAAATCAAAAGTCAAAAGTTGATTATGTATGTGGTTTTGGAGCTACCCGATAAGCTTCCATTGATGTTATGAGAAAAAGTAAAGAAAGAAAAGTATGAGAAAAGTGAAAAATGAAAAAGTAAAAGTTGAAAGTTATGATGAATAAGAGCTTGAATGTAAATAAGTTGTTGGCGCGTGAGGTGCATGTGAATGATTCTGAATTGGACACATGAGGTGCACGTGTAGTACTCCGCAACTTATATATGATATTGTAAGTACCCAAAATTCCTTGATGTGGACCGAATTTCTATTGCAGTGGTTCTTGAGAGAAAATAGAAAACTACTTATCGTTTAAACTTGGTATCACTATCGGACTAAAAAATTTTGAATCGAGAAAATATGAAGCAATTCATTTCTCAACAAAAGTAAAATATTGAGATACAAAAACTTAGGACATGGGAGTAGGAAGTTTCCACAAGTAACTATTATGAGTAGTGTTAGCATCTAACTTGTAGATAAGTTGTGATCTCGTTTGTACGCTTAGTTTGGGAGCTTGTGAAAAATCAAGGATGACGATTTTTATCCGTATGGTCATTTCTCCATGAGAAGTGTTTCTACTCGTTGACCCTAAAAATTATTGCAAAATAATGAAAGTTCAACAAACCGTCACAAGAATGAAGTATGAAAAGTCCAAAAATGGAAGTGAAAGTAGAATAAAGGAAAAATTTTGGAAAACAGAGCGTTTGCGGGAATAAATGATTTTATTACTTCTTTTGAACCTCCTTGCTACTTTACAAAGTCAGTAGGAAGACTTATGAAATTATTTATCCCAAAAGCGTGGATTGATCACATTGCGTGAGGATACGACAATACCTTAGTCCGGGGGATTTTGGTGAGTGTTTATTCACTCACCTTTTCTGAGCTAAAATAGGACTTAATAATTCAAAAACTAACCAAAAACGCCAAAGAAAACATGTTTTTGTGATTTTGAATGTGCAGGTACGGATATATCGTAAAAAGATGAAAAACAAACAAAAACCCGGCAAAAACGAGCACGAGAGTAGAAAGAGTCAGAAAGTCAATGCTGGAAATCATGTTGAGCTTAAAAAGACAAATAGAGTCCTTCAAGTTTGAGAAATGCACAAGAAGGATCCTTGTTATGGAAGTTTGAAGGAATGTCAGAAATAGTCCTTGCACTTTGGAAGTTATCACATTTGGTCCCTCAACTGATTTATTTGAAGAAAATTCAAACATCATCCTTCATGTATTCAAGATTGGCAGAACAAGTCCTTGAATTATACTTTGACAGTTGACAGAAACAACCCTTGGTTTTTCAAGCAAATTACACAATTGGTCCTTGATAAGAATTACAAGTGTTATAAAATAAAGCCTGGTCCAATCATTTTAAAGTCTAATTAATAACATCAAAGCCCAGACCAAACAGCATAGGCCCATACCCGATCCACCCTTAGTCAAATACCCACACCTAGGGTCAATGGTCAAAGACACGGTCAAAATATTAATAAAAACCTACACCCGCCCTTTTACCCCCAAATATCACCAAACCCAAAACCTCACTATGCCACATGAACCCTAATTCATCATTTGGTTCAATTGGCTCAAGCCATCATAATTAACCAATTATTTCTGATCATTTGAGCTTCTAGAAGCACACCTCACGTGATAGAGCATGTGTCAGAGATAATATGAGATGCTAGGGGGACACTTGGCAGGAAGAGATTGGTAGGAACGCGTCATACAAGCATTGGATTCGCCTTCTAGAAGTATGTCATCACATGTCAGAGAGTGTGCATATATTGAGACTGATGGCAGTATATCATTGGTCAAGCCACATCGATTTTAGTGATCCAAGGGTTGTGGATTGAGAGAAGAAACACAATTTTGATCTAATGGTGATAAGATGATGAGAGAAAGCACAAGTGCACCAGGATCGCTAGCATGGCACTTGAAGACCCCAAGTCCTACCCTCTCCTATATATACTGCCTCATTTTTAGCTCATGGTGTGTAGTTTTTAGAGTAGAGAAATGCTGTCAAATTGTTTTTAGAATTAGTTTTTACTTAAATTCTGTTTTTTTGTAATTGTAACTCATTTTTCAATAAAAGTTTAGTTCATGTTCCTTTAATTCTGTTTCAATATTATAATCTGTTTACTGTCTAGCTTATTATTAAGTTGTTTATCTTAATCTCTCATTCGACAAGTTTACTTTAAAGTTTATCTGTTTTAGCTTTTACATTTTTAGTAGTTATATCAGATACAAGTTAACTTTTCATAAAAATCTAAAAAATAAAAAATAACAAAAATTATTAAAAAAAAAATATATAGGTAGAATCTTTCTTAGCTTGCATCCAAGCTATATTTGAATTCTGAAACAGTCATTGAAGCTCTGTAGCTTAAGTGAATGTGAGTTGTAGTGTATTAACTGAGTATTGCCAAAGATCTCACAAAAGTCAGTCAATAAAAGTCAAAGGGAATTGAATAATTGGGATTTGTGGTGAATTGGATAAGTTGGGACAGATTGGGAAGGTCCCCGCCTATCATAAAGATAGGCAAGCATAGTGATCCACCTCTGTATAATCTGAGTTAGATTGGTGTAATTTGTAGAATTACTGTTTCATTGATTGTAGTTGCTGAGTAGTAGTTATAATTGATGTAGTTAAGTTTGTTGATCATTGATATAATCTTTTTTAGCTTGTATCTATGGTTATAAGCTATAATTGAGCATCTGTCATAATTTTGGAATTGTGTTTTAGCATAGCTGATTGATTTAGTTGCTATTGGTTGTTTTTTTGCTGTTATATAGTAATTTAGAGTTGAGTTAGATTGGATTAGTGATAACTGGTGATCTAATTGGAGGTATTGTAGTGATATTGTTTGACATAGGAGTGTTTGGAATATCTGATTACTGAACTTAGTTGATATAGTTTAACTAATTTTTCTTCATCATTAGTTCTATTAGGTTAGTAATATACATAGTTTTGCATAAAATCAGTAAGTAGTTTGATAAAAGTCAAAGTTAGAAGAAAATTGCATACACAGTTAGTATTTAGTGTTAATCTGTTAGTTAAATATAGCTTATAGTTCCATAATAGTTAGAGATAGCTTAAACTTGAGTAATTGTAGCTTATTATAACAGATAAATAGTTGATTAAGCTGATTAAATTGGATTTGGTCAAGTTTAGATTGTAGTTTAATAAGTCAACTATTCTACCATTTTAAGTTTCATTAGCTGCTGATCTTAACTGAATTCAGAGTAGTATATAGTTGTTTTTGGTTAGGTAATTGGGTGATATAGTCTCTCGGTTGCACAATTAAGCTTTTGCCCCCACAAACTTGTGTGTTTGAGCTTTTTCAGAGTGTTAATTGCCTTTGCTTGTTGATGCATTTGAGACAGAAAAGCTGCTTTACATTTTAGGCCTGCTAGTGCATTAATAAGCTTGTACTTGTGTTAATCTGGAATTTCTGAGTTTTTTTGTAGTTAAACTAGTGTTGTGCTTGGTCTATTTCATCTGGCTTCATCTGCTTATTAGTGTGCTTAATCATTAGCTTTGGTTACTGCTTATTGAGATAATCTGAGGCTTTCTGTGATATTACTTGATCATATTTGGCATTTCTGAGCTTTTATAAGCATAATAAATTTGAGTTTTAAGTTTCATTCAGTTTTGTCACAAGTGCTTATAAATACGCACTTGTGATAAGCTGATTTAGCCAGAATAAGCACTTAATCAGTTCATTTTTGTTTCAAAATTTTTCTCTGAGTTAATTTTTATATTTTTGATTTTTTGGTAATTTTTCAGATTTTTCCAAGTTGATTTGATATTTTTCTTACTTTTTCTTTGGTTGTAATCATTTTTATATACTTTTTAATAAACAAAAAATCAGTAAAAATTCAAAAAAAGCCACAAAAATACAAAAATATTTTAGGAAATTCTTTTATAATATTCTAGATTTTTCGGAAATTATTTTACATTTTTCCCTTTTATTTTTCTATTTTCCTTAATTTTTAATTCATTTAATAATACAAAAATCAAATTAAATTCATAGAAAATAAAAAAAAAAGTCAAAAAAATAATTTTCTGTTTCTAGAAATTCATTTTAATAGTTTAAGATTTTTAGAAAATTGTTTCACGTTTGTAGGATCATTTTTCAATTAAAGTTACGTTTTATTTTCAACGTTACGTTTTAAATAATCGCGTTTGCATTTCCGTTTTTACATTTTACACTTTAGTGCATTCCTAGCTTGTACAATTTGCATAGTTTGTGTTTGATTGTTATAACTTGAATTTCTTGATCACTATTTTCACTTTCACCACTTCTCAATACACGATTTGCACGAATCAATATTCTTTGATTTCATTCACCTTCGTACGGATACGACGCAGGTGATCTGTATTTCTTGCGGATCTCCTCGATACTATACTACTATATTATATAATTGATTTTGAGTTAATCAATCAACTTCGAAAGACTCCTAGTTGGGGATCCATCTTGACCTAATAAACCCGGTTTAAACCCATAATGTTTCTTGTGATCAATCAAAAATGGTTGATGTAAGCATGTAAGGTCATTTTCCACTCCTATATTGGCTTCCTCTCTACAAGGCTTAGAGTCCACTACCTTTTTCTTAAGACTACCCGGACTATATAGTTTGATGGGTGGATCGGAACCTATTTCAATTCCTAAATTTTCATCCAAGGATGGAAGATTAGGTAACGGTTTTGGTTGAGGATCCGGTTCATCAAAACTAGGAACTTCCCTAGAACTAAGAGTAAGGTTATCATTATAAGTATTCAAACATATATCCTCTAGTTGTGTTTGGTTCAAAGGTTCTACCTCTATTGGGGTTCCTATAGTCTCTTCTACTTCTTCCGGGTAAGTCAAGGGAGGTGTGTACGCATCAAATGGTGGTAGGACTTGTGGAGCATTGAGTGGGTTTATGTTATTCACCTCGTCCTCCATTGTATATAGATTACCTATGTGTTCATCTTGTATTATGGTGAAATCAAACCACTCCGTGCACCTAAGTATCTCATCTATAGGCTTATTATCCCCAAACAAACTTCTTGCTTGTTCCCTCAAACTTGCTATCAATTGATCCGTAACAATGTTTGTTGGATTGTCCAACTTATTAGCGAGTATGGCATAATTCTCTATGGCTTCCCATGCTTCTTCAGCACTTAATCCCCAAAGGTTCCCATCTGCGGCATGGTCAATGTCCATCTTGGGATAGTAGTCGACACGATGGTAAAATATTTCAATTTGGGACCATAGATCGAAACTATGATGGGGGACTTTTCGAAGTAAATATTTAAAACGAGTCCATGCATCATAGATAGGTTCATCTTCATGTTGTTTAAACATCAATATGTCATTTGGAGTGGGTGAATTTTGTGGTTGGTAGTATGGTGGATTCGTGTTCTCCATAATGGTGAACGGAAGAGTCATTGGAAACGTTTTACGAACAAAGACCCAAAGAAAAGATAGACTAAAGAAAACCTAAAAATAAAAATAAAAATATTACTAGAAAGGAATCTAGTAAGTAGACCTAATAAAAAGAAATTCTAACCTAGACAATAACTATTCCCCGGGCTGCGGCGCCAAAAACTTGATACGTGGGAATTGCGCCCTCGCAACAGGTTTTACCTCTCAAGGAATCTTGAGAAGCTTACAACCCCCACCAGGCAGTGTACCTGATCTTTGTAGTATAGTATAGTGACAAGTATCGGTGGATTGATCGTTCAACTCAGGAATAGTGTTGCTAGGATTAGAAAGCCTACTAAACTAGGTCTAGAGGTGAGGGATGATTCTTTTTGTATTTTTATATTTTATGGAAAGCAAGTAAAATCTCGGGTTTTGAAGGAGTGGGCGGAATTAGTTGCTAGCCAACTAACCCAATTAACTACCAATGCAATCAAAATAAAATAAAATAAATGAAAATTAAACTAACTTACTAATGTGGTGGAAACAATAATGAGAGAAGTTGTGTTTACTTAGATTTCATTACTCCCTAGATATCTTTTACTGGTTGATTAGCTTGTTACAATTGCATGGATGACGGGTTATATTCCTTAATACTAGTCGTTGGGCCGTGTACAATATTCCCTAATTCTATAAGATCCTACTTCACTCCTATGTCGAGCCGTTAAAAGATCCTAACATGGGATCATTAGAATTCACTTATGCATTAAATACAAACAAAAATCGTAGTACACCTCCGATCATGTTTCTTAAGACGTTCAAGCAAGTTACCAATGGAAGTCTGCTAGTTTTCTTAAGCCTAACATCGAATACAATCATCCGTAACAATTATAAACAAACAATCAACCAATAATCAACATCTAGGTTTCACTACATCTAAGCAAACACAATAAAAGCCTAGCCTAACATGTTAAAAGAAAGATAAACATAAGATAGAATCAAACAATACATAGACATATTGAATGATTATTGGAGCACTTATCTTTATTAAAACATGGAAGAAAGAAGGGTTTGAAACCCCTTCAATATGCAGGAAATTCGACCTAGGGTTTGTGCACAACTTGTTCCACTTTTTTCCACACATTACAATGAAAAATTGGAAATATATATATAGACTAAGCATCTTGACGGAATCATGTATTAGCCTCTGACGCCGTCAACTCGTCGCCAAGTTGAAATTCATATTGCCTAGATCCACTTCTGACGCCGTCATGTAGAAATAAGCTCTGGGCCGACACTAGTAATTGGACCCTGACGGCCTTGGTGATGTCCTCAGGCCAATAACAAAGAAAACACTCTGGGCCGTCACGTTATAATTTCCACATCCACCTTTTTTGCCACTCTTGACGCTGTCATGTGTTATAGCTTGACGTCGTCAGGTACTGTTCCAGCAAGGACTTTTGAGACTTTGCCGTTTTCTTTATTTTTATGCTCCAAAAACGTCCAAAGCGCTTTATTTTCTAGATTTCTCCTCAAAAGTACCTAAAATAACAAAAGGAATGATTTAGGGCAATAATTGATCAAATAATCTCGAATTCGGGCTTAAATGACCCCTTAAAAGCGGTACACTTTTCGCCTCATAAGGAATGTTAGACTATGCTCCGTTTTTCTTTCTGCAGAACATCCAAACACTCCTTTAGTGCAGAAAGTGACAAAAAACTCGACCCAACACTCAAATCTTCACTAACCCATTATCAAATTAGTTTAAGATTTTCAAAGTTAAGATCATCAACCACCTATACTCACTAATCACTCCATTGTAAGTCAATTTTCTCAATTTCATTTAATTAATTCGTAATTGAATTTCTAGGGTTCTTGTGAACTCAAAATTAAATTGAGGATTCTCATTTCTTTGCAAAATCAACAACAATTGAAAGTTAACTTTAACAATATATCACCAACAACACTTAAATTAATAAGTCAATTATTTTAATTCATGAGTTTTTGAAAATGGGTCAAAAATGAGATTATCCCTAACTCAAATTTATGGATGTTAAAATTGTTCAATCACGTAACAATGGCATAATTATGCATTGTTAATAAATGTCAAAAACGTTTTCATAATCATGCAACGAAATGAATTAGGAATTTTAAATCTAATGATACATGGAAAGTGTTTAGAATAAGCACAATATTATTATCTAGTTAACCTCTTATTAATTTTATATAGGTACAACAATGCCGCACATATTTGATAATGACCTTCATCGTACACATTCATACATACCAAAAATATCCTTAGAACCTTACTTACCACCCGAATCCGTTCAAAGCTTTGGATACGTTGAGTCTCATTACATTCATGAAGGTCGAATTATCGATCACTCATATGTAACTCAGGAGCATATTGAAAGAGCCTTTTAGCCAATAGGTCTTGACTGTTTACTCAATATCAATGAACACATCTGCCCATGTTTTTTACTAGAATTCTTTCGTGAAATTAAAGCCAAACGTAATTGTAACACCCTAGGCAAATCCTACATCAGTTGTGGCCTGGAGAGATGCTGGGCACATAAGATAACATTCGCCATACAATGACACAACGCGTTTTGTGGTCTACTGTAGGTGGAGTTCTTAGGAACTGGCAGTTAAGCGTGCTCATGTGAGAGTAGTACTGGCTTGGGTGACCTGCCGGGAAGTCTTCAAATGAGGCCACAAAAACAAAGTCGTAAGCCTTCGGGCAAAGCGGACAATATTGTGGTCTGAGTAGGCGGGATGTTACAGTATTCAAGACAATTCTATACATCTTACCTTCAGTATTGATCACTATTGCTTCGCTCTATCACTTGAGGAGTTCGCTCAGATTCTTGGTATTCCATGCCATGGGCAATGCGCCTATTCAGAAGATCCTGAGTTAAATTCCCTGTTTGAGAAACGTGAATGTGAGGACCCTATGTCACATACATTCCCTCTCAAACTGAACTAATCAACTCACTTTGCAACTATTCCGACACTTTCTATCCTGATAAGATCCGTGTCTGTGAACTTCACTAGTTTCTCCAACCCATGGCGATTATCCTACGAGAAAATGCACTAGGTCTAGTAAAAGATAGCAATTGCATACCATCTTGTGTTGCGCATATGCTTTATTGCAATCTCACTAGACAACCGTACAATCTCGCCTATCTCTTCGCTATGCAATTTATGCATCTAAGGACGATGACAGAAAATCAATGCCCTATGGAATGCTCCTAACTCGTGTCTACAACTTTTTCATGAGCAACTATCCTTACCTTCAAAATGATCAATACAACCTAGTTGTTGGAGTCTAAGAACCAATAACGGAATACCATGTTACACGCTTCATCAGAACCATGAGAACCTCTCTTGTTAATAGGATGACACGCATCGAAGATGACTGAAGTCAACAACTATGTATTTATAGTGGCTATGTTATAACTTTGAATGCTTCATAGTATTTCTATTTATTGCCATTCTTAGCATTGTTATATTTATCGTTTGTATGAACTAACCTTATCTATATTTGACATGAATGTTTTTTGATGATGTTATTGGCTTATCTAGACTATGAATAACACCTTTCATTGTTAAATTCTTGATTATGCTGTTCTGTAACAAATTGGATTGATTTGTATGTGCAGATTGCAGAAATGAGAAACTAGACAAAATTCTGTGAACCTACTGTCGGCGGTCCCTTATTGAATCGGCGGTCCTCAAGTGATAAGGGACTGTCTGAGGTTTAAAGGACCGTCCTTGTGGGATCACGGATTTTTGCACTATTTTCTTCATTCCTGCCATCCTAAACCTATTGCATGATTAAAAGTGCAAGGGATTTATTGAGTGTTAGGTTATGATAATGGTTAGTATGGTGTCTAGGAGATCCATGGTGGGTCATATGAGTCTTATACATCTATCATATGTGTATTACATGGGTTATGACTTTTAGCTTGACCACGTGTAATGTGGATTTATTTTTGTGTGTTAGAGATTGTGATTTGTTTTTGTGGAAGCTTCAAGGTTTGAGGTGAGTTCATAGTCCCATATTTTTACTTTGTTTTAAACTTGGGATGGGAATGATTCTTGTGTTAAATGTTTGGGTTACTGTGATTATGTGTGTGTCAAAGAGCTTGGACTTATAATGTTATCGTATGTATGCTATGTGTGATGATTTGATTGTGAGATTATACGTGCTTCATTTGGGGACCCATTTGATGTTGAGTTCTGTGTGGTTTATAAGTGATTTGATTAGGAGGATGCTTACCCTATTGCTCGCGCATGCGACCTAATTGATGCCAATGGGGTCGGTGGACACGATCCGTCCAGATGGTTGCCTTTGTGTGTGGATATTCGTTTGCGAATACTTGTAGCTTATATGATAACTATAAATTATTTGTCCAGCTATGTTTTTATAATCATAGTGAACTGGTTGCCTTGTGAGTGTATGTGTGTCTAAACCTATGAATCTCACCAACATTATGTTGACGTTTTAAGCATCATTTTCAGGTGAGCATTCAAAGGCAAAGTTGAGGGCAGCAATTAGGTGAGACTTAGATGCATATGGAGACATTGTTTATGTTTGGGATTTGACTTTATTTGGATTTGGTTGTGGTACATTTATGTTTTCCGTTTGGTACTTTCATATCTATTGAAGATACCTTTTGGATTTTGTTTTGGTTATTTTATTTATCTTGGGGTATTATTACAACTCTTTGTGTTGGTACATTGCTCTATTTATGTGCATGTAGTTGTTCTCTATTTAGACACCAGGTGTTGTGATGATATCCATGAAGTTACACCCGCGCGTTTCCGCCGTGGCGGGGTGTAACAGATTGGTATCAGAGCCTTGGTTATAGAGAATTAGGTGGTTGAACCTAGACTATAACTTAGGAGTCCCTCATATAGTTGCATTTAGAACCTATGTGTAAGTATAATACTTTTATATGTCTATTTTCCTAACTTATGAGTTATTTTATCGAGTTTTTGGACGTTTATCGAACCCTGTAGGTAGTATCGTGTGTGTGTCATTTATAGAATGGCACCTCCTGCGCGAAAGACACTTCGGTGGACCATCGTAGTCGCTACGGGATGTAAGAGAGTTGGGAAGATGAAGAGAACCAACAAGAGGATATTGGTCCCCGCTAGCATGGTACCATGTGTGATTGAAGAGAAGCGGACGCTAGAGAATGTGAATGGGGAAATGGTGAAGAGGTATGAGACGAAGGTAGCTGATAAAGAAGGCTTCACCACCAAGTACCCGTGTAGGTGTCCTCATTTTTTAGAAGATAGCGGGGTAGTTTGGGCTAGACCCCGAGGGTTGTATGATTTTGTGGATCGAGTAGATGAAGAGTTAAGAAATCGTAGAGATGATTTTGCAAGACATCCTCTACCATAGATTCAATGGAATAGGAATGGATGGGTGAGTGAGGAGGAGGAAGTGGATTCGGATTTGGAGTCCACTACGCGTACACCGTTTTAGGTCTTAGATAGAACTCGAACCACGTACGACTTGTTTTCAATGTTATGTTTAATGTTTTATGGTTTTGTTGAGTTATTTTGACGTTGATTTTATGTTGGAATGTGAATTCCTATGGATTTTGGGATTTATCTCATGTTTTAAAGATAAGGCTTGGACGAGTTTGAATATTTTGGTGTGTATATTATGTGTATTATGGGAGTATAATTTGGTTAGTATTGATTGTGTGTTATTCGTTGTAAGATGTTGCTATTGCTAGGTGTGGCGTTGGAAGAGAGTACACATGTGGAAGGATACATCTAAAATTGTGGGTGGCCAACACAATTATAAATGTATCAAAACACATGTGGACTTCTAGCTAATGTTACATTGAATCAATGGTTATATGCTTATGTGTGGTAGAGTTGAGTTTATTTTATTGTGTTATTGAGGGTGTTCCATGTGATGGGAGGTAGATGATTGAGTATGATTACGGGAATTGTGGAATCTTGTGAATGGTCTCTAATGGTTCTATTGTCCTGTGTGTTTAGGAAATGGCGCCAAGGAAACCAAGACGACCTATCATTAAGTCACCTATGAGTGGAGCTTACCGAACACCGAAGAAGTCCAAGAAGTCGACACCCATTATTGGAGATAGCAACCCTATCTTCCAGCAAATGATCAATCAGCAACTAGAAGCTTTAATGCCTGAGCTTGTGACTCAATTGAGTGAGCAGATAAGCAGTGGAGCTCATCCTGATGGTGCTGGAAGTGGAGGAGGTGGAAATAATTCGTGTACCTATAAGGAGTTTATGGCTTGTAAGCCCAATGAATTTGATGGAAAGGGTGGTATGATTGCACTCACTCGATGGATAGAGAAAATGGAGTCGGTGATGGATATAAGTGGATGTAGTAAGGGCCAGAAAATTAAGTATGCGGTTAGTTCCTTGGTTAACAAGGCGTTGACCTGGTGGAATACGCAACTTCAAGCTAGAGGACAAGTTGCAGCTTTGGGTATGACTTGGGAGGACTTCAAAGCCAAAATGGTGGAGGAGTTTTGTCCAAGCAATGAAATGCAGAAACTGGAAGAAGAGTTTTGGAATCATACTATGGTTGGTGCTAATCATATGGGGTACACTGACAAGTTTCATGAGTTGGCTAGGATGGTTCCTCATCTAGTAACTCCTGAATCGAAGCGTATTGAGAGGTCTATCCGTGGGTTGGCTCCACAGATTCACTCGATGGTTAGGGCTACTGAGCCGACGACGCTTCTAAGTGCCATTCAAAAGGCTGGGGCACTGACAGATGAAGCGGTTAGGAGTGGAACACTTGCAAAGTCAGGAGAGAAGAAACGAGAGGAGGTTGATACTACTAAGACAGTTGGTTTTAGTGGTGACAATAAGAAAGCGAGAAAAGGGAAGGGGTTCGTAGCAACGGAACCTATAATGGGAGCAGGTTATATGGGAACAGTTTCTATGGCTATGACTGGTAATAATGAGAATAGGGGATATGCTGGTAACGCCCCTAGATGTGCTAAGTGTTATAGCAGTCATCCTGAGAACGCTACATGTTGTGTGTGCTTCAGGTGTGGCAAACCTGGGCACATTGCTAGGTATTATCGAGTGGTGATCACTCAGGCAACTCCAATTAACTCAGTGGGTGCGGGGCCTCATCACAGGGCGTGCTATGAGTGTGGTAGTACCGATCATCTACGCAACTGGTGTCCCAAACTTACTGGAGTGTTTGGACAGCCCGGGAATTAGTCGGCTATTGAAGGAGGACAAGGACAAGGGTTTAACAGGAATGCAGCTAAGGGAAAGGCGTTTACAATGAATGCAAGCGAGGCGCACCAAGACCCGAACGTCGTTACTGGTACATTCTCTCTCAATGGTCATTATGCTACTACTTTATTTGATACGGGTGCGGATTATTGTTTTGCCACCACTGAATTTGCTAGAATATTGGGTGATGAGTTTAGTGAACTTAGACCTAGTATTTTGATTGAAATATCTAGTAGTAGAGAGATAGAAGTTGATAAGGTTATTCATGAGTGTGTTATCGTGTTAGAGGGTGTTACGTTTAAGATTGACTTAATACCCTTAGGACATGGTAGTTTTGATGTGGTAATAGGGATGGATTGGTTGGCTAGGCATAAGGCTAAAGTAATATGCCATGAGAAGGTGGTTCGAATTCCATTAGAGGATAGTGGTGTGCTGCGAGTACAAGGAGAAAATGTGGAAAACTAGAAGGGGGGGGGGGGGTTGAATAGTTTTACGTCTTTTTCGTTTTATTAGTTTTATAAAAGTTTGCTTCTAAAGAATAGACGTAAATTTCAAAACTCTTTAATGCAAAACTATAGATACTAGTTTATTTACGATTTTCGTATAAACACTTCTTATATATAATGTTGGGAAATAATTTACAATTTCATATATCATATATAAGTATATATATGTATATATGTTTTAATAAGAGTTTATGTACTTGGTTTGTTTTTATAAAATTAATGTTATGAATGAATCCTAGATTGATCTTTATGTGAAATCAATATATGCACAACACAAGCAATTATAATTATGTATGAAATGCTAACAAGTAAATAATCAAAGAGTGAAAGATGGAAAGATCAAACCGAAAGACAAAGGATTTATAGTGGTTCGGCTACGAGGACACCTTCCTTGCCCTACTCCACTCCCCGAGTCACCTACTCGAGAGTTTTCTTCACTAGATCAATAACCTCCCTTATGGCGGAGAAAACCTTACACACCAAATTACACACCATAACTTTTACACAACTTCTTCACACCAATATACTTCACACCAATTTTCTTCACACCTTTCTACTTCACACCTATCTTCTTCACACCTTTCTACTTCCTAACTCTTCTTCTTCACGCCACTTGTTTCTTCACACCTTCACTACTTAGTTCTATCCACTACTCCAAGATGTATACTTCTTCACAACTTCTAGGCTTCAAGGTCTTTTCAACTTCAAGGCTTCAACTACTTTGTCTTCACAACTAATCACTACTTCAATATACTACCACTTCTTATTTCTTCTACCACTAAACCTATGCACCTCTACTTCTTCACTTCTAGTACCACTTCACACCTTCAATAAATCTAGATCCTATATCTAAATCTAGCTAACCAATGTATACACTATATTTACCAAAGAATGAATGATATACAAGATGAAATGATCAAACAACTTAGATAGCAAGATGATACTAAGTTGTAATACTTCTAGTCTTGATAAATAGAAGTATTCTTCTCTTTGCACTTGAGTGGATGAGGCTTTGGATCACTTGGAAACAAAGGCTTATGAATTATATGATCAAAGGATTTTTAAGATGGAAATGGAGGTTTGAATCAGAAAGTTTTTGCGCAAAAAAGTGGGAAAAAATTCCAGATTTAAGGTGGTATTTATAGGCAAAGATTTCTGACAACAGGAGCGTGCTGGTCCCCTTAAATCATGGCCGGTCCCCTTAAAATTAAGGGGACCGCCCCTTATAATTAAGGGGGCTGCCCAGCTGTAACGGGCAGAAATCCTGTCTTTTAGTGGGGAAAGTTTATTTGGTGAAAAACTAACTGATTTTGGTTAAAAATTTGAATTCATATATTTAGTATGATTAAAACATTTTTCTTTATTACCAAAAGTGTTTTTCAAAAGTATATAATAGGTTTATATATTAAAATAAACTTTGTAATAATAATTAAATACCCCTTTGATCTTATAATGCATTAAACACTATGTTTATCATACCTTAAGTGATTTGATGGTGAAAGTGATTATTTACTACTAAATACTTGTTTACGTCATGATTTTTGGTTTGATGTGTTTTTGTTTTGTGATTATCAAAACATAGAGATATCGAAAGATATGAATAACGTTTTTAGTCATTTATTTATATCAACAATCTCCCCCTTTTTGATGATTACAAAAGCTAAACTCATTAAATCCAAAAATTAATTTTTAGACAAGTATTTAGTGAGTTTATATTCACTTCTCCCCCTTTTTGTAGAATCAAAAAGGTTTAAGTCGTAAAGATGAAAGCTCCCCCTTGATGTATGCTCCCCCTCATTTGAGGGCACCAAGGGTTCGAGTTATGGAATTCTTGCAAGAAAAATATTAGAGGCACAAGCATGGCACAAGCAAATACATATAGCATAATAACAACTAATAATAAGCATGGCAAAAGAGAATTTGAAACACATATTAAATCATTCATTAATAGAAAATGATTATGTCAACCCATAATCATTGTTACATAAGCCATAATGATAGAATTCTAAACTAAGTAGAATATCCTATTGTGCCAACAAAGAGTGTCACCAAACTTTCTTGCATCCCAAAATGGTGGAGGTGGTTTATTTGAAAATGAGAATCATAAGCATACAAAATGCTTGGTGGTTTAATGGAGGTAAACTTTTGGTTGCATGGATGTTGGTGAGTTTGGAGATATGGAGCTTGGAGGTGGTGGATTTGAAGTTGGGTTTGTTGATTGAGGGTTTAGATGTTGTTCAAGTGATGGTGTTTGTTGAGATCTAGTAAGAAGATACTCCATCCAAGTAAAGTGCTCATTCAATGCAATGGTTTGTTGTTGGAGGATGATGCAACAAGGGCAATTGTTAACATGCTTCTCAATTTGGTTAATGTTGTGTGGTGATGATGGTGAGCTTGATTGAGGTGGATCCAAATTGCATTGAGCAAGATGTAATGCTAAAAGAGCACTAAGCTCATGAGCCTCTTTTAGCTCCTCAACGAACTTCAAGTGTTCGGAGGAATGTGATGGTGGTGGAACATGATAGTTGTCTTGGGTGAAGGTTTGAACATGGAACATAGGAATGGCATGTGAAGTTGTAGGATGTGGTGGTGGTACTCTTGATGTTGGAGACATGGTTGAGCTTGGGTAGTCATGAAAGCATGAAATGGGTGGAAGAGGTTCTTCATGAGTGGGTTGTATTTTTGTTGAATGAGCAACATGTGAAGTATTGATTGATAGATTGGGATTGTTGTTTTGGGATTGAGCATGCTCATCATAAGAAGATGCATTAATGAGGGCATGAGTGGATGATAGGTTGTGAGATGAGTCATTAGTGTGGGTTTGAGGTTTAGCTGTTGGTTGACTTGGAACAACATCACTTGAGTTATGACAAGAATCAAGTTTCCTCCTCCAAACGGGTTTGACGGAGATCCTTGTGGTTCTTGAAATCTTGGGTTTTTGGTTGTTGGGAGATGACATGTTTGGGTGTGATGGCATTAATGATGGGAAGAGGGTATTTATAGTGTATGAGAAATGTGGTTTAGGAAGGTAAATTTTGAGCGATAGTATGAGACAAAATATGTCTGTGAATTTTGGGAAGTATAGGGTGAAATGGGTCAAAAAGTGATAAAGAAAACAGTATCCCCGACCATCAGATGGCCGGTCCCCTTAATTAGGCGCCGGTCCCCTTAAAATTAAGGGGCCCGCCTTATATAATTAAGGGGGCCGCCCATCTGGTGAGTTCCAGGATGCCAGAATTGGGTTTTTGGCAGAAAATTTTCAGAAAGGTTGTGTTTTTGGGTTTGGATTCGAGTAAGTTCAACTCTTTGAGGCAATATAGGGTATACTGTTCATAAATCTAGAGAATGTGACAAGAATGAATAAAGTAGACAAGTAATTTTTAATATACATGCAATCTACTTATTGGCCAATTAAATTAAACAATCAAGGAAGCAATAAAGCATACTAGTTAAATATGCAACTATATGAAAATGATAATATGTAGGCTAGAGCAAGCATATTGATGAGTGCTTACAAGTGACAAGTAGGAAGATATGATTATATGGACTTCAAGTCTTGTTACAAACAAGATCCATATGGGCAAACCATGATTCTAATGAAATGATTTGATTAATTGTGAATGTCATTTCCATAGAATTGTATGACACATGTGAGATAATCAAATAAGTTTTAAATAAAACGTTTTTAGTTTTATTCAACAATGCTTTGAAATAAATTCAAGTGTGCATTAGAATAAAATAAATTGAGATTTGCATCATAACATGTTGACAATTTGGATAAGAAAAATTTTTCAATCTTGATTTTGATTAAATTTAAGTTATGATAGCTTATAGTTAAACATGTTGTTTGAAGAAAGATGGGATAGATATTTGAAAGATTATTATTCAAAGCGAGAGGTTTTAAACGTGATATTTTAATTTTGATAGCAAGAAATTACAAGTGAAGGGTTTGAAATAGAAACTTATCATACTCAAGAGAATCAATTGAGCCCATTGTCACATATAAACCTCTCTAATGGCAACTAAAGGTATGGATGAGTGATGGTAGATTCTAATGATCTTAATGCAATATAATTGAGAGGGATAAAGTAAATCATCTATAGATACAAGATTAACACATGTATATATATACTAAACTCATCATAATATTAAAAGCTAACTAGTATTAACAACAAGAGGGTTAACTAGCCTAATATCATGTATACATATATTAGTATTAATGATCTGAAAACATGGCAACCTATAAATTTAATCATATTTATATACTAATTAAAGCATATTCTAGTATAATGTGATATTGATAAATTTTTGAAAAGAAAACTTACCTCAGGTCCAACTTTTCTTTAAGAGAGGGCATGAGAATGTTAGAAGACATCTTTAAAGTTACCCCAAAGCATGTTGAAGTAGCAAATTAAAATCCCAACGCAATAGAGAACAAGGAGGCTTGATCTGAAATACATAAAGACAATAATCCAAAATTGAAGAACAAAACTCCGAAACAATAAATGACTGCAACAATGTCATAAGCCAATCGTGTGTAGAATGTGAATCAGAGTAATAGGAACCAATAGTCACCAAATGAAAGAAGGCAAAGTGAGCGATCCAAGAATTAATAGTCTCTTCGTTCGTTAACTACCAAAACATGAAAAAGAGCTTGGTACCCAGATTCTCATGGGTCCGAAATGGTTAGTTGAGAACATCCATTGAATTTGAATGCACATGATGAGGATGTCGTCGAGAAGTACAAGAATTTATCAATAGTTTGTTTTAACTAACAAACAATGACTTTCTTGACTAGAGTAATAAATAATTGATGTAAATAATATTAGTTCTAAATTTCTCCACTAGGTTTAACAAATTTTATTTGTTTTGATATATTTGTTAAAGTATCATTTGCAGTGAATCCTAAACCAGTTTTATCATCAAATGACTTTTGAATGTTAAGTAGATATTTTAAAGATTTAGAACTATTTTCGAATTTAGCTAATATTTTTGCCTTTTCATTTTCCATTTTAATTTCATGTTAGTAGTCTTGACATTTTTTACATTCAAGATCAATTTCAATATTACTTTCAAGTCTAAACATTTTATCTTCTAAAATTATTTCTTTTTCAAAGTTATTTTCAACGGAAATTAAAGATTCATTTTTAAAAACAATTTTTGAGTCAATGTTGCAAAGATGTTTGAGGTTGTTTTCCAATTTTAAAAATTCTAATATAAATTTATCATAGCAAAAATGTTCGGTTTCAAATCGTACCTTATTAGTCGTTGTACGATCTTTACATGCTATATGTTGATCAATTCCATCGTCCATGTCGCTCCATGTTTTATTTATAGTTTCGCTTAGATCTTGAAGCATGTAGTCCTTGCCATCAATACTTGTATTCACATTTGTTTGAATATTCTCACAAGCCATATTTTCATCATCTTCTTTGTCCTTCTTGCACCATGATTTATTTATACTCCTTCTTCGAATTTGGCTCATGTATTCTTCATTATTGATACCTTCAATGATCACATTTGAACTAGTAGTACATGTGTTTGTTTCAACTAAATATTTATCTATCAAATTTTCTAGAGTGACTAATTCTTGTGCAACATCAAGTTTATCGTCTTTGGTTTTACATTTCTCTTGGTGAAATTTTAAAAGATATTTCCAAATATCATTTGCCGTTTTACAAAATAATACTCTTTCATATTCAACTCTTGGTAGAGTTTTGAAAATAACTAATTTAGCTTTAGTATTTTTATCAATCTTTGTTTGAAGATTTTTATATTGATTTTCAAAATCCATTTTGGTTGGTTGAAGATCACCAATTGAAATGATGTGCCAAAGATCAACATCTATTGATTTCACATGATTTTCAAATTTATTTTTCCATTCAAGAAAATGATCATTTTCAAATAATGGTGGTTTTTGCGTAAATTCCCCTTCTAGATATTTTTCAAATTCCATAGATCGTTGCAAGTTTTAAAATACAATATATTTTAAAAATATTGCTAGACGTAGCTTTTGATACCAATTGTGGAAAACTAGAGGGGGGTTGAATAGTTTTACGTCTTTTTGTTTTATTAGTTTTATAAAAGTTTGCTTCTAAAGAATAGACGTAAATTTCAAAACTCTTTAATGCAAAAATATAGATACTAGTTTATTTACGATTTTCGTATAAACACTCCTTATATATAATGTTGGAAATAATTTACAATTTCATATATCATATATAAGTATATATATGTATATATGTTTTAATAAGAGTTTAGGTACTTGGTTTGTTTTTATAAAATTAATGTTATGAATGAATCCTAGTTTGATCTTTATGTGAAATCAATATATGCACAACACAAGCAATTATAATTATGTATGAAATGCTAACAAGTAAATAATCAAAGAGTGAGAGATGGAAAGATCAAACCGAGAGACAAAGGATTTATAGTGGTTCGGCTACAAGGACACCTTCCTTGCCCTACTCCACTCCCCGAGTTACCTACTCGAGAGTTTTCTTCACTAGATCAATAACCTCCCTTATGGCGGAGAAAACCTTACACACCAAATTACACACCACAACTTCGTCACAACTCAATCACAACTTTTACACAACTTCTTCACACCAATCTACTTCACACCAATTCTTCTTCACACCTTTCTATTTCCTAACTCTTCTTCTTCACGCCACTTGTTTCTTTACACCTTCACTACTTAGTTCTATCCACTACTCCAAGATGTATACTTCTTCACAACTTCTAGGCTTCAAGGTCTTTTCAACTTCAAGGCTTAAACTACTTTGTCTTCACAACTAATCACTACTTCAATATACTACCAATTCTTATTTCTTCTACCACTAATCCTATGCACCTCTACTTCTTCACTTGTAGTACCACTTCACACCTTCAATAAATCTAGATCCTATATCTAAATCTAGCTAACCAATGTATACACTATATTTACCAAAGAATGAATGATATACAAGATGAAATGATCAAACAACTTAGATACCAAGATGATACTAAGTTGTAATACTTCTAGTCATGATAAATAGAAGTATTTTTCTCTTTGCACTTGAGTGGATGAGGCTTTGGATCACTTGGAAACAAAGGCTTATGAATTATATGATCAAAGGATTTTTAAGATGGAAATGGAGGTTTGAATCAGAAAGTTTTTGCGCAAAAAAGTGGGAAAAAATTCCAGATTTAAGGTGGTATTTATAGGCAAAGATTTCTGACAACAGGAGCGTGTCGGTCCCCTTAAATCATGGCCGGTCCCCTTAAAATTAAGGGGACCGCCCCTTATAATTAAGGGCGCCGCCCAGCTGTAACGGCCAGAAATCCTGTCTTTTAGTAGGGAAAGTTTATTTGGTGAAAAACTAACTGATTTTGGTTAAAAATTTGAATTCATATATTTAGTATGATTAAAACATTTTTCTTTATTACCAAAAGTGTTTTTCAAAAGTATATAATAAGCTTATATATTAAAATAAACTTTGTAATAATTAATTAAATACCCCTTTGATCTTATAATGTATTAAACACTATGTTTATTCATACCTTAAGTGATTAGATGGTGAAAGTGATTATTTACTACTAAATACTTGTTTACGTCATGATCTTTGGTTTGATCTATTTTCGTTTTGTGATTATCAAAACATAGAGATATCGAAAGATATGAATAACGTTTTTTGTTATTTATTTATATCAACAGAAAATGTGGAGAAGAAATCGAAATCCCTTATGAGTTCGAAGTCTAGAGAACTCAAAGTGGGGGATATTCCAATAGTGTGTGAGTTTTCGGGCGTTTTTCCTGAGGATTTTTCCGGATTACCGCCGATACGACAGGTGGAGTTTCGTATTGAATTGATTCCTGGAGCGATGCTTGTAGTGAAAGTTCTCTATCGATTGGCACCTACGGAGATGCAGGAGTTGGCTGCGCATTAAAAGAGCTCTAAGATAAGGGGTTTATTCGACCTAGTCATTCCCCGTGGGGAGCACCTGTTTTGTTCGTTAAGAAGAAGGATGGTTCGTTTAGAATGTGTATTGATTACCGAGAATTGAACAAGTTAATGGTGAAGAATCGGTATCCTCTATCTAGAATTGATGATCTTTTCGACCATTTGCAGGGTGCTAGATTTTTCTCAAAGATAGATCTGCGTTCTGGTTATCATCAGCTGAGGGTGCATGAGGAGGATATTCCCAAAACAGCTTTTAGAACTCGTTATGGACACTTTGAGTTTACGGTTATGCCATTTGGGCTGACTAATGCACCTGCGGTATTCATGGATTTAATGAATCATGTGTGTAGGACCTATTTGGACAAATTTGTAATTGTGTTCATTGACGACATATTGATTTATTCCAAGACGAAGGAAGAGCATGGGAAAAACCTGAGGTTGATACTTGGTTTGTTGGAGAGCGAGAGGTTGTACGCTAAGTTCTCTAAATGTGAGTTTTGGCTGCAAGCAGTGCATTTTCTTAGTCATGCAGTGAATAGCGAAGGCATACATGTAGATTCCAGCAAGATAGAAGCGGTCACGAATTGGAAGGCTCCTACGACACCTTCTAAGATACGCTCTTTCTTAGGACTGACAGGATACTACAGGAGATTTATAGCAAATTTTTCAAAGATTGCTAAGCCTCTCACTATGTTGACCCAGAAGAATAAGAAGTATGAGTGGGGAGATGAGCAAGAGGTGGCTTTTCAGACACTAAAGGATAGTTTATGTAATGCACATATTCTGACGTTACCTGACGGGCCAGATGATTTTGTGGTATATTGTGATGCGCCGAAGCAAGGTTTCGGGTGTGTGTTAATGCAAAGAGGGAAAGTGATAGCTTATGCATCCCGACAACTCAAGATTCATGAGAAGAATTATACCACTCATGATCTAGAGCTTGGCGCGGTGGTATTTGCTCTCAAGAATTGGGGACATTATTTGTATGGTACGAAGAGTACAGTTTATACCGATCATAAGAGTTTTCAGCATATTTTTACTCGGAAGGAACTGAATATGCGCCAAAGAAGATGGATGGAGCTATTAAGTGATTATGACTGTGACATTCGCTATCATCCTGGAAAAGCAAATGTGGTGGCTGATGCGTTGAGTAGAAAAGAAAGAATTAAGCCAAGACGTGTGCGAGTTATGAGCATAACATTACAGTCGGGGATTAAGGGTAAGATATTGGCAGCACAAAAGGAAGCTCTCAAGGATGAGAACGCTGTGGCTGAAATGTTGTGTGGGTTAGATCAGCAGATGGAAAGAAAGGAAGATGGTGGACTATATTTCTTGGATCGAATATGGGTTCCACTAGTGGGAGATGTGAGAAAGTTGGTTATGGATGAGGCTCATAAGACGAGATACTCGATTCATCCAGGGTCTAATAAAATGTACTATGATCTTAGAGATGCTTATTGGTGGCCGGGAATGAAGAGGGAGATAGCTGAGTATGTTAGTCAATGTTTAACTTGTTTGAAAGTTAAGGCTAAACATCAGAAACCCACTGGATTATTGCAGCAGCCGCCGATTCATGAATGGAAGTGGGATAATATAACAATGGATTTCATTACTAAATTGCCTCGCACAAGTAATAGACATGACACGATATGGGTCATTGTGGACAGATTGACGAAGTCTGCACATTTTCTGGCCATACATGAAGATTACAAGATGGAGAAGCTGGCAAGGATCTATATTAACGAGATTGTAGCAAGGCATGGTGTGCCTGTGTCTATCATTTTAGATCGGGATAGTAGGTTCACTTTGCGGTTTTGGCAGTCGTTGCAAAAGGCTTTGAATACATGGTTGGATATGAGTACTGCTTATCATCCACAGACCGATGGGCAAAGTGAGCGGAGGATTCAGACTTTGGAGGATTTGCTTCGTGCATGTGCTATTTATTTTGGAGGAAGCTGGGATACTCATCTGCCTTTAGCTGAGTTTTCCTATAATAATAGCTATCATTCAAGCATTAGATGTGCACCGTTTGAGATATTGTATGGAAGGAAGTGCAGATCACCGGTGTTATGGGCAGAGGTTGGGACGAGTCAGTTAATTGGACCTAAATTGGTGCAAGAGACTACGGATATGGTCTTTCAGATTAAAGAAAGAATTAAGGCTGCGAGAGATCGTCAAAAGAGTTATGCGGATAATCGCCTCAAACCTTTGGAGTTTAGTGTTGGGGATCTTGTGATACTGAAAGTGTCACCATGGAAGGGTGTTGTGCATTTCGGCAAGAAAGGCAAGTTAGCGCCTAGATATGTTGGGCCATTTGAGATTACTGAGAGGATTGGGCTGGTGGCATATTGTTTGAGATTTCCTGAGGAATTAAGTGGTGTGCATGATACGTTTCATGTATCTAATTTGAAGAAGAGTTTGGCGGATGCTAGTTTGCATGTGTCACTAGATGAGATTAAGATTAATAGAACACTTCACTTTTTGGAGGAACCTGTTGAGATTATGGACCGAGAAGTCAAGAGCATGAAGCGTAATAAGATTGCATTGGTAAAAGTACGATGGAATTCCAAACGTGGTCCTGAGTTTACTGGGGAGCGTGAGGATCAAATGAGAGCTAAGTATCCTAAGTTGTTTGCTGAGAAGTCTAATGAGACGAACTGTTAAATCTCAGGACGAACTTTCCCTAAGTGGGGGATGATGTAACAACCGTGGTTTTAGCAGGTTAGTTAGACTAATAGCTTTGAGTTATCTAACTTTGTTTGGTGTGGTTTGGGTGGATATATGGGTATATCTGTGTTATTGTGTGATTAGTACTTGAGATTAGCACTAAATCCCTTTGCGTTAGTGGTTGTCATTGTGATTTTGGGAAATGTTGATTTTCAGAAAGTTCATTTTGATCGCCTTTGTGGTGTAGAAATGACTTATGTATATTTGGTGTTTTGTGGTTTTGCGTAACGAGTCTTCGTTCAAGTATTTGAGCGTTAGTAAGTTACGGGAAGGTTGTTTTCATGGGATATGTTTATAGAGTGTGTGAAATTCTATTTTTGGAAACTTTATTTTGAAAATGATTATTTTCCGATTTGTCATAAAATTAAGGTTTATCGCGAAAGACGTTAGGTTTCGTTATGGGAATACATAAAATATGAAAAGTATGAGGTTTTGAGTGTAATAAATAAATTTAATAAAAAAAAAAATTTAAAAATAAATATGTATACATAGGGGCGGCCGAATATAGGGATTAGGGGGAAAAAGGAAATCAAATTTGATACCAAATACAACTCTAAGCCTTAAGGGTTATCCAATATAATTATAAATACAAAATTAAACTTCCCTACCCTTTTTATTTTGTTTGTACGGTCGACCAAGAGAGGGAGCAAGAGAGAAAAATTTAGGGTTTTGTTTTTGAAGCTAAAATCAAGTTCAAGGTATACTTTTAATACTAGTTTTCATGTAATTAATTAATTATTGTTATGATTCATGTAATATTGATTATGATAGAATCTAGAGTTTACATACTTTTTTAAATTAATGAAGTAAAACATGTTAGGATCATTAGTTGATAATAGTATGGTAATTGGTTAAGGGAATTGAGTGTAAAACACGTTAGATTATGTGTTAGGGTTTGGACAGAAAACTATGGCTGTAAAGATGTGAGTGTAATTAACAAATGGAGAGCAGTTAGGTCATGAATTTTTGGTCTAAATTGAAGTTTAATGAAATAGCTTTCCAAAAAGTCCAGCCACAATTGATTTCAAGGTTGGGAAGTTAGTCTTTTGATTTTTCTTTGATAAGGTGTCAAAGCTGTTAAACCGAGACAGAATTTGGGTAAAAGTTTGATAGTAAATTGTGGGTGAAAAGTGGTATTTAGGTTAGCCCTTCTGAAATAGTTAATTTTTAGGTTATCTTAGACTACCACGAAAAGGATTCGCGATAAAAAGATGTAGAAGTATTTTATTCTAATTAAAACTTTTTGGTGTGCGTTCAGATCCGAATTTGGATAGTTGACAAGTTTGATTTTCTTTTGAGTACTTGTGTGTCTTATTAGTCCATGGCCTTCTGGGATTAGCTTGTATGCTTATGAGAGACCATGGTGAATTTTTGGTGTGAGTTGTTGAGCTTTAATTGTCATGATTTCATGTGGGCAAATGTACCCTAAAATTCTGCGTTTTCTGATTTTAAAAGTGCAAGGGATTTAGTGAGTGTTAGGTTATGATAATGGTTAGTATAGTGTCTAGGAGATCCATGCTGGGTCATATGCGTCTTAGACATCTATCATATGTGTATTACGTGGGTTATAGCTTTTAGCTTGACCATGTGTAATGTGGATTTATTTTTGTGTTTTATAGATTGTGATTTGTTTTTGTGGAAGCTGCAAGGTTTGAGCTGAGTTGATAGTACCATATTTTTACTTTGTTTTAAACTTGGGATGGGAATGATGCTTGTCTTAAATGTTTGGGTTACTGTGATTATGTGTGTGTCAAAGAGCTTGGACTTATAATGTTATCGTATGTATGCTATGTGTGATGATTTGATTGTGAGATTATACGTGCTTCATTTGGGGACCCATTTGATGTTGAGTTCTGTGTGGTTTATAAGTGATTCGATTAGGAGGATGCTTATCCTGTTGCTCGCGCATGCGACCTAATTGATGCCAATGGGGTCGGTGGACACGATCCGTCCAGATGGTTGCCTTTGTGTGTGGATATTTGTTTGCGAATACTTGTAGCTTATATGATAACTATAAATTATTTGTCCCGCTATGTTTTTATAAACACAGTGAACTGGTTGCCTTGTGAGTGTATGTGTGTCTAAACCTATGAATCTCACCAACATTATGTTGACGTTTTAAGCATCATTTTCAGGTGAGCATTCTAAGGCAAAAGTTGAGGGCAGCAATTAGGCGAGACTTAGTTACATATAGAGACATTGTTTATGTTTGGGATTTGACTTTATTTGGATTTGGTTGTGATACATTTATGTTTTCCGTTTAGTACTTTCATTTCTATTGAAGATACCTTTTGGATTTTGTTTTGGTTATTTTATTTATCTTGGGGTATTGTTACAACACTTTGTGTTGGTACATTGCTCTATTTATGTGCATGTAGTTGTTCTCTATTTAGACACCAGGTGTTGTGAGATATCCATGAAGTTGCACCCGCGCGTTTCCGCCGTGGCGGGGTGTGACACTTAAGAACATGAGTTTGTTGCTTTGAAGATGCCAAAAATGTTGGTTGATTTGAAAAGTATGAAAATTTTGCATTCTCCAACTGGCGTTTTAAAGCAATCTCAATATTCTTGTTTCTGTCAAATCAAGCACTTTAGATTTGAGTTCGTCATTCTCTTTTAAGATTAGTTTCAAAGAATTTTCATAGGAAAGCTTGTCATTCTTGTTTTCTTCAATCTTTCGTTGCCAATTTGATTCGAATATCAAAGATTGATTTTCAATTTTGGCAAACGAATTTTCAAAGTTTTCATTTTGACAAGACAATTCCTCGTTCAACTCAACATTCGTTTGCAAACATTGTTTTAGACTCTCTTTTAAAGCAAGGTTTTCCATTTCAAGTGACGTTTGTTGATTTTCTAAAGTTGCAATTTTCTCCTCATTTAGTGCGAATGCTGGTTTGATTGATTCGAATTGATTTTGAAAATATTCCTTTTGAATGTCCGAGTTTAGGCAAATAAGATCGTATTCATCCTTAAGAGATGTTACGTATTTCAAATCATTTTGCATTTCAGTCATCAATGTCTCTTCAAAGACTTTATGTTTATCGTCAATACTTTTCACGGGAGGCTCAATAAATAATTTTATCTTTTTCTTAACTTCCCTTGAGACATCTATTTCGTAGGAATTAGATCTCACAAGTTCATCAGTTGTGAATTCTTGCTTCTCATGAATAGTTCTAAACGATAAACTTATTTGATTCCTGAGATGACAAAAGGTTTTTCTTTCTAAACTCTCATAATTGCTAGAGAGATTTGGATTGACCGTAGGTACATCCACATGTTTCATAGCATTTGTTGGTTTTCGTTCAAGAGCATTTTCTTTATTAATCACCCCATAATCAACACTAAAATAAGAGAAACTGGTTTTCTTTTATTTGACCATTAAACATTTTTGGTTTTCCTCATTTGAGATGTCATTTGGAACAAACATGTAATCTTTGAATGTGTCACGTCTCATGTAGTCAGAATTATACAAACTTAGTGCTTTACGTTTAACCATTCAAGATAAGAAGGGTTAGAGAAACCAAGTCCCGGTCTTAAATCCAAAATAGGATCAGATTTGGGAAGATACATGTGCATAGTCTGAGGAGTCTGACCGGTAGTGCGAATTTTCAATTCAGCTTTAGTTAATCGTTGAATACAATTAGCTTTCTCATCTTTAAGTTTAGAAACTTCATTTTCAAGATTCTTTTTGCCATTTTCAAAACTTCTGATATTTCTCTTAAGAGAAAAAATCTCATCTTGTAAATCTTGAATTTGTTGTTTTAGCACTAAAGGCCGTTCAGACTTCTCTTCGTACAACATGTCCTTGATTTTCTTTTCTAAGGAAGCACTTTTATCTTGTTCAAGTTTTATCAAGTTAGCATACTTTGTAATCTGTGTTTGAATAGTGGCATAGTTTTGAAGCATATCAACATGATCTTGACTTGTTCATACATGATTAATATTGGTATTGTTAGCAGATAACGTAGGTGTAGCACTGGTAGATGTTGCACTACTTGTGTTAACTTGAGTTGTCATGCTAGTGGTACTAATTTGACCATGTATAAATTCATCAAGATCATCATTATCACATTCATCAAAGATGTGTACCTTGTTTCCAAGAGTGTCACCATCTTCAGCATCTGTGTCATAGCTAGGAGTTGAATCACCATCATGAGCTTCAAAAACATCCACCTTTTCCAATGAGGCCATGAACACCATGTTTGTTTCTACCAATTCTCCTTCATAATCAGTATCCATCATGAAATCATTTTCTTTGGAATTGAGAATTTTACCCTTTTCTTCCATGTCAGCCAACAACATCTTCTGTATGTAGTATGTTCTGTCACGCACTTTACTATTTGGACAATTCTTAGCAAAATGACCTTGTTGGCCACAGCCAAAGCACTTTGGTTCCTGTAAATCTTGACCAGCTTCAACTTTGTCATTTCTCTGAACACCTTGACGCACAACTTCTCCTCTAGGTGGAATATCCTGTCGTTTGTTCAAAGCAGTTGGTGCAGAGGTGGTTCTGAGATTGTTGTTTGCTTGACGTTTGTAGAAGGACCTTTGGATTTGTTTTCCAAGAAGTGCAAGGTTTTGAACAATCTTATTGAGTTCAACATTGGCAGGATCTTGATTGGACTCAATTTCTTCTTCCACTGGAGTGAAGTGAGATTCATTATTGGAGCTGAAGGAGGATTGGTTTTTATGATAATTTGACATAAGAGCAAGAGGATCAACAACAGGTGTTTGTGTGGTGAGTTGAGTTGACTGTTCCTTTTCCTTTTCTTTACGTTTTTGATCAAGAATGTCATTGACTTCAACCTGATTATGTTTCAGCAGATCAAACAAGTTGTTGATATCTTTGGCAGTTAAGTCATGGTTTTGTCTGATAGCACTAGTGAAACGTCTCCATTCTGGTTGAAGGTTTGTGAGAAACATGGTATTGTGTTCAATGTTTGATCGCTTAAGTGTGTTGAATAGAATGTAAGCATATTCAAGACTTTCTTCTAGAATTTGCTTGAAGGATTGGTAATTCCATAAAGCTAGAGTTTGTTGAGTCTGAGTACCAACGTCTGCACCTTGCATTAATCTCTCCAAGGCTTTCCAGAGATCATCTGCAGTAAGATTGCTATCAATGGCATTGTAAATGTAATTGCTTAGTCCATACAGAATTAAGTTTTTGGCACGGATGTCAGCTTCAAATTGAGCAAGGTCAGTTGGACTTAGGTCATCTTCAGTTTGCAGTCGTGTCTTACCCTCATTAAAGTATCAGGAATTTCCTTCATTACATACGGTCCATTCTTGATGGAGTTAATCAACAACTTAGTTCTTTGTAGCCCATAATAACATTCATGAACCTAGAAGACCATTGAACATAGTTTCCCCGATATAACATCGGAGGTCTAGCATCACTCCTTGCAGCCAATGCATCTTGAGTAGTAGACATTGTGATAATGGATCTTTGATATGAGATGTTGTTTTTTTTTAGTGAGGTGTTTTAGTTTGTTTTAGTTGTGATGGTTGAATGTTTGGAGAATTGATTTAGTGCAATGAGTATGATCAGTCTTTTACAAATTTTAAATCTTTTTGAGGGATTTGTTAAATTATAAAAGTCTTTAGGTCAAAGTATCGCAATAGAGTCTCATGAACAGTAACCATCGCAGCTTCTGGTGAAAATTGGGTAGAGTTTTCTTTCGTAAAAGGTGGGTAACAGTAAGTCTCGTAAAATCCAATGTCGCAGAGTCTCAGAAGTATCACACATATACAAGAGCTATCGTAGAAGTCTAATGCGATCTGAGCATAGTTTTTTTTCGTAAATAGTAGGTAACAAAAACTTTCGAAGAGAAAGTATTGCAGCCAATTCTTTCGTATCACACAAACTCTTATCACACACAACTATCGCGGAATCCACAACCCTTGTATCGCGGCCTAAACCCTTGCGATGCGAACACAATCTTAACCCCTAATTTTACAAGCAAAAAGTACACTTCTTCAAAAACCTTAAAACCACAAAAATCAGCCTAGATCTTCACTAAATACTTAGAAACTATGAATATAATGATGAAAAACTCTTTCTTTTTTTAGAAATAAGTTATCTTAACTTACGTATTACAAGATTAACCACGTGAATTTGTAATCTAATCACTACGTATGAAGCATAAGCTATTTTAGAGAGAGAAAGTGAAGAACACCAAGAAAAACAAAGCTTCTAAAGATAAGAGAAGATATACAACACTAAAAAAATCACTACAAAAAACAATGATTCCTATTTAGCTCTTGATACCAATTGTTGTACCAATATTATCACGTCTACAACTAATCTAAACATGTAAAGTGGGTGTGAGCACTTTAGAGAGAAGAGAGAGAGATATATCAAAAGTCTTGCATTGCTAAAACATAGTGTTAATACAAATAATGTCAAAAACGTTATTCGCATTATTCGGTCTTCTCGTGTTTTGATAATCACAAAATATAAAGACATGTTACGTAAAGTTACGGTTTATAAGCTTTTAATCGAGAAAACTCGTTTCTTCTACGTAGCTGCTTCAACATCACTTCAGGTATGAACAAACTTTATACTGTCATTAGTTAAGTGATCAAAGAATTTTATTTTCACCTAAACTTACATTTTTAAGTATTGACAAAACATTTTCACAAAAGTATTTTTGTGTTTTGAAAGAAATGTTTTATTATAAAATAAATTCAAATTCAAACTTTATAACAGCTAGTTTTCCCCCGCAAAATAGCTCAGCCAGAACAAGATAAGTTTTCACCACGTCATGACAAAAAGGGAGCGTTTTGCCGCAACGGTCCCTTAAATAGGTCGGCGGTCCCTTAGTGATAAAGGACTGTCTGGCATTTACGAGACCGTCCCTCTCCCTCCTGTCGCCTATTAATACTGAACTGTTACACTTCAAAAACAAGACTTGCACACACACAAAACTTTCTGGTCTTTGTCCCTTTTATTCTTTGATCACTATAACATGTCGGTATATGTTTATAAGTGATTTCCTCTTCCGTCAAGTCCAAAATAAGAACTCTCGACAACTATGAAGATTCGAGATGTTATAGGTGTCCACACACAAACGTAACATGTGTTACGTGATAGGATTTATATCATGTCATTGTTTTCCGACTTGTGTGTGAGTCGAGGATGGGGATATTTGTATAAACATGGATGGTGATGTAGTTCCAAGTATTGTATTTGTGTGAGCTTGGATGGTGATGTAGTTCCAAGAAGTCTTGTAACTAGATTAGTTCATGTATTTGTTGTGAGAAGAGTGATGTCCGAAAGTGTAGGTTAGGATTTGTTGAGTCATTATGTAAAGACTTGGATCGGGGATGATCAAGTGTGTCAAGTGTGTAAAGACTTGATTCGGGTGAAGAATCAAGTGAGTTGTGTGTGTGAAGTCTTGGTTCGGGTGAAGAACCAAGTATGTCTGACAAGTGAAGACTTGGATCGGGTGAAGATTTAAGATGGACAAGAGTGCTTGTTCGTGTAGCCACGTGGGCCTTGGAATAGATTGGTTCTAGCTATGATTAGAACTCGAAATTGTGCTTAGTGTCGTTAATCCTTGTGTAAGCATGTGTACGGATTGCTCCGCCTGAAGGAGTGTGTTGATATAGTGATTGATAACTCTCGAGTGTGGTACTCGGGGAGTGGAGTAGGACAGAGAGTGAGCTTCGTGACGAACCACTATAAATCGCTGCGTCTCTTGGTTGTGCTTTTTCTTTACTCTTCACTTTACTTGTTTATTTATGTTTCCTAGTAACTAAATTGATATCACATAACTAGTAAGATTCAACAAGTTTGTAAATGAAAAATAACCGGACCTAAAACGGCGAAACACTTTAGAAAATTAAAAATAAGCGGTGAAACTATTCAACCCCCTTCTAGTTTCTACAATTGGTATCAGAGCTTCGTTAATCAAGATTTTTAAAGTATACTGTACTTTAAAACTTGAATCGATATATGGAATCAAAATGATATCTAGAAGGGTGTTATTTGAATTAGCCACCATTTTTCGAAAATAAAAATCTTGTCATTTGTAAAAATGAATTTGAAGGTTATGTGAAATGAATAGATCATTATCTTTGGCATGTCATTTCTATTGATGATTTATAATCAATAATAGTAAGTCTTACTAATAAGTTTTTCATAAATAACTTGCATGAAATATTTGAAGCAAAAATGTTGATTTATGAATCTTTGCCGAAAATTTAGTTTGATAAAACAATTTTATGTCAAATGGCAAATGGCATTTGGTAAAATAGTTTTAACATTTGTCAAAGAAATGTTCAAGCCAAAGATGATGAAAATATGATATTTGAAAGACACTTAGCTTAAGTGAAATCATATACTACTAGTTTGAATGTTTTCATTGTAGGTAATTTTGCTGACAAGAATTTCTTGAGCAACCGTGTTGGTGTACCAATCTACTTGTTTTGATGTAATGACTATTAAGAAGACAATGTGTGATTTTATGTGCAATGTGGATAGCTAGCTAAGAAGACAATATGCGCCTTAAGCATGTAGACAACCTAATGGTCATCTTACCAAGCCGATTGCATTACTAATCTTATAGACTTATTGCCAAGTGAATATCATCTAGTCTTGCATCACCAACAACACATGATTTTGGTTATGTGCTAATAAGGATTGCTAAAGGCCAAGGTAAGTCTTCTTACCAATCTTGACTATTATGTTTGCTATTTGATTGCTTGCTATATGTTCATGTAACCATGTGATTAGAGATTACTTGCTTATATACTTGATGATGTTTATATGCCAATATGTGCTAGATGCTTTGTGTTGATTACACGCTTTGTCTAAATGCTTATCCTTTTTTGGATTCAAGCAAATTATTTGGAAAAACAATGGTCTTACCACATCCATTGTTTATAACAAAGTTGACGTCAATCAATCACTATAGACGATGCATACTTGCTTCACTCTTTATTTGCTCTCTAGTTCTCGTCTATGACGTTTCTTGAAACTTACTTGATTGAATTCTAGCTTCCTCGATGCAAATCTCATACCTAAATTTTATTCTCTCTTTTCTTCTATTTCGACTCAAAATCCACTCTTTATCAAGCGTATCGAGTTTTTCATTCTTCTTATGTCTTAATTCCACTCCATAACCATTCCTTAGCGTACTCGTGCGTATTAAGTCATTTTCGTGTCTTAAAATTCAAAGTGTTGTGTTCTATAACCAAAGGCTTCTCATTAAGACAAAAACACCAAAAATCGTCCAAAGACCACAGGCTACTGACGGCGGTCCCTTAGATCTCGGCGGACCCATATCGATAAAGGACCGTCCAGGAATGTTAGACTATGCTCCGTTTTTCTTTCTGCAGAACATCCAAACACTCCTTTAGTACAGAAAGTGACGAAAAACTCGACCCAACACTCAAATCTTCACTAACCCATTATCAAATTAGTTCAAGATTTTCAAAGTTAAGATCATCAACCACCTATACTCACTAATCAATCCATTGTAACTCAATTTTCTCAATTTCATTTAATTAATTCGTAATTGAATTTCTAGGGTTCTTGTGATCTCAAAATTAAATTGGGGATTCTCATTTCTTTGCAAAATCAACAACAATTGAAAGTTAACTTTAACAATATATCACCGACAACACTTAAATTAATAAGTCAATTATTTTAATTCACGAGTTTTTGAAAATGGGTCAAAAATGAGATTATCCCTAACTCAAATTTGTGGATGTTAAAATTGGTCAATCACGTAACAATGGCATAATTATGCATTGTTAATAAATGTCAAAAACGTTTTCATAATCATGCAACGAAATGAATCAGGAATTTTAAATCTAATGATACATGAAAAGTGTTTAGAATAAGCACAATATTATTATCTAGTTAACCTCTTATTAATTTTATATAGGTACAACCATGCCGCACATATTTGATTATGACCTTCATCGTACACATTCATACATACCAAAAATATCCTTAGAACCTTACTTACCACCCGAATCCGTTCAAAGCTTCGGATACGTTGAGTCTCATTACATTCATGAAGGTCGAATTATCGATCACTCATATGTAACTCAGGAGCATATTGAAAGAGCCTTTCAGCCAATAGGTCTTGACTGTTTACTCAATATCAATGAACACATCTGCCCATGTTTTATACTATAATTCTTTCATGAAATTAAGGTCAAACGTAATTGTAACACCCTAGGCAAATACCACATCGGCTGTGGCCTGGAGAGATGTTGGGCACATAAGATAACATTCGCCTTACAATGACACAACGCGTTTTGTGGTCTACTGCGGGTGGAGTTCTTAGGAACTGGCAGTTAAGCGTGCTCATGTGAGAGTGGTACTGGTTTGGGTGACCTTTCGGGAAGTCTTCAAATGAGGCCACAAAAACAAAGCCATGAGCCTTCGGGCAAAGCGGACAATATTATGGTCTGAGTAGGCGGGATGTTACAAGTGGTATCAGAGCAGCCCTTGGTCAGATGTTAGGGTGTATGGTGCCACTCAATGAGGACATTGAGTTCTATTGAGGGGATGAGAAGAGTGGTGTATCATAGAGATAGCCACCCACACATCGGCTGACACACATGGGAGATGCTAGGGACATAAGTAATATCTTGGCCTTACTAGTAACAACGCGTTTTGTGGTCTACTGCGAGTGGGCTTCTTAGGAACTGGCAGTAAAGCGTGCTCATGTGAGAGTAGTACTGGCTTGGGTGACCTGCCGGGAAGTCTTCACATGAGGCCACAAAAGCAAAGCCGTGAGCCTACGGGCAAAGCGAACAATATTGTAGTCTGAGTAGGTGGGATGTTACAAGTGGTATCAGAGCCACTCTTGAACCATTTGGGATGGTGGGGCAAACCTCATCGAGGATGATGAGTCCCTAAGGAGGTGTGATTGTAACACCCTAGACAAATTCCTCATCGGTTGTGGCCTGGAGAGATGCTAGGCTCTTAAGATAACATTAGCCTTACAATGACACAACGCGTTTTATGGTCTACTGCGGGTGGAGTTCTTAGGAACCGGCAGTTAAGCGTACTCATGTGAGAGTAGTACTGGCTTGGGTGACCTGCCGGGAAGTCTTCAAATGAGGCCACAAAAACAAAGTCGTAAGCCGTCGGGCAAAGCGGACAATATTGTGGTCTGAGTAGGCGGGATGTTACAGTATTCAAGACAATTCTATACATCTTACCTTCAGTATTGATCACTATTGCTTCGCTCTATCACTTGAGGAGTTCGCTCAGATTCTTGGTATTCCATGCCATGGGCAATGCGCCTATTCAGAAGATCCTGAGTTAAATTCCCTGTTTGAGAATCGTGAATGTGAGGACCCTATGTCACCTACATTCCCTCTCAAACTGAACTAATCAACTCACTTTGCAACTCTTCCGACACTTTCTATCCTGATAAGATCCGTGTCTGTGAACCTCACCCGTTTCTCCAACCCATGGCGATTATCCTACGAGAAAATGCACTAGGTCTAGTAAAAGATAGCAATTGCATACCATCTTGTGTTGCGCATATGCTTTATTGCATTCTCACTAGACAACCATACAATCTCGCCTATCTCTTCACTATGCGATTTATGCATCTCAAGGACGATGATAGAAAATCAATGCCCTATGGAATGCTCCTAACTCGTGTCTACAACTTTTTCATGAGCAACTATCCCTACCTTCAAAATGATCAATACAACCTAGTTGTTGGAGTCTTAGAACCAATAACGGAATACCATGTTACACGCTTCATCAGACCCATGAGAACCTCTCTTGTTAATAGGATGAGACACATCGAAGATGACTGAAGTCAACAACTATGTATTTATAGTGGCTATGTTATAACATTGAATGCTTCATAGTATTTCTATTTATTGCCACTCTTAGCATTGCTATATTTATCGTTTGTATGAAGTAACCTTATCTATATTTGACATGAATGTTTTTTGATGATGTTATTGGCTTATCTAGACTATGAATAACACCTTTCATGGTTAAATTCTTGATTATGCTGTTCTGTAACAAATTGGATTGATTTGTATGTGTAGATTGCATAAATGAGAAACTAGACAAAGTTCTGTGAACCTACTGTCGGCGGTCCCTTATTGAATCGGCGGTCCTCAAGTGATAAGGGACTGTTTGAGGTTTAAAGGACCGTCCTTGTGGGATCACGGATTTTTGCACTATTTTCTTCATTCCTGGCATCCTAAACCTATTGCATGATTATCACCACCTTACCTTGCTTAGATAAACATTTCTAAGTGCTTAAAAACTCCTAATGCATGCTTTGCCCAAATCACAACCATGCTTGATTATTTAAACCTTCCTCAACATCCTCAACCTCATCACAATCATCTTTCAATCAAACTTCATCACCTACAATGGCCTCATCTTCTACTTCCTTGCCAACAACAAACAAAGAACCCACAACACAACCATCAAACAAAAGGCCTAAGCTCAAAATCATTCGACCTCAAAAAAATTTCATTGACCTCACACTCTATGACACCACTCCATCTCCTAAGTCACCACCATCATCACCTCAAGCACCAAGTGCACTGCTCAAAACACCATCCACTAATGGAACATATCACTCTTCTTCTAAGACATCCTCTAGTTCAAAGACAACCACATCACCTTTCTCATCATTTGTCAAAAACTTGTCATCCTTTCTCACCCAATCTAGTTCAGGTGCTTACACTCCATTCATGAGTAATCAACCATCGTCTCCCACTTATTCTATCTCATCTCCAAGAAGACAACATCCTACTCTAACAAACTCATCTAATCATACCACCACATCACCAAATGGGCCTTTGGAGAACACTCCTCTCACTCCACCATCATCTCCAAGTCTTGGCAATCCCGTTCCCTACTATTTTGCTAACAACCACACTGTGGGGTGTGCTTGTTATTACCACGATTTTCATCTCATTTCTACTCTTCGAGATGAACTACACATCATGTTTGGTCACATTGAGTATCTCATTGCTCAACAAAATGTGCAACCAACTCCCCTTGCTTCAATGCCACCATCGGCAACTCCTTCGGCTCCACCTTCATCCTCTCCATCATCCACTCCACCCTCCGACTAGATATTCTCAAAAATCTAGTCATGAATAATCAAGTGGAAGTTGTACTTTGGATCAAACATGCAATGGGGGATAACTTGTTGTAGTTGTTTATGACTTGTGATGTTGTTTCTATGATGTGTTTGTTATAAAATTTGTATGGTTGTCATTGTATGTCTCTTCATGAATGAATGAATGAATGATTATGTTTTAAGTCATGATAATATGTTGTGATATTAGTCATTGTTAAACATGAAAATGGACTAGTAATATCTAACCTAAAAAATGGGAAGTTACTTAAATCACAACATACCTGCCAGCTTGGAAGCCTACTGTCGGCGGTCCTTTAAATGGACTGACGGTCCCCTTATCAATAAGGGGTTGTCCCCCTATTTATGGGACCGTCCCCAGTAGTGCTCAGAATTAAAATTCTATTTTGTGTTTCTCTATCTGATTCTTGCACTACATAATTAATTTCACATCCATATCATCTTCTATATATGTATATGCATGCATGTGCTTTGCTCTAACTCTGTTTTGTAGCACATCACCATATCTCGATTCCTCGGTGCCCTCATTAAGGGGGAGCTTGTATTTCGTTGATCACTCTAACGATTTTTCTTTCAAGGGTGCTCGTGTCTTCTCCCCTCAACAACCATGACACACCTTTTTGATTCTATAAAAAGGGGGAGAAGTAACGGGAAAACTCATTAAAAATTTATCAACGCATAATTTTACTTAAAATGAGTTTATATTTTGTAATCATCAAGAAGGGGAAGATTGTTAATACAAATAATGTCAAAAACGTTATTCGCATTATTCGGTCTTCTCGTGTTTTGATAATCACAAAATATAAAGACATGTTACGTAAAGTTACGGTTTATAAGTTTTTAATCGATGAAACTCGTTACTTCTACGTAGCTGCTTCAACATCACTTTAGGTATGAACAAACTTTATACCGTCATTAGTTAAGTGATCAAAGAATTTTATTTTCACCTAAACTTACATTTTTAAGTATTGACAAAACATTTTCAGAAAAGTATTGTTGTGTTTTTAAAGAAATGTTTTATTAAGATAATAAATTCAAATTCAAACTTTACTAGACGAATACCCGTGCATAGCAACGGGATTTTATAACGACAGGTCGTTTAGTGATAAAAGAAAGTTTATGGGTTATAAATGAAAAATAATAAATGTTAGGGGTGGCAAATCTTGCCCAATTTGTAATTTTTGGGCAATTTCTGACACTTTTTTAAAAGTTTGGGGCGTTTTTTGCCCCCTTGCATTTATTTGATGGGCTCTTACAGGCAAAAGATAAAAACATATATTATTAGATGGGCTTTCGAATCACACAATTCAACTTTCAAGCAATTACTCTCATTTTTTTTCCGACCAATTCACTTGTCACTGGTAACTATAAAACATTCCAACTATTTTAATTTTAATTTATCTCATTTATTAACTATTTTATGCATAATTATTTAGTACTCTAATTAATTGATAGATATATTTAATTAGTTGCATTTTTATTCATTTAATACTCTATTTTTTTTAAAAAAGAAAAAATAATTAAATATAGTTAAGACTTAGATGCTTGATCTTTTTTTACAAGATGAATTAAAGGGGTTTTTAGGACTGTTCCAAATGTTTTTAATAGTTCAATTATAATTTGCTCATTTTAACCCGTGCCCGTTTGGCCCGATTTATAATTTGTCCGTTTAGCCCGTGCCCGTTTTAACCCGTGCCATTTTAGCCCATGCCCGTGCCCGCCCGTTTTGCCACTTCTAATAAAAGTTTGAAGATTTAGGGATTAAATGTGTTGAATTATTGACTTATTGACTTTGATACTTAAGCTCATGTCAACATAATGTTTTGAAACCCGGTTGAACCGTTCCGGTCGAAAAATGGGTCGATTTAAACCGAGTCATGCTTTTAATAACTGAACCCGTCGTGTCCAGTTTTCAAAACTATATGTTTTTCCCAGTTGAACCCGTTGGTCCGGTCCAGTTTTCAAAACTATATGCAACATCAACTTGTTAGCTTGTATAAAGTTTTGTGTGTTTTATTAATTTGTATAATGTGTATAATAACATATACTTTTCATTTTAGGGTGTTTTAAAAATAACATTAATTAGTGTGTTTAATTATTTTATATTTTATATTATGTTGTAGCTTGTTTAAATTGTATATTGTGAAAATTTTATTGTACTTTTTTTAGTAAGGGGTGTTTTAATTGATTGTTTTTAATTTGATATAGATGTTTTTAATTGGTTGTACCATATGAATAAATTATTGTAATTTTAAGTTATGTGGTGTTTTAATAAGAGCATTAATTACACAATTCATTTTCTCTCACCCTTGTAGTATAGAAGGGCAAAATGGGGATTGACTGAAAATTTAGTTTTCCACTTTTCCCCTTTGACTAAATCTACATTATAAGTAGTTAAGATAACAACTAGTTTTCCCCCCAAATCAGTTCAGCCTGAACCAGATAAGTTTTCACCACGTCAGGACAAAAAGGGAGCGTTTTGTCGCGGCGGCCCTTAAATAGGCCGGCGGTCCCTTAGTGATAAAGGACCGTCTGGCATTTACGGGACCGTCTCTCTCCCTCCTGTCGCTTAATAATACTGAACTGTTACACTTCAAAAACAAGACTTTCACACACACAAAACTTTCTAGTCTTTGTTCCTTTTATTCTTTGATCACTATAACATGTCGGTATATGTTTATAAGTGATTTCCTCTTCCGTCAAGCGCAAGAGAAGAACTCTCGAAAACTATGAAGATTCGAGATGTTATAGGTGTCCACACACAAACGTAACATGTATTACGTGCTAGGATTTATATCATGTAATTGTTTTCCGACTTGTGTGTGAGTCGAGGATGGGGATATTTGTATAAACTTGGATGGTGATGTAGTTCCAAGTATTGTATTTGTGTGAGCTTGGATGGTGATGTAGTTCCAAGAAGTCTTGTAACTAGATTAGTTCATGTATTTGTTGTGAGGAGAGTGATGTCCTAAATGTAGGTTAGGATTTGTTGAGTCATTATGTAAAGACTTGGATCGGGGATGATCAAGTGTGTCAAGTGTGTAAAGACTTGATTTGGGTGAAGAATCAAGTGAGTCGTGTGTGTGAAGGCTTGGTTCGGGTGAAGAACCAAGTATGTCTAACAAGTGAAGACTTGGATCGGGTGAAGATTCAAGATGGACAAGAGTGCTTGTTCGTGTGGCCACGTGGGCCTTGGAATAGATTGGTTCTAGCTATGATTAGAACTCGACATTATGCTTAGTGCCGTTAAGCCTTGTGTAAGCATGTATACGGATTTCTCTGCCTGAAGGAGTGTGTTGATATAGTGATTGATAACTCTCGAGTGTGGTACTCGGGGAGTGGAGTAGGACGGAGAGTGAGCTTCGTGTCGAACCACTATAAATTGCCACGTCTCTTTGTTGTGCTCTTTCTTTACTCTTCACTTTACTTGTTTATTTATGTTTGCTAGTAACTAAATTGATATCACATAACTAGTAAGATTCAACAAGTTTGTAAATGAAAAATAATCGGACCTAAAACGGCGAAATGCTTTAGAAAATTAAAAAGAAGCGGTGAAAATATTCAACCCCCCCCCTTCTAGTTTCTACACATAGAACACACACCTCATAACCCATGAGGTAGGGGGTATTTATACCCAACGTCTAGCCAAGCCTCCATCGCGGATATACAAGTTCCACGATGATAGACTTGTGTCGCATACAACTAATATTACAAAACATACCCTATACTAAGATAAAATATAAATAGAATTCCGTAACTAATGATTTACACTTTTCGTGTTCCAACAATTTTGATGATAATTTGAGTGATTTTGATGAATTTTTGAAGGATTTTTATGGTTGTTAATGCTGGAAAAAATTTGAATGGAAAGTTATTTATGTGTGGTGGTCAAAGCTTGTTACGATGGTCAAATGGAAATTATGGTGGTTTGTTATGGTGAATTATGATTGTTGTTACAGAGGACCTTTGAGGTCTAGCTCTGATACCAATTAACATATTGTAAATGAGAGGATTTGAGATTGAAAGGAAATATTCCATTAACCTGAAATGAAGGGATATACCAAGTGTTTATATTGTTACATCAATTATTGCTATACTACCAATACATACTTCAAATAAAAGCTATTAAACTATTACATGAACTACTACTTAAATTGTAACTATACAAAACATGTTACTAGTAACTAGTAACATTGCATATTTTGCAAGTAAGACTGATGTCTTGTGCAATGGGGAGAGGGATATGATCTTGAGCAGCTGTGCTTCACTCCATTGCCTTCTTTGCTTGAATCTTGTCTTGTGCAATGAGGTGAGAGATATGATCTTGTGCAGCTGTGCTTCACTCCATTGCCTTCTTTGCTTGAATCTTCACTTGATAGCTTATCCGATGTTACATTGATTGTTGCATTGACTTTTGTATGTATACCATTAGTTGCTGATTTTAGTAACACATTCTAATAGCAAAACGGCTGCGTTAGGTTCAAATTTAAAGTATAACTCAATCAACAAAAGTAAAGTAAAGTAAAGTAACTCCCAATACCGTCTTCCACGGGTTATGGGTCCCAATACCATATTTCACAGTGTATGGGGGAGGTTGAGACGTAGACAGCCTAGCTTACCCCTACCTAAGGTAGAGAGACTACTTCCGGTTCTACCAAAGGTAGAAAAGGACCTCCGGCCTTGCAAGGGGTGAGGATCGAACCCATGACCTCTGTATCCCGAGGAGAGGGTATAAACCAATCAACAAACTCCTCAATTCCATGCATGTATCGTGCAACACACCCTTTGTTCTCAACAACTTATAGAACTGAAATATCCAATCCAAATTAATTTTTTTAGCTATTTGAGTTTAAACCTTCTTTAACTTCTAAAGCTCCATGTACCAGTGGGCAACCAGAATAATTCATTCCACAGTACAATTGCGTGAAGATAAAGCGTGCAATTGATGTGCTAAACAAGACAACACTTGCACGTACTCATCATAAATCTCACTTACACGAAACTAACGTTGTGCAATAAATAGTTTCTAAGCTCCTATATATGGTGTGAACCGTGAACGTGACAAAAAGGATTTTATTCCAACTACGATTACCATAATATATAATCATGACTTATACATTTGTCAATCACGATATCTAGGTAGAAATCACACACGTTTATAATTCACAAGTACACACATACATAACTTACAACATAGATAAATCATCACACTTGCAACGAACCAAACATCAATCGCCTTCAATTCCTAGTTTATTCTGCATGGCATCATACACACAACAATAGATATACGTTTCTTCACTTAAATATTGTTTTAAGCCCCATCCTTTCCTTTAAGGTTAATCACTGAGAGCTCTTTTTCAAAATAATCCCCCGCAAACATGGGCGGGTAGTTCTCAGCAAGCGGCGATTTTGCAAAATGTCCCAAAGGTTTGAGAACAGCATCCGATGCTACATTGGAAAATAGCTAACAAAAAGAAAAATAGAGTAAAATAGTGAGTCTAACGATGACACACTTTTATGAAGTACGTTTGAAATAGATGGATGCACTCACAGTTGAGGATACCCTCCACAAACTTCGATTTTCTTTTTTGGCTTCTTCAATTGCACGAAGCGTGCTATCAGTTACCACAACTTCGTGCATACCAGCCTTACAGTCACCAGCAGTCATCCATTCTAACTGCAAATTAAACGCAAATGCAAGTTAGCACAGAACTTATTGACCCAAAATCACTTAATTGGTACTTTAACTGTCTACCTGTTTTCCGGCCTGAATTAGTAGACACCCATCGGGAACTTTGACTTCAACTTTCTCCCCATTCCTTAGCCAAATAAATAAACCAGGAAACTTACTTTTGTAGTGAATCGTTAAAAAGTTTATGTCGTAATGATATCCTGCAAACACAGTTCCTTCTTCACCATGGCTTCCAAGATCACTTCCTGTTGGTGCAAGAAGATGTGGACCCTGCAATCGAAACGTAACTCAGAATGTATCAACATGAATTCAAGAACGACATGATAAAAACAGACAAAATTCGTAAATAAACTAACTAACCAGTTTCATTAGATTTGTGAATGAGTCCTTTGGTAGGTCAAATCCAATTGCAGCCATTTCAGCAACAGCCTAAGCAAATCAAGAGGCATTAAACGAATTGCAAGAAACAAAGATAACGCTACGTAGAAAATTGTTACAACAAACTTAACGAACCTCTACAGTCGAAATCATTTTGAAACCCCATGAATCCATGATCTTTTTCCATTCTGGGAAGCCCTCGGGTATGACTGGCTCAGAGTTTAATTCCTATATGAGAGATGAACATTAACAACAATCATCTAATAAACTTTATCTGAAAAGAGAGTATATATACGTAACCTGGAAACGAGTTTTGGATGGTTGAGGACCAACTCTCCACATGTATCGGGACTTAAGATCTGGACCTGTTGGAATTTTGGGTTGGCGATCTTTCGGTAGTGCTCTTAGCTTCTTTTGCATTTCAAGATCAACCAAGCTACGTGGAATCTCGACTCCTCCTGGTGTTGAACCAACCTGTATGTCATACATATACAAAAAGTTAATTTTTAGGAAAATCCCATGAGTTTCTAACCATCTAGTCATTTTAAAATTGTTATAACATATTTGTTAAGCTAAAAACAAATGAGGTTTTTGTCTCCAGGTTCCCTAGAAACATTATTACAACGTGACATTTAAATTGGGTAAAAGACTAAAATGTCTTTCATAGTAAATTATAGTATGAGGTAGGTAAGCAGTTTTATGTTATGCACGTGTTAGGATTAAATTATTGAATTGATCTCTAGTTTCCTAGCTAGTTATATCCATGATATAAGCTTATAATAGTTAATTATAACTTTCATATTATGTTAATTAGCAAGTAAAGTTGTTACCAGTTACAACAGACTATCAAGCTAAATTTGATACAAAGATGATTGAGTGTGTAATTAATATCACATTATTTAAGTTGAAATAAATATTGTGTGGTCCTTATAGTCTATAAAGCTCGTAATGGTACAATTGAAGTGTGCTTTGTCATGAATTGTGTTCTTCTTGTCTAACAGTTCATTGTACAGGTCAAGATTTGGTAACAAAATTTACATGTTTTGGATAGTGTACTTTAAAATCAGGCACAAGTCATTAACTGAGTCATAAAGTTTCCCTTTCATCTAGCTTATTTATGTTCTTACAATTCAATAAGTTTACCTATTTAGATTTGACCTCCTTTTTTTTTTAATATGTATTGTATTACCTGTGACATATATTGGTGTTACGAGTTATGTAAAATAGTTGTCATGGCGTGACCAATTCTTTAAAATTGATAACGTCGTGACATGTTAATTTATGTCCTGGTCAGTTTTACGAAAAAAATAATAATAATAATTGAAATGTATGGAGGAAGTCGGGTTATACTGTGTATACTAACCCGACCGATTTAAGATACCTATTATACTTATGGTCCCTTTTTATGATGTATATATGTTAAGATGACTAGTGTTACTATGCACATATAAACTAAAATCGGGTCACACAAAACATATACTTCTCCTCCCTTTTATCAAGCTACCCAAATCTTTCACCTGCATAGATTTAAATAAAACACAAACAATATGGTAACATAAGTATATCGTATTACGTAATTGAAAATAACCTGATAATGCTGGTGAGGACGCTCCTGGACACGCTTAACTTCTTCTGGCTGCTCAAAATACTTCTCCATCATATCAATAAACCGATCATTATCTTCGGTCGAGCACCTAGGATCCCTGACAAGTAAAGCTCCAGTTTCTCTCAAGATCCTACTAACCTCCAAGCACACACTCTTCAATTCAGGATGCAAGTGCTCGTCGCAAGTAAACTTGCCCGACACTGCATCCACATAAGGCGTAAGATCAATCACTGGTATCTCCATTTTCCTAACAACCACTCTTTTTGAATCGCAGTAGAGAAAATTGAAGAGAATGTGCTCAATATCGAGCACAAAGCTCGTGCATTTATAATGGTGTGAAATTACTTTGTAAAGATTTTTTTCATTGTGGTGGGGAATACTATTACCACGATTGATCGACCACACATTTCACCTCATGATAGATAGTATACAAACTATACGTACAAAAATAACTGATATGTGAAGTGTGTGATATAACCGTAGGTTAGTTGAATATACAATAGTGAAAAAAAGTATATATGATGGTGCTATAGTGTCCCAACTAAATGCATGCTTTTCATGCTATTAAAACAAAGTACACGTGGGTAGTTGATTGTGGAGGACACTTGGGGTTAAGTCACTGGTGAACTTTCATCGTGAAAAGACACACACAGTGTTAAAAGTATCCAATCGGACGATAACATGTGTTTGGAGCAAAACGGTCGGAAACCTTATGATCGTGAAGATTTTAAGCCGTTGTAATTATATGCAATGTTTTGAAACCGGGTCGATCCGGCCGGGTTAACCGATTCGACTGGTTTCGGTTAAAAAAACGGGTGAAAAAAACCCGGGTTTCTAAAACCGGGTTAACCGGTTATACCTGCCGGGTTTTAAGTGACCCGGGTTAACCGGTTCTTAAAACCCGGCCGGGTTTCATTTTTTCAAAAAATTTTAATAAAAACTCGGGTTGACCCAGTGGTCGAACCGGTTGACCCGGCGTTCGAACCGGTTGACCCGGTCAGAAAATAAAAAAATAATAAATTAAAAACTGGGTTGACCCGGCGGTCGAACCGGTTGAACCGGTACCCGATGACTCGACCGGATCGATTTCAAACCCGGTTTTCAAAACATTGATTATATGTATATTGTTGTCGACGGGTTGCCCGCAACTGTCGACTGAAACGATGTGGGGCATTGTGGGCCATTTAAATTCATCAACTTTCAATCTTAACAGTGTTAATTCGCGATTTTAGGTAGCCGTTGAATTAGATGATGAAACAATATTTACTTCCTTCGATCTCAACCGCCTAACATAAAGTAACCACCCTATACTAAATTAACCGCGTACTGCAAAATTTTAATTACCCATTAATATATATGTGAATCTATTTTAAACTGCTTTCACATTCAACTATATCTACACACAAATACAATTATTCATTATCCTCATCTTAAACTACTAAATTTCGTATGCTCACTGATTCATTCCCTAAATTCTAATACTTAAACCCAAAATATCGATTTCCGTTCATTTGTTCCAGCGACAACGATTGAAGCAACCACTTTACACGATTTCATTAACACTATAAATAAAATTTTTCTGCAGTTAGTTTCATTAACTTCTTTTGTGATTATGTGTTGTAGTTATTATAATAAGCAAGTTTAAATTGCATATTTTGAGCACGTAATCACCGTTCATTTGTTCCAGTAACAACAATTGAAGCAACCACTCTACATGATTTCATCAACAAGGTAAACGAATTTTATATCAGTAAGTTTATGGCTTTTATACGCAAAAATTAGGTGCGCCAAGAGATATTTTTAAATTTCATCAAAAACGTTGACACAATCGATATGAGCCGTTTAAACTTATCAACTTTCAAGCATGATCGTGCTAATTCTAGCTTTTAAATAGTTGTTGAATCAGATGATCAAACGATCTCAGTAATACGATCTCAACCGCTCACCACTATCTTTAACCATCCACAACATGTGCAACGCCATCAAATATGCTTTTACATTCAGTTATAGATAATCTAGAGGTGGCAATCGAGTCGTGTCGTGTTGGGTGTAATTTCAAACCAATTATCTCTGACAAGTATTTTAAACATAAAATAATTTAATTTATTCAGTATCTAATAAGGATCATGGAGAACAGCACTCACTGATAAGGATGAGAGAGTAAGACACCCTTGATGAAAATTACAGGTCTTACTCCCTGATGGTTATTAGAGGGTGTTACTCCCTGATAGTTATCAGAGAGTAGTACTCCCTGACGGTTATCAGTATATGTAACTCACTGATAATCATCAGTGGATGTGGATGTAACTCACTAACAAGAGAAATTAGTGAGAGTTGAATAAAGCTCAAATAACTGTCAAGCTTCAGGGAAGTCCAAGACCAACTAAAAAAACACTTTGTAAACTGATACGATATCGGTGAGTAAAGTATAAGGAGCTATAAACAACACCAGAGTCACTGAGATCTGACATATGTCTCACTGACCCTGAAGACTTATCTCTGAAGAGCAACTTAGTCTCTAAAGTATGGGCGGGAAACTTCTTGGGATGATAAGCATAAGGACTTATCAAAAGACGAGAAAGTAAGATTTTGGGTACAAATAGTTGTCAGCACTGGTAAACCAAAAGTACACTTAACCTAGCATACTAGGCACGTGCCTATCTATTGCAAGTTGGCAAGTTACTATACCCATATGACTCCACAATTTTCCTCCTCTATTTAAACGATCGGTTGTATAACGGGATAAGTAGAGATCCTAAACAAAAACGTAAAGTAATACTTAGTATTATAGTTGATAGGATCCCTTCTCTTAGGAACATACAAAATAAAGCTAGCTGCCTCTTGTTGTTCTAATAGAAGAGTTTCATTTGTAATCAACCGTAATAGTATATTTTAAACTATTCCTTGTAAATCTTTGATTCATTTCTAATAAAATTTATAAACGTTGAAAAGTACAAATGGTATTATTAGTAGTCTAAGTGGTTGTGAGTAAAAGATGTCGATTTGTTTCTTAATGTTCATCTGGTATCGTTATTTTCTCAAATTGCATGGACAAACAGTTCGGGTTGACCTATTCGGGTTCGCGGGTTGGCGGGTTAGTATAACCTCTCCCCAAACACGACCCATTTATTAATTGTGTCAAGAAACTCAACCCTAACCCAGACATGCATCACACGTATGTAGCAACTAGTACATTTCAGGTCCCTATTTAACTCTATAGTTATATTATTTATTACTTTAATTTAGTTTAAGTAAATACTTTTACGTATAGTTAAGAAAGTTCAATCGCGTAAGCTTTACTCGTAACCAACACTAGACTAGGATCAGTCTAAGTGTTCTATATACTTTATTTTCACTAATAGTCATATTTTATATGTACTACTACAATTTGTTCCATTTTTATGTAAAATGCATACTTTTTACGATGTACGCGTATTTGAACCTACGTTTCTAGGTTTTAACAACATATACGCTTCCCATTAGACTTATCACTTATCTAATATACTTAGTTAGAATATATTGATAAGTTTTAACATTTTTATATTTTTACGTTACTCGGTTTTAAGTTTCGTGACTTAAGGGCTAAACGTTAGTAATTATCGGGATCAAACTATACCTCTAATCATTGAACTATCATTATATATCAATACTAATACTAGATAAACACAATTTTACACATTTATGCACCTTGTGCCATGACTACAACATCACCTCTACGCATGTCATTTGTTAGTAATTTTTCAATGTGCTTAATCACCCTAACTTATCCATTATCTAATTTCATATACAAAGTTAGATAAAAAGTTTACACCTCTTTTGGTTTTCTTTCTTCATCTGTACATCATCACCATCATAAGACCACATCCATACAAATATTACTTATTCTTGCACTTAAATGTTGAAGAACCTAGGTTCTTTTGATTAGCTCATAGTTCTTTTATCAAAACACAAACAAATCTCTTTTAATCTAGAGTTATATGGAATATTAGTAAGTGTCTTGGAAGTTTTTATAAAGTTTTTCTTGGAAATTTAAGAAGGGTGTACATGACTTGGGTTGAAGGTTTGAAGAAGGGTTAAAGAATAGAAGTGGTTAAGGGTTGAATTGTTCTTGTTGTACTAGTAACTTTTCATCCTTTCCCTTGTAAGATTTTTTTATTATTCATATACTTTCAATATGGTTGCAAAGCTACTGGATTTTATTGAATTTATTTGATGTATGTATGATTTTGTAAGTATTTGACATAAACAAGTCTAAACAAGCCTTAGGTATGATTTATAAAGCTGAAAATTAGAACAACCCCAAAGATTAAGTTGTCTGCATAACTCAGTGGGTTAAGGACCTGAGATAAATAGATAGTATTGTAGAGATTTGTCTTACGGTCGTTTTTCTGCGAGGCCATCTCATAACTCCTCCAGATGATTAAATTAGAACCAAAATGGTAAACTAAGTCGAAAACTGCACACATAACTTAGGTAGCTATAATCTCTTAAAATTTGCATAGAACCCTCTATCGCACAAAGAATAAAAGTTGTAGCTAACACTTTAATTTAATCATTTCCATGAGACCCGCGTCAAACGAAGTTGTAGAACTCAACTTAAAATCATTTTCGCGGGACTGCAGTAAGCTATCCAAAATCAGCTTGTACAAAAAGTGTAAAAATTATATTTTGACTATTGTCATGAAACTTTTGAGAAGCTAAGACCCATAGAATGAGTAAATACACTCAAATACTTTTCCAAAGACATAAAAATCAATTCCTAATGATTTACGGGTTAAGAATAACATAGACACTAAGTAAGGAAACTATATTTATAAGAACCTAGACTTAACAAAAAGGTATTGTTTTTATCACTTTTATGTAAAAACCAAAGTATAAGAACTGTTGATGACATCAAATAACAACATAATATTAGCATCATTTATCCAATTTATATTACTTGTTTTATATTGTTTTATATAAGAACTGATACTTAATCATTAACTTTTGTAAATCTCAGTTATAAACAAGCATTTGGTGAAAGTTTGCTATTTTGGACGTAAAATGGAGCAAAATGGATTTGTCTTGTTTAGGCATTTGGAAAAGTCTACTAAACTGAAGACAGCTATCTCGTATGGGTTTCTTCCACACGCCGTATCTGAAACTTTGGTCAACGAAGAAAATCTGACTTGCTTTGCTCAAGATATGCTATATGACATCAACAAGGTGCGGCGTATCAATCTTAAGACTTCACCAGAAATCCAAGATATTGAAGACATGCACGCGCCATATAAACACTGAAGATACGTCGTAACTAATGGCGGTGTACGAATATTTCAGAATTTAATAATCTTGGGCCCCTCGCGAAGTTACATAGATACAGTGTATCAAGTAAACTCGATACGCCGTATCAACTCTGTTTTTGAAATGTTTAAATAGAGGTTGAATGCCAGATTTTAGGGCACCAAGCAACTACACATAGAAGGTGACGGATAACCACACAAGATACATCCAGAAGGATGAATTCAGAGCAATAAGAAGGTCCTTCTAGTGCATAATTTAATTGGGAGATTCGTTTAATTTATATTAGTACCCTTTTAATCGTTAGGTTAGCGCACCTTTGACTATTTTATCGTGTTGAAATATTTCCAACCATTTTAAAGTATATGATGTTTAATTGGATGCTCATGCGTAAGTTTTGATTACATTATTACTTCATTAATATTGATTGCAGACTTTTGACTATTTCATCATTTGCATGTTTAATGTAAGGCCTAGTAGGTAAATTAATAAGTAAGATAATCATTAAGGTAGACTTTATGCGGATTTCGATTAATCGTGACAGGATTAGTCCATTGTAATGACTTAAAGACATAAATCTAGATGTTTAGCCAGATCTAAGCATTAGGAACGAGATACGTCTACACGTGAACAACCAACGAGAAAGACCCGAATTAGTACTCATCATATGTAACTAATCGATTAACGAATATATCACCCTTAGTATCGGCTGAAACCCCCCCTGCGTTAGATTAGGATTAATTAGACTAACTTTAGAAATAAAATATTGATAGATACTTAAGTGTTAACGTTACACTGTTAGTGATCAACACTCTACTTACCAACTAGGCTACATTGATCGGGTACACTGTCCGTTAGTGTTCGTTATAGGTTAAGTTGGCTAAATATAAATTTAAAACTTGATAATTAAAATCTATACCTACAACGAAAGACACATCAAGTTTTTGGTGTCACTGCCGGGGAATGAATTGTTTAATACTTGAATATTTGTTAGTGTTTTGATTTAGGTTTTTAACTTAACTTAGTTTAATTTTTATTTTGATTTTTATTTGACTAACTTTGTTATATATTTGTATTATAGCTTTTTCATTGTATTATTCTACGTTTTTATTGTTTTTATGCTTGTTTGATTTTTTTTTCTGCATCATTGTTGTCTGTTGTATTTTGCTGAATCAAATGATATGGCGCATCTAATTTATTAGATACGGCATATTCCATTTGTAGAAACTGGAATGGGGGTTGAATAGTTTCACCATTTATTATCGCTTGTTAAAATCGGTTTTCACTTTGTTAGGTCTGTTTATGTTTTTGTTACAAAGTTACTAGATTTGCTAGTTATGTGATATCAAGTTATCTATATATAAAAACATAAATGAAGTAAATGAAATATTAAAGGAAAGAACACAACTAAAAGAGACGCCGAGATTTATAGTGGTTCGGAACGAAGCTCACTCTTCGTCCAACTCCATTCCTCAAGTACCACACCCAAGAGTTTTCAATCGCTATGTCAACACACTCCTTCAGGCGGAGCAATCCGTACACAAGCTTACACAAAGTTTAATGACACTAAGCTGAATGTCGAGTCCTAATCCTAGCTAGAACCAATCTACACCAAAGCCCACGTGGCTACACGAACAAGCACTCTTGTCTTACTTTGATCGACACACAATCCAAGTCTTCACATGAACAAGCACTCCCGTTCACTAGAATCTTCACACCAGAACTCCACTAAGTTCTAGTCTTCACACCTCAACACACAACTATTACAAAGACTAATCAAGATACAACACTTCTTGGACTTTCACCAATGTCCAAGTTTTCCCTAGCACGTCTAGTCACGACTCACACACAAGTCAGATTCGCAACATTACAATATTTACAAATGATAGAGTTGGAGGGAGAATAGAATCGTAACACTAGTTACGTTTGTGTATGGACTCAATAACAAATCGATCCTTGATGATCTCGAGTGTTCTTCTCTTGCACTTTGTTGTAGAGGATACGAGAATCACTAATAAACACAACCCGACATGTTATAGTGATCAAAGAAGAAGAAAGAAAGAACATAATGTTTTTGTGCAAAGAAGTCTCATTTTCTGAAGAGGAACAGTGCAGTATTTATACCCGCCAGGAGAGAAGGCGACGGTCCTTTATCACTAAGGGACCGTCAGCCATTTAAGGGACCGTCCCGACAGACGCTCCTCTTTTTGTCCTGACGTGGTGAAAGTTTATCTAGTGAAATCTTTTACATATTTGAGCGGGAAATATGGTTGTTATTCAATTTGAATTTTGAATATATTTTTCTAATAAAATATTTCTTTAGAAACACAAAAATACTTCTGTGAAAATGTTTTGTCATACATAAAAATCTAATGTTTAGTGAAAATAATATTTTTGATCACTCTACTAGTGTCGGTATTGAGTTTGTTCATACCTGAAGTGACGTTGTAGTAGATACGTTAAGTAAACGAGTTTTCTCGTCCAAAACTTATTAACCGTAAGTTTACATATCGTGTTTTCATATTTTGTGATTATCAAAACATGTAGAGACCGAATAATGCAAATAATGTTTTTGACATTATTTGTATTAACACCATTTTTATTATTCGTATATCATATTTAATTTAATAATTCATATACGACCTATCTATTTTCTTAGATACGGCGTATACTATTTTAAAATCAGAATTTTTAAACCTTAAAAGTCATACGGCGCATAAGCTTTTGCTTATACGGTGTATTAATTTTTCAAAAACATATCCGAATCTTTAAATGATATGACGTATCGATTAATCTCGATATTGCGTATTTATTTTCTGGATTATATTTTAAACATAACAAGAATACGGCGTATTAGCATTTGTGCATACGACGTATTTATTTCTTATAAGAAAATTTGAAAATCAAACATACGGCGCATTGATTCCTGCCAATACAGCGTATATTTTCTAATAAAAAGCTAATTTTAATTTTTATTTGAACAATCTGGCGTACCCAGATTTCTGGATACGGCGTATCGTCTGCAAATATCTGCAACTTTTATTTTTCGAATTCCATTTTCGTTCTAGTTTTCTGTGATTATACTTCTTCAAACCAATCCTACTGATACTATTGTCTTGATTTTAGGTAGTGCATGACTAGGAGTTCTACTGTAGACCTCATTGAACCTTTTAGTGAACTTGAATAAAGCCTTTCATTCACTAAGGAAGCGTTTCATGACCACAAGCCTTGATTATTCAAGTTCATTAGTGCTTGATTACTTTTCTGATCAAGAAACTCAGTTTGAAGAAGAAACCACAGAAACAATGATGGAACCAACTATGGAGGAGTACAAGACTAAGACCTGAGATGACTATGGTTCGGGTGTTGTTAGGCCTAAGTTTGATGAAAAGACCAAGTTCGAGTTGAAAGGTCAATTTCTCAAGGAATTACGTGAAAACACCTTTAGTGGATCGGAGCATGAAGATGCTAATGAGCATGTGCAAAGGATCCTTGAGATAGCTTATTTATTCACAACTAAGGATGTGACTATTGACCAACTAATGCTTCATGTTTTCCCTATTTCACTTACAGGAGCAGCTAATAGGTGGCTAAAAAATGAACCTGCTGGTTCGATTACTGAGTGGGAAGACCTTAAAAAGAAGTTTTTGAAGAAATATTGCCCGCCTGTTCGTACTACTAAGAAGATGGAGGCTATCAACATCTTTAAGCAAGAGCTCGATGAGACTCTTTATCAGGCTTAGGAAAGATTTAAGTATCTTTTAATAAAATGTCCTCAAAATTATTGAACTACTATGTAAGAGGTGATTTTATTTTATCATGGTTTGGATGTACCTACTCAAAAGATTCTTGATTCTAAGGGGGCTATACCTCAAATGAGTGCAGCCAATGCTAAGAAGGCCATCCAAGAAATGACTGATCATTCTCAAAAGTGGCATGATATTACATCTACTAGGAGTCAGAGCAGCGATACCTCTAATGGATATGTTGTTATTCAAGCTCAGCTAAATAAACTGAGTAGAGATCTCAAAAAGATAGATGAGAAAGTATACGCTGCTCAGGTTGGTTGTGAATTGTGCAATGGACCTCATTACACTAAGGATTGTCCACCTAAGAAGGAAGGATAGACACTTGAAGAAGCATACTACATCCAATTTGGCCAGCCATTTCATCCATCAAAAAGGTAGAGAGCAACTGCTCTAGGATTGTACCAAAGGGATAACGGGAATTCATCATATCAAGAAAGAAGACATACTTTGGAAGAATATATGAAGCAACTCATGGCTGAGGCTACAAAAAGACATGAAGAAAACTCTGCTATGATCAAGGAAATTCGTTCCTCAACCGATACTGCCATCAGAAATCAAAGGGCTTCGATCAAGGCATTCGAACTTCAGATCGGTCAAATAAGCAAGGTACCTTAAGAAAGAGAATTTGGAAGTTTACCTGGCTCAACTAAAACCAACCCAATAGATCATGTGAAGGCAATCACCACTACTGAAGAAGCTATTCCTACTATACCATTTCATGGACATTTATTAGATGATTCAGATGCCACAAAGCCAAAGTTCTTCTTTAACTCTTCCATTAGTTTAAGAAGATTGCTCAAGGACAAGTCAAGAATTTAATAAGAGATCAAAGCTACCATGAAAGAAGAATGCTTTTCAGTTTCTTAGAATGCTTTGCCTCACAAGGAGAAAGACACAGGGAGTTTCACTTTACCTTGCAGTATTAATGATATGTATTTTAATAGAGCCTTAGCTGAATTAGGAGCTAGTGTTAGTGTCATGCCTTATTCGACCTTTAGCTCTTTATGTTTAGGTAAATTAGTTCCTACTAAATTAATCATTGAATTGGCTGATAAAACTGTGAAATGTCCCGAGGGTATTGCTGAGAATGTTTTAGCTAGAATTAAGAAATTTGTTTTCCCGTAGACTTTGTTGTTTTAGATATGCCTGAGGACATCAAAATTCCATTGATCCTTGGAAGACCTTTCTTGTTTACTGCTCATGCTAACATTGATGTTTTTAAAAGAAAAATATCTTTAAGAGTAGGAGGATGACAAATTAGTTTTTAAGACTGATAATCCTGTTAAGAGCATTATTAAAAGTGTTTATGGTAGGATTAAGAGAGAGAATGGAACCTGACTTAAAAGCTAGGCTAATGGGCGAAACTTTAATCCAAAATAGATCACTTAATGATGGAGATTATATTGAATTAAATGACCTTATTGTGCCATTAGAGCTTAATGATCAAGTGATGGGGGATTCAGAACCCGAAGTTGAGGATGGAGAAGTTGTGGATATTCTAATGGTTAATGTTATTATTACTAGAAACTCTGACGAGATTGAGGGATATCCTAGTTTTTGCGACTATGGTAGGAGAATCCATGTTAACTGTGCTTACAACTTACAATTTCATGCATGATAGGTTACAAACATGTAGATGCTAATTTCTACCATATTTTACCAATTAATGTGATGTCAAAAAGTTTTTATAATTCAATTATGAAAAAGAAAATCGTGTATAAAGGGATAAATGTAGTGGGAACCTTTATGAATGCTCCTATTTTTGTTGGAAAATTTTCAATTGTTACAGATTTTACTATTATGGAAGACATGGATGCTTATCGTGACAAGGAAATAGGTGATATTATTGTTGGAAAGCCATTTTGTAGGGAAGTTAACATTGATGCAAAAAGATTTGAAGGAATAATTACCCTGCACAATGGAAACGACCGTGTCACCTATATGAGCCTTGTACTCACCCAGGAATTAAGAATGCCATGAATAAGGTATACTATAAAATGTCACTATTTCTCATTGTAGATAAAAGTCGATGAGCAGAAAGGGATATAGCATCCACACCAAAAGATGAAACAATTCTACCAAAGGGTAGTGCATTTGGGACCTGAATATGTTCATGATGAAAGAATAGTCAAATGGCTCACCCAAGGACACGTGAGCGTGCACAAGATTACGTAGAAGCTGAAGATGAGTCTAACTTGAAAACTCTAGAATAAAGAAAAGTGCATACCGGGAGACAACCCGGAATTTTTGTTATTTCTGAGTCTGTCAGACCTGGACATCGATACGGCGCATTCTATCCCAAGGATGCGGCGTATCGACTGTCCTGGTCATATGTATCCTTTTAATTTTCTGCATTTTATTTTATTTTTCTGCATTTTGAACTTTCTATTAGTTGATTTAATACGGCGTATCCAGGTTTAAGGATACGGCGCATAAAATTTCTGACTCATATTATTCTCTATTTTATTCCATGCTCGATACGGCGCATCCTTGGTGAATCGACTGACCAGATGATTTAAAATTTCTATTTTTATTTTCACTAACATCGATTAACGGAGATGCACTAGCTGTGATTTTTTATGCTTATTAACACAGGTTGTAAACCTTGAATACAAAGGAAGCTAGAGTTCACATTTACCTTGTATTTTCTATGTGACGTTCTAATCATGGTGACACAGACATCTACACGACACAAAAAAATTGCTTACAAACGCATAATGGAGGATCATACCGAGCAAATCTCAGGGGAGTTTTCTGTTCTAATTCTTTCTATTTCCTGTTTTAAATTTTTTTATTTAACGAGGATATTGTTTATCTTAAGTGGCGGGATGGAGAATTAGAACGTTACTTGTCTTTATTTTTTAAATATATGCTTAAAATGCATAAAATATGCTAAATTTAAAATTTTCTAGCATGTTTTTGTGAAATCAAAGTTGCATAACCACATACATAACCCTTATTTCCATATTGTGAGAATTAAGCCTTATCCGTTTCCATTATTTTTACCCAAATTCCACAAAAATATGAGTGTGCCTGTGACTTGTAGTAAACTTTAGAACTTGGCTTGTATACTATTCGAGACCACCATAATGAGTATTACTGATATAATTAGAGTGACTTGTCTAACAAGGTAAATTTCTAGGATTACACTCAAATAGCCTTTATATGTTATGTTATAATAACTAACTACATTGGTTAGTTAATCCCCATATAAACCCATTTGTTACTCTTATTTTTAGAGTAAGATACCCCTAGAAAAACCCTGAGAGCCATTCCTTTCGTTTCTTACACCAATGTTAAAATGTTTCGTTACACCCTTACACCTTAGCCTACCCTATAGATTAAAGTATGTGGTAGTTGCTTTAGGTAAAGTATGTATTCCACGCATTTCCTGTGTTCGTGTGCGTAATTATTATCTATGGTTAGGTCGGAAATTGCACAATGCAATGTGAATTGAAAGTAGATATTGTATTTTTATTTTTTATATATTTACTACTTTCATTGCTATTTTTATATCTGAAGTAAGAATTATATGAAAAAATTATCCAGATTTATTGTTATGGTAAATTGGTGAAATTTTACACCATTAGTTATGTTTTCAAAAAAAATGAGAGAGAGAGAGAGAGAGAGAGAGAGAGAGGGAGAGAGAGAGAGATAGAGAGAGAGAGAGAGAGAGAGGATGTGAGATAATCTTTTTGTCTAAACTTAACCGATTTAATATTTTATGAGCTAATCGATTATTCTTTGTTACGTGTTATAAACCAACGATGTGAAGTTATGTATTAGTGTAGATATCGCCACTATTTGTTGTACTATAATTATGGATTGTAAGGGAGTTGGCCGATATGGGAACGCCAACTAAGGTTTATTCTTTGATTAAGATTTCATTGAGTCTAATTCGTGTCTACCTATTAAAGCGTGAGTTTCCGTGTTAAAGCGTGAGTTAGTCTATGATTTTTGTCTTCTTCAAGGGAAGGTCGAGAAGTAATTAACCACATTTGTATGGACTTAATCTACCTGTTTGTTTATTTTATTTTTACGCCAATTTTATGTATTTCCCAAGTTTTATCCTTACCCTTACCAAGTTACCTTATTCGTTGTTAGATTTCGAGCATCCAAATAAAGTAATGGCTTGGTGAGAATATCAAATGCATGAATATGGTAGTGACCATCCGAGTTTTTGAGGAATCAAATGACGCGCCAGCGATCTGGGGTTCTACCTTGGTGACCATCCGTTGTTTGAGGAATCAAGGATTCGCACCAGCGATCTATTGTGTTTGTATAGGAGATGTTTGAACGAAGCTAGGTCCAACCCTTAAGCCATATCATGTTTAACCCAATTTACCACTTTAGACTTGTAACTCCTTAGCTTTAGTGGGGGAGATGTATATCATTGCCAAGCATATGATAGGATACTTGTCACGACTGTGCAATTGAGCAAACTACTTAAATGTTACCACATAGATTAGTTGAGTGATTTGAGTTATTTCATTTTCCTATTTCATGAAATGTTTGGTTGTGCAATTGAGATTAAATGAATGAGTGCCTAAACTATAAAAATCCTAGACAATGTTTAGGATACATTTTCATAAGTTTAATCTAAGGTTTACTTGAGAACAAGTAAAGTTCAAGTAGGGGGATATTTGATGACATCAAATAACAACATATTATTAGCATCATTTATCGTATTTATATTGTTTGTTTTATTTTATTTTATATGAGAATTGATATTTAATCGTTACAATATCAGTCATAAACAAGCATTTGGTGAAAGTTAGCTATTTTGGACGTAAAATGGAGCAAAATGGATCAAGTTAGAAAAGTCTACTAAACTGAAGACAGATACGCCGTATCATTCTAGATAGATACGTCGTATCATTCTAGATAGTTATGTCGTACACAAAGACTTGGACGATTATGAAGACCATTGTCTGACTTTGAAACATACACCATATAGGTTTCTTCCATACGCCGTACATGAAACTTTGGTCAACGAAGAAGATCTGACTTGCTTTGCTCAAGATACGCCATATGATATCAACAAGGTGTGGCAATCTCAAGACTTCACCAGAAATCCAAGATATTGAAGACATGCATACGCCGTATAAAAACTGAATATGCGCCATACTTAATGGCGGTGTATGAATATTCCAGAATTTAATAATCTTGGACCTCACGCAAAGTTACCTAGATACGGCATATAAGGTAAACTCGATATGCCGTATCAACTCTGTTTCCAGAATGTATAAATAGAGGTTGAATGCCAGTTTTTAGGGCACCAAGCAACCACACACAGAAGGCGATGACTGACCATACAAGACACAACCAAAAGGACGAATTCAGAGCAATAAGAAGATCCTGCTAGTGCATAATTCAATAGGGAGATTCGTTTAATTTATATTAGTACTCCTTTAATCGTTAGGTTAGGGCACCTTTGACTATTTCATAGTGCTGAAATATTTCCAGCCATTTTAGAGTATATGATGTTTAATTGGATGTTCATGTGTATGTTTTGATTACATTATTACATCATTGATATTGATTGCAGACCTTTGACTATTTCATCATTTGCATGTTTAATGTAAGCCTAGTAGGCTAATTAATAAGTAAGATAATCATTAAGGTAGACTTAATGCAAATTTTGATTAATCGTGACAAGATTAGTCCGTTATAATGACTTAAATACCGAAATCTAGATGTTTAGCCAGATCTAAGCATTAGGAACGTGATACGCATACACGTGAGCAACCAACGAGAAAGACCCGAATTAGTATTCATCATATGTAACTAATTGATTAACGAATATATCTCCCTTAATATCGGCTTGACCTCTTATCTGTTATCTATTTTCTATCTGTGTACGTGTGTGATACGTGGGAATCGCACCAGGCTTTACCTCTCGAGGGATCGAGAAGCTTACAACCCCCACCAGGCAGTGTACCTGATCGTTGTAGTATAGTATAGTGACAAGTACCGGGGGATTGATCGTTCAACTCAGGAATAGTGTCGCTAGGATTAGAAAGCCTCCTAAACTAAGTCTAGAGGTGAGGGATGATTCTTTCTGTATTTTTATATTTTCTAAAAGCAAGTAAAATCTCGGGTTTTGGAAGAGTGGGCAGAATTAGTTGCTAGCCAACTAACCCAAATTACTATAATGCAATCAAAATAAAATAACAGAAATGAAAATTAATCTAATTATACTATTGTGGTGTAAACAATGATGGGGAAAGTTGTGTTTACTTAGGTTTCATTACTCCCTAGATATCTTTTACAGGTTGATAGCTTGTTACAATTGCATGGATGACGGGTCATATTCCTTAATACTAGTCGTAGGGCCGTGTACAATATTCCCTAACTCAATAGGATCCTACTTCACTCCTATGTCGAGCCGTTAGAAGCTCCTAACATGGGATCATTAGAATTCTCCTACGCATTAAATACAACCAAGTACACCTCCGATCATGTTTCTTAAGACGTTCAAGCAAGTTACCAATGGAAGTCTGCCAGTTTTCTTAAGCCTAACATTGAATACAATCATCCGTAACAACTATAAACAAACAATCAACCCATAATTAACATCTAGGTTTCACTACATCTAAGCAAACACAAAGGAAATCTAGCCGAGCATGTTAAATTGAAGACAAGCGTAAGATATATTCAAACAACACATAGACATATTGAATGAATTGAAAGAGTACTTATCTCAAATTGAACATGAAAGATTCAAAGGGTTGAAACCCTTGAAAAAGCTGGAAAATTCAACCTAGGGTTTTCCCTCAAAGTTGCACCCTCAAAGTTACACACTAATGAATGAAATTTGGAAAACTATATATAGATTACAATGGGTGACAGCGTCATGTATTGGGTTATAACGCCGTCAACTCGCCGCCATAATAAAAATCGTATTGCCTAGATCTGATTTTGATGCTGTCATGTATGAAATAGTTCTGGGCCGTCACTAATACTTGGACCATGACGGCCTTGGGTGAAGCCGTCATGTCCAATGCACAAAACTCTCTGGATCTTCATGTGTATTTCCCACATCCACCTCTTTTGTTACTCTTGACGCCGTCATTAAGGAAGTTGTGATGCTGTCAGGTACTGTTCCCAGCAAGAAAAATTGAGACTTTGCCATTTTCTTCACTTTTATGCTCCAAAAACGTCCAAAATGCTTCCATTTTCAGATCTCTCCAAAAGTACCTAAAATGACAAAAGGAACGATTTAGGGCAATATTTGATCAAATAATCACGAATCCGGACTTAAATGACCCCCTAAAAGTGGTACACTTTTCGCCTCATCAAATACCCTTAAACTTGAGATTTGCTTGTCCTCAAGCAAATGCGCTTTTATTCTAATAAAAATACAAGTTAGGGGTCATTTAACACTAATATAAAAGTAATTACAACAAATACTCGTTCCACTAAAAACCAAAGACAAGCACGGAGGTCATACACTAGCACCTCACAAATAGTGTTTAGATACTCACATCTCTCGGGTGTAATAAAGTATATATCACAATATAGAAATGGAAAACATCTCTCACTACGTGTCATAGCAAAATAGATTACCATAGGCTTGGGAAAGGATCAAACCTCCACCACTTGGCGTAAGCACCTAGGATAAACTATGAAAGAGGTCTTTTAAAGGGTTATAACGTTAGGTGTAGGGATATGGAATACACGGTTTTGTTGGATAAAGGCAATATTTACTGGTGGCTAGTTAATCATCTTGGTTAATTACATGTACAATATGGCGTTGCTAAGCCAAGACTAGACTCGACTTAAGCTAATGAATCAAAAATTAGGGGTGAGTACAAAAACCGAAAAACCGAATCGAAACCGAAAAAACCGAAAAAGCCGAATCGAAAAAACCGCCCCATTTGACAAACCGATAGAGGTGGTTTTGAATTTTGTAAAAACCGAATGTTTGGGGCGGTTTTTGGTTTCATAAGAAAAACCGAACCAAAAAAACCACCCCGCCCCACCTTTATATATGTTTTTATATAATTTTATCTATATAAGAGATTTACTAGTTAGTTTTGGATTTTAAACATTTGATTGTACAACTTTATCTATTACAAAAATAAAACAATAGTGTTTTTCGAATTTTTAATATTTATAAATATTATATCTTTATTATCGAACAATAGTGTTCTTTGAATGTTTTTGTGAATAAAAAGTGCAAAGCCGCAAAGACATTTATATTTTAGATTCATGTTTGGTGTTTCATACGTTTTTTTGAAGCTTTAGATTGCTAGATATTATGCTATTATTGATATTTGTTTAAATAATTCTGCTTGAAAACTTGGAATTGTAAACTTTATATAAGATTAAAACTTTCTTGTTTTCAAGTAAGAAAAAACCGAATATAAACCGAAACCGAACCGATTCAATGTCAAAAACCGAAAAAACCGAAATCAAACGGTTTGTAGTTTTCAAAAACCGAAATCAAACGGTTTGTACGGTTCGGTTTTTGGTTTTATCATAAAACCGCCCCACCCCGCCCCATGCTCACCCCTATCAAAAATAACAAAAACATAAAACAAACATAAAATGAAACGGGATGGTAGTCCATATGTTTTTTTTTCTTTTTCTTTTTTTTTCTTTTATTTTTCTTTTTTTCTTTTTCTTAATTTTTCGATTTTTTTTTTTTTTTTTTTTTTTTTTTTTTTTTTTTTTTTTTTTTTGCATACACTCTTACCCTACCATCCAAAATAATACATCATAGGGAATGTACATTTCCCTTACACTTGAATCTTTACATACTTTACAATAAACTAATCTAATGACTCGAATCAAGATAATCAAAACACTTGGAGTACTTTTTAAGATTAACGCACATATGGGGGTAATATATGATGTTCTTTCCCATTACTCCATAACACAAGTACTTTACCCATGAGTCCCAATCGTCCCAAAACAATATATACAAGATATGACTTGACTTAGCAACCATGTAATCAATTAGATAATTAACTAAGGGTTTAAACATGTAACAATAATGCACTAAAGATGAGTGCATACACGGAAGGCTAAGGCGATTTGGGTGTACATTTGGGTGGGTTGTAACAAATTCTTCCTTTAAGTAAGATTCTTAAAATGAGAAACGAAAGGATAGGCTCGGAGGGGTGTGCTAGGGGTTTCGTGTACTAAAAAAAAGTACAACGCTAAGGTGTGGGAGAAAATTAATTGACTTTACTAGCCAAGTAATATAACTTAAATGGTCATGTAATTATGATACGGGTTTAACACAAGGGTGATCCTAATGCCTCTTATCATGTAGTAAATCCTACCACACGAATGTAGTCTCGCTAGCGGTCTCAGGATGCATCACTAACGCAAGTTCTAAAATCTAAATGCTACCGGTACACTCATAAGCACTAATAATGAATGCTTTTCCTATCAAATCTAAAGGCGAACCTCACATATTTGGGTGGAAAATTTTTCTGAATGGTATGGTTTTGTGCTAGTCATACGACTCCTATCCATGAGACGCTTATTAAGGCTAAAGTTTCACTCCTAAATATTATAAAAAAATTTAAATTTGGCGCTAAAATTACACTAACAAGTATTTCTCTTAGTTTTATTACACACCTACCATCGAACAAACAAACTCAAGTGCAATTGTATCCTATAAGGTATCATCATTTACCCTCCCCTTACACTTAGAATGAACATTGTTCCCAATGTTCAATTAAAGAATGTAAAAGTAAAACAGGTAAAAGAATGAAAGCAAATACTACCCTGATTCGTTCGGTGTGGATAGTGTGTTAACAAGGTTAGATCTTCCTCCAAGAAAATGAACGTTCAAAGCTTCTCTTCCAGAAAAATAAATCATCTTCTTGTCATATATAACCTGTTAAACCTGAGAAAACAAACAAGGCAACCTCGCGTAAAATCGGTGGTAATCTATATATACTAACAAGTCCTAGAAAAAATAACATATATATCTTAAATTGCTTTCTAGAAATTAAAGCGATATAATGCTTGTGGAATAAATGTTTGCAGATTTCCTGGAGTTTATAAAACTAAAGAATTAACAAAAACTTTAAGACTCCGTTAGAAAAACATAACTTGCAAAATTTCCAGAATTTTACATATGACACCGTCAGGAGTTAACTCCTGACGCTGTCAAAAGTGATTTGCAGAAATCTTTACGTTAAGTTTCCGAAAATTTTCTAGAAAAACTTATGTCCTACTTCCTGGAAAATCCTGCAAAACATCATTATGACTCGATACAAGCATTTGACTCTAACAAATACTAATATACATGTTCATTTAATATTGTGGAGAATCATGATCAATTTTGTTCTTAAAAACAAATTTAGGGTTTCCCCTTACACTTACCTTTTGCAAAATACCTTTACATGAAGTTAAGACGAAGTTAAACAACAAAATAAAGCATTTCATAATTTTAGTTTGAAACATGATCTACCAACAATAAAAATAAAGCATGCATACGGAAGCAAATAACAATCAAACAAATAAAAATCACACAAAACATGGGTTGCCTCCCAAGAAGCGCTTTTCTTTATTTTACGAGTCTTGTAGCTAAACTCAAGGTCATGGGCAATTATGTGACCTCATCGTTGGTCTCATTCTCTAGGTCATCTCCAATCTTAGTTTTGTATTTCGGACCCGATTGTAAATGTTCTTTATAGAGACCAACCACCTTTTTCTCAATTGCTCCAATAATCCTATAGAAAAGGCTCTTCTTTTCCCATACATAGTCCATGCCCTTTTTCTTATCCTCTTCATTGATGTCCTCAAAGGCACCAATGTTATCCATATCAAATCGAGGCACAAAACGAAATTCTTTCATTCTATTAGGCATCCTATATGTGATCCTATCAATTTTACTAGCAAATCGGATTGTCCCTTTTATCTCATCATATTCTAACTTGGATTCTTCAACAAATGGCTTACCAAACACAACATGGGATAAGAGACAATCAATAACACTAGCTAGGTCTTCCAAAATCATGAAGTCAACGATATAAGTAAAGTTCCCAACAAAGACATGTAGACCTTTAATTCTCCCGACAAAGTTACAAACTCCACCGGGGTATTTGGGATCTTTTCTAGGTCCAAGTCTTGTTTTTACTATATCATTATAGACACATGAGGACATAATGTTGATTGGGGATTTAAAATCAATGTAAGCATTGTCGATGTGTTTATACCCAATCATACATGGTATCTTAGCATTCTTAGGATCGCCTCTCTTTATCTTAGGTTCAATTCTAGTGAAAGGAGGTCGAGGATTATCAATAAGATTATTATAGTACGCAATCTCCTCCTTAGTGGGATATAGATTGAAATAGTCATCCGGCTTCGGATCTATCTCCCCTTCCTCAAGTTCCTCAAACACATCCTCAAAATCATTAGATCCTATGTCCTTATTTGAATACAAGGCGGTCTCTAGGTCACTAAATGCATGATCGAGCTCAACATTAATTAACCTATTAAGCTCCCTAAGTTCCCTAATCTCATTCTCAATCTGTACACGCAACAAAGCCACTTCACTAGGAGAAAGGGGTGGATTCGCGTTTTCCATAATGGCCAAAGGAATAGTCAATGAATTTAATTTACTAACAAAGGCACAAAGAAAAAGATAGACTAAAGAAAACCTAAAAATAATAATAATAATAATAATAATAAAAAAAAAAAAAAAAAAAAAAAAAAAAAAAAAAAAAAACTTACTAGAAAGGAATCTAGCAATTAAACCTAGTAAAATGAAATCATAACCTAGACAATAACTATTCCCCGGGCTGCGGTGCCAAAAACTTGATACATGGGAATCACACCAGGCTTTACCTCTCGAGGGATCTCGAGAAGCTTACAACCCCCACCAGGCAGTGTACCTGATCGTTGTAGTATAGTATAGTGACAAGTACCGGGGGATTGATCGTTCAACTCAAGAATAGTGTCGCTAGGATTAGAAAGCCTCCTAAACTAAGTCTAGAGGTGAGGGATGATTCTTTTTGTATTTTTATATTTTATAAAAGCAAGTAAAATCTCGGGTTTTGAAAGAGTGGGCGGAATTAGTTGCTAGCCAACTAACCCAAATTACTATAATGCAATCAAAATAAAATAACAGAAATTAAAATTAATCTAATTATACTATTGTGGTGTAAACAATGATGGGGAAAGTTGTGTTTACTTAGGTTTCATTACTCCCTAGATATCTTTTACAGGTTGATAGCTTGTTACAATTGCATGGATGACGGGTCATATTCCTTAATACTAGTCGTAGGGCCGTGTACAATATTCCCTAACTCGATAGGATCCTACTTCACTCCTATGTCGAGCCGTTAGAAGCTCCTAACATGGGATCATTAGAATTCTCCTACCCATTAAATACAACCAAAAATCGTAGTACACCTCCGATCATGTTTCTTAAGACGTTCAAGCAAGTTACCAATGGAAGTCTTCCAGTTTTCTTAAGCCTAACATCGAATACAATCATCCATAACAACTATAAACAAACAATCAACCCATAATTAACATCTAGGTTTCACTACATCTAAGCAAACACAAAGGAAATCTAGCCGAGCATGTTAAATTGAAGACAAGCGTAAGATATATTCAAACAACACATAGACATATTGAATGAATTGAAAGAGTACTTATCTCAAATTAAACATGAAAGATTCAAAGGGTTGAAACCCTTGAAAAAGCTAGAAAATTCGACCTAGGGTTTTCCCTCAAAGTTGCACCCTCAAAGTTACACACTAATGAATGAAATTTGGAAAACTATATATAGATTACAATGGGTGACGGCATCATGTATTGGGTTGTGACGCCGTCAACTCGCCGCCATAATAAAAATCGTATTGCCTAGATCTGCTTTTGACGCCGTCATGTATGAAATAGTTCTGGGCCGTCACTAATACTTGGACCATGACGGCCTTGGGTGACGCCGTCATGTCCAATGCACAAAACTCTCTGGATCGTCACGTGTATTTCCCACATCCACCTCTTTTGTTACTCTTGACGCCGTCATTAAGGAAGTTATGACGCCGTCAGGTACTGTTCCCAGCAAGGAAAATTAAGACTTTGCCGTTATCTTCACTTTTATGCTCCAAAAACGTCCAAAATGCTTCATTTTCCAGATTTCTCTCCAAAAGTACCTAAAATGACAAAAGGAACGATTTAGGGCAATATTTGATCAAATAATCACGAATCCGGGCTTAAATGACCCCCTAAAAGTGGTTCACTTTTCGCCTCATCAGTGTGTGTCACTCTCCTTGTTGCATGTATTTACTATTTACTTAATCTACACACCGTGCCAGTCTCTCAGGTTGAACCCCCACCTTATGTTAGATTAGGATTAATTAGACTAACTTTAGAATTAAAATACTGATAGATACTTAAATGTTAACGTTCCACTCTTAGTGATCGACATCTACTTACCAACTAGGCTACATTGATCGGGTACAGTACCCGTTAGTGTTCGTTATTTGTTAAATCGGATAAATATAAATTTAAAACTTCATAATTAAAATCTATACCTACAATGAAAGACATATCAACTACTATTGGAAAATTACCCATTTGTCTAAATAAGATGTAGAAATATTATTTACGGGATAGAAACATATGATATATAAAAAATAACATAAGACCCAAATCTTAGAAAACTTATAAATAGGGCTTGTTATTACTTTTAAAACTTGACAAAACTAAATTTTAGATTTTTATAAACTTACAAAAATGTGTATAATGTCAAAAGTATATAAATAACTTTATAAAAGTTATTTAGTATGTTCTCAATATATATATAAATCTAAGACGCGTTTACTATGTTCTTAGGTTGTCATTAAAGCTCGCGACTTCTCGACACATTTTATATCGTTCTAATCCACTGCTTATCACTACGGTAAGTTTATAGCCTCAATTTTTATTTAATTGTTTTATAAACTCTTCGGGGGAGATACATGCTAAATTATTTTTATTATGGACAAATATTTACAAATTGTATGCTTTCCTGAATGTATTATTGCTAGTGCCTAAGTATCTTTATGCCATACGTCCCCCATTTCATGAATCATTAATCACTTGTGTGTGGGCGCAAATATTATGGATAGGCCTATCAGGATTGATGAATCCCGTTTGTGTTAGCTGGATAGATAACCAAATGCACTATATTTCAAATACAAAGTATATGCCAAGTACCTACACGGGGCCATTATTATTCTATATATCATTGTTGATATATACAGTTAATTTTGAATGCCATAAGATTAGATCAATAATAACTATTTGAATAATAATTGAACACCTCGCAATTATTACTATAATTCTGAAAAATTATTGTCCATTACTATAAACGTATTAATTCACGGGATAATGCCAAAAATGCCCAAGTTGCCCAATTGATTTGCGTTTTTGCCCTTCGCTCAGAAAGTTCTGAAACTACCCATTGGGCAACTGGGCAACTTTTTTTAGCCAACGCGGGGATGCCAAGTGTCTGAAATTTTGGGCAACTTTTATATTTTGTGGGCAACTTGTGTATTTTTTGGGCAACTTGGGACACTTGGCGTTTGAAACACTAGAGTTGTCCGATTGCCTAGTGGGTAGTTTCAGAACTTTCTATTTTAAGGGCAAAAAAGCAAATTATGTAAAACCCGAAAATCTGCCTTGCCTAAATTCCCTATATAATTTGAATTTTTCCTAAGTTTGTGAATCTAACCTAAGTTAATTAACTAATATATATATATATATATATATATATATATATATATATATATATATATATATATATATATATATATATATATATATATATATATATATATATGTTATACAAGATTAATCCTTAATAATATGATTAAGAAAATAAAATATAACTCTCATCCTAACTATACATAATAAACGACACACACTTTGTAACCATTTCACACGTTCTCTCTTTTTGCCTTACTAAAATGAAATGCATTTTCTTATCCATATCCCACACATTACTTCCTTTTTTTTCTTCTTGGATAAGTTCCAGTTTGTGATATTATTTCACACGCCTTAATTAAGGAGGATTGGACCAAATCATTCACTCATATTAGAAGATACATATATCATGATTGCCATATCTCCACCACAAGACATTCCTATTTCAACTCACACCTTACACGTTTTTTTTTATGAACCATATAATAATCCCTCAAGTTTAGCAAACAACTAAAAACCCTAAAAAAAACTTCAAAACACAAAATACGGCTGCTGGGAAAATTTTCCCTTGGTTCCATTCTGTTTCGTGACTAAGGGAGGTTCAAGGAGGGTCCGAATGCATTTCCGTTTGGTGTATAAACGTGGCTAGTTGGAGGCTCGAAAGTGGGCTTTGGTTGTGTGCGATTGCTGTTTCGAAAGGGTGTGTAGATGGTTTATTCAATTTGTGTTATGACTAATGGTTCGAGCCTTGATTCCTCATTCTTTTTGCTTTCCGATCATGCAAGGGTATTGTGTCTAAATCTTTGCTCTTTTCTTTCATTTTGATCTCGTTTTACACGTATATAACATCACATAAAACTTTGGGTCGACACATGATAGCAAATGAAATCTATATGTGTATATATACGTTTATAATAGCGCGAACCAAATTGTTTATTTTGTTAAAACTACAAATAAATAACTTACAAAGGAGTCATATATAACCACGAATATGATACGCCTAGAAACCATTAATTGCGAACCAAAACTCTGATGTGAGACCGGTTAATATGCGGCTTAAACGTGTTGTTAGATAAGAAATCAAAAACTATAAAAGTTATACGTATTGTTGTCAAATCGGAAATAGTTGTTCATATCGAGGCGAGGTGTTTTGCTCGTTTCATTGTAGGCCTCGAACTGCTGTTCACAGTCGACTAGGAAGTATGATCTGATCATGTTATGTTTTATTTACCCATCATAGTTTGTTCATGTGGTTCATGTACATCATAGTTTGAATGCATATGTAACTAAACTACTTATGTCATATAATAATAGGAATTAATAGAAGTTGATCATGCATAACTGATGAAATACTTATGTTAAGCTTAATTCTTGTGTGCCTTCATTCTAACGTAAACGAACCCATGCACGTGGCTACAATTTGGTAAAATAAACACAAGAAATAAAATAAGGGTATGCATGTGGGATTATGATATACGGATGTCATCTTAAAATGAGGTCTTGGTGTCGTCTTTTGGTCTCGTCATAGTATTTTTGTGTGTGTGATATATGGGTCGATCAATAATGATTAAATACGAGTAACTTATATCATTTAGAACCTAAGAACATGGATAAATATATATAGCGTCAATGAAAGAAAAAAAACAGGTGTATGTCGAGTAGTGTGAGTGAAGGTTAAGACGTATGAGTTGTGTGAGTATGAACGCGAGTCGTGTGTTTGTGCATGTGATAATAACATATTTTGGTCATCGTGGTCTAAGATTAATGTTAAAGATAGGTTAATAAATTATGAACGACGGGGTCTAAAATTATTCTTTTAATCTAAAATTATAGCATAAACTTTAAAATAATTTTATTTGAAATTCTTAATATTAAATTTTGATAATTTATATTTTGACCCTAAACTTTACTAAATTGACGTGTTTAACCCTAAACTATTATCTTTTTCATTTGTGACCCTAATTTATAAAAGTTGCTAATACGGAAAAGCTACTAAATACATGAACTTACTAAATATGAGAAGTTACTATAAATGGAAAGTTACTAAAAATAAAAAGCCGCAAAAATGAGCAATCGATTTAGAATAAGTATTAATAACAAACCAATCATTAATTCATGTAGATTCGCTGAAGAAGGAGTGACTTTCTACTCTTATGTTATGATATGATTTCGCTGGCGGTTTAAGGTATAGATATTCTAACCTTTCAGTAAGGTTTCCTATGACTCATGATCCGTTCCATTGCCACTATTATGATTTCTGCTCTTTATACGCCTGATATCCCTGGTTCATGTGATAGTATGATTTCGTATGAATACCATTTTTAAAATATAACCTGATGACTTTTGAGAGAAACTATTTTTGAAATGATTTATGTGACTACGATACGATGCCAGTTTTATATGAAGGTGTTAACGACTTTTATGAAATGTGTTTTTAAAGGAATACTTTTACGATAAAAAGGTTTTAAATAATTTTTAATAGTCCTGAATCTGTTTTATTCTCTAAGATTCCTCATGACTTTCTTTAACATCTTTAAATTATTTAACTTCAAATTTTGAAGCTTTGCTATGAACCCTTTTGCTATTATGAACCTTTGATTTGAACCTCATGAAATGAATCTTTGATTTGGACCTTTGACTTGAACCATTGCTATGATCCATATTTGATCGATCCATTTCTATTATGATTTACTTGATTTTTGTTGCATGCTATAGTTCGTATTCTTATAGCATTCCTATACCCTATTTGTTGCCCATTATTTGATTAATTTGTAGCCAGTCATGGGGAGCCCATGGCCTTGCCACTGATGCGCCAGTGGTATTGACACTATCTGTAGAGGTGGGTTTTAGTTCACAGCATTCCCTTTAAGCTAGCTATTCACGCCTATATTTATTATTGTATATTTTTACTTAGCCTAGAGCATTGTGCACATATATTTGTTTTGCAGGGGGCGTATGGATGCATCCTAGGTACTCTGTTTAGTATTATTTGGTGAATGGGTATGTGTGTGCGATACACTCCATTTCACATTTAGTACATCGAGCTAGCTACTCTATTTACAATTTGATATATAATTGTTGGGCATTTCTGTTACTTCTACTATATATGTGATCCTTGTTGTTCTACCTTCATTATTGTTATTGACTTATACTTTCCTTAGTTCATTTCCTTACACTTATGATTCGTTCCATTTTCCTTTGATTCAATTGATATTCCTTATACGTATTCCCTTTGATCATATTATGTTGATTCTATCATATGTTCCATATTCTTTGATATTTGTCTCAACAGGTTTGCTTGGATTCACTTTCGTTTCCCTTTTGTTATTAGCTTTTGTTTGTTTATATCTGTTCACTGGGCTTTTTAAGCTCAGCCGCATTTCTTTTCCTGCGGCAGGTTATTTAGAAGGAAGCTGGGTTTGAGGGAAGAGTGCTTAGGAGATTTTAGTGGACTACATGGTTGATAGCTCCCCATGGATTAGAGATGGACTTAGAGATTCCTCTTTTGGTTCTTAGTTTGTAATTAGTTTGGAAATTGTTATGCTTAGTTTTAGCATCTTATCATTCATTAGATTTGCTTTGTAACCCTTGTATTATTTAATGTATTCCGGTTGCTTATGTTATAATTCGACCCCATAATGTTACACTTTAGCCCTTTTTGGGTTGGGGTGTTACAATTATGGTATCAGAGACACGTTTGATCGGCGGATTCAAAAACCCGTAGAGCTTAGGCTATGACCTGAGAGTATTAGGCCCTCTAATTTTTGCACCATAAGAGTTAGGGAACAACCTTTGAGAATTTTGCTTTAGGATTTCCCACCCCGAAGAAACTTAAGTTATGACCGATGAGGATTGGGTAGACTATAAGACATTTGTTTAAGTATCCCTGATTCCGCATCACTTTGGTTCGTGCTTTACTTATAGATAAGCCCTTTAAGATTTCTCCTCCCGGAGGTTTGAAACTTATGATTCTGAACAACATGAGATTAATGACTAAGCAAGTTTAGAACGTGTTGAGAATTCTGCAGTAATGTTTGACATTTCATAAACTTCATTTCCTGTTTGATTTCAACCTCTGATTCATTTCTTAAACATTTAGATGCCTCTTATGACATGGTTTTAGGAGGCTGAAAAGAAATCGTTATGATTGAGGCACAGTTCTACCTTCTCTATCCCTATTAGTTGTACTAAGATATATCAGGGGTCTAAAGCAGGATTTGATTTTTCACGAACCTTGGAACGAAATCTCCGCGTACACTTAAGAAGAATGACATAATTCGAGTTATGGTAGATCGTTTGAGTTAGTCAGTTCATTTTGCCTCTTAGAATGTGTATTCAGTTAGCAAGTTTGCCATAAAACCTTCGCCAGAAGATTCTTCAGTTACTTAGCACACCTGCAGTGATCGTGTCAGAGATTTTCATTTTTGCTTCACTATCCCAAGGAGAACTACTGGAGGTCTGAGGGGCCAGACTCAAGTATAGTAATGCTTTCACCTACAAACTAATGGATAAGCAGAACAACTATTCGGACTTGGAAGCAGGGTTGAGCAGAAAGTTTACACGTGTGTGGTCTGATTGTCGTTGCTTATTAAGATCGATGGCATGCAAGTGAGAAGTTTTCCTTTCAGATAGTGAACAAACGGAGATGTAGAACACCTTCGGGTTGAATTAAGTCCAGAAGCTGCTCATTGAATGTTTGGAGCTGGTTACAATGACCGATGGATTTGCTGACCTTGTGGAAGAGGAAGTTAGAAATTTTAGACAGGAAATTGTGTGTTCCATATGATGTTTCCGTACAAAAGAGTTGGACATGTTGGCATTAAGGGAGATTTGGTTCGTGTTACGTTACTCCTTAGATTCATTCTTGTCTGTGCGGTTATCCTTTCCTCTCCCAATATACTTTTAGATACGATTCGATATTTCGATTTATGCTTAATTAATCGTTAGTATGAATAAGTTACCAACCTCTTTAAGAAACTTTTGGTAGGTTAGATAATTCGATATATGTCTCTCTGATTCCTTTCGGTAGTCCCTTAGCACCTTCAGAACCTAATTTGATTTGTGAAGTTTCTACCATCTAGTATCACTTCCGGATTTATTCCAGGTTCATTTGATGTCCATGCACCTCTTTGTGAAATTCGACCATCATCTATTTCATGATCATTTCGTATTCGTTGTATTAGATGTGTTTCTGTGGAGAGCCTGAGCCTATCCAAGTGTGTCAGGATTGAGTCATGAGAAGATTTTGTTTGTGAAGATTCTTTTGGAAGAACCTCCCTGAGCATGAGGATATTTGTAACGATATTTTGTGTTACTACGACTCTATCTAACTTTGCGACTTCAATTTTCGATGACGGAAATTTTTTTTAGAGGGGAAGAATTGTAAAACCCGAAAATCCGCCTTGCCTAAATTCCCTATATAATTTGAATTTTTCCTAAGTTTGTGAATCTAACCTAAGTTAATTAACTAAATTTATGATATATATATATATATATATATATATATATATATATATATATATATATATATATATATATATATATATATATATATAACTATATGTTATACAAGATTAATTCTTAATAATATGATTAAGAAAATAGAATATAAATCTCATCCTAACTATACATAATAAACGACACACTCTTTGTAACCATTTCACACGTTCTCTCTTTTTGCCTTACTAAAATGAAATGCATTTTCTTATCCATATCCCACACATTACTTTTTTTTTTTCTTCTTGAATAAGTTCCAATTTGTGATATTATTTCACACGCCTTAATTAAGGAGGATTGGACCAAATCATTCACTCATATTAGAAGATACATATATCATTGTTGCCATATCTCCACCACATGACATTCCTATTTCAACTCACACCTTACACGTTTTTTTTTTCATGAACCGTATAATAATCCCTCAAGCTTAGCAAACAACTAAAAACCCTAAAAAAACTTCAAAACATAAAATACGGCTGCTGGGAAAATTTTCCCTTGGTTCCATTCTGTTTCATGACTAAGGGAGGTGCAAGGAGGGTCCGAATGTATTTCCGTTTGGTGTATAAACGTGGCTAGTTGGAGGCTGGAAAGTGGGCTTTGGTTGTGTGCGATTGCTGTTTCGAAAGGGTGTGTAGATGGTTTATTCAATTTGTGTTATGACTAATGGTTCGAGCCTTGATTCCTCATTCTTTTTGCTTTCCGATCATGCAAGGGTATCGTGTCTAAATCTTTGCTCTTTTCTTTCGTTTTGATCTCGTTTTACACGTATATAACATCACATAAAACTTTGGGTCGACACATTATAGCAAATGAAATCTATATGTGTATATATACGTTTATAATAGCGCGAACCAAATCGTTTATTTTGTTAAAACTACAAATGAATAACTTATAAAGGAGTCATATATAACCACGAATATGATACGCCTAGAAACCATTAATCGCGAACCAAAACTCTGATGTGAGACCAGTTTGTATGCGGCTTAAACGTGTTGTTAGATAAAATAGCAAAAACTATAAAAGTTATACGTATCTTTGTCAGATCGGAAATAGTTGTTCATATCGGGCCGAGGTGTTTTGCTCGTTTCATTGTAGGCCTCGAACCGCTTTTCACAGTCAACTAGGAAGTATGATCTGATCACGTTATGTTTTATTTACCCATCATAGTTTGTTCATGTGGTTCATGCACATCATAGTTTGAATGCATATGTAACTAAACTACTTATGTCATTTAATAATAGGAATTAATAGAAGTTGATCATGCATAACTGATGAAATACGTATGTTAAGGTTGTGTCAATTCTTGTGTGCCTTCATTTTAACGTAAACGAACCCATGCACGTGGCTACAATTCGGCAAAATAAACACAAGAAATAAAATAAGGGCATGCATGTGGGATTATGATATACGGATGTTATCTTAAAATGAGGTCTTGGTGTCGTCTTTTGGTCTCGTCATAGTCTTTTTGTGTGTGTGATATATGGTTCCATCAGTAATGATTAAATACAAGTAACTTATATCATTTTGAACCTAGTAACATAGATAAATATATATAGCGTCAATGAAAGAAAAAAAAAGGTGTATGTCGAGTAGTGTGTGTGAAGGTTAAGACGTATGAGTTGTGTGAGTATGTACGCGAGTTGTGTGTTTGTGCATGTGATAATAACATATTTTGGTCGTCATGGTCTAAGATTAATGTTAAAGACAGGTTAATAAATTATGAACGACGGGGTCTAAAATTATTCTTTTAATCTAAAATTATAGCATAAACTTTAAAATAATTTTATTTGACATTCTTAATATTAAATTTCGATAATTTTTATTTTGACCCTAAACTTTACTAAATTAACGTGTTTAACCCTAAACTATTATCTTTGTCATTTGTGACCCTAATTTAATAAAGTTGCTAATACGGAAAAGCTACTAAATACATGAACTTGCTAAATATGACAAGTTACTATAAATGGAAAGTTGACAAAAATGAGCAATCTGATTTAGAATAAGTATTAATAACAAACCAATCATTAATTCATGTAGATTCGCGGAAGAAGAAGTGACTTCCTACTCTTATGTTATGATATGATTTCGTTGGCGGTTTAAGGTACAGATATTCTAACCTTTCAGTAAGGTTTCCTATGACTCATGATCCGTTCCATTGCCACTATTATGATTTCAGATCTTTATACGCCTGATATCCTTGGTTCATGTGATTGTATGATTTCGTATGAATACCATTTTAAAAATATAACCTGATGACTTTTGAGAAAAATTATTTTTGAAATGATTTATGTGATTATGATACGATGCCAGTTTTATATGAAGGTGTCAACGACTTTTATGAAATGTGTTTTTAAATGAATACTTTTACGATAAAAAGGTTTTAAATAATTTTTAAAAGTCCTGAATCTGTTTTATTCTCTAAGATTCCTCATGACTTTTTTTAACATCTTTAAATTATTTAACTTCAAATTTTGAACCTTTGCTATGAACCCTTTTGCTATTATGAACCTTTGATTTGAACCTCATGATATGAATCTTTGATTTGGACCTTTAACTTGAACCATTGCTATGATCCCTTATATGATCCATATTTGATCGATCCATTTCTATTATGATTTACTTGATTTTTGTTGCATGCTATAGTTATTATTCTTATAGCATTCCTATGCCCTATTTGTTGCTCATTATTTGATTAATTTGTAGCCAGTCATGGGGAGTCCATGGCCTTGCCACTGATGCACCAGTGGTATTCACACTATCTGTGGAGGTGAGTTTTAGTCCACAGCGTTCCCTTTAAGCTAGCTATTCAGGCCTATATTTATTATTGTATATGTTTACTTAGCCTAGAGCTTTGTGCATATATATTTGTTTTGCATGGGGCTTATGGATGCATCCTAGGTACTTTGTTTAGTATTATTTGGTGAATGGGTATGTGTATGCGATACACTCCATTTCACATTTGGTACATCGAGCTAGCTACTCTATGTACAATTTGATATATAATTGTTGGGCATTTCTGTTACTTCTACTATATATGTTATCCTTGTTGTTCTACCTTCATTATTGTTATTTACTTATACTTTCCTTAGTTCATTTGCTTACACTTATGATTCGTTCCATTTTCCTTTGATTCATTTGATATTCCTTATACGTATTCCCTTTGATCATATTCTGTTGATTCTATCATATGATCCATATTCTTTGATATTTGTCTCAACAGATTTGCTTGGATTCATTTTGGATTCACTTTCGTTTCCCTTTTGTTATTAGCTTTTGTTTGTTTATATTTGTTCACTGGGCTTTTTAAGCTCAGCCGCATTTCTTTTCCTGCGGCAGGTTATTTAGAAGGAAGCTGGGTTTGAAGGAAGAGTGCTTAGGAGATTTTAGTGTACTACACGGTTGATAGCTCCCCATGGATTAGAGATGGACTTAGAGATTCCTCTTTTGGTTCTTAGTTTGTAATTAGTTTGGAAGCTGTTATGCTTAGTTTTAGCACCTTATCATTCATTAGATTTGCTTTGTAACCCATGTATTATTTAATGTATTCCGCTTGCTTATGTTCTGATTCGACCTCGTAATGTTACACTTTAGCCCTTTTTGGGTTGGGGTGTTACAAATTAATTGGGCAACTTAGGCATTTTTGGCATTATCCCCTCATTCACTCAACCATTGTGTTGACTTTTTAGCATGTTTTATCTGAGGTCCTTATGGTATAAGTTGGCATGTGAAGGCACACGGAAATATATTTTGAAGACGATGCATATTATTATCATTCGAAAATGTTTTTTTTAACTTTTACGTTGTATGTACTACTGATGTACACTAGAATTTTTGTGGCCTCTTTTGTAATAAAATATGATATTTTTATAAATTGGATGATAATTTATTTCAAAACATCTCATTTAGAGTCGTTTTTTGTAACTTGTAATGTGTGCTATGAAGAAATACCCTAGTGACACTATCTTTCGTTGTGATATTTTAGGGGTGTTATAGATTGGTATCAGAGCTATAGTTATAGAGAACCAGGTTGCATTTAAACCTATACTATAACTACTTTCACATTAAGACCTACTTTACTCATAATCGTCTTTTACATTCCATGCGCCATGCTTACTCTTTAACACGTCACTCTTTTAGTTATATAAATGTTCGACTAAATAGGATAATGTATGCCTATTCCAGGAAATTACGGCATATAGACCTACTCTCACATTTTTTTTAATCTACAAAATTTTCTCAAGACATTTTAGTTGATACACTGGTCTTATTTATTTCTCAGACATTCTGAGATACACTGGTCTTATTTATTTCTCACCAACTATTTTGAATGCTACGTCGATTTTCTCTGATTGTTTTACTCCCCGTCTCCGAGGATGAGTGTGAACATTTGTCCCGTACTCTCGGAACACCTACATCGTCTCGTAATACAAATTGTAAGTCATCGATTAAGTGTGAGTGTTGTGTCGGGAATTCTTAAGTAGGATGATTTATAATATCCTTATTTAAATGGACTGAGACGCCTTTTCATTTAAATAAAGAAATTGTAAATCGTCGAACCATAAGTTTATAGTTTTTACTTACATAGATTGGTACGCTTCTTTATGTAAGTAATGAATTATAAATAAGTGGGCTTAATTGTATCCATTATGACATAATTATGAACTTGAACTCAAGGATCACTAATATTCTTTAAAAAGATCTAGAAACAACGATAATGTCTTGCCACTCAGCAAAAATCTTAAGACCTCATTTGAACTACCTAATTTCATTCTTAGGTTATCGCTTTTGCCGTTACAAATCCTTACAATCATGAACCGTTTGCTGAGCTAGCAAACTTGGTTCTATCTCGAACTAACAGACTAGGATCACCAATATTCTTTAAAAAGATCTAGAAAACACGATAATGTCTTGCCACTCAGCAAAAATCTTATGACCTCATTTGAACTACCTAATTTCATTCTTAGGGTATCGCTTTTGCTGTTACAAATCCTTACAATCATGAACCGTTTGTTGAGCTAACAAACTTGGTTCAATCTCAAACTAACAGACTAGGTAATACAGACAACTCCTATAAAAATTCGTCAATTTTTAGTAATTGGAGTTGGGTGTTGTAGTTTTTGCTCTCTGAATTTGGAGACATTATCTCTATGGAACATGAGACAGCGTCACTAGTTAGAATTACTTAGCGATTACGATTATGAAATTCTATCACCTTGGAAAAGGCGAATGTTGTAGCTGATGCCTTAAGTCAGAAAGAAGATCAAGCCTCTTCGAGTTCGAGCCTTAATCATAACTACTTATACCAACCTCCCTACACAAATAATCAATACAGAAGCTGAAGTTGTCAAAGAAGAAAACTTTGAAGCTGAAAACTTCGGAGGTATGTCCCAAAAGTCACTTGAAACTTGATCTGATGGAATTAGATGTTTCAAGAACAGAATTTGGTTGCCACATGATGGAAAGCAACGAGACTTGATTATGCAAGAGTCGCATAAGTCTAAATATTTTATTCATCCTAGGTCAGACAAGATGTGTAATTACCTCAAGAAACTACATTGGTGGCCAAACATAAAAGCCGAGATTGCCACATATGTCAGCAAGTGTTTGACACGTTCAAAAGTCAAGGCTGAATGTCAAAAACCATCGAGATTACTACAACAACCCGAGAATTCTTGTATGAAAATGGGAAAGAATCACGATGGATTTTGTCACCAAACTACCCAAAACGCCAAGTAGTTTTGATGTTGTTTGGGTAATAGTTGACCGTCTCACTAAATCGGCTTATTTCATTCTGATCATAGAAACTTATGATATAAACAAGCTAACTAAGCTTTACATCAAAGAAATAGTTTCTAGGCACGGTGCGCCAATCTCGATTATCTCAAATAGAGATAGCAGATTTAATTATAACTTTTGGCAGACACTCCAGAGAGCTTTCAGAAATCAAATGGACATGAATACCCTCTAATCATTAAACTATCATTATATATCAATACTAATACTAGATAAACAAAATTTTATACATTTATGCACCTTGTGCCACGACTACAACATCACTTCTGCACATGTCATTTGTTAGTAATTTTTCAATGTGCTTAATCACCCTAACTTATCCATTATCTCATTTCATATACAAAGTTAAATAAATAGTTTACACCTCTTTTGGTTTTCTGTCTTCATCCGTATATCATCACCATCATAAGACTACATCCATACAAATATTACTTATTCTTGCAATCAAATGTTGATGAACCTAGGTTCTTTTGATTAGCTCATAGTTCTTTTATCAAAACACAAACAAATCTCTTTTAATCTAGAGTTATATGGAATATTAGTAAGTGTGTTCTTGGAAGTATTTATAAAGGTTTTCTTGGAGATTTAAGAAGGGTGTACAAGACTTGGGTTAAAGGTTTGAAGAAGAGTTAAAGAATAGAAGTGGTTAAGGGTTGAATTGTTCTTGTTGTACTAGTAACTTTTCATCCTTTCCATTGTAAGATTTTTTTATTATTCATATACTTTCAATATGGTTGCAAAGCTACTGGATTTTATTGTATTTATTTGATGTATGTATGATTTTGTAAGTATTTGACATAAACAAGTCTAAACACCCTTAGGTATGATTTATAAAGCTAAAAATTAGAACAACCCCAAAGATTAAGTTATCTGCATAACTCAGTGGGTTATGGACCTGAGATAAATAGATAGAATTGTAGAGATTTGTCTTACAGTCTTTTTTCTATGAGGCCCATCTCATAACTCCTCCAGATGATTAAATTAGAACCAAAATGGTAAACTAAGTCGAAAACTGCACACAGAACTTAGGTAGCTATAATCTCTTAAAATTTGCATAGAACCCTCTATCGCACAAAGAATAAAAGTTGTATCTAACACTTTAATTTTATCATTTCCATGAGACCCACGTCAAACGAAGTTGTAGAACTCAACTTATAATCATTTCCGCGGGACTGCAGTAAGCTATCCAAAATCAGCTTGTACAAAAAGTGTAAAAATTATATTTTGACTATTGTCATGAAATTTTTGAGAACCTAAGACCCATAGAATGAGTAAATACACTCAAATACTTTTCCAAAGACATAAAAATCAATTCCTAATGATTTATGGGTTAAGAATAACGTAGACACTAAGTCAGGAAACTATATTTATAAGAACCTAGACTTAACAAAAAGGTATTGTTTTTATCACTTTTATGTAAAACCCAAAGTATAAGAACTGCTGATGACATCAAATAACAACATATTATTAGCATCATTTATCCAATTTATATTACTTGTTTTATATTGTTTTATATAAGAACTGATACTTAATCGTTAACTTTTGTAAATCTCAGCTATAAACAAGCATTTGGTGAAAGTTTGCTATTTTGGACGTAAAATGGAGCAAAATGGATTTGTCTTGTTTAGACATTTGGAAAAGTCTACTAAACTGAAGACAGCTATGCCGTATCATTCTAGACAGATACACCATACACAAAGACTTGGATGATTATAAAGACCATTGCTTGATTTTGAAGCATACTCCGTACATCATCACCATATATATCAATACTAATACTAGATAAACAATTTTTTTTACATTTATGCGCCTTGTGCCACGACTACAACATCACCTCTACACATGTCATTTGTTAGTAATTTTTCAATGTGCTTAATCACCATAACTTATCCATTATCTCATTTCATATACAAAGTTAAATAAATATTTTACACCTCTTTTGGTTTTCTTTCTTCATCCGTACATCATCACCATCATATGACCACATCCATACAAATATTACTTATTATTGCACTCAAATGTTGAAGAACCTAGGTTCTTTTGATTAGCTCATAGTTCTTTTATCAAAACACCAACAAATCTCTTTTAATCTAGAGTTATATGGAATATTAGTAAGTGTGTTCTTGGAGGTTTTTATAAAGGTTTTCTTGGAGATTTATGAAGGGTGTACAAGACTTGGGTTGAAGGTTTGAATAAAGGTTAAAGAGTAGAAGTGGTTAAGGGTTGAATTGTTCTTGTTGTACTAGTACGTTTTCATTCTTTCCATCGTAAGATTTGTTTATTATTCATATACTTTCAATATGGTTGTAAATCTACTGGATTTTATAGTATTTATTTGATGTATGTATGATTTTATAAGTATTTGACATTGTATATAAAGTTTTAATCATAAAAACAAGACTAAACAAGTCCTAGGTATGATTTACAAGCTGAAAATTAGAATAGCCCCAAATAATGAGTTAGCTGCACAACTCAGTAGGTTATGGACCTCAGATAAATAGATATTACTGTAGAGCTATATCTTACGGTCGTTTTCCGTGAGGCCCATCCCATAACTCCCCCGGATGATTAAATTAGAGCCAAAATGGTAAACTATGTCGAAAATTGCACACTGAATTTAGGTAGCTATAATCTCTTAAAATTTACATAGAACTCTATTGCACAAAGAATAAAAGTTGTAGCTAACACTTTAATCTAGTCATTTCCGTGAGACCTGCGTCAAACGAAGTTTTAGAACTCAACTTATGATCGTTTTCGCAGGACTGCACTAAGCTATCCAAAATCAGCTTGTACATAAAGTGTAAAAAATTATATTTTGACTATTGTTATGAAACTTTTGAGAACCTAAGACCCAGAGAATGAGTAAATACACTCAAATACTTTTTCAATGACATTAAAATCAATCATAATGATTTACGGGTTATGAATAATGTAGACACTAAGTCGGGTAAACTATATTTATAAAAACCGAGACTTAAGAAAAAGGTATTATTTTTTATCATTTTTATGTAAAAACCAAAGTATAAGAACTACTATTGAAAAATGACACATTTGTCTAAATAAGATGTAGAAATATTATTTATGGGATTGAAACATATGATACATAAAAAATAACATAAGACCCAAACCTATGACAACTTATAAATAGGGCTTGTTATTACTTTTAAAACTTATATTATAAACATCAACAATTTACAATTATCCTCATTCTATTGAGATGGACATTCCCATTCAGTTACATAACAACTGACATACATGCTATGTGATAACAGACTATCACACATAACACTAACATCATTAACACCTTTTGAATAAGCAAGAAACACTTATCACTTAACTGAGAAGCAGTTATCCCATGACTACTACCTCACAGAATTCATCCATTTTGCAATTGCACTCAGACCATACCTTCTCAACTACAATCCACATCCAAATGCTCACCAAGCCTAGTCATCCTGCCACCACACTGAGACAAGGGATACAGATTTGGAGGGTATCATTAAGAAAGGTATAGCCACCCATCATTCTAGTCAAGGGCTCTTCCAAAGCCCCTACATTTCCCTCTTTACAAAAGGCTTCAGGACTTTGGAAACACTCACCTTGAGGGAGAATCTCCTAACCCCCTTAGCAGTGTATAGATAGGATCAAGTATGTTCATCTTACACACCTCACTATTCCTATCTCCATACACTGCCCACCAAACGCACTTGCCCTTCACTCATTGGAAACCTACTTTATGTAACTTAATAAACTGTTGTCTAGAAAACTTGTCAAAACACTTCACAATTACCTAACAAAGGCCTATTTTGAAGATGTTATTGAGGCTAACTAGAGAAACAGTTTATCAAGCTCCAAGATACAAGGCCATCAATGAGTAGTGAGTTTAAAACATAAACTCAGAATATGCAGAAACAGAGTTTACACTGGTTCAAACCATTGAATGCAGATTACTAGAATTCATCTCTGCTGATACTTTAATCAGATGTAAGTTCCCCATATCATGTACCATAAATCACTTGTGTGTGAGCGCGAATATACAGGCCGATCGGGATTGATAAATCCCATTTGTGTTAGCCGGATACATAACCAAACACACCAGATTTAAAATACTAGGTATATAGCAAGTACCTACACGGGACCATTATTATTCTATGCATCATTCTTGATATATACAGTCAATTTTGAGTGCCATGAAAATAGAGCAATAATAACTATTTGAATAATAATTGAACACCTCGCAATTATTTTTATAACTCTGAAAACTTATTATCCATTTTTATAAACCTATGAATTCATGCAACCATTGTATTGACTTTTTAGCATGTTTTTTTATCTCATGTCCTTAAGGAATAAGCTAGCATGTGAGGGCGCATGGGAAAATATTTTTAAGACAATGCATATTATTATCATTTGAAAAAGTTTTTTTTCTAACTTTCATGTTTTATATACTAGTGATGTACACTAGAATTTATGGGTCCACTTTTTTAATAAACTCTAACATTTTGTCTAAATCAAATGATTGTTTATTTCAAAACGTCTCATTTAGAGTCGTTTTCTGTAACTTGTATTGTGTGCTATGAAGTAATACCATAGTAACACTATCTTCCGATGTGGTATTTTGGGAGTGTTACAACGTGTAACCTGTTTGTGACCCGTATAACATGTTTAAGTAAATAGGTCAAACATGAATAAGGTTGGTGGTTTGTCATTTTAACTAGTTTAAATACAAATAACTACAAGACAATTCAATGATATCTGAGATATAAACGTTGATTTCAATGATATCTAAAGTTACAATCGTAATTCACTCATATTAAGTTCAAAACAAAATACATTTAATCAAAAAAGTTAGAATCAAATGAGAAATAATATTGAAATGAGAAGAAACCACAACCTCACATTTCAGATACACTTACAAAAGTAGATGCATCTTTTTTTTTTTTTTTTTTTTTGAAATGTGTGGCTATAAATATTTCTCACTCTTCTCATTTTATTTTCTCTTCTCACTAGTATTTTATTTTTAAAGGCTTATATACTTAAAAAGATTCACGGGCTGACATGTTTAATACTTACTCAACCCAACGTGACCCATTTATTATACAGGTTAGACGTGTTGACCGGTTTTTTTACCCAAACCTATTTATCATCAACCCAAACATGTTTAACTTCATGTCGGGTTCGTATCGTTTATCGTGTCGTGTCGAGAATTGTCACCCCTAATATAATCACATTACAAGAGAAACTAATACTTTTCCATCACTTAAACTCATAAATATCACTCTATTAACCCGTCGTATAACCTATAATGTGATAAGTTCATAATCTCATTATCGTATTCATCTGTTCAATGTGCAATACATGATTCTTATATGGTTTTGTACTTTATGTTTCAAAAAATAAAGTCGTCTAAAGATTTCATGCAATCTAATACAAAATTTCCAAGAGGTACTAAATATTCCATCATGTTCATTCAAGAATATGTGTTTTTGTACCAACGATTTGTTCATGATCAGGTTAAGAAGAATAAGAAGAATGATTATGATACTTGTGAATGTGAAAATGATGACTAAATTCATTCCAAGGGACAACAAATATATAGTATACATCACAAAGAAATTACATAATATGTCATTGCTAGAACAACATTTAGTTAATCATTTGTCGTAATTCATGTTAACCTTATCGTTTTGGGCTCCCAGTCACCTACGAAGCCGATATCTTCACCCAACTTAATTATGGACATTGTAGAGACCAACCTGCCATACGTTTTTTATGTGGTGCTCATATATGATGAGGATGAGGTGGCGGTGTTGCCTAAAGAAGACTATGGTTCTAATGTGGTGGTTTATGCTACAATATGAGGTAAATGTGTTTTATTATCATGATGAAGATCTGTTTGTTTTTAAAACTATCGATGTTCTTGTTCTGGCCAAACCTATTGCAGATGTTGATGCAGATCCATTTGCATCTTAAATGTCATCAATCAAACTTTCCAGAAAGGATGACGCTCCTGATTTAACGTGTACGAAGTATGTACTTGTGGATGAGACCTCCAAACTAGATACTGATGATCCTTATGCACTTGTAGATCAAATCTTCCACAATGATATCATATACCTTACGCAAAGTTGGATGAGCCCTCCCTTAGTATTTATATATTTTTGTTCATGTGTTATTCTATTTATATTAGGTAGTAATCTTTCAATTTTTTTATTCCATGATGTTATCTTTTAACTTTGTAATGAATTAGTTTCCGTTGGTATTCTCTAACAATCACCATGTTCACCTTATTATTTATATATTTTCATTGACTACATTGTTTATGGTTACTGTTATTTGAGTCTTTTTTAACTCTCTTTGTTAGAATTGTATATTTATATTAATACAACTTATGCCTAAAATAATAATAATAATAATAATAATAATAATAATAATAAAGTACACCAAAACACATCACCGATTACTAATAAGTAGTCTACCCGGACAATGCCCGGGCATAACACTAGTTTATATTTGTTATAAAAGGGTGATTAACTTCTTATTTGGTGTAAATTTAGATATTGGTAACGTTCCTTATATCTATCCATAGGATATTTAGAGATACAATGTTACTGATGAGGCGAAAAATGAACCGTTTTTAGGGGGTCATTTAAGCCCGGAATTGAATTTATTTGATCAAATATCGCCCTAAATCGTTCCTTTTGTGATTTTAGGTACTTTGGAAGTGAATTCTGGAAAAGAAGGCATTTTGGACGTTTTTTGAGCATAAAAGTGAAGAAAACGGCAAAGACTTAATTTTCCTTGCTGGGAACAGTGCATGACGGCGTCAAGAAGAAAATCTTGACGGCGTCAAGGGTAAAAGTGGTGACGGCCCAGAGAGAACCTGGCGGCGTCACCCAAGGCCGTCACATGTTAACTGGTCAAAACTTGCGCGCGAAGTAGCTGATATTGTTTTGGTCATAACTTTTGCATACGAACTCGGATTTAGGTGATTCAAAAGCCCACGCGAAGAGGACGAAGAGATCTACAATTTGGTGAAAAAATATTCGTGACGCCGTCAAGAGTAACAGGCGGACTACGTCAAGATGGGCTGACAGAAAATTAGCCTATAAATATAACATCATAACTTCACTTTTTGTAAGCCCTAAACCCTAAGGTCGATTCCTGGGTTTAGGTAGGTGTTTTTCCAGCAACTTAGAGGGTTTAAATCACTCCATAAACATCATGTATTGGTTTGATGATTCTATCTTAATTATGTTTTCCATTATCATTGTTGTTTGCTCTTCTTTGATGATGATTTGCTAATTCACCTTGTGTCTACTTATGATTATATGAAACTTGTATATAATTGATTAGATCTTATTGATTCCTTGTTGATGTTTGTGTCTATCTTCATCAATTAGGGTGTGACACTTCGATAGGTCTAATTGGTTTAGTTTATAATTCTTGATTCTTATTGTCTCTTGTTTAATTGAATGATTTCAATGTTAGGCTTAAGAAAACTGGCAGATCTCCATTGTGTAACTTACTTGAACGTCTTAAGAAACATGAACCGATGTGTACTAGGTTTTATGGTTGTATTTAATGCATGAGCGAAATCTAGTGATCCCATGTTAGGAGCTTCTTAGCCGGCTCGACATAGGAGTGAAGTAGGAGCTTATAGGATTGGGGAAGTAAGTATGCCACCCCACGAATGGTATTAAGGAATACAACCCGTCAATTAAAGCAATGTGTGACAATTCAATAAGTAGAATTGGATAGCTAGCAAGGAGTAACATATCATAGGTAGACATGAATCACTTATCTTGTAGAACCCTAGTTTACTTTTCTTGTTAATTAGTTTAATTAGTAGCTTTTGGGTTAGTTGATTAACAACTAATTCCGCCCCTTCTTCCAAAACCCGAGATTTTTACTTGCTTTTCATAAAATATAAAAATACAAAAAGAATCATCCTTCACCTCTAGACCTAGTTAGATTCATTTCAATCCTAACGACACTATTCCTGAGTTGAACGATCAATCCCCCTGTACTTGTCACTATACTATACTACAACGATCAGGTACACTGCCTGGTGGGGGTTGTAAGCTTCTCGAGATCCCTCGAGAGGTAAAGCCTGGTGCAATTCCCACGCATCAAGTTTTTGGTGCCGCAGCCCGGGGAATAGTTATTGTTTAGGTTGAATTTGATTTTTATTAGGTCTACTCATTAGATTCCTATCAAGTCAGATTTTTTTCTTTTTATTTTGTAGCTTTCTCGTAGTCTATCTTTTCTTTGTGATTTTTTTTGTAATTTGCTTCAAATGGACTTTACAGTTAGACTTCTAAGAATGCAAGATAAGGTTGAGTGGCTAGAACACCAAAGATTTCAAAATACCTCATTTAGAGACACCTATGAATCATATGAGCCTTCACCTAGGTTAGATTCTTATGAATAATCTCCATGTTTAAGATCTAGTTTTAATGAGGCCAATAGGAAATGCGACCTAGTTTGCCAAGAAATTATGGAGAGAGCCGTTGCAACAAATCATAAGTTGGATGAAGCACTAGGATTGCTTTTATCACTACCTAAGAAAACAATTGAGGAGGATTTAGTCGAACATGATCACATTGATCAAAAAGACCTAGGTTTTATGATCGATGATGATGAATCTCAAGAAACAGATGATGAATCTTTTGGGCAATTTGTATATAACAGTCAGAATATTGAGGATGATCCTTATGATTCGGACATAGAAGTTGAGATGCCTAGAGAAGCACGTGAGATACTTAGGAGAATGCTTAGGATAGATCCTACCAAAACACATGATGAGGTAAATAACATAAACCCACAAAATACTCAACCATCATTTGAGGCACACACACCGCCCGTGACTTACCCGGAAGAAGTAGAAGAAACTTTAGGAATTCCGATGGAGGTAGAACCCTTGGACCAGGCACCACTTGAGGATATATGTTTGAATACTTGTAATGATAACCTTACCCTAGTTCTAGGGAATTTCCTAGTGTTGATGAACCGGAACCTCAATCTTTACACACATTTCCATCCTTAGATATACATCTAGGAGACAAAAGAGGAACCGACCCACCCATCAACCAATATTATCCGGATAGTTTTAGGATGAAGGAAGCCATTCACTCACCCCCTTCACCTCACGTGGCATATTTCCACCCTAAGGGTGTGTATCGCTACTTCCACCCACACTTAATTCAAAGTGTAGGGAAGACCTCCCCTATTTCCATTAAATAAGGGTTGAGTCAGGCTCGTGACTCGAATAAAAACAAGCGCTTATTGGGAGGCAACCCAAGCTTTATTTATTTGTTTGTTTGTTTGTTTGTTTGATTTTATTTGTTTCCGTATGCATGCTTTATTTTTATTGTTTGAGGCTCATGTTTCAAAGTAAATTGTGAAAATGCTTTATTTTGTTTTTAACTTCGTCTTAATTGTATATAAAGGTATTTTGCAAAAGATAAATGTAAGGGAGATCCAAATTTGTTTATAAAAATGAAATTGAGCATGAACCACAACAATATTAAATGAACATGAGTATTAGTATTCGTTAGAGTCAAATGCTTGTATCGAGTCATAATGATGTTTTGCAGGATTTTCCAGGAAGTAGGACATAAGTTTTTCCAGAAATTTTCCAGAAACTTAACATAAAGATTTCTGCAGGTCACTTCTGACGGCGTCATGTGTAAAATTCTGAAAATTTTGCTAGTTTTGTTTATACCGGAGTCTTAAAGTTTTTGTTGATTCTTTAGTTTTATAAACTCCAGGAAATCTGCAAACATTCATTCCACAAGCATTATATCATTAATTGTTTTGTTTTTATTCCTAAGTCTGGAATTACACCTAGTTGTGAGTTTCTTTGTTCGGATTGATGCTTTGGGTTTTTGTGATTGTTTTCTCAGGTTTAACAGGTTATATATGACAAGAAGATGATTTATATTTATGGAAGGGAAGCTTTGTTTGTTCATTTTCTTGGAGGAAGATCCAACATGGCCACCTTATTATCCATACCGAGCGAATCAGGGGAGTATTTGATTTCTTTCTTTTTACTTATTTCACTTTTACATTCTTTACTTGAACATTGGGGACAATGTTCATCCTAAGTGTAAGGGGAGGGTAAAATGATGATACCTTACAAATACACTTTCACTTGATTTTGTTTGTTTAATAGTAGATGTGTAATAAAACTATGAGAAATACTTGTTAGTGTAATTTTAGCGCCAAATTTAAAATTTTTTACAACATTTAGGAGTGAAACTTTAGCCATAGCAAGCGTCTCATGGATAGGAATTGTATGACTAGCATAAAACCGTACTATTCAGAAAAATTTTCCACCAAAATATGTGAGGTTCGCCTTTAGATTTGATAGGAAAAGCATTTACTATTAGTGCTTATGAGTGTACCGGTAGCATTTAGATTCTAGAACTTACGTTAGTGATGCATCCCGAGACTGCTAGTGAGACTACATTCGTGTAGTAGGATTTACTACATGATAAGAGGCATTAGGATCACCCTTGTGTTAAACCCGTATCATAATTACTTGACCATTTAAGTCATATTACTTGGCTAGTTAAGTCAACTAATTTTTCCCACACCCTTAGCGTTGTACTCATTTTTAGTACACGAAACCCCTAGTACACCCCTCCGAGCCTATCTTTTCATTTCTAACTTTAAGCATCTTACTTAAAGGAAGAATTTGTTACACCCCACTTAAATGTACAACCAAATCGCCTTAGCCTTCCGTGTATGCACTCATCTTTAGTGCATTATTGTTATTTGTTAAACCCTTAGTTAATTATCTAATTGATTACATGGTTGCTAAGTCGAGTCATATCCTTGTACATATTGTTTTGGGACGATTGGGACTCATGGGTAAAGTACTTATATTATGGAGTAATGGGGAAGAACATCATATGTTACCCCCATATGTACGTTAATCTTAAAAGTACTCCAAGTGTTTTGATTATCTTGATTCGAGTCATTAGATTAGTTTATTGTAAAGTATGTAAAAATTCAAGTGTAAGGGGAATTTTGATTCCCTATGATGTATTATTTTGGATGGTAGGGTAAGAGTGCATGCAAAAAAAAAAAAAAAAAAAAAAAAAAAAAAAAAAAAAAAAGTCAAGAAAAAGAAAACAAAAATTAGAAAAAGAAAAGAGAAATATCATACGGACTACCATCCCGTTTCATTCTATGTTTGTTTTATGTTTTTGTTATTTTTCATTTATTAGCTTAAGTCGAGTCTAGTTTTGGCTTAGCAACACCATATTGTACATGTAATTGACCAAGATGATTAACTCGCCACCAGTAAAGACTGCCTACATCCAACAAAACCGTGTATTCCATATCCCTACACCTAACGTTAAAACCCTTTTAAAATACCTCTTTGATAGTTTATCCTAGGTGCTTACGCCATGTGGTGGAGGTTTGATCCTTTCCCAAGCCTATGGTAATCTATTTTGCTATGACAGGTAGTGAGAGATGTTTTCCATTTTCATATTGTGATATTACTTTATTACACCCGAGAGATGCGAGTATCTAAACACTATTTGTGAGGTGCTAGTGTATGACCTCCGTGCTTGTCTTTGGTCTTTAGTGGAACGATTAATTGTTGTAATTACTTTTATATTAGTGTTAAATGACCCCTAACTTGTATTTTGATTAGAACAAAAGCGCATTTTCTTGAGGACAAGCAAATCTCAAGTGTAAGGGTATACGATGAGGCGAAAAATGTACCGTTTTTAGGGGGTCATTTAAGCCCGGAATTGAATTTATTTGATCAAATATTGCCCTAAATCGTTCCTTTTGTGATTTTAGGTACTTTGGGAGTGAATTCTGGAAAAGAAGGCATTTTGAACGTTTTTGGAGAATAAAAGTGAAGACGTCAAGAGTAAAAGTGGTGACGGCCCAGAGAGAACGTGACGGCGTCACCCAAGGCCGTTACATGTTAACTGGTCAAAACTTGCGCGCGAAGTAGCTGATATTGTTTTGGTCATAACTTTTGCATACGAACTCGGATTTAGGTGATTCAAAAGTCCACGCGAAGAGGATGAAGAGATCTACAATTTGGTGAAAAAATGGTTGTGATGACGTCAAGAGTAACGGGCTAACGCCGTCAAGATGAGCCGACAGAAAATTAGCCTATAAATATAACATCATAACTTCACTTTTTGTAAGCCCTAAACCCTAAGGTCGATTCCTGGGTTTAGGTAGGTGTTTTTCCAGCAACTTAGAGGGTTTCAATCACTCCATAAACATCATGTATTGGTTTGATGATTCTATCTTAATTATGTTTTCCATTATCATTGTTGTTTGCTCTTCTTTGATGATGATTTGCTAATTCACCTTGTGTTTACTTATGATTATGTGAAACTTGTATATAATTGATTAGATCTTATTGATTCCTTGTTGATGTTTGTGTCTATCTTCATCAATTAGGGTGTGACACTTCGATAGGTCTAATTGGTTTAGTTTATAATTCTTGATTCCTATTGTCTCTTGTTTAATTGAATGATTTCAATGTTAAGCTAAAGAAAACTGGCAGATCTCCATTGTGTAACTTGCTTGAACGTCTTAGGAAACATGAACCGATGTGTACTAGGTTTTTATGGTTGTATTTAATGCATGAGCGAATTCTAGTGATCCCATGTTAGGAGCTTCTTAGCCGGCTCGACATAGGAGTGAAGTAGGAGCTTATAGGATTGGGGAAGTAAGTACGCCATCCCATGAATGGTATTAAGGAATACAACCCGTCAATTAAAGCAAGGTGTGACAATTCAATAGGTAGAATTGGATAGCTTGCAAGGAGTAACATATCATAGGTAAACATGCTTCACTTATCTTGTAGAACCCTAGTTTACTTTTCTTGTTAATTAGTTTAATTAGTAGCTTTTGGGTTAGTTGATTAACAACTAATTCCGCCCCTCCTTCCAAAACCCGAGATTTTTACTTGCTTTTCATAAAATATAAAAATACAAAAAGAATCATCCTTCACCTCTAGACCTAGTTAGATTAATTTCAATCCTAATGACACTATTCCTGAGTTGAACGATCAATCCCCCGGTACTTGTCACTATACTATACTACAACGATCAGGTACACTGCCTGGTGGGGGTTGTAAGCTTCTCGAGATCCCTCGAGAGGTAAAGCCTGGTGCAATTCCCACGCATCAGTTACATAAACATTAGGTTAGATCTTGTCTATAAAATATGATCATGCCCATTAAATTATCTGATCGATTATATAATTTGCGACTTAGTGTTAGTTATTAAGGAGAGAGAGAGAGAGAGAGAGAGAGAGAGAGAGAGAGAGAGAGAAACTCGATTATTAGTAGGTTGGCTATGAAACGAGTTGTGAATGTTGTTGATTTGATGAGCCTTCTTCCACAGTTACGTGACCCGCAGAGTGAGCTCATTTTGCATCGATCATGTATGGGTATTGCGAAACTTTTTTTGGTTTAAGGACTTGTCAACCTATACACATGGAGGAAGCGGCCTTGTTCTTTGACAAAGGGTTGCGTGGGTCGATTGAGAACATAGTGGTTTGTGGAGGGCCTTTTTTGGAGACTTACAGTGGCGACTCGCTTCTTTACCCATTCGATTTGGTGTTTTGGATTTGTACTTGGCAAAAGTGGTTTCCTCTTATGCTTTTGTGGCCTCACGGGCTCAATCTTGGGTGCTACAAGACCACGTCTTACGGGACAGTGGCATATGTGCTATGGATGTTGACTATGTTTAGGCTTTGGCTTGTCTTCTTGATACGATTCCAAGCTTTGATTTTAGTGGTTTTACTAATAAAGACACCGCCCCCTTAAAACCCCAACAAAAATTGGTGAGTGCACTTTTTAGTGAATTGGTCAAGGATATGGAAGTTCACTTTGACATGCCTGTGAGACAAAAAGCAGTTTTTGAGTGTCTACGGGCTCCACATGCCCAAGATTTTCTACTAGCTATCCCTATAGATAGGCTAGATCAACATATGTCACCGATGGAATATCGTACTATCCTTAAGTATCGCTTTATGATTCCTTTATTTTCGGTTGATGAGATATGTTCAATTTGTCGCAAGGCATGTTTGGATTCCTTTGGGGAACATGGGGTTCACTGCAAAGAGCTCTCGAGCTTCAAGTATAGACACGATTTGGTTAGGGACGTCCTTTTTGATGTTTGTAAGCGTGTTATCTCCACTAAGAATGTAACACCCCAACCTGAAAAGGGCTAGAATGTAACATTATGGTGTGTAATCAGAACATAACAATGCAAGCAGAAGTCTTTATTAAAAGATAAATAACAAGTCATATGAAACGATGACTTATAAAGTATAGCCTTAACCAGGGCTATACAAAGGGAAATAATTCAAAATACATAAGTCTAAAGGAATAACAATTCAATGTACTAAGTCTGAAAACCCATAACAATGGGGAAACACTAAGTATAGGTCCTCTAGCATCCTACACTCATCACTCAAAGTCCCGCTTCCCGCTTATTACCTGCCGCAGAGAAAAGAAAATGCGGCTGAGCTAACGCTCAGTGAACAGATATAAACAAAGATAGGTAATAAGCATAAACGAAAAGAATAGATGAATAAGAGTCCACGAGAATCTGCTAAGATAAAGGTCAACGAAATATAACATATGTGATAATAAATCAAGGATTCATTAAAAGAAATATGAAACGGATATAATCATAAGCAAAGAGAATACAAACGGATAATAAGCATAAAGAGGATAGAATATAAGGATGTCAAATGATAACAAAGAAATGCCTAGATAATCATATAAATTGCACAAAGGATTTGCAACTCCAATGTACTAATGTGAAATGAAGTGTATTGCACACACTAAACCATTCACCAAATAATACTAAACAAAGTACCTAGGATGCATCCATACGCCCCAGCAAAACAAATATACATACACCAAGCTCTAGGCTAAGCATACATACAATAATAATAATGGTCATGGTGCTATAGCATAATAGGGAACGCTGTTGACAAAACCCCACCTCCACATATAGTGTCAATACCACTGGTGCATCAGTGGCAAGGCCATGGACTCCCCATGACTGGCTAATAAGTCAAATCATATACAAGTAACACATAATGTGCATTGAATCAAGAATGCTATAGAAAAAGAGATATAGCATGCAAACGATTGTCAAGCTCATATCAATATCAAGTATCAACAAATACGAATCAAACAAAAGGAACATAGCAATGGCTTAACTAAAGGGATCATAATTGAAATATTAAACAAAAGAGAAAAGGATGGCCTTTACTAAAAAGGCAGAATATCTGTACTTTATGAAATTAAAAGCAAATGAAAAGAACACGAGGAAAAGTGGATCACTCCTTCTTCACCGAATCTACATGAATTATAATTACATGTTACTTATACACTTATTTAATATCATAACGGATTTTTAATGCTTATTATTAATTACGTCTTTATTTTTAGGGTTTACTTAAGTTAAATGTGATATCGAATTAGGTTTAGCCGAATTACAAATTTAGGGTTATACCAAATTAGATGGTAGGTTAAGGCGATAAAAATAGTAAAACAATTAAGAACATAAAGGGAATCCGATAGATTAGACACACGACGAATCTCGAACAAGTTGACGAACCTACCTCGAAAATAATTACACACTATTGAGTCACACACCCAAACACACCCTTTTTAAAACATGTCGAGATATAAATATGTTAACCACCAAACGACTTCATTATATCACACACACCACCAAAAATACGAGACCACCAGTAAACACGCCTCACATAAAATCATGAATTTTATAACCCTTTTTAATTCGATTTCAAAATTTATTTCAAGACACGTCTTAGACCCTTATTGATACTACGACACACACACATAAACGGGGCATAAAGATCTTTCTTTTAGCATGCAAGCATAACCCTCATACGTGTAGACACACCAACAAGACACAATACATTCTTAAACTATGCACACGTGACACACTCAAATATTACTACCACCTGCTTCTATGTTTATTGATTAGCATGCATGCAAAAGATACTAGCAAAACCCTTAACAGAACCACAAGACAGCATGCATGCAACACCAGTAGGACTTATTCAACTCGCACAAAAACCACTCGCGACACTAGCAGCCACTAGACTTAGTCGACACCCAACACACCTAACGCAACGCACATATACGACCTCAGTTTCATCGAGACAACGAGAGCAAAACAACACCCTATGTCTAACTTCTTTTAGATTAGATTGCAATCATATGTTTCATAAGTTTATAAATTCCATAGCACAAACTCTTAACAGCCCCTAAGATCGACACATGAACCACATAAAATGACATGGACCAAGCCCTACATGTCGACACAAAACCCATGCCCAATAACAGTCACAACGACACACAACACTCACACGTACACCATCATTCACAGTTTATAGCATGCTGTTAGGACTCTTTATACGACCCACACAAGACCACACACAACACCAGTAGCAACAAAATCACGGCACCAACTTGAGTATCAGTCCTAATATCGACATAACGACACCCGCGAACATCATCACAAACACCAGGTTTTAGCGTGTTTAGTCAATGATTTCTAGTACACATCTCTTCATGATTTTATGTAGAGTTCTAAAGTTATGATTTTATGAGGCCAAAATACCATACGATTACAAAGCATATATGTTATACGATTTAAGGTTTCATTAATGATTTAGCGAGGGTTTTAATGACAGCAACATAGGGCTCGAATTAGATAAAAAAAAATGAGTTTCAACATGCAGTTTTTCATCAAGTCTTTTAGTATCATATGAGGCGTGGTTTTATATACTTGAGATATGCGCATTAACGAGACAGTAAGCAAATAAATGACAGCATGAAAAGATGAAAAGCGAGCAGCAACAGATTAGGAATGAACCTTACATGTTTCAACGACGGACTAAGACAACAAATAAACAATGATACGAGTAGATTAACATGTTATGATTATGTTTAGGTATCATTATCTTCAGAATTATATGTGTCGAATGGGAAAAGAAAACAAAGAGTGATGGGATACCTCTCTTGGCAGATTTGACAAGGCAAAAGAACAAAAGAACAAGAGAACAAGAACAATCCTAAGTCGATATACCCACAGCAACAACCTTCACCCTTCTAGCCTTTGAATGGAGAAAAATATAACCAGGAACTTTGTGTTTTGTTTTTCTGAATATCGTGAAGGAAGAATGAGGGAATACCGATTATTATAGGAGGTGTATAATATTTTTAAGAAACAATTATGAAACCGTGTATTAAGTAGGGTATGTCGTATATTTTTATTTGAGGGGAAATCACAATGTATCTTGTATTATGTTACTGATATATGCAAAAAGTGAATTAGTTCTTATCATTATCCTTTAAACGTGTAAAAGGAGTTAAGGAAAAAGAGTGAGAGTTTAGGCACAATAGTGGGTTGTCTAGTATGTAGGATTATATTAAGAACCTGTAATGTGTATCTAATTTCACAACTTAGAGTATAGGACGTGTAACAGGTATTTACTTTAGGTTATTACTAATAATATTTACTTTAATACATAACATATAGTTTTAATTATTTTATTAATTTTCGCATATCTTTGGTTAAAATTCAAATTAGAAGTAAAATTAGGGATTCGAAATTTTGGGTTTTACAAAGAAAGAAGCACCTATGAACTTTTTGACTGACTTGTTGGATAGAAGTTCCACACTTAGACTGGCAGACATTTTGGTGTTTGGATGGGTTAGAGGAAAACATTTTTTGTGTGGATTTAACCGGGTTTTCTCCTCTTGTAAGTTTGAGTAGTCGGGGTTCTACAGTAGGACAGGCTACTTTGAAAGCCACCTCGTACAAAGTGGCAAAACACGAGAAAGCGTGCATTGAAAATCAACATGTTTTTATTCCTTTTACGTTTGATACTTTTAGTTTCCTTGCACCTGAGGTAGTGGAGTTCCTCAACAGATTCCAACGTGTTATGCATAGTAATGTTATGACACCTAGATTCACAGATGTAGTTTTCAAAAGAATAAGTTTTACAATCCAAAAAGAGCTAGCGACGCAGCTTGTTGCTCATTTGTCTTCCACCTCTATGTAAATCTAAAAGTTAATTCTTAATAAATTCACAAAATAAGCATCTGAATTGTTGCATTTATAAGAATTTTCATCAATGCACCAGCTGGTCAAGATCCATCCATGTAGCAAAAGATTATGAAACAATATTAGACACACCAAATACTACTAGTGAAAGGAGTTTGTTAATACGATGTTTGATATCAGACGATTATAATTAACATAAGTAAAATAGAGTCGAGTAAAAAATCAAGTCGGAGCAAAAAAATAGAGCCACAGTTGAGGAAGTGTATCTAGGTGGTGCTCATGATCTACTATAGACAACAAATATCATGGACATAAATTAATAGACGTATGTTAGGATCGAACTCGAGATCACGGGATTGCACACTTTACGTATGAAGAGTAAATGAATAATAATGATTTATAAATGTTAAGAATAATTATTAATAAACAAAACACGTAATGACCGTTAGTATTTAACGGATAATGACTTATGACTGTTAGACGAATAAAAGGAAAGTTTTATAGTTTAATTAATTAGAGATGAAGAAGGTTCTAGAACACCCTTGGGTGTGTGTATCGACCGGCCAAAGGGTTTGGGTACCCAACCCATAACCTAACTTGTTCCCTAAGGTTCTTAAACTATATAAATAGAGGTCTTGGGTCATTGTTTTGGGTGCTCTTCACACACACAATACCTAAAGTCTTTCTTTCTCTTTTCTTTGTGCTCAAACCAAACGAATACCCTATTTTGTTAGGGATTCGATTTTGTTGTTGATTTAAAATACTTTGTTATTATTTACTTGCATAAACATTTACTTGCTATTAGTACGTGTGTACAAGAACGTGATATAACCACACTATTGGTTATATCTTGGATTGAATAACAAAATGGTAAGGGGTTATTCGTGTAATGCTATAAACCCTAATTAAGGTTCTTGATTTGAAGAATTGCATAAACTTGATTCTTGTTCGGGCTAGAATCAAAGGTATGTTTACTATTTATTATTGGTTAATTAATTATACATTATACGATCTAGTTATAACGCTTCCGCATGTGTACTTGATGTTTATTGTTATATTTATATGCATGTCATGATTATATAATTCCAACAGAAATTTTTTCCGATCTGTCTTCTTTGAAAGAAAGAAAAGAAATCTAGGATCCATATCAGAAAGTTACTCAACAACCACTTTGAACTTTTTAAAGAAAATGTATTGAGTTTAATCTAAATCTTTTTTAGCTGAACTAAAATCTCACACAGTTTTAGCATAATCTTTTATACTTAGCCAATAAGCCAAACCATTTAAGCTCAATCATTTTCCAAATGACAAACACAAGATGGTGCTTTCGGCTTTCTCAAATGACCAATTGAGTAATGTGCATCAAAACTTGTACAAATGATATATATGCGATTGTTCACTTTATGAAGGATATATATGCCAGTCTGCCTCTTTTTTTATTTTATTTTTTTAATTATATCACACTTATGAATATGTACAAGTTTGCTATATTTATAGGCATGGACGGACCCATATGTATGACGGGTGAGGCACGGGCTCAGTGCGGAACTAGAACATTTATTTTGGGGGGCCGAATCAGAGATTTATTTGTATTTTCAACTAAATTATCCCTACGACCTATAATATTTAAACTCGTTGTCACAACTTTTGAGAAGGCCGGAACCCTCCCATGCCCCTTAAAAGTTCCGCCCTTGCACGGGCTATACCCGATTTTAGGTCGCGAAGTTCAAAAAGATTTCAAAACTGCCGTTTTTGTGGTATGTGCAACCACCCAATTTTTTTTTTTTTTTTTTTTTTTTTTTATTATTCTTTTTTTTTTTGCCACTTTCGTTTCTTACGGTGTAACTTTAGTTAGCCCAACATTTCTTTTGTGCAACACCCTCTTAAAAATCCCGGATCTGTACCTGTTTTATAGGCGAGAATAAATATACAAATAATGACGCAAAATGCAAAATGAAGTTTAATTCAATATTTAGAAACAATTATATATTCTTAACTATATGAATAAACTCACACCAACAGGTCTTTGGTCTAGCCGTACCAAAGGTGCCCTTAGCATTAACCAGATATGAAGAGACTCGCATTTTGTAGAAGACTGGTGAACGTGTTCTTTGATAGGCCAAAACTGATTGCTGCCATTTCAGCAACAGCCTGCAAAAATTAAATAAAATGTAAAATTAGAAGAAAAACAACTAAGATATGAACATTATGTGGGCAATTAGTGAGTCACGTACCTCTACAGTAGCCATGAGTTTATAGCCCCATGAATTCGTTGTTTGTTCCCATTCAGGGAACCCTTCAGGAATGATGCGCTCAGAGTTCATGTTCTAAATTAGGGGTCCATGTTAATACTAGTTGTAGAGAAACTTCAAAATTTTTATGCATAACTATTATGTCAAAAGATATAAACAGGTTGAAATAAAGTAAACCTGAAAGCGAGTAGCGTTGATGGTCGAGGACCAATTCTCCACATGTATCGCCACTTAAGATTTGGACCTGTTGGGATCAAAGGCTGGTGCTCTTTAGGCAATGCTCTTGCCATCTTCATCATATCCTTAACAACCAAGCAACATGGAACTTTGACGCAGTACGTGTTGGTATAGGATAAGTAATTAGGGAAGTATTTTAATTACGTTAAGAGTCTTTATTAAATTAGGATTATATTTATCTTTTATGAGTTTAGTTTTCAGTAATTATCTTATAATTAGAGTCCTAATAGGTTTAATATTAGTTTCTTATAAATAGGGTGCGTTGTTTAGGTTTTTGTGTGTTATGTTTTCTTCCAGAATTTTGATATTAATGAAAAGGGTCTGAGAAAGGTTTTCTCAAGTCTTGTGTTTTATCCTCGTCAAGTAAACGATATTACCCCCTTTGTTTGATAATACGTTAATTATCGACGTCCGGCAATACGTGTATCCTAATTGCCTAAATCTGTAGCATCACGCTACATCAAACTTGAAGTCCTCCTGGTGTTGCACCATTCTGTTTATTTTCACACCAATTATATACTTTTAAAACCAATTTGCAACATATTGATATACTACTTGTTAGAATATATAAACCATGACAATCATGTAAACAGGTAAAACACATATACGGAATCGAATGATCATCTATAACATATTAAAACATAAACATAATAGGAACGTACCATGGGATTCTAGCTGAACAAGAATCAAACTTTAATAACAAGTAGAAGATGAAGAACCCTAATTAGGGTTTGTATAGATCAATGAATAACCCCTTACCGTTTTTGTTATTCAATATCTTGATAATAACTATAGTGATTTATTACATCGTTCTTTTACACACAAACTAGTAATGAATTAAAGAGATTGCAAGAACTTAAAAACACTATGATTTTTTATGAAAAAAATTGACCAACACCTTAGGGTTGTTGGTTCGATCGGTTTTAGCAAGCAAAAGAGAAGAGAAAAAACATAGGGTTATTGTCTGTGCACAAAAGGTGAAAAACAAATAACCCTTGTGTTTGTATATATAGTCTTGTAAACTTGTTCTCCAAGTTTGAGTAGGATTGGGTCTCCCAATCCCTTGGGTCGACCGGCCATAGGAACCCATAGGGTCCTTCCGGATCCTTCTTGCTATACATTTCACTCTTAGTCCTTTAACTTAACATTTAACGATAGTTAGTAATTACGGTTAATAACTAACAACCATTAAGTCCTTCTAGTGTTTAAATAATTATATATACATAACATTTAATATATAATTATTATACTTTAATTCTCGTTTGTAATGTGTGCAATCCCGAGGTCTCGAGTTCGATACTAGACATTCACATATTAATATTTATACACAAACCAACAGCTCCCACTTGTATATCTATTAATAGTGTAATGACATTGGTTAGCATCTTGCAACACTCCAATGCCCCTAGTTCGACTTGAGGTAGGTTTTCTGGATAAAACCTTTAATGATTCATCATTATTATTATCCATTTGTTTCTAATACCACATTAATAAAGATATGGGTTTAAGTCATTCTTTATTAAATTTATGTTTCTCGTTTGTAAATGATTGAACAAAATCACCAAAACATCTGAACGTATTCTAGATAGACTTTGGACGTGGCCACGCAAATATTTTGTCAATCCTATGAGTGGCCTTCAGCATGCTTAAGCTTAGTGCCATGTAGAGGCTTTGTTAATTGATCTGCTAAGTTTTCATCTGTGTGAAATTTGAGTAACTCGATTTCACCTATTTCGACTTGTTCTCGATTATAGTGATGTTTAATCAGGAAATGTCTGGTGCCTTTCATGATTCCAGGTTCATTGGCAAATGTATTTGCAGCTGAGTTGTCACAATACATTTTTATAGGTCTTTGAATAGATGGCATACCTCCAAGCCCCAAAACAAACTTCCTAATCCAAACGGCTTCCATTGCAGCTTCTGAAGCACCTATGTACTCACTTTCTGTTGCAGACATCACTAATGTACTCTGCTTCTTGCTCCTCCGATCCACAACTCCTCCATTAATGACAAAGACATAACCCATCTGAGACTTTGTATCATCTTTATCACCTTTCCAGGATGCATCGCAGTAACCGGTAACATCAAGTTTTGCATTTGGATTTCCCCCATATACCAAGAACATATCTTTAGTAGCCCTAAGGTACTTACGAATATTCTTAACAGCATTCCAATGAAGTTCACCCAGATTCTGTTGATATCGACTGGTCAAGTTTTGAGCAAATGCATCATCAGGCCTTGTACTTTTTACCGCATACATAATAGATCCCACAGCCGAAGCATAAGAAACTCTTCATGCGTTCCACCTCTGCAGGTGTTGAATCACAAACTTTGCTACTTAAGCCATTTTGCTCTCGCATTCGCAAATATCCTTTCTTGGAATTTTGCATATTGAATCTCTTCAATATTTTATCAATGTAAGCACTTTGACTTAATCCAATCAATCACTGAGATCTACCTCTAAAAATTTTGATTCCAAGAATAAATGCAGCCTCCCCTAAATCTTTCATAGAAAAACACTTTCCAAGATATGCCTTAACCTTTTGCAAACTTGGAATGTCTTTTCCCATAATCAATATGTCATCGACATATAAAATAAGGAAAATTACATCACTACCACTAGCTTTGTGATATACACATGTTTCATCAAGATTTTGAGTGAATCCATACTTTTTAATCTCACTACCAAATCTTTTATTCCATTGTCATGATGCTTTCTTCAATCCATAAATGGATCTTTGAAGTTTGCATACACAGTTTGGAAATTCTGGATTCACAAACCCCTCAGGTTGCGCCATATAGATGTCTTCATCTAGGCGACCATTTAAGAAGGCGGTTTTGACATCCATTTGCCAAATCTCATAGTCATAGTATGTAGCTATAGCTATGAGAATCCTAATAGCCCTAATGTCAGCTACAGGAGAAAAGGTCTCCTCATAGTCAACACCAAAAGTTTGAGTAAAGCCTTTAGCTACCAAACGAGCTTTATAGGTGTGTACATTGCCATCCATGTCAGTTTTCTTTTTGAAGAGCCACTTACTCCCAACTACCTTGGCATTGGAGAAGGTCTACTTCAATCCAGACTTCATTATCTCTCATGGATTGCATTTCCCCATTCATAGCAACTCACCATTTTTCCTTTTCAGGACTATTTATGGCAGCTCTATAACTAGAAGGTTCATCAAGATCCCCTAGCATAGTTTCCTCACATTCTACGTTAAGACATAAACATTCAAGAGCTCTCATAGTTCTTAAATATATGTGAATGGGAACCACTTCAACTTCTGGCAGAGGACCTAAACTTTCAGGTTCTTCCGGAAGTTGGCTAGTGTTTTCAGAAGGTAATGCATTTACCGGATCGTCTTCCAGATCATAAACTCTCCCACTGAATTCTTAAGATATGAATTCCTTTTCCAAGAAATCTCCATACCTTGCAACAAATACTTTGTTTTCAGGTGGGTAATAAAAGTAGTAACCCATTGTTTCCTTTGGGTATCCTACAAAGATGCACCTTACAGATATTTGTTAGAGTTTATCTGCTGAGTCACGTTTAACAAACGCCTCGCAACCCCAGATCTTTAGATAAGACAAGTTAGGCACTTTACCGGTCCATAACTCATATGGTGTCTTATCTACCTTCTTAGTTGGAACCATATTTTAGAATGTGAACTGCGGATTCTAAGGCATAATCCCAAAACAAAAAAGGAAGAGTTGTAATATTAAACATAGATCGTACCATATCTAGCAATGTACGATTCATTCTCTCAGATACACCATTTTGTTGTGGAGTATATGGAGAAGTGAGATGCTGGACAATTCCATTCTCAGCTAGAAAATCTTTAAACTCTTGACTCAGGTATTTGCCACCTCTGTCGGAACGAAGAGCTTTAATCTTCTTTCTAGTTTGCAACTCTACTTCTACTTTAAACACTTTGAATGTTTCATACACCTCATGTTTATGTTTAAGTAAAATAAACATAATCATAATGACTATAATCATCCGTAAATGTTAAGAAGTAGCTAGCACCCCCTCCTTGACACATGTCTAAGTGGTCCACACACATCTGTGTGAATTAGACCAAGTAGATCAGAAGCTCTTTATATACGATTATTGAAAGGTTTCTTAGTCATCTTACCAGATATACAAGATTCGCATTTATCATACGATTCATCATTGATATCTTGCAAAAGCCCATCGCGTTGCAGCTTTTCCATGCAAGTCTTGCCTATATGAGCAAGTCGACAATGCCAAAGATAAGATGAATAGAGACCTTTCTTGATTCTCTTATTATTGATGCTATACATTGAATTATTATATTCATTGGATACATTCACATTCATATCAATTTCAAAAATATCATTCACAGCAATAGCATTAAAATAAAAGACATTATTAAACGAAACGAAAATTCCATTGCCATTAAAAGTATGTTTAAAACCAAGATCCAACAAACGAGAAAAGGAAACTACACCCCTAACAATTGAAAGTGCATAATGGCAATTATTCAAATACAGTACTAAGCCTGAAGGCAAAACTAATTCAAATACTCCTATAGCTTCAACAGTTGCATTTGCTCCATTACCAACATGCAGATATTGTTGTCCATAGGCAAGCCTCTTCTCAACTCTAAACCCCTGCATAGTATTGCAAATATGAATACCACAGCCCGTATCATATACCCAGGAATTTTTATGAGTTAAAGTAAATAATTCAATCATAAAGAACGCACCTGAAGTACTTGGGTTACCAGCTTCATTCTTCTACTTCTTTTGTCGCAAGTCATGAATGTAGAGTGGACAATTCCATTTCCAATGTCCCTTCTAATGTGACGCAATACGTGCTGGTATAGGATAAGTAATTAGGGAAGTATTTTAATTATGTTAAGAGTCTTTATTAAATTAGGATTATATTTATCTTTTATGAGTTTAGTTTTCAGTAATTATCTTATAATTAGAGTCCTAATAGGTTTAATATTTGTTTCTTATAAATAGGATGTGTTGTTTAGGTTTTTGTGTGTTATGTTTTCTTCCATAATTTTTATATTAATGAAAAGATTCTGAGAAAGATTTTCTCAAGTCTTGTGTTTTATCCTCGTCAGGTAAACGATATTACCCCCTTTGTTTGATAATACGTTAATTATCAACGTCCGGCAATACGTGTATCCTAATTGCCTAAATCTGTAGCATCACGCTACATCAGTTGGTATTCAGAGACAGGTTATTTTGTTCGGGTTTCATTCTAGGAGTTGAGATCTCAATTGCTTATCGCGTAATATATATATATATATATATATATATATATATATATATATATATATATATATATATATATATATATATATATATATTATATATAACAGGAGGCGTTACACGTAGATAATGCCACGTAAACGCCACCTCATTGCCCAGTAATTCATTATCTGCCATGTCATCAGCCATGTCATCATGTAAGCAATTTTTATAACTTATTTTTTATTTTTATAATTAATTTCAGAAATCAATTTCATGTAAGCAATTTTTATAACTTATTTTTTATTTTTATAATTAATTTCAGAAATCAATTTTGATTAATCAAAATCTGGATTAAATTGCAATTTTTATAACTTATTTTGTATTTTTATAATTAATTTCAGAAATCAATTTTGATTAATTAAAATCTGGATTAAATTCGTGTAAAAATGAACATTGGGAGATTCGAACCTGTATCTTTAGGTTAACATGCAAACATCTCAACCAATTGAGCCAATCCATTGATTGTGATCAAGGACAGAAAACAAAAATAATATACTAGACAAAAGAGCAATTTAAATTATCACACATATCTTTTCCTTAAATATAGTTCCATAATATTAATTTGTTTTACCCTTATTTATCTCCTTCATTCTGATAATGCTTTCTACGTGTTCTTTTCCAAACCCTATTTTTTATGTAATCATTAATTTATGATGTTATTGGTGTATAGAGATTAAGGCTTACCGACTGAAGCTTGTGTTTAGTCTAACCATAAATATGTTCAGAGATCTCTTCATGTTTTTGAGGTATGATATTCACAAATTATATCATGATATAACCTATGACTCTATATTTTAAGTGATATTCTATAATAATCCAATGATACCAGATCACTTCACTATACAAGAGGTTGTTGTTTAGTCCTTGTGCATGAAGCTTATGTTGTTTATCAAATCAAATATTTTGTTTATAATTGTAATGTTGTCAATGATTTTTAGAAGCTTACTAAGATGACATTTCTTGAAACGTTGGTGAAAAATACATTGGAAGCTGTAGGCTGTCGTTTTTCAGGTTATGCTATGATTATGTAGACCCGTAAAAAAAACTTTAATGTTCGTAATAAGAGATAAAACGAATGCCTACAATAGTTTTAACTTGATGATGCAGCTGCAAGAGGGATACTAATGATGGTGTGTGGTTATGCCAATTCAGGTTTTGACAATATGTGTACATTTTATGTTACTTTATACTATAGTTTTTGATCTGAGAACCAGCCTATATGTTCATATTAACTGCTTTCAATGTAATGCAGGGGTATATGAGTATGTTATCGAAGGTAATATCTATGTTTTTCCGCGCACATAGGCGCTCATGTTAGGCTATTGTTAAACTGTTTATTAACCTACAGAATTTGTTTGTGGAATCCAATACTCAGGGTGAACAAGTTACATCTCAATCAAGTTGAAGAAGCAGGGCAGATGCAATACATAACCGGTCTGAACAGTTCAGATTGTATTCTCATATATGTGCCTTAATGTTACAATCGTTAATTGGTTTAATCATGTTTTTTACATCAGTTTCACAATGTAAAATTATGTTATTTTCATGAATTGAGCCAATGGTTTTAATAATGGTGTTGTGCCTACTATAACTTCTGTGTGGCAGGTTAGTTTCCTAAGCAATATGGTTGTCCACATGACTAATATAAATTATTGTACGTTTCAGGTTACATTTGAAGGTTTCAAGGCTTTGCAAAGTAATTAAGCCCGTATTGATCTGTTTGATCAGTAGAGGCCTTAAACAATACTCATGTAGCCCTATTGCAATGGGACGTGGTGCTTAAAAAGTGTGAAGAAGTTTTGTCATTTAGTGGTGTTGGAGAGCAACTTCAGTCATCCGATATTGCTGATAAGGTCACGTGGCTTGCAAATGAATCTAGCAGGCTGCACATGCTGAGATTGATCGCCTTACGGTGTCATTGGTGGTGGAAGCTCAGGAGAAGAAATATCTTGCAGAGAATAGATTGGAGCTGGATAAGTGCTCGAATAAGATAGCAAACAAATATGTATATATACCTAACATCACAACAAATTCCCACAGTCAAAGGGTAGCTCAGCTATCGTGAAGAAAACAACAACGGGTGTAATTCATGCAGTCAAGATAAATACAATAATATTTCCTGAATTATAGTTTATTATCTGATTGTGCTTCTTTTTGTAAGAACTAATAAGTAATTTTAATAAGCAGTCCCAAATCCCCTTTACTATGTAACATGGTCTGACTTGGTGATTATTATAGTCAATGTGTAGAACTTTTTATGAGGCTCTTTTTTCTGTAATATATAAGTTTATTGTTTTGCGATGTGTAGGCTATATATTGCGAAGCAATTGGCATGGTTGAACATTATCAACAAGCTATTTCTGTAGCTAATGTTGCAGGAATTGCGAGGTTTTCACTCAGATACCAGCCTCAAAAATTCCCCTCAGGTATAATTTTTAGTTATTTTATTTTCCAATTTATAAAGTTTTCTCCCGAAGTTCCTGAATATTATATACATGTCACTTAATTTCATTTGCTAATGGTTGCCAGACTTGCATTGTGGGATAAAAACATGGGTAGCTTTGTTCCTTTCATTGATCATCATAAATTTGATATATTCTTTTTATTTTTTTCTGTTTTTTTACAGGTATATGAAGCGCTTGAGCATCGATTGTTTTACTGAAGTTGTCTCAGGTGATTATCTCTCAAATTTGTGTTTTATATTGTCACTTCTCTCTTTTTAACGTTTTCAGTGTTGTTACTCAGTCCTCATGTAGTTCAAAGAAGTTATTTGGATGATTAAATTAATGTTTGTCCAGAAAAGAAACGTGTTACTACTGGTATGCTTTTTATGCATTTATAGCTTTTACACAACTCCCAAAATGGATATATCTTAAACCCACACAATATGTGCTTTTGAGTATCATATTTATATGTGAAAATCTGAATGTTTTCCTAATGCTAAAACTTTTAAATGATGTTGCTTCCAAGTATATTCATTCTGTTAGTGGCATTTGGATTAAGCTTATTTTATTGGCTGATCAGCTTATTGAGATTTATGAAAGGCAATAAGCCCTTTTTTTTTTTTTTTTGGCTTACCCATTTGATTTTATGGCTTAAGGTTAAGTGGATAAGCTAATAAGCCCATAAGCTAACCCAAACTTCCCCTAAAAGTATTTATGGGATTATGAACTTAGCAAATACAGGAGTTTACCGCTATGGTCAGTCAATTAATTAACAAGTTAGCAGTTTGCCTATACATTAGACTTGTGTACATTAATTGCGTGATAACTGAATTAGGAACAAAAGATTCGCAAACAGAGGCGGAAACTCAATTATGTACTTGAAGAAAGACACAAGTGACTTGGATATTTTACTCTTCCAAGATAGTTTTTTACAGTAACACATAGTAATATCGGTAACAGATTCATATCGGAAATATATCGGATTTAAGCAGATTTTAGGTCGACATAGATTGATCTGTCAACAATTAATGAGCTTAGTAAACATCTGTTCGTGATTGTCACCCTTATCAGCATGAATTGCTGTGGGTTTTGACATGCTGGTTTGTTGTCTATCAGTTCAGGTGAAGCAGCTGCAACCCGGGAAACTCTGCACAAATGGACAGGCTGTAGTGGCATTCACGCGTGGAACAGCAGATCAAAGCTGCAACTGGAATAGGTACTTATTATTAAAGCTACAAATTCATCACCCTCCACATTGATTTACATGTGTCCAAACAGCCCTTTAAAAGGAATCTGTTGAAATAGCCAGAACCGTCTACGTTGTTATATTGTGAAGTTTTCACAATATTTGGTCGATGAGTTTGCAATCTGACCTTGTGACATAGTACGTTTGTTATATGTGGTGATTGTTGTTGGAATATTCTTAGATCAGTTACTTTCTAAACGCAATGCCAAATAATCACATGTCACTCAATATACGTGAAGTTGCTCAATATACGTTAATTGCTGGAGCGGATTTTGATGTATTCATGTTTATAAATGTTTTTTTAAATGAGATTCACCTTTTATTAAAAATTTCCAGTAACCGATTTAGTTTTGATGCAGCTAAAAAAATGCGAACTACTGTGGGATTGGTGATGGAATATTGGTTTCATTGCAGATTGTGTCGGAAGAAGTGATTTGGGAATATGGGTTGAAACGAGTGTGCAGTTGACTATCCAGTTGACAAAGTTTCATGTTATGTTTCTGATGATGGAGCTGCTATGTTGTCATTTGAATCTTTATCCGAAACATCTGAGTTTGCTAAGAAATGGGTTCCTTTCTACAAGAGATATAACATTGACACCCGAGCTCCTGAATGGTACTTCAGCTAGAATATTGATTACTTGAAAGATACTATTCAGCAAACATTTGTCAAAGACCAACGGGCTATGAAAGTAAGAGACTTTAAATTCAAGCAGAACCATGGTTTTTGTTTACTCTTTATATTACTAAATTAATGCTTTGTTTTGTTTGTTGAAGAGAGAATATGAAGAGTTCAAGATTCGTGTAAATGGGTTCGCAACGTGTAACACTCAAAGTCCTGGAGAGGTTAAAGGAAAGGTACTTTTCTCATCAGTTATTAGTACCATTGTTCGTTATCTTTTAGCTCTTTAAGTTTTGGAGAATAAGGAAATAATTTTGGGAAATTGTTTTAGTCTGAAGATATTATTTGGACTGATTTGTTGACTTCAATAGTCCTTGTGATAATTATATGATCTACGATATTGTAATAATTTTAATTACATGTTAGACGGATTTTGATCCGTTAACCCGTGCAACCAGTTTGACCCGTTCAATAAAGTAGAACCTGAATTTAGCCGTTTCTATATATATATATATATATATATATATATATATATATATATATATATACATACCGGGTTGAAATTTCCACCTCCGTATTGGTTGTATCTAATTCAATAACGTAACTTTCGTCTCATAATGCATGCCTTGACATGCAAAATACCAACTTCGGCCCACACTACTCTATATTGTGTTTTTGCTCACGATTGACGATTATAGTTGTTTCTAAAAGTTTGTATGAATGTTAGTAGTAATGTTGTATATCATTTATAAGTTAGCTTCTTGACGACAGTCAATCGTCTCCATGGTAACTGATGATTTATGAATTGTTCTTCTTCAGTGATTTAAGTAAAAATGAACTAAATGGCACCTTGAATATCAGCTGAACCCATAGCAACCAACTACAACAAGTCAATTTGCAGAACAATCAAATTGGTGACTTTGCTCAAAGGAGCCAATATCATATCGAATTAATTGTAGTTTTATCACTTCTTTTTATTCATTTTCTTGCATCAAAGAGAGATCCATAAGATATTTTTGTGTTCCGACTTATGACATTGACCTAATGTGGCATACACATCAGTTACATTTTGTTATATGCTCAAAGGTTGGGATCACCCAATCCTAGAGCGGTACAGTTGCTCACGAAAGAGCTAGAAGAATTCAGGGCGGATTGACTTTTATTTCTAGGGTTTAAAAGCTGTTTTGTTTGCAACTTCTAATTTTTATTCTGTGGGTTGGATGCAGGGTTAAGTTTAAGACACACTAGCACAGACTTATGGGGACTGTTGTTGATGCTGCAAATAAGGTAGCTATAAAGTAGCATCATTTTATTGTTTCAACCAATCTTAGAATATTATCGCCAACATTCAAAATGAATGTGTTTATATGATTGCAGGAAGGAGCCAAGAGTGCTCTTAGTGAAAAGAAGCCCAGGGTTGTGTTTGTTCTAGGTAAGTACTTCAATAATAAGTTAAAGGATCTAAAAATCTATTGTCTAAATTATAAAATTTCTCCCCGTGTCTCATTAAAATTTGTAACAGTTAATCTCCTGCATAGTTTATCGGAAGCATTTGATCATTAACTAAATGCTTAAATATCCTTCACCAACCCATGGAATAAAAAGTAACATACATCTAAATCTGAGCAGGAGGCCCGGGCGGTGGTAAGGGTGCACAATGTGCCAATATTGTAGAGCACTTTGGATATACCCATCTCAGTGCTGGAGATCTTCTGCGTGTAGAAATAAAATCCGGCTAAGATTATGGTTTTTAGTTTGAAAGGCTTGGGACTTTTAGATGGCTTTGTTTTTTAACTTTGGTTAGGAGCCACGTACCGGTGATTTAGGAAATGTAATCTAGATGTGGGACTCATTCAAAATATGTATCTTAAAACACTCTTTTATTGGTTGCAGGAAAATATTGTACAGCTAGGTTTAAGATTCTTAAATTGTTAAATATGTGTTCTTATATTTGTTATTAATCTTATTTTAGTTTGGTTCTTCTTTTCTTTTGCTAACGTATATTTGTGTTGTAAGTCAGGTGTTCATGGGCTGTGAAAAACCCATAAAATCTGTCAAACCGTATTAATTTTGCCACGTCTTTGTTGTCAAGAAACTAGATCAGATGTTGACATGCTCATTGATGGACAATTACCCAAGTGAAATGTACAGCTTGAGTGCCTATTTAACTATGAACAATCATTACGAAAAATTGTTTGTAATTTGTAATTAATATTTGTATGCTTATCTTTTCCACCTTACGATGGGCCTTTAAAGTACGATATCATTAGTCTAAGACTTTTTTGAACCTTTTTAAAAGTGAACTTATGGGATGGTTTTTTACAGATGGGCTGGTGTTAGTGAAGCAAGCAGAGACTACCCATTCAGTCATCATAAACTAACAGTTCAATTTTGTGAAGCCTCAGCAGCCCAGGATAGGAAGCTAGAAGGATTAGTTTACAAGGCTATTTTAGAATATGGAGACCCGATCCCAGTGATATATATTTTGTGATGATTCTTTGATGATGAAACAGTTGGAAGATGCTGATATGGTTCGTTTGGAGCAACAATTAATCAACAATGGCTATATATGTAGCAGATGCATATGCATCTGATCTTTATCGTGATGGTGTAGGTTGTGGTGCTTGCTACCAGGTTGTACTCATGTCATAATATATTCAAAACATGTCAATAAAAATTTAAAAATTTACTAAACTTATCTCCTTTTGGAAATAATTAGGTGTGCACGAACACTAAATATTGCAGCTAACTTATATGCTATATGTACTACATGTGCCAATGCCACATGTTTTTTCTATTATTAACGCATTAGCACAACAACATAGCTAAGTAAACCAAAATGCCTTTATGTTTTTAACTTAGTAGATTGACTTATCAGTTAAGTGTTTTCTATTACAACAAAAATTGATTATATAATACGTCTATAAACTTTGCACTTGAATTCCGCAAACTCACATTTACATGAGTATTTTCGCACACAATTTAGTCACCAAACATATGACCAAACACATGAACATAAAAACTAGAAGCAAAAAATCCGCCGCATACTTGAACAAAGTTATTACATACGTGACGGGCAAAAATCCTGAAGAGAGCAAATGAGACTGCTGTTGGCATATATAATTAGATTTATAGTTTAACGATGCGTTGCACCCGCATTTTTCATGATAAACTATTGAACTCTTGCTGTCTTAAACTTAACTTTTTTTAATCATTGCCACAAACTTGATAAAAAGTATATAAATATATGCACAAACATTAAGTACAAAACAAGTAGAAATTCAACCAATGACCCAGCCGGTGCATCGCACGGGTTCGTAAGGCCTCATATTAGTAAAGAATGAACTTTTTAGATTATCAGCGGATTTAAATACGTATTCGAGTCATTTGTTTATTTATTATTTATACTCTGACAAACAAAACAATTTTAGTCTCTCAATTCTTAGCAAACACATACACTAAATAATGAATGTTGCACACTTACCAATGATAAATTGTATTCGAATGCATACTATTACACCAGAAACTATTATGTACGAAAAATGGAAAGAAAGGCTTAGGCATAACATTAATAATATGTTGCCAACCTTATGAGGCAAAAAACTAACCAATACCAATAATTCTCTATTCCACATGAAATTTTAATCGTTACTTAATTTATTCCTTGAAAATTCACAAGACATAGTAAAATATGACAACGATAATTACAAGTCAGCTTCGAAAACTAGTGTATATATATATATATATATATATATATATATATATATATATATATATATATATATATATATATATATGTGTGTGTGTGTGTGTGTGTGTGTGTGTGTGTGTGTGTGTGTGTGTGTGTTGATTGGTTAAAAAAAAGTAAACACTGTCCTGATTTTCTTTTTGATTTCTGGTTCCCTTCTCATCTTCAATAGTTACTTTCTTTAGTGGTAACTTCTGTTTGGCAAACTTAAAAGTTATTCCCAAATCTTGTTTGTTTGTTACAAACGTTCTGTTCACAATTTTTTGTTCAACACCTGGTTACCCAGTAATGTTTTTCTCGGAAGTATAAGCAGCTCATAATTTTAATTAAATCATGGTCCTTGATCTTAACTGGGAACAAGTTGATCGAGTCGAGCAAACCGAACAACACAATTTGTTTCGGACACGTTGTACCGTAGAGCACGAGATCTTTGATGTTGTTATCGATGGTGAGAGCCATGAAAATTTTATCACAAGAGATATTGTCCATCAGTTAAATTTACCTACCGAAAAGCATCCATTACCGTATAATCTTGGCAAATTCAAGGTTACCAAATGTTGTAGTATTTCGTTTTCCATTGGAAAATACAAGGACAATATGCTATTCGATGTTGTTGACATGGATGCTTGTCACATTATTCTTGGGAAACCATGGGTGTACGATCTTAACGCAATTTACAACATTGAAGACAACACTTACAAGTTTCAACATAATGGTGGTAGGTTTATTCTAGTGCCATTGATGGAAAGCAACCAGGTTTCAGAACCGAACATGAACAATTCATTCATCATGGGATATCAAGACTTTGAGGAAGAACGGAAAGATGAATTCTTAGTGAACTCAACGATTACCACAACAATGATACAAGATGAAACATCGAATAAGATCCCCGAAAAGCTGAAATCGCAAGAAGAAGTCTCACAAGCTCTTATTCCAGACGAACTACAACCAATACTATCTCTAATGCAAGATATTACCCTACCAAATGTTCCATGTCATAACACTCAAAAGGAGAACATGGTTCAGAATATGGAGGTTATATACCGTGTAAAGAAACAACATGTTGAGTTCGGCAGCGAGGATGATAAAGATTTTTGTTACAAACATAGTTGGGCAAAGACATTTGAGGTTTGTGATCTTGTTATGATAGATTTACAGAACAAGCTTTTAGTTGTGACTTATAACAAGCTAAGAACAAAGATGATCGGTCCGTGCCAAGTGCTTTGGAAAATTAGTAGCAATGCATATGTGGTTGATATACCTAAGCATCACTCACTGTGTCCAATTTTCAGTGAGGATGATATGTTCGAGTTTCAAAAAAATGTTCCATTCTTTCTAGGTGGAAACTCGAGGACGAGTTTTTTTCAAGAAGGGGAGAATGACGCAGTACGTGTTGGTATAGGATAAGTAATTAGGGAAGTATTTTAATTACGTTAAGAGTCTTTATTAAATTAGGATTATATTTATCTTTTATGAGTTTAGTTTTCAGTAATTATCTTATAATTAGAGTCCTAATAGGTTTAATATTAGTTTCTTATAAATAGGGTGCGTTGTTTAGGTTTTTGTGTGTTATGTTTTCTTCCAGAATTTTGATATTAATGAAAAGGGTCTGAGAAAGGTTTTCTCAAGTCTTGTGTTTTATCCTCGTCAGGTAAACGATATTACCCCCTTTGTTTGATAATACGTTAATTATCGACGTCTGGCAATACGTGTATCCTAATTGCCTAAATCTGTAGCATCACGCTACATCATAATGACAATGGTGACAAGCCTGATCCTTCTTGTTGGGAGGATTTACCTTGTTCTGCTTGGGTTGATGCTGATTCACCTTAGGATTTTTTTGATAGGCCATGACCTGCTTGCCTTTCTCAACCTTACCCTTACCCTTCTTCGCTTGCGATTTCTTCTGGATCCTACCTCCTTGAATTGCCAACACTTGAGGAGTAGGAGCCTTGCCCTGAGGTGGAAAACCTTTCTCATAATATACAAGCATTGCGAGTACTTCTGAGACTGTCTTCCCCGAGCAATGCATGTTGAAGTTTTGAACAAAAACTTTAAAGTCCTTGTTAAGTTACCTGTTGATTAGGTTCACTTGCACATTCTCAGGGTAACCGAAGTCGAGTCTGTGAAGTTGATCAAAGTAGTCTTCATCATCAACACGTAATCACTTACAGGTTTTCATCACCATGTTTACAGCTGTGTAATTGATCGAGCAGGTCATACAATTCAACTGTTGGTGATTTCTCATAAGATTTCTTGAGTTCTTGAAGCACATGTATGGATAATAGTACTCAAAATGCTTTTGTAACTTAGCATCCATACTAGTGAGCATTAAACAAGCAACCTCATTATACTTCTTGTACTCAACGTACCACGCTGTTTTTTCTGCTTCAGGTGCAGTATCAGATGGTCGTTCAGGGCAAGGTGTATTCAAATAATCGAGCTTATCAGTCGCCCTCAAGATAATTCTGAGCAACCTGTGCCAATCATTGAAATTTTTCCCAGTCAGTGTTTCCCTTTCAAGATGACTCTTGAAAGCAGAAACAACAGTGGAGTTATCTGGTTGAGCCATTTCTACATAAAAAAGTTCAAACATTAGTATTTTTGATAATACATATTTTCAAGAAAATATAATACCCAAGGATATATTCATATAACCACATAATTTTCTTGAAAATCTAGGATCCAACTTTTCATAGATTTCACTACATCAGTTGATTTGCTAGTAATGAAAGTATAAAAGATGATAATCTGTCGAACAATAATTGGCAAACAAGTTTTCCAATTCCTAGATCATTATGGGAATTACATCAAATTGATTCATCAATTTGCAATGTAAGCATGTTTCATCCCATCTCATTCCTTAAGTTCTAGGTCTCACGCACAACTTAATTAAGTCGCCTAACTTAGAAACGTGTAAAATATCTATATCTGGTCTCACACAATAACAGAATTTTACCTTGTCATTAAAATTTAGCCTAGGTCTCACGTTTACCAAATAATAATTTCAAGTGTCTCTTATAGTTAGATGGCATGTAATTTAAATTTTATTAAGGTATTTGTTTGATGTGACAATCAAAACATGTACGAAGATGCATGCACTCATCTTCATAACATAAGTTTTCAAAACCTTTTTATTACCAATTATTCAAGATTAAGTCAAAAAAGTTTTACTTGAGGTATCGGGTTCACCAATTAAAGAAGAACCTACAATTATCACCCCACAAAAGTGGAATTGAGGTAAATCACCCTTAAGATGATATTGTACAAAGAATGGAGATATAAGTGAGTCGTCTTAGACGCATTCATGAGTGTAGTAACAAAGGTAGACTCTAGGTTCTTTCCAAACTTTTTTACCATCACTATGAATTTGTCTAGAGAAGCCTTACTTTTAAAACCATATGTACAAAAACATCAATCAAGCAAAAGTTTATAACTTTAATCTTAAAACATGTAATAAAGTATGAATCTTGCTAGTCTCGCCTGGGAGCCAATTACCGTGCGAAGCGAACCGCTGTCGGCACATAAGACTTTTCAAGAATCATAATTTATCACTTAAGATTTCACCATTATTAGTACAATTAATTTTCTTTATAAAAATTACCCTTTTATTGCTTACAAAATGTGAAACAAATAAAACAATAAAACAAGTAATCAAAGACAAATTATGCAACTAATAAACATAAGAATTATAAGATGAAACAAATAGCCACATGCAATCTTGATAAAAAATACCCTAATCAAATAAATTCTAGGTTTCAATATGCATATAATCAACTAAGACCTTCCCTTCTTGAAGGAAGTGAGCCACATACACTGACGAGTCAATTGCGTAGGCTAAAGCTAATCACATACCTGATACGTGGGAATCGCACCAGGATTTACCTCTCGAGGGATCTCGAGAAGCTTACAACCCCCACCAGGCACTGTACCTGATCGTTGTAGTATAGTATAGTGACAAGTACCGGGGGATTGATCGTTCAACTCAGGAATAGTGTCGCTAGGATTAGAAAGTCTCCTAAACTAAGTTTAGAGGTGAGGGATGATTCTTTTTGTATTTTTATATTTTATAAAAGCAAGTAAAATCTCGGGTTTTTGGAAGAGTGGGCGGAATTAGTTGCTTGCCAACTAACCCAATTAACTAAGATGCAATCAAAATAAAATAACAGAAATGAAAATAAATCTAATTATACTAATGTGGTGTAAACAATGATGGGGAAAGTTGTGTTTACTTAGATTTCATTACTCCCTAGATATCTTTTACAGGTTGATAGCTTGTTACAATTGCATGGATGACAGGTCATATTCCTTAATACTAGTCGTAGGGTCGTGTACAATATTCCCTAACTCTATAGGATCCTACTTCACTCCTATGTCGAGCCGTTAGAAGCTCCTAACATGGGATCATTAGAATTCTCCTACGCATTAAATACAACCAAATATCGTAGTACACCTCCGATCATGTTTCTTAATACATTCAAGCAAGTTACCAATGGAAGTCTGCCAGTTTTCTTAAGCCTAACATCGAATACAATCATCCGGAACAACTATAAACAAACAATCAACCCATAATTAACATCTAGGTTTCACTACATCTAAGCAAACACAAAGGAAATCTAGCCTAGCATGTTAAATTGAAGACAAGCGTAAGATATATTCAAACAACACATAGAAATATTGAATGAATTGAAAGAGTACTTATCTTTAATCGAACATGAAAGATTCAAAGGGTTGAAACCCTTGAAATAGCTGGAAAAGGTTTTTCCCTCAAAGTTGCACCAAAGTTCCACACTAATGAATGAAATTTGGAAAACTATATATAGATTACAATGGGTGGCGGCGTCATGTATTGGGTTGTGACGCCGTCAACTCGCCGCCATAATAGAAATCGTATTGCCTAGATCTGATTTTGACGCCGTCATGTATGAAATAGTTCTGGGCCGTCACTAATACTTGGACCATGATGGCCTTGGGTGAAGCCGTCATGTCCAATGCAGAAAACTCTCTGGATCGTCACGTGTATTTCCCACATCCACCTATTTTGTTACTCTTGACGTCGTCATTAAGGAAGTTGTGACGTCGTCAGGTACTGTTCCCAGCAAGGAAAATTAAGACTTTGTCGTTTTCTTCACTTATATGCTCCAAAAACGTCCAAAATGTTTCTTTTTCCAGATTTCTCTCCAAAAGTACCTAAAATGACAAAAGGAACGATTCAGGGCAATATTTGATCAAATCATCTCGAATTCGGGCTTAAATGACCCCCTAAAAACGGTTCATTTTTCGCCTCATCAAATACCCTTACACTTGAGATTTGCTTGTCCTCAAGCAAATGCGCTTTTATTCTAATCAAAATACAAGTTAGGGGTCATTTAACACTAATATAAAAGTAATTACAACAAATAATCGTTCTACTAAAGACCAAAGACAAGCACGGAGGTCATACACTAGCACCTCACAAATAGTGTTTAGATACTCACATCTCTCGGGTGTAATAAAGTACATATTACAATATGGAAATGGAAAACATCTCTCAGTACTTGTCATAGCAAAATAGATTACCATAGGCTTGGGAAAGGATCAAACCTCCACCACTTGGCGTAAGCACCTAGGATAAACTATCAAACAGGTCTTTCAAAGGGTTATAACGTTAGGTGTAGGGATATGGAATACACGGTTTTGTTGGATAAAGTCAATATTTACTGGTGGCGAGTTAATCATCTTGGTTAATTACATGTACAATATGGCGTTGTTAAGCCAAGACTAGACTCGACTTAAGCTAATAAATCAAAAATAACAAAAACATAAAATAAACATAGAATGAAACGGGATGGTAGTCCGTATGTTTTTTCTCTTTTTTTTTTTTTTTTTTTTTTTTTTTTTTTTTTTTTTGCATACACTTTTGTTAGGAATACAAATATTCCTGTAAAAGTCCCGGTCACCTAATGATTGTAATAGCATTAAGTTAGCTCGTAGTTAGTTTATTTATTAGTTAGTTAGTTTAGTTTAAGTAACACCGTGGAAGAAGGAACGGGTCTTCACCCACTGTATGCCTGATCCACAGCCCGGGTGTGGGCATTTGTAGGAAACTATATATATACCCCTCTCCACATGTGGAGAGGGTTGGTGCTTTTCTTTCAATCTAACATTTTTCTATTTTCTCTCAACTCTCTCTCTCTCTCTAGAAATCACCCAACTCTCTTCCTCTCTCTAAACTTTCATCTACTATTCTTTCTTTCTTTCTTTAATTCCATCTAAACACAAGAACCATATAAGATATAATTATTTGATATCTTACAATTGGTATCAAGAGCCAAGGTTACATTCTTGGGATTGAGTGAGCTCGAATTTGTATTGGTTATTTTGGTTCTTGTGTTGGTTCGTATTTTGGCATGACTAAACTGATATATCTTTTTGTGATTGGATTGGATATTGGGCTTCAGTGTCATGTTTTGCATTACTACTATTGCTTAATTTGGGCCTTGGATTAGTCTTTTCATTTTTTTTTCTTTTCGTGGCTGCTGCTCTTGACTGTCCTCGTGTTTTTCATGCATGTTCTTGGTTGCGGTTTGCTTGTTCCTTGTTTGCGGTTGGTTCATTTTTTTGTCCAATATCGGGAAAAAGACGAAAGTGGTAGATAGTGACTGGTTTATCATCTTGTGAATTGCGGTTAACTTTGTCTGAGTTGTCTAAACTAAACGCTACTCTTCCCTGCGATTATAACAGATTTGCGGTTAACCATTTTTGTTCTTGCGGTTAGATCTTGATTTCGGTTTCCTTGCGTCTACCTTGCGTTTACTTTGTTGCGGTTAATTTTTTCAAGGTTGCGGTTTAATAAAACAACCATTAACCAATCCAACAAGCCTAATCTAATCGATATCCTACAAACAAATTCAAGATACAACCAACACCTCACTTTGAAAAGATCTCAGCCTGTGTTTCTCGTGTGATACAACAAACCAAACGATCTGTATAAGATTAAACACACGAAACTTTAAACCATCATCGATCTTTGTGAAGTTTCACTTCAATATATTTCCGAACATAATGACAAAGATTATAACAATTATGTTATTTTTTTTTAATCTTATTCTCTGGGTTCGTTCAAAATGAAAAACAACTACAACGATCTCAGGTCATCTCGTTGTGTTAACTTAGAGTCGTTCAAAGAACAACACCACAAGAGGTACTCATCATAGATCGATTTCGAAGCATAACTTCTCTTTAATATTCGGATCCCATTAAGAAATACCAAAAACCAATCGGCTTAAAGTATTTCTTACATCCGGATTAAAACAAAATTAAAACAACAAAAGAACATCAACCTACCTGAGATTTTTTATTCAAGAACTTGTGGCCAAAACGTGTGTGTCTTTCGTGGTAACATACTTCAAACAGTTGCGTATTTGAAGTGAAGTGGTTGATTCTTCGTGTGTAGTTTTTTTTTTTGTTGTGCTTGTATTATCCGGTTGGGACAAGTAAAGATGGGACGATTTTTTTGTGATGTTGGTGGCTGCGTAATGGGTGCTAGCAGATGAGGTTAGGGTTACAAAAAGATTATGGTGTGTTTAACTAATAAAGAGAGGCGCAAGTTTAGGTTCCAGATTATTAATGCGTGAAGGATTAGGGTAGTATCTGTTTTATAATGATAAGTAGGGCAAGAGTTTGTGTAAGTGTAATTTAGTTAATTGGGCTTGTTATAACAGATTTTTTTTTATTGGACTTTGCTCTTGATTATTTGAGCTCGTGGGCTAGTGATTTCATCAAGGGACGAAGTTGTGCATTCATTATAAGTTGGTCTTAGAGGTTGGATTGATACTATAACGTTGTTGGTTTCATATTTTTGAGCCAAGCTAATGAGTGAATCACAAGAAATGACTTGTCATTTTACATTCCTTATAAGGTGAATTTTTGAGATATTTGTTCGACAACGGTTTTGACTGAGCTTCAAGAATCCGTGATTGGTTACTATTTTTGTGTTGAGGTTATTCGGGCTCATGTGGAGTTATCAGTTGTGCTAGTAATTGTGAATGCGTAAACAATTTACAAAGACTCATTTGTAAAACTCAATCTCACTTCTTCATTATCTACAAGACCTCGCTCTTCTTCGCGCTACCATACCACTTTCAATTAATCCTCATTTCACGATTTTGTCTTGATTTTGTAAAATCCCGCGAAAGACTCTATTTTTCGGTTTAAATCATAGACTTGTAAAATCCCGTGCACGTTTACATCATGTCTACCACTTCAGACTCTGTCATTTCTGAGAGAGAACTTCATCAGCCGCAAAAATTGCTCGATAATGCAAAAGATTGTTGCATAGAATGTTTTCAACAACTTCATTCACACCTATCAGTACTTCTTGAGGGAACTGGATTCAAGATGGGATTCGAACGTGCATTTGTAACACTCTTTGGTCAAGATGTTCAGACTTTCACATGCACAATGATTCTTAACTTAGATCAACTACGACAACAACTTGACAAAAGAGAATTTTCCAAAATGGGATCCATGGCTGCTCTTTGTGTGATCAACAAACAACTCCAAGTGTTCTTTGATTCGAAATTCACTCTGGAATATGACCATTATAGTCAGATGACGAAAAAGTGTTTTGCTGATCACACGGGAATAGAGGTTGATACGTTCAGAGACACACTCATCCAACTTATGGATAAAGTGAAAAGATTCATTGAAGTAAAAGCACAGCATATCCCTGCATATGATGACAAGGTGAAGGCATGTAGGGTGCAATCTTGTGATGGTATTGGCGATTCGGGTATATCATCGGATGTTGGGTCAGTTGTCATGATATGCAATGGATCGGTGACTGATAAGCCTGACACTACCAGCAGTTCAGTGACTCTTATTACACATGACATGGATGCAGATTTCAGACCAATAAAAGAACAAGTGTCATGTGCTGAGGTACCCCTAACTGTACATCATAATGTGCTTTTTGATGAACGACTGCATACTAATCAAGTTATGCCCAGTTATGACACATATTTGTTGAAAAAGACTGATAGCAATACCATTTCTGATTTAACAAATATGAATCATAAAGGGGGAGAAAATGATCAGGATGCTGAACGTGATGATGAGTCAAGTTCTTTGTTTACAGCTGAGTCTTTTAAATCAAATGATATCGTTGATAAAGAAACTTTTAATGAACTTTCAAAGAGATTCTTACAACTTGAAAAACATTGTATTTCACTTGAAATCACAATGCAACAAAAGGAAGAAAGTGTTCAAACTAACCAACCATGTAAAGATCCGGAACTTCCTGATTTCCGCGAATTCTTTTTGATTAATGATTTGAAAGCTCAGCTAGAAACCAAGAACTTGACAATCAACAACCTAAAAAAACGTATTACTGAGTTATGTGATATGTGTAATGAAGTTAAAGCTAAACATGACTGCAATGTTATTGAATTGGAACATAATGTGGCCAAATTACGTGATGTAAATGAGTCTTTGAAAATTCATTGCAATGAACTGTGTGATTCAATCAAAGAAACGAATACTAAAACTGTTGAGCAAACAACGTCTTTGATTGCAAAAATTGATGAACTCAAAGCTCAAGTTCAAGAAAAGGGTGTCACAATAACAGCATTAAAGAACGAGCTAAGAAAAGCAATAGGGAATAGTGTGACCACTAAGTTTGCAAAACCATCAATCTTGGGGAAACCAGTTTTTCAATCGAATAGAAACCAATCAGCTGTTAGACAATTGACTGCGTTTAGATCTGAGAGACCAAAATTTTCAAAAACACGGTTTGCCTCCCAAGTTGATGCGGAACAAGTTTTGACAAAACCAGTCACTACACATTATTGGCCCAAGATTATTGCCTCTAGTTCTTCTAAGCCTCAACAAGTAGTTACTCCTACACCCAGCTCCTCTAGGATTAGTTCGAAAACAGTGTCGAAACCTAGCACTAAGGCTCAAAACACTTATGTTATAAATGACCTGCACAAGAACTATGATCTAGAAAAGGCTAGGAAAAGGGCACTACTTCATAAGGATGGAATCTTAGGTTCTCAACCTTGTATGATCCCTCGTAGGATATTGAGGTACAATGCTAAGGTTCAACCTGTTAAGTCTAGGTATTACAGTAAGTCATCTACAATGCATAAGAAGCAAAACAAACCTAAAACTTCTCCTAGGTGGACACAAACTGCTAAATCTTTGGAGACTAGGAATATCGTTAAGCCTTCCACGATGCATAAGAAGCTTAGTAATCCTAGACCTTGCTATAAGTGGATACCAACTGGTAGAATTTTTAAAGACATTGGACTTAAGTGGATACCTACCGGAAAGGTGCTTACTGATGGCAATGCCATGGTTGACCATGAAACCCCCAAGGGTTTGGATACTGTTGTCACTAACCTATATATGTGCAATCAAGTTTGTGATGTTAGTGCAGGTAGTCCTTACTCAGTTGCATGTACATCAACCATTCACTATATGAGAAAACTCAAAGTCTGGAGACCTAAAGCAATCATTTCCCCAGCTTCAGGAGTTCTAGAATGTCAATGCTGATGTATATGCATAATGACGTCTGTTCAGTTCAGTTCAGGCCTCGTTCTTCAACGACTATGACGTTTGGACACATCAGTTCAAACCTCGGTTCTCAATTTCATCATTATGGCGTCTGCTGACAACACTTCAGGCCCCGTTCGTCAAAGAAAAGAAAGGTGTACGATTCAGTGCGCCTTATCTTTGGAAGAAGAGAAATCTTCTTAGTCTTGACCATTCTCAACAACGTTCTTCATGCTTTCTCCATGCTCATTCAGTCATCAAGTGGATTTACTCATCTTGGCTCGTATTCGTATTCACTTGCTCTTTCAAAAATGGCAAACTTCGTATGAAATTTTTGAGGGGGAGAAGGGTGAATAAACTACATGATTGAGTGTATTCTTATTCACATGCTCAATCAAAAATGGCAACCTCGTATGCAATTTTTGAGGGGGAGAAATGTGAATAAAATACATGATTAATTGTATTGTTATTCACTTGCTCAATCAAAAATGGCATACCTCGCTTGCAATTTTTGAGGGGGAGAAGTGTGAATATACCACATGGTGATTAATGATTGTAGAATGGTCATACGATTCGTCATACGACTCTCCTCCAACACCTAATGTTCTACTCACGAAGGATGACCGGGATTTATGTTTGATGATTACTTCCAAGCTTCAACAAATGTTGATTGATCAAGATGCACCATTTAGAAGTATTATGAATGATGATTGATCACTTGCTCAAGTAATCCAATCTCTAGTTATTCCTCAAGGTGTTGATGATGACTATCATGATTATGAAGTTGCACACATGAATAATGATCCGTCTTTTCGTTCTTATATCAAGGATTGTTGTTCCTACCATTGTGCACTTTGTAAATCAACCCGAAGAACATTATGGAAAATGTTGATTAAAATGTCTAAACGGCTAACAATTTGGAAATGAAATGTCAAGTGATCACAGAGTTTATTTGTCATCCCTTAATTGAGATTGAAGAGTATTTTACGAAGGTGTCTACTTATTTCATCATCGAAACTTCATGTATTGATTGATGACTTGCGTGAACTCTTAAAGTTTATGATTGGGACTTGGATTATCTAGTTATACCCGATGGAAGGAGTTACATTGTAGTACTCACGGGTTATGGCTATCACTTCAAGGAGTTACATTGTAGTGCTCAGTGTCACACGCAAATGCGAATGTGGATAGTCTCAAGAGGTGATGTACGTCTTATACTTGATGGTTGGTTGGTTGAAGAGTATAGAGTACTTAGAGATTCGTTGTTGCACGAACTCTCTACACCGCTCTTAGTCAGACACTAGTGCAAGCTTAAGTCACAAGAACGGGAAATTCTTCTTCAGTTTCAAGTTTGGTATATTGGGTTTACTTCATCAGTGGTCACTTCAAATAGCCTACATAAGAGGTGGTAAAGATAGTCAGAGAGAGTCTGTTTGTAGCAGTTGATTCTCACCAGATCCATTTAACCAAATGTTTGTTCTTCTCACAAGATTTCTAGTACGTGTGCATTAAATGTGTTGCTGATTCTGAGGTATCAAAACCAGCAAGGGGGAAGGAGACATGCATCTGAATGCATAATGAGTACACGTGATGAACTTAATACTTCGTCTTAATTGAAGATATGCCGGGAAGACATATGTCACAACCGCAGAGATAATCAGTGTCTTAACTCGTGGCATTTGGTGTATCATCCCAACTATGTGGGGGAAGTTGTCTTCTAATACTTGTGGTATGAATTACTTCAGCTTTCAGTATGAAGAACTATGAGAAGAATATTTGGAGCGTGAGATGATATTGCTTATCGACATCTTCATAGGAGCTGATATGGTTTATGGTGAAGTACTTCTGGTTAATGCTTCATGTACACAATGGTATGATGATTCCGATAAGATCGCAACCATCAGGGGAGAGATTTATGTACATCAAGGACACGCAACAGGTTCACGTGATCGGGCTTAATCATATATTCCGGAGGAGATATCCGCAGAGATGATCAGTGCTTCAACCTGTTACTTTGGTGTCATCATCTCTTCTTGTGTTGGATACATGCGTACAATATGGATTGAGTTGGTATGTGTAAGTTAACTGGAATGCACTTGGTGAAATGAAGATGTTGATATTCCCCTGAATTGACAACTGCTCCAAACCATAAAGTAATGTGTACATTGGGGATGCACAACAGGGTCATGTGATCGGGCTTCATCATACATTCCGAGATTGATAACCGCAGAGATGATCCATGGTTCACCCTGTTACTTCGGTGTTATCGTTTTTCTTCGGGTTTCTGAGCTTCATACAATGAGACTTTTTGCGTCACTTCAACGTCTTGGGGGAAGTGGTCTCATGTAGGTGATTGTCGGTTTGGGGGGAAGCTACCAAAGGTTCACATTGAGGAGGCAATAAAATTCATCGATTTGGTGGGTGTCTAGCGATTGACTCAGTTGTGAGATTCTAGTGATTTGTTAACAACTTGTGTTTGGTGAATTGTTGTGACTTAAGTCGTTTCGATTAATCTGATTGTAATTTGACGTTGTAAGTTAATCTTTACGACTTGACTTATTACGATCGGATACTTCTACAACGAGCTGAACTATAATCTCATTTTGGTGCTCATGTCAACATCTCCTCAAACTGTTTGGTATCCTTTGTACATATCTTATACAAATACGTAAATAGAGTAAAAAAAAAAAAAAAAAAAAAAAAAAAAAAAAAAAAAAAAAAAAAAAACATAAAAAACATAAAAATCTGAAAAATCATAAAAAATCCAAAAATATTCTTCTCACGACATGTCTCTTGTGTAATCAATATTATGTACGTTTCTAGAAATGTCATTTAATAATGACACGGAATCATACATATGCTTGAGCAAGAGTTTTTCGGTTTCAAATAAAGTTTTTTTTCTAAAACATGTCGTTTCTCAAAACATTCTTAAAATTATGGCTTGTAGTCATTTCAGGCTACAACCCGCACTTCAAAAATATAGTTTGCTATTACTTCAGATAGCAACCCGGTTTTCAAAATTAAGGAAAACACGTCGCCAAAAAGACGGTTGTTCCTAACAAAGGGTGCCGTTCATCCGAGCGTGAATTACTTTATATTCATGCACCCTCGATCTAATGTACGCTTAAGTGCATTATTTCTTGATAAAGAAGAGAAGTCTTCTTTTTATCGCCAAATACTTTCCCTTCTATGATTTTTCCGGAAAGTGTTTGTGCAAAACTTGGTGGTACCATGAAATTTTGAATGAACATCAAATTGAACTCAAAAGTTTGATAAAATTTTCACTCAATCAATGACGTTAATAGTTTATGAAAATATTTATGCTTTAACATCCGTCATTGATTAAGGGGGAGAGTGATTTCTCAAAATTTTATGTATCATCAAAACTCCCCACACTTCGTACATAAAATCTTGCAACAAAATGTTTTGTGATGTGTTATGTGTCAGAATGAGTAAATTTTCAAAGAGTTTTCACTAAAACTTCGAATCTTTTACAAACTCTTCAAATCTGACACATAACAACCTCCCTCACAGTTTGAGGGGGAGCTAGAAAAAGTTCCTTTTTATCAGAAAATATTAAAATTGACCGCATTTCTCTCCCAAAACGCTTTCTAAATTATTTAAATCAATTGAGATCAAAAATCTCGAAAGATTTGAAATTTTTGATCGGGGGAGAGAATGTGATTTAAATATGCAATCTGATATCAAATGTGATCTTTCCGACTCAATAATATGCTCCCACATATGTGCTAAACACTTTCGAATATCGATGCACATATTGAGGGGGAGCGAAAGGCGTTTGTGGAAATAATACCTAAGACCGACCATTTACTTTAATGCACGGAGTTATAAGGTTGGTTAAGGTTAGGTATAAGCTCCCATGATCCACCAGAACCGGAAGGATCTTCTCAGGGACAATCCATAGATAGATTAGAAGTCCTTAGGAATGATTGAAAAAAGGAGAAAAGTGAGAAAGGGAAGAGTGCGGACTGAGATAGAGCTAGGACTGGAACAAACCCAACAAGGTTCTAGTGGTGAAGTCTCGGTAAGCACTGAAGGGGTTGAAGAATTAAAAAGAATTGAAAAGAGAAAGGGTGAAAAGAAATAGCCCTCCAAATATTCAACCTTAGGGCAGAAACCGGGCTCAATTCATAATCTACTGGCGGTTACTAAGGTAACACCGGTATTGAAGACAAGACGTCATGGACCCAGTGACGCACTGCACTAAACTTCCCAACCACTCAAGTTCTCTTAAAAGAGCTTGTTTCATTCTCACGGGGAACCCTGTGCAATGTATCGACCGCTCATTGCGAGCTATGTTGATACCTAAAATAGGAGACGCCTCCCCAGTCTCCAGGAGCGGATCAAAACGCACTATTGAGTCTAGAGCCATGAGATCATCCATAAATCTCGATAGGACACATTCCAAATATGCTTATTGTTTCACATAATGTGGAAAATAAGATAAAATATTTAGAGTCCTACGCATTATCCTTGTGGTATTGCCAGAACATCCGAGTGATATGAAAATATTCACAATGACGATGGAAATCCTTCTAGAGCGAACATCACTCAAGCTCTTGGTAGGTGACATGTGAGATCCATCTTGGATCAATGATCAAGTGACAACTGGAAAGCAACAATGGTGCGATTCAAATTTGAATCAAACTTGTTCCAGGATATGGATTGACGGATACTTTTGCCAAAACCTCTCAATGTGCTCACCAACCTTTCTTTCGAGCACATTGATTGTGTAATATCTTTCAAACAAAAGTATTTTTGATGGAAATGTGATTCAAAGTATAAAACTCTCGTTGTGTCTCAAAAATGTTTATCATATGACACGCGAGTGATTTCTATAAATCAATTTCTCATCAATCCGTGAATATCTATTCACCGATTCACTCTATCGTGCTGTCTGCTTTGAGACGTTCCGGTATGAGAACATGCTAAGTATGAAGATTCCGAAGTGGACTCTTTGGAAAATTCATTACTACAAGCTAGAAATTCCTGTCAAGGAGAGTCCTCTTTAAAAGAGACTCTACCTGATCACAGGTCGGTTTTCACAAAACCGGAGGGTAGTCTGTCCTCGCAGAACGAATGACAAAGCCATATTCGTTCTCTATCTTTAGTGCTAACTGTTTTATTTCAGGGACACATATAAAGATGGCGTTGATGGCTCCAGTTTCCAGCTGAATCGGGTCAATCCATACCTCATGCTCACACATCCTCCACACTATCAATGAAGATGAGAGACTTGCTACAACAAATGTTGAGAGACTACCAACAACGCTTCCTCAACTCTGATGAAAAAGTCTCCTGATCCATAACTCCAATGCAACGTCTCCAGATACAGAAGAGTGTGAGCATGATGGTCCTAAAGTCACTACATCACATGAAGGCGATACTACAATGGATGAGCTTGGAGATTTAATTTGGCTGATGATCTCAAAGAAGCTCAAAGATAACATATCTCAAAGGAACTCTAATCACAAGTTCGCTTGCTTAAAGTACGAAGTGTGCTGAAAAGAGAAGAATCAGATCCTACGAGCTACTAAGACTAAAGAATGCTTAAAGACCAAAGATCTTAACTTCAAAGGTGACCTCGCTTAGGGGGAGATTGTTAGGAATACAAATATTCCTGTAAAAGTCTCAGTCACCTAATGATTGTAATAGCATTAAGTTAGCTCGTAGTTAGTTTATTTATTAGTTAGTTAGTTTAGTTTAAGTAATACCGTGGAAGAAGGAACGGGTCTTCACCCACTGTATGCCTGATCCACAGCCCGGGTGTGGACGTTTGTAGGAAACTATATATACCCCTCTCCACATGTGGAGAGGGTTGGTGCTTTTCTTTCAATCTAACATTTTTCTATTTTCTCTCAACTCTCTCTCTCTCTAGAAATCACCCAACTCTCTTCCTCTCTCTAAACTTTCATCTACTATTCTTTCTTTCTTTCTTTAATTCCATCTAAACACAAGAACCATATAAGATATAATTATTTGATATCTTACAACTTTTACCCTACCATCCAAAATAATACATCATAGGGAATGTACATTTCCCTTACACTTGAATTTTTACATACTTTACAATAAACTAATCTAATGAATCGAATCAAGATAATCAAAACACTTGGAGTACTTTAAAGTTTAACGCACATATGGGGGTAATAATATGATGTTCTTCCCCATTACTCCATAACACAAGTACTTTACCCATGAGTCCTAATCGTCCCAAAACAATATGTACAAGATATGACTCGACTTAGCAACCATCTAATCAATTAGATAATTAACTAAGGGTTTAAAATGTAACAATAATGCACTAAAGATGAGTGCATACACGGAAGGCTAAGGCGATTTGGGTGTACATTTGGGTGGGTTGTAACAAATTCTTCCTTTAAGTAAGATGCTTAAAGTTAGAAACGAAAGGATAGGCTTGGAGGGGTGTACTAGGGGTTTCGTGTACTAAAAATGAGTAAACGCTAAAGTGTGGGAGAAAATTAATTGACTTTACTAGCCAAGTAATATGACTTAAATGGTCAAGTAATTATAATATGGGTTTAACACAAGGGTGATCCTAATGCCTCTTATCATGTAGTAAATCCTACCACACAAATGTAGTCTCACTATCGGTCTCGGGATGCATCACTAACGCAAGTTCTAGAATCTAAATGCTACCGGTATACTCATAAGCACTAATAATGAATGCTTTTCCTATCAAATCTAAAGGCGAACCTCACATATTTGGGTGGAAAATTTTTCTGAATGGTACAATTTTGTGCTAGTCATACAACTCCTATCCATGAGACGCTTTCTAAGGCTAAAGTTTCACTCCTAAATGTTGTAAAAAAAATTTTAATTTGGCGCTAAAATTACACTAACAAGTATTTCTCTTAGTTTTATTACACACCTACCATCAAACAAACAAACTCAAGTACAATTGTATCCTATAAGGTATCATCATTTACCCTCCTCTTACACTTAGGATGAACATTGTCCCCAATGTTCAATTAAAGGATGTAAAAGTAAAGTAGGTAAAAGAATGAAAACAAATACTCCCCTGATTCGTTCGGTGTGGATAGTGTGGTAACAAGGTTAGATCTTCCTCCAAGAAAATGAACATTCAAAGCTTCCCTTCCAGAAAAATAAATCATCTTCTTGTCATACATAACCTGTTAAACCTGAGAAAACAAACAAGGCAACCTCGCATAAAATCGGCGGTAATCTATATATACTAACAAATCCTAGAAAACAACGTAAGATATAATGCTTGTGGAATGAATGTTTGCAGATTTCCTGGAGTTTATAAAACTAAAGAATTAACAAAAACTTTAAGACTTCGTTAGAAAAACAAAACTCGCAAAATTTCCAGAATTTTACACATGACGCCGTCAGGAGTTAACTCCTGACGCCGTCAGAAGTGATCTGCAGAAATCTTTACGTTAAGTTTCCGGAAAATTTCTGGAAAAAAACTTATGTCCTACTTCCTGGAAAATCCTGCAAAACATCATTATGACTCGATACAAGCATTTGACACTAACAAATACTAATATACATGTTCATTTAATATTGTGGAGAATCATGATCTATTTCGTTCTTAAAAACAAATTTGGGGTTTCCCCTTACACTTAGCTTTTACAAAATACCTTTATATGAAGTTAAGATGAGGTTAAACAACAAAATATAGCATTTTCACAATTTTAGTTTAAAACATGTTCTACCAACAATAAAAATAAAGCATGCATACGGAAGCAAATAACAATCAAACAAATAAAAATCACACAAAACATGGGTTGCCTCCCAAGAAGCGCTTTTCTTTATTTTACGAGTCTTGTAGCTAGACTCAAGGTCATGGGCAATTACGTGACCTCATCATCAAATGTTACATCCTCTTCACTAATCATCTCATTACTACTTTCTTGATAATGTTTTACGCATTGTATGTTGACAGTGAACTCTCTATTTTCATCGTCTATTAACACAACAGCACCAGTTTTAGAGGAACTCTTCACTGTAAAGGGCCCATACCATCTAGACTTGAGTTTCCCGGGAAATAACCTTAACCGAGAATTATACAATAGAACTTTGTCCCCTTCTGAGAACTCCTTAGGTTTCTTAATTCACTGGTCATGCCATCTTTTCGCCCTTTCTTTATATGCAATGGAGGATTCATACGCTTCTAGCCTTAACTCATTGATGAGAGTCTAAATACTCATCATTTTATACCAATCTGAACTGCCAAAACATCCAAAAACACTCAAATATGCATCAAAATACTAAAATTATATCAGAAGTGTGTTTTATATGTTTCAGATGCAAAATGATCAAAAATAGATGAAAAATGAACAAAGTTTGCATAATTGGCAATTTCAGTCCCTCAACTTTCAAAACTAGTCCCTGGTTATTCTAAAACATGAAAAATTCACCAAAGGTCCTTTTTGAATCACAAATTACATATTTAGTCCTTTGGTGCAAAATTTCATAAAATTACAAGTTTAGTCCCTCAACTTACAAAATTGACAGAAATGGTCCCTGGGATATTAAAAACTTTGAGAAAATCAATTTTGGTCCTTATACTAATCTTCTATGGCAGGAATGGTCCTTGGTTGGAAAGTTTGGTAAATTTACATGTTTGGTCCCTGGAGTTTGAAGATTTTGCAGAAAAGGTCCCTGGGTATTTAAAATGGAAAATAATTACATTTATGGTCCGTGGTTTATCACATATGGCAAGATTAGTCCTTGTAATATCTTTGGAAACTTGCCAATTTAGACCCCTAAACTTTCAATGAATTACATTTTTGGTCCTTGTGAATTATTACCATAAAACCAAACGGATCCTTAATATTACCCCTAAAACAAATCCAAATCCAAACCAAACAAACCAAGCCCAACCCTTTCTTTTTTTCCCATGCCCATTCCCAAAAGCCCACACCCCTGCCTTTGACCCGGTCAAACCTCCACAAATACCACCCCGTTTAAATAAAAACCTCCCCACTGTTCATCTCCCTCTCTTCTTCTCCACCTCACTGGTATCCCAATACCACCCACACCTGGCTTCCACCTCACACCCACCTTTCACACCATGTCTCTCCACCTCACACAACCTTCCAAGCCCCATTAAAACCCCTGAAAACCCTCATAAGCAACCCCATCTGACTCTAAGACTTTTTTGCGCCAAAAATAATTAAACGGCCAAGATGAAAGTTAGTGATCCTATGGCTCATATTATTGATGGGATTTGACCAGAAGCAAGTGGGAAGCCTAAAAAATATCTATAAAGAAGGGGAGAAGTAGAGATGAATGAGTATTAGAGTAGGTAGTTTTAGTTTAATGTCGTATAATGTAATTCACATTTTCTAGTGTAATCAAAAGCTTTCAATCTGCAATTCTAGTCATTTCAGTGTATTTCAAACCTTATTTAATAGTTAATTTCAAGTTTCAATTTGATTCTCAGTTTATGCTCATTTTTACTCAAAAATCTCAATTAGTTGTAATATTGATAATTGTTGTTGTTTTGGACTCTTAAGCTAATATAAGCTCCTAACAAAAGCTTATGTAAGCTTTAGAAACCTTAAAATCCAGTTTAGAGTTTAATTATAAAAATACTCAAAAATACAAGAAAATATAAATTAAATAAAAAATCAGTGTGTATGGTGAATGAAGGAAGGAGAATGGTGAAATTTGGATTGATATGGTTTAGTAGCTTGTTGAAAAGCTGTTAGGTTGGTTCTCAGTTCATTGGTTACTTGGTTCTCAATCTCAATTCACTTTGAAAGCTTTATCTAAATTTTTGCTTTTTACTGTTCTTGTACTAATTATTTGCTTAACTGTGTTTTTCATTCTTATTTGGTCAATTTTAGTTTAACTAATGCTTAATATTGTGTTCTTGTTTATTAAAATCCTTTGTTGCTCTTTATTCATATTTCACTGCCAAATATGGCATTAGTGGTAATCATAGTTAAATGTTGTTATTATTAACAATTCTGTGTTAAAATAAGTTTATCACATAATTTTACAACACTAGGAATCAGGTTAGTGGAATTAACCAGTGGTCTCCTTTGAAAATCTCAAAATCAATTTGATAAAGTGGTGTTTGGATTTGCTGTGTTAGTTAAGGTAATGGATATTTGAATGGTTGTTCTTGTGTGATGTACTCTACAAATGAACCATTTATCTCAGTTAAGCCATTTAAAACAGTCACTATTAGTACAAAAGTCAAATTGTTCTTTGATCCTATCTTGGTTGTTCACTGTTTGATTTCTAGAATCCATAATCATCTTATTTAGTATACAAGTTGTTGTTAAAGCTTAATTTAGGTTCATTATAGCTTAATACAACTTATTAAGTCATTAGGATTAGTTAAAAGTTCATATAAGTCAAAGTAGGAGCATATCTCAAAAAGTCAAAATTGTTCATCTCAGATTTTTCAATTTCTTGCAAGAATTATGTAGAATTTTGTGATAGGTTTTAGGACCTGAGATTTTCAGGGATTGAAGTCCCCTAGCTAAAATACAAAACTCCATAGTCACTTCATTTTTAGGATTTTTCTAGTGGGGCCTACACTGCCCTAAACAAACCTGCAAGGGAAGCACATCCCCTGCATCAGCTTAGCTGTTTCAACACCCCAACTTCCAGGGTCTCTCCAATCCTCAATAGTGGGACCCAGGGCATGAGCCCTAGCTTTTTGGAAACCCCAATAAGCTGGCTTATTGAATCAAGTTCCATCTTGGTCCCTTGTTCACCCCTGTGGGCCCCACAGCACCCTGCAAGTGAGCCATTTGGCTTAAGTGGTCTGTGGTGAGTATGGGATTGCTTATGGCTTAATCTCAGCTTATTGCTTGTTACTTTCCATTCCATTTAACTTATTTCATGTCACTTTGTATCTGTTTTAGCTTATTTGTTCTTATGGTGCCATGTGCTAGCTTATTCAAGCTTTGACAAATCCTAATAAGCTTAAACATACAACCTGCCAAACTAATAAGTTCATCAAGTGCTTATTTTTTATTTCTAGAAAAAGTACCTTTATTAAAGTAGCTTATTTTTTGTAGTTAAATAGTTTTGTAATAGAAAAATTAAGAAAAACCAAATTTAAGAGAAGTGATAGCTTCTATTTAAGAAGCTTATTGCTTATTAGCTTATTTTCCTTAAGCACTTCTCAATTTTATAATTTTCATAGTTTCCTGTAGTTATAAAATAATTTTATTAAAAGTTTTAGATTTTTCACTATTCATTTGCTATTTTTCTTAATTTAATTTAGTTTTTAATGATTAATAAATAGTTAATAATTAATAATAATTAGATAAAAAGTCTTAAAAATATATTTTCTATTTAAAAAATTAGTTTTATATTATTTTAGATTTTTCCAAGTTTAAATTTTATTTTTCTAAGTTAAAATGATAATTATTTGTATTTTAGGGTAATTTAAATAATTAATAAGTAATTAATAAATAGTAATTAATTAATAATAAATATATAAATAGTGTGAAAAATATAATTTTAGTTTTAAAATAAGTTTTATAATATTTTAGATTTTTCTAAATTTTAATTTTATTTTTCTAGACTTATTTTACATTTTCTTATTATTTAGTGTATTATTAAATAGTTTAAAATAGTTATTAATTAATAATAATTAATTAAATAGGTGTAAAAATAATTTTAAATTTCCAATAATTTTCTTATATTATTAGGATTGTAAAAATATAATTTTCATATCCGTAGGCCTTTAATTTCTTAAAACTCACGTTTTATTTCGTACGTTTACGTTTATTTAAAATTTAAACGTACATTTTTATTTCTTTTTACATTTTTAGGTTTTCTTAACTTTTAAATAAGTTTATAATTATAAAGTAAATATTTTAAGTCTGTTTAATTTGCATTTAAGCCCCTAAGGCATGCAAATTCCTACTTTAGTTAAAGTCGTTTTATTTCGTACGTTTACGTAAAATTAAATTAAGCGTACGCGTTTTTAGGTTTTAAATATTTTTAGGTAATTAGGTTTCATGTAATCATTCTAATAGCTTATTTAAGTTATTTTGTTTTATAAATCCTTAGTGTAATCACTCACTCACACTTATACCCTTTCCTGTTCATAATCACCCGATCCCAGATTCGTTTTTAATACCTTCGCACACCTCGTTGAGACATAACGACCCGGGGAAGCACTGTATTCCACGGAAGCATTGGCCTAAGCTGTTTGACTATTATGGTTGACCATTCACAAGTGGTTGACTAATAATTATCTGACTGTTTACCGCCAATCAAAATTTGGCGCCGCTGCCGGAGAGGTTGTGTGCGTATTCTATACGAATTTGAAGCATTTGTGATTGTTGAATATACATCCATTGTATATTTACCATCTTTGTCCATATTTTTATAAAAAAAAAAAAAAAAAAAAAACCCAAAAATATTTTCCTTCAAAAAATATCAAAAATATTCACCTTTACCCTCCTACCTTTTTGATTCTTCATTTCTCACCCTCTATTAGCCTTTGATTCTTTCTTTGTCTTATTCTCACCCTCTTGTTTGTCAATGGTGTGGTAGTCCTTATAATGGTGGTAATTGCCCCAGTTGTGGCATGGTAGAGTCAGGAAACGGGTATGTCTATAACCAGAATCCCTATTCCTACCCTGACATGACTGATTCATTCCATCAGCTTCCACACCATGAGACTCAGCAGTTTTACTGTTGTGAGTACTATAGTGGTTCACACTACAGTTCTGATTGTCAATCAGGAAGCACGCTTGTCTATGAGCAGGTTCCTGATAACAATTATGACTTAAGCATATACGACTCACAGCCACATTAGTTCAATTGTTGTGAGTACTGTGGAGGTCCTCACTTTAGCTCGGATTGTCAAATAGGGAATCCATTTCCTTGCAACAATTACGACTATTCGTTTCAAGACCCACCTCCACAGTGCCAAATAATCCAAGCAACTCCTCAATACCCGCAAGACCTTTGTCTAGAGGTTCTTGAGAAACTTAAAGACCTTAAGGAGGAGTTGGCTAATATTTCTCTTCGCCAAGCTCCAAGTTCTTCTTGTGCGTATTGTGGGGGTCCTCACAATGATGATCAATGTCAACCGTCCGGGTTTGACACATCCACACCCCCACAAAATCCACTCATCCAACAGTCCCGTGGAAAATCCATGGAAGAACTACTTGCAGAAGAACATGCAGCTAGAGACGAAAGAAGCATGGAAGAATTACTAGTCTTAGAACGAGCAGCTATAACACGTTCCAAATTTCACAAAGCTGCTTTTCTTGATGAAGATGATGAAAGGGATAATAATGATACCTCATCAAGTTCATCAATTGAGACTCCTTCCATGGAAATACAGGGAGAAAAGAGTATGGAAGAATTACTAGCAGCAGAACAAATGAAATTTGTAAAATCCATGTATGCTAGTCCTTCTCAACTCCCTCAGTTTGATGTTATCACACCCGAGGTTCCCACTCACTCTCTGAGCATGGGGGACGAGCATCTTGACACTATTCCTGAAAAGGAATCGGACGAATTCATAAAGTCTAGTGTTGAGAACCTTGTCTCAATCCTAAGTGAGTCGCAGGGAATTCTTGATCATATGTGTGATATCCCTACCCCTCCTGAAAATCCAAGAGATCAATTTGATACTTTCTCCGATTATAGCAATGATTGTACATCCTATGGAGAAGTTGAGTATGTAGAGGCATCACTGCCTCTGATGAGGCGAAAAATGAACCACTTTTAGGGGGTCATTTAAGCCCGGAATTGAATTTATTTGATCAAATATTGCCATAAATCGTTCCTTTTGTGATTTTAGGTACTTTGAGAGTGAAATCTGGAAAAGAAGGCATTTTGGACGTTTTTGGAGCATAAAAGTGAAGAAAACGGCAAAGTCTCAATTTTCCTTGCTGGGAACAGTAGGTGACGGAGTCAAGAGGCTTTTCATGACGGCGTCAAGAGTAAAAGTGGTGACAGCCCAGAAGAAACGTGAAGGCGTCACCCAAGGCCGTCACATGTTAACTTGTCAAAACTTGCGCGCGTGGTAGCTGACACCGTTTTGGCCATAACTTTTGCATACGAACTCGGATTTGAGCGATTCAAAAAAGGAAACGAAGAGGACGAAGAGATCTACAATTTGGTGAAAAAATGGTCTTGACAGCATCAAGAGTAACGGGCTGACGCCATCAAGAAGGGCCGACAGAAAACATGCCTATAAATATAACATCATAACTTCACTTTTGTTAAGCCCTAAACCCTAAGGTCGATTCCTGGGTTTAGGTGGGTGTTTTTCCTGCAACTTAGAGGGTTTCAATCACTCCATAAACATCATGTATTGGTTTGATGATTCTATCTCAACTATGTCTTTCATTATTCTTGTTGATTGTCCTTCTTTGATTATGTTTTGTTAATTCACCTTGTGTCTACTTATGATTATGTGAAACTTGTATATAATTGATTAGATCTCATTGATTTCTTGTTGATGGTTGTGTATATCTCCATTAATGAGGGCTTGTTGATGTGTGTGTCTATCTCCATCAATTAAGGCGTGACAACTTCAATAGATCTAGTTGGTTTAGTTTATAATTCTTGTTTCCTATTGATTCTTGTTTTGATTGAATGAATTCGATGTTAGGCTTAAGAAAACTGGCAGATCTCCATCGTGTAATGTGCTTGAACGTCTTAAGAAACATGTAGCCAATGCATACTAGGCTATTAAGGTAGTATTTAACGCATGAGCCACTGTTTACAATCCCTATGGTTGTGTCGGGCATGGCATAGGAGGAGATAAGAGCTCATAGAATTGGAGAGATATGTATGCCACTCCATGAGTTATTAGGAATACACCCGTCAATTAAAATAAGGTTTACAGTCAATAGGTAGAATTGGATAGCTAGTAAGGAGTAACATATCATGGGTAGACATACTTCACTTATCTTGTAGAACCCTAGTTTATTTTCTTGTTTATTAGTTTAATTAGTTGCATTTGGGTTAGTTGATTAGCAACTAATTCCGCCCACTCTTCCAAAACCCGAGATTTTCACTTGCTTTCCATAAAATATAAAAACACAAAAAGAATCATCCTTCACCTTTAGACCTAGTTAGATCAATTTCAATCCTAACGACACTATTCCTAGCTGAACGATCAGTCCCCCGGTACTTGTCACTATACTATACTACAACGATCAGGTACACTGCCTGGTGGGGGTTGTAAGCTTCTCGAGATCCCTTGAGAGGTAAAGCCTGGTGCGATTCCCACGTATCAAGTTTTTGGCGCCGCAGCCCGGGGAATAGTTATTGTTTAGGTAGAATTTGATTTTTATTAGGTCTACTCATTAGATTCCTATCAAGTGAGATTTTTTCTTTTTATTTTGTAGCTTTCTCGTAGTCTATCTTTTCTTTGTGATTTTGTTTGTAATTTGCTTCAAATGGACTTTACACTTAGACTTCTAAGATTACAAGATAGGGTTGAGCGGCTAACACACCAAAGAGTTCAAAATACCTCATTTAGAGACACCTATGAATCATATGAGCCTTCACCTAGGATAGATTCTTATGAACAACCTCCATGTTTAGGATCTCGTTTTAGTGAGGCTAATAGAAAAAGCGACCTAGTTTGCCAAGGAATTATGGATAGAGCCGTATCAATAAACCATAAGTTGGATGAAGCACTAGGTTTGTTATTATCACTACCTAAGGATATAGGTGATCGTGACACGTGGAATGATGAGGTAAATAACATAAGCCCACAAAATACTCAACCATCATTTGAGGCACACACACCGCCCGTGACTTACCCGGAAGAAGTAGAAGAAACTTTAGGAATTCCGATGGAGGTAGAACCCTTGGACCAGGCACCACTTGAGGATATAGGTTTGAACACTTGTAGTGATAACCTTACTCCTAGTTCTAGGGAATTTCCTAGTGTTGATGAACCGGAACCTCAATCTTTACACACCTTTCCATCCTTAGATATATTTCTAGGAGACAAAAGAGGAACCGACCCACCCATCAACCAATATTATCCGGGTAGTTTTAGGATGAAGGAAGCCAGTCACTCACCCCCTTCACCTCACGTGGCATATTCACACCCTAAGGGTGTGTATCGCTATTTTCACCCACACTTGATCCTAAGTGTAGGGAAAACCTCCCCTATTTCCGTTAAATAAGGGTAGAGTCAGGCTCGTGACTCGAACAAAAACAAGTGCTTCTTGGGAGGCAACCCATGTTTTGTGTGTTTTTATTTGTTTGTTTGTTTGTTTGTTTGTTTGTTTGTTTGTTTGTTTGTTTGATTTTATTTGTTTCCGTATGCATGTTTTATTTTTATTGTTTGTGGCTCATATTTCAAAGTAAATTGTGAAAATGCTTTATTTTATTTTTAACTTCGTCTTAATTGCATATAAAGGTATTTTGCAAAAGATAAGTGTAAGGGAGATCCAAATTTGTTTATAAGAACGAAATTGAGCATGAACCACAACAATATTAAATGGACATGTGTATTAGTACTTGTTAGAGTCAAATGCTTGTATCGAGTCATAATGATGTTTTGCAGGATTTTCCAGGAAGTAGGACGTAAGTTTTTCCAGAAATTTTCCGAAAACTTAACATAAAGATTTCTGCAGGTCACTTCTGACGGCGTCATGAGTTTACTCTTGATGGCGTCATGTGTAAAATTCTGGAAATTTTGCTAGTTTTGTTTATATCGGAGTCTTAAAGTTTTTGTTAATTCTTTAGTTTTATAAACTCCAGGAAATCTGTAAACCTTCATTCCACAAGCATTATATCCTTAATTGTTTTGTTTCTATTCCTAAGTCTGGAATTACATCTAGTTGTGAGTTTTCCTTGTTCGGATTGATGCTTTGGGTTGTTGTGTTTGTTTTCTCAGGTTTAACAGGTTATGTATGACAAGAAGATGATTATTATTCTGGAAGGGAAGCTTTGATTGTTCATTTTCTTGGAGGAAGATTTAACCTGACCACCTTATTATCCATACCGAGCGAATCAGGGGAGTATTTGATTTCATTTTTTTTACTTTTTCACTTTTACATTCTTTACTTGAACATTGGGGACAATATTCATCTTAAGTGTAAGGGGAGGGTAAAATGATGATACCTTACAAATGCACTTTCGCTTGAGTTTGCTTTGTTTGATAGTAGATGTGTAATAAAACTATGAGAAATACTTGTTAGTGCAATTTTAGAGCCAAATTTAAAATTTTTTACAACATTTAGGAGTGAAACTTTAGCCATAGCAAGTGTCTCATGGATAGGAGATTGTATGACTAGCACATAACCGTATATTCAGAAAAATTTTCCACCCAAATATGTGAGGTTCGCCTTTAGATTTGATAGGAAAAGCATTTACTATTAGTGCTTATGAGTGTACCGGTAGCATTTAGATTCTAGAACTTGCGTTAGTGATGCATCCCGAAACCGCTAGTGAGACTACATTCGTGTAGTAGGATTTACTACATGATAAGAGGCATTAGGATTACCCTTGTGTTAAACCCGTATCATAATTACTTGACCGTTTAAGTCATATTACTTGGCTACTTAAGTCAACTAATTTTTCCCACACCCTTAGCGTTGTACTCATTTTTAGTACACGAAACCCCTAGTACACCCCTCCGAGCCTATCTTTTCGTTTCTAACTTTAATCATCTTACTTAAAGGAAGAATTTGTTACACCCCACTTAAATGTACAGCCAAATCGCCTTAGCCTTCCGTGTATGCACTCATTTTTAGTGCATTATTGTTATTTGTTAAACCCTAAGTTAACTATCTAATTGATTACATGGTTGCTAAGTCGAGTCACATCCTTGTACATATTGTTTTGGGACGATTGGGACTCATTGGTAAAGTACTTATTTATGGAGTAATGGGGAAGAACATCATTTATTACCCCCATATGTACGTTAATCTTAAAAGTGCTCCAAGTGTTTTGATTTTCTTAATTCGAGTCATTAGATTAGTTATTTGTAAAGTATGTAAAAATTCAAGTGTAAGGGGAATTCTCATTCCCTATGATGTATTATTTTGGATGGTAGGGTAAGAGTGTATGCAAAAAAAAAAAAAAAAAAAAAAAAAAAAAAAAAAAGAAAAAAAAAAATCGAAAATATCAAGAAAAAGAAAAAAAATATATAAAAAGAAAAAGAGAAAAAACATACGGACTACCATCCCTTTTTATTCTATGTTCATTTTATGTTTTTGTTATTTTTTCATTTATTAGCTTAAATCGAGTCTAGTCTTGGCTTAGCAACGCCATATTGTACATGTAATTAACCAAGATTGTTAACTCGCCACCAATAAAAACTGCCTTTATCCAACAAAACCGTGTATTTCATATCCCTACACCTAACGTTACAACCCTTTAAAAGACCTCTTTGATAGTTTATCCTAGGTGCTTACGCCATGTGGTGGAGGTTTGATCATTTCCCAAGCCTATGGTAGTCTATTTTGTTATGACAGGTAGTGAGAGATATCTTCCGTTTCCATATTGTAATTTATACTTTATTACACCCGAGAGATGTGAGTATCTAAACACTATTTGTGAGGTGCTAGTGTATGACCTCCGTGCTTGTCTATTGGTCTTTAGTGGAACGATTATTTGTTGTAATTACTTTTATATTAGTGTTAAATGACCCCTAACTTGTATTTTGACTAGAATAAAAGCGCATTTGCTTGAGGACAAGCAAATCTCAAGTGTAAGGGTATATGATGAGGCGAAAAATGAACCACTTTTAGGGGGTCATTTAAGCCCGGAATTGAATTTATTTGATCAAATATTGCCCTAAATCGTTCCTTTTGTGATTTTAGGTACTTTGGGAGTGAAATCTGGAAAAGAAGGCATTTTGGACGTTTTTTGAGCATAAAAGTGAAGAAAACGGCAAAGTCTCAATTTTCCTTGCTGGGAACAGTAGGGACGGCGTCAAGAGGCTATTCATGATGGCGTCAAGAGTAAAAGTGGTGACGGCCCAGAAGAAACGTGAAGGCGTCACCCAAGGTCGTCACATGTTAACTTGTCAAAACTTGCGCGCGTGGTAGCTGACACCGTTTTGGCCATAACTTTTGCATACGAACTCGGATTTGAGAGATTCAAAAAAGGAAACGAAGTGGACAAAGAGATCTACAATTTGGTGAAAAAATGGTCTTGACAGCGTCAAGAGTAATGGGCTGACGCCATCAAGAAGGGCCGACAAAAAACATGCCTATAAATATAACATCATAACTTCACTTTTTGTAAGCCCTAAACCCTAAGGTCGATTCCTGGGTTTAAGTGGGTGTTTTTCCAGCAACTTAGAGGGTTTCAATCACTCCATAAACATCATGTATTGGTTTGATGATTCTATCTCAACTATGTCTTTCATTATTCTTGTTGATTGTCCTTCTTTGATTATGTTTTGTTAATTCACCTTGTGTCTACTTATGATTATGTGAAACTTGTATATAATTGATTAGATCTCATTGATTTCTTGTTGATGGTTGTGTATATCTCCATTAATGAGGGCTTGTTGATGTGTGTGTCTATCTCCATCAATTAAGGCGTGACAACTTCAATAGATCTAGTTGGTTTAGTTTATAATTCTTGTTTCCTATTGATTCTTGTTTTGATTGAATGAATTCGATGTTAGGCTTAAGAAAACTGGCAGATCTCCATCGTGTAATGTGCTTGAACGTCTTAAGAAACATGTAGCCAAGGCATACTAGGCTATTAAGGTAGTATTTAACGCATGAGCCACTGTTTACAATCCCTATGGTTATGCCGGGCATGGCATAGGAGGAGATAAGAGCTCATAGAATTGGAGAGATATGTATGCCACTCCATGAGTTATTAGGAATACACCCGTCAATTAAAATAAGGTTTACAGTCAATAGGTAGAATTGGATAGCTAGCAAGGAGTAACATATCATGGGTAGACATGATTCACTTATCTTGTAGAACCCTAGTTTATTTTCTTGTTTATTAGTTTAATTAGTTGCATTTGGGTTAGTTGATTAGCAACTAATTCCGCCCACTCTTCCAAAACCCGAGATTTTCACTTGCTTTTGATAAAATATAAAAACACAAAAAGAATCATCCTTCACCTTTAGACCTAGTTAGATCAATTTCAATCCTAACGACACTATTCCTAGCTGAACGATCAATCCCCCGGTACTTGTCACTATGCTATACTACAACGATCAGGTACACTGCCTGGTGGGGGTTGTAAGCTTCTCGAGATCCCTTGAGAGGTAAAGCCTGGTGCGATTCCCACGTATCAGTCTCATTCCGATGTTGACCCTCTACTTGAAGAGTTCACAGATGAACTTACTCACATCAATCCACTTCCATTGGAAAGTGATGATGATCTGTTTGACTTCGAATCCGATCTTGGTGAAATTGAAAATCTTTTAAATTCTAATCCCAACATCGAGCTTAGTGATTCACATACTGATGAATGTTCTTTACCTTGTGAAGACATCAGTCATGTGGATAGATTACCTTCTGAGCTTGTCAGCTTAGGAGAAGAGAATGATGAAGAAATAATCAAAGACGAAGCTCTTCGTCTTACATTATTAAATGCTAATCTTCTCATTTTTAGAATCGATGCTTTTAATGAAAAGCCTATTTCATCTCATATCCCCGTTGAGGATAGTGAGCTTTTGATCAATGATTCTATTCCGAAATTGCAAACGTTCCATTTTGATCATACGGGAGAGAAGATTAGTGGTATTACCACTTCTCATTCTAAAAATTCTCTCCCCGTATATGAATCATTTACTTTTGAGGAGTTCCCCAGTGAACTCACTCAAATCAATCCCGAATATGAATCATTCACCTTTGAGGAGTTCTCCTGTGAACTCACTCATATCAAATCTCCACCGGAGTATGATAATTTCTATTTTGATCTAGACACACCCGGGATATGTCTAGACCAAACGAGCTTAAAAGAGGAGATTCATGTTATTATGAATTATCCTGTGGGTAATGATGAGTTAGTCATGATTTTTATCATGACTTTCTTTCTCTTCTTCATTTATCCAGTGGCTTCTCCTGTTCTTCACTCTTTCGGGAGTGAGGACATTATCTTTGACCCCGGCATTCTAATTTATAAATTTTGAGCCAGGGTCTGTATATCTCATCGGTGTGGAACTTTCACGTGCTTCAAATGTTTATCCAAACATCTTGAATGAAAGTCCGATGGAGATTGTCCCTTCCACATGATACTTCCCCATGAACAAATGAATTCGGGGTCGAGTCAAGCTAGCGACTCGGTAAACAAAAACAGTAGCATGCATAAAGGGTTTTCACCCTAAGTGTGGGGGAGATACTAACCCACATGTTGTATATATGTAAATATCCTCTAAAAAATAAATAAAAAATAAATAAATAAATAATAAAAAAAAAACATGTATATAAACTAAAATAAAGGCTATGAGTATTTTTCTTCTTACGTTCTAAGTGTTGGTTTAACATCCGGTACTTTGAATATTGAGGACAATATTCAGTTCTAAGTGTGTGTGTGTGGGGGGGGGGGGGGGGGAATTCGTTATTTTAACGAATTTAAACACATGTTCCATCAAGTACCCCCATTTTAGCCAAAATTTTAAAATTTTTTTCTCACTTAGAACGCAATAAATGGTTATCAGTCCACCATGTCTAACCCACATAAGGACTGGCTAACCCGAGAGCAAACGGCTCTTGGTAAAGATAACTCAAATCCGTTTATGGCTTACAGTTTGCCCAAAATTGTATGGTATCTCAACTCGCCATATCCTAATAAGTGAAAGAGTTGGCTAGCCCGCAAGATTATGGCTTGTGGTAAAGGCAGTGGAAAAACCATAATTGGTAATCAGCTCACCAAGATGTTGACTATGTCCATCAAGAGTTGGCTAGTCCAGAAGCAAACGGCTTTTGGTAAAGACAAAACAAATCCGTTGACAGTTGGTGGTTTGCTCAAAATCACATGGTTATCAGGTGGACCATGGTTCTTACTTGAACTGAGACATTTTGGCTACTCCAGAAGTAATGGCTTTTGGTAAAGAGACATAAAATCCATTAAGTTTTCTCAAAAGATTGCTAGAGACTAGCAATATTTTAGTGTGGGGATTGATGAGTGTCTAAATACTCATCATTTTTTACCAATCTGAACTGCCAAAACATCCAAAAACACTCAAATATGCATCAACATATTGAAATTATCTCAGAAGTGTGTTTTATATGTTTCAGATGCAAAATGATCAAAAACAGATGAAAAACGAACAAAGTTTGCATAATTGGCAGTTTCAATCCCTCAACTTTCAAAACTTGTCAAAACTAGTCCCTGGTTATTCCAAAACATGAAAAAGTCACCAAAGGTCCTTTTTGAATCACAAATTACTTATTTAGTCCTTTGGTGCAAAGTTTCACAAAATTACAAGTTTAGTCCCTCAACTTACAAAATTGATAGAAATGGTCCCTGGGATATTAAAAACTTTGAGAAAATCAATTTTGGTCCTTATACTAATCTTCTATGGCAGGAATGGTCCTTGGTTGGAAAGTTTGGTAAATTTACAAGTTTGGTCCCTAGAGTTTGAAGATTTTGCAGAAAAGGTCCCTGGGTATTTAAAATGGAAAATAATTACATTTATGGTCCTTGGTTTATCACATACGGCAAGATTAGTCCTTGTAATATCTTTGGAAACTTGCCAATTCAAACCCCTAAACTTTCAATGAATTACATTTTTGGTCCTTGTGAATTATTACCATAAAACCGAACGGATCCTTAATATTACCCCTAAAACAAATCCAAATCCAAACCAAACAAACCAAGCCCAACCCTTTCTTTTTTTTCCCAGGCCCATTCCCAAAAGCCCACACCCCTGCCTTTGACCCTGTCAAACCTCCACAAATACTACCCCGTTTAAATAAAAATCTCCCCACTGTTCATCTCCCTCTCTTCTTCTCCACCTCACTGGTATCCCAATACCACCCACACCTGGCTTCCACCTCACACCCACCTTTCACACCATGTCTCTCCACCTCACACAACCTTCCAAGCCCCATTAAAACCCATGAAAACCCTCACAAGCAACCCCATCTGACTCCAAGACTTTTTGGCGCCAAAAATAATTAAACGGCCAAGATGAAAGTTAGTGATCCTATGGCTTATATTATTGATGGGATTTGACCAGAAGCAAGTGGGAAGCCTAAAAAATATCTATAAAGAAGGGGAGAAGCAGAGATGAATGAGTATTCGAGTAGGTAGTTTTAGTTTAATGTCGTATAATGTAATTCACATTTTCTAGTGTAATCAAAAGCTTTCAAGCTGCAATTCTAGTCATTTCAGTGTATTTCAAACCTTATTTAATAGTTAATTTCAAGTTTCAATTTGATTCTCAGTTTATGCTCATTTTTACTCAAAAATCTCAATTAGTTGTAATATTGATAATTGTTGTTGTTTTGGACTCTTAAGCTAATATAAGCTCCTGACAAAAGCTTCTGTAAGCTTTAGAAACCTTAAAATCCAGTTTAGAGTTTAATTATAAAAATACTTAAAAATACAAGAAAATATAAAATAAATAAAAAATCAGTGTGTATGGTGAATGAAGGAAGGAGAATGGTGAAATTTAGATTGATATGGTTTAGTAGCTTGTTGAAAAGCTGTTAGGTTGGTTCTCAGTTCATTGGTTACTTGGTTCTCAATCTCAATTCACTTTGTAAACTTTATCTAAATTTTTGCTTTTTACTGTTCTTGTACTAATTATCTGCTTAACTGTGTTTTTCATTCTTATTTGGTCAATTTTAGTTTAACTAATGCTTAATATTGTGTTCTTGTTTATTAAAATCCTTTGTTGCTCTTTATTCATATTTCACTGCCAAATATGGCATTAGTGGTAATCATAGTTAAATGTTGTTATTATTAACAATTCTGTGTTAAAATAAGTTTATCACGTCATTTTACAACACTAGGAATCAGGTTAGTGGAATTAACCAGTGGTCTCCTTTGAAAATCTCAAAATCAATTTGATAAAGTGGTGTTTGGATTTGCTGTGTTAGTTAAGGTAATGGATGTTTGAATGGTTGTTCTTGTGTGATGTACTCTACAGATGAACCACTTATCTCAGTTAAGCCATTTAAACCAGTCACTATTAGTACAAAAGTCAAATTGTTCTTTGATCCTATCTTGGTTGTTCACTGTTTGATTTCTAGAATCCATAATCATCTTATTTAGTATACAAGTTGTTGTTAAAGCTTAATTTAGGTTCATTATAGCTTAATACAACTTATTAAGTCATTAGGATTAGTTAAAAGTTCATATAAGTCAAAGTAGGAGCATATCTCAAAAAGTCAAAATTGTTCATCTCAGATTTTTCCATTTCTTGCAAGAATTATGTAGAATTTTATGATAGGTTTTAGGACCTGAGATTTTCAGGGATTGAAGTCCCCCAGCTAAAATACAAAACTCCATAGTCACTTCATGTTTAGGATTTTTCTAGTGGGGCCTACACTGCCCCAAACACACCTACAGGGGAAGCACATCCCCTGCATCAGCTTAGCTGTTTCAACACCCCAACATCTAGGGTCTCTCCAATCCTCAATAGTGGGACCCAGGGCATGAGCCCTAGCTTTTTGGAAACCCCAATAAGCTGGCTTATTGAATCAAGTTCCATCTTGTTTCCTTGTTCACCCCTGTGGGCCCCACAGCACCCTGCAAGTGAGCTATTTGGCTTAAGTGGTCTGTAGTGAGTATGGGATTGCTTATGGCTTAATCTCAGCTTATTGCTTGTTACTTTCCATTCCATTTAGCTTATTTCATGTCACTTTGTATCTGTTTTAGCTTATTTGTTCTTATGGTGCCATGTGCTAGCTTATTCAAGCTTTGACAAATCCTAATAAGCTTAAACATACAACCTGCCAAACTAATAAGTTCATCAAGTGCTTATTTTTTATTTCTAGAAAAAGTACCTTTATTAAAGTAGCTTATTTTTGGTAGTTAAATAGTTTTGTAATAGAAAAATTAAGAAAAACCAAATTTAAGAGAAGTGATAGCTTCTATTTAAGAAGCTTATTGCTTATTAGCTTATTTTCCTTAAGCACTTCTCAATTTTATAATTTTCATAGCTTCCTGTAGTTATAAAATAATTTTATTAAAAGTTTTAGATTTTTCACTGTTCATTTGCTATTTTTCTTAATTTAATTTAGTTTTTAATGATTAATAAATAGTTAATAATTAGATAAAAAGTCTTAAAAATATATTTTCTGTTTAAAAATTAGTTTTATATTATTTTAGATTTTTCCAAGTTTAAATTTTATTTTTCTAAGTTAAAATCATAATTATTTGTATTTTAGGGTAATTTAAATAATTAATAAGTAATTAATAAATAGTAATTAATTAATAATAAATATATAAATAGTGTGAAAAATATAATTTTAGTTTTAAAATAAGTTTTATAATATTTTAGATTTTTCTAAATTTTATTTTTGTTTTTCTAGACTTATTTTACATTTTCTTATTATTTAGTGTATTATTAAATAGTTTAAAATAGTTATTAATTAATAATAATTAATTAAATAGGTGTAAAAATAATTTTAAATTTCCAATAATTTTCTTATATTATTAGGATTGTAAAATATAATTTTCATATCCGTAGGCCTTTTATTTCTTAAAACTCACGTTTTATTTCGTACGTTTACGTTTATTTAAAATTTAAACGTACATTTTTATTTCTTTTTACATTTTTAGGTTTTCTTAACTTTTAAATAAGTTTATAATTATAAAGTAAATATTTTAAGTCTTTTTAATTTGCATTTAACCCCCTAAGGTATGCAAATTCCTACTTTAGTTAAAGTCGTTTTATTTCGTACGTTTACGTTAAATTAAATTAAACGTACACGTTTTTAGGTTTTAATTGTTTTTAGGTAATTAGGTTTCACGTAATCATTTTAATAGCTTATTTAAGTTATTTTGTTTTATAAATCCTTAGTGTAATCACTCACTCACACTTATACCCTTTCCTGTTCATAATCACCCGATCCCATATTCGTTTTTAATACCTTCGCACACCTCGTTGGGACATAACGACCCGGGGAAGCACTGTATTCCACGGAAGCATTGGCCTAAGCTGTTTGACTATTATGGTTGACCATTCACAAGTGATTGACTAATAATTATCTGACTGTTTACCGCCAATCACTCATCAAGCTCATGGAGTTGTAAGAACCGATTCGTTCCAGCGACCGTATAATCCAAATTACATGCCTTAAGTGCCCAATAAGCCTTATGTTCGAGTTCCACCGGAAGAATACATGCCTTGCCATAAGCCATTCAGAACGGGGTTGTTCCAATAGGTGTCTTGTAGGCAGTTCGGAATGCCCATAAGGCCTCATCGAGTTTAAATGACCAGTCCTTTCTGTTTTGATTAACCATTTTTCCAATATTCTTTTAATTGCCCTGTTGGTTTTTTCGACTTGACCGTTGGTTTGGGGTGATAGGCGGTGGAGAAACGGTGGGAAACTCCATACCTCTTCATGACCTTTTCCATTTGCGCATTGCAAAAGTGGGTCCCCTATCACTAATGAGAGCTTTAGGAATGCCGAACCTAGCAAACAGCTTTTTCAGAAAATGAATAACTACCCTAGCATCGTTGGTCCTTAGGGCTTGTGCCTCTACCCATTTTGAAACATAATCAATGGCCACTAAAAAGTATTCATTCCCCTTGAAGATCGAAAGGGTCCCATGAAGTCAATTCCCCAAACATCGAAAACCTCACAAACTTGTATAAAATTTTGAAGTGCTTCATCTCTACTCGATATATTCCCGGCCCGTTGACATGCATCGCATGCTTGTATCATCTCCTTTACATCACGAAATATTGTGGGCCAATAGAATCCTACATCGAAAACCTTTCGTGTGGTGGTGTTTATCCCATGATGGCCCCCAGAAGGGCCCGAATGACATTCTTTCATAATCTTGATTGCTTCTTTTCCTGAAACACAGCGCCTGATTATTTGATCAGGACATCTTCGGAATAATAAGGGTTCGTCCCAGAAGTAGTATTTTAGTTGGGCAAAGAACCTTTTATTTTCGTATCTAGTCATGTGTTCCGGAATGAGCCTACTTGCAAGATAATTAGCATAATCAGCATACCAAGGTTCAGAATCTGTCAATGACATGAGCTGTTCGTCAGGGAACGAATCCCAAATCTCACTTTTGTCAAGCTCACTAAGGAGGGGATTTTCGAGACGAGAAAGGTGATCAGCAGCCAAATTCTCCGCCCCCTTTTTATCACGAATCTCAACATCAAATTCTTGTAACAACAAGATCCACCGAATTAGTCGTGGTTTAGCGTCTTGCTTAGCAAAGAGATATTGGAGAGCCGAATGATCAGTAAAAGCAACTGTCTTTGAAAGGACAAGATATTGGCGGAATTTGTCAAAGGCGAATACCACGGCTAATAGTTCTTTTTCGGTGGTAGAATAATTCTCTTGAGCGGGATTCATAGTTTTGCTAGCGTAGTATATTGGTTGGAACTGTTTGTTACACCTTTGGCCTAATACTGCCCCAACAGCGTAGTCGCTAGCGTCACACATAATCTCGAAAGGTAACTCCCAGTTGGGTGTAACCATGATTGGGGCTTGCGTGAGTTCCTTTTTCAGGAGATTGAATGCATCCTTGCATTCTTGAGAGAAATCGAAGGGGGCATCCTTTACAAGCAATTGAGTCATTGGCCGAGCTATTTTAGAGAAGTCTTTAATGAATCTCCTGTAGAAACCGGCATGACCCAAGAAGCTACGTATTGCTTTAACAGTAGTGGGATAAGGTATTTTAGATATAGCTTCAACCTTTGCTTGGTCCACCTCAATCCCCTTTCCTGAGACCTTATGTCCTAGCACAATCCCTTCTTTTACCATAAAATGGCATTTTTCCCAGTTCAGGACCAAGTTGGTTTCCTCGCAACGTTTGAGCATTTTTTCGAGGTTAGCAAGACAGCGGTCGAAAGAGTCCCCGAAGACTGAGAAATCATCCATGAAAACTTCCATGTTGTCCTCCATTAACTCGTGAAAGATTACGGTCATGCATCGCTGAAAAGTGGCGGGAGCGTTACACAACCCAAAATGCATCCTCTTATAAGCGAATGTCCCATAAGGACAAGTAAATGTGGTTTTTTCTTGGTCCTCAGGGGCTATGGGGATTTGGAAATATCATGAGAATCCATCCAAGAAACAATAGTACTCGTGCCCGGATAATCTTTCCAACATTTGGTCAATGAACGTGAGGGGAAAGTGGTCTTTCCTGGTGGCATCATTGAGCTTTCTATAATCGATGCATACCCGCCAGCCAGTAACCGTTCTCTGGGGTACCATCTCACCGTTGTCATTTTTCACCACAGTCATTCCTCCTTTCTTTGGTACAACCTGTACAGGACTAACCCACGGGCTATCCGAAATTGGGTAAATCAGCCCTGCATCCAAAAGTTTGATAACTTCTTTTTTCACTACCTCTTTAATGTTGGGATTCACCCGCCTCTGGGGTTGCACGGCTGGTTTATAGTTTTCTTCCATGAGAATCTTATGCGAGCAAAAGGTTGAGTCAATCCCCTTAATGTCGGCTACACTCCATGCAAGGACTCCATTATATTTCTTTAGGACTCCTAAGAGCCTATCTTTTTGTTCATGCTCAAGGGAAGAGTTTATGATTACTGGCAGCTGATCCTCTCCCTGGAGGAAGGCATACTCCAGGTGGTTTGGGAGTTCTTTAAGATCAAGCTTGGGCGATTCGATAATGGAGGGCTTAAGCTTGTTTTCGGGTTTACGGAGTTCGAGCTGTTCAGTAGGCTCTTGTCTGGGATAGAAGGAGACTGCGCTAACGCCTTCCATCTTCTCCTTCTCCATTATAGGGAGGAAACTCTCATCTCGTAACCAGCCTTCTTCGATTTTGTTAGGTCACCATTTAGTAAACACAAGTTATTATATAAAGAGAAATGAGATGAGAAATAGACTTGGTTGATTATAAGATAATAAGAAAGATAAAAGTGCAAGAGTTTCCTTAAGGTAATCTAATAACCAACAAAATAAAATGTAACATAAGCTTACTATTTATAAGGGAGGAGCTAGGGCAACACACCCTTCCTCCCTTATCCTTTTAACGTGGGCTTTTAAGGCCTCTTGGGCTTTTACATGTTGCCCATTAACTTAAACAATAATAAGAAATAATACTTAAGCAACCTATTACAAAATGTAATGACCGAGACTTGACTAAATACTAAAGTATGATCCCAACAATCTCCCCCTAAGGGTCGGTCATCACGGTTGCTTGACGTCTTCATCTTTGTCGTTGACTTGTGACATGTAAAACTCTAGACGTCTTCAAAATGAATGAATGATAGTGAATGTACTTTGCTCTTTGTCTTTGTTCTTTGGTAATGATGTAATGATTGGATTATGAAGTTGTCTGCCGTTCGTCACTCCTGCGTCTGTGGTGGTTGTACGCCATTCCAACATACTCATACATCTTTAGACTTTCACTTACAAGAAGTTCCTTTTTCATGCATTGAGATCTTTGTCTTTATACTTTGTAGATTCTTCTAATTGCCGTAGAATCTTTCTTTGAACTTTGTGTTGCTAAGATCTTTGGGGGAGCTTTCTTTGACTTCAAGATGTATGTATGAGCATGTTGGAATCTATCATCGTGGAAGTGAGGTACCTGCGAGTAAACAGTTAGCAATAAAACAACCGGTACTTACGGATAAGGAGTTAGAGCTCATCAACAGCATATTGTGAAGATTCCTTCTAATCCTTATCCAGGCCGTTCCCATATCAGATACTCCCGAAGGAGCTTACGAGACCTACTAAGTAGCTCAATGACTGGGTGAGTCGCTGGGGATCACTCCACGACTGTAGACCGTAATGGAACCACCGCAAACACTAAGCGTAACCCTTGTGGGGTTACCGAAGTGACCTGCTGTCAGGGCTGTTTGATGTTGACCCTGGCAGGATTTCCGTTCAATCATTGAGGAATACATAAGTAATCCTCTCATAAACGTTCTCGGCAGATTGCTAAGATCTGCGAAGGACTCGATAGTTTACAACTGATGCCCATTGATGTAGAACACCAGTTGCAGAAATACTAAGTGTTCCTAAGAGATCTTTGATGTATCTCAAGGCTCTAGACTCTATAAGTGCACACCTAGGTTTCTTATGCGGAGACTAGGGATGAGTCTCCTGCTTCAATATCAACCGTCTCTAAGAGATAGGTCGATAGGTTACGTAGGTTCCCCGTGAGAATGAAACAAACTCTTTTAAGAGAACTTGAGTGGTTAAGAAGGTTTAGTGCATTGCGTCACTGGGTCCATGACGACTTAATCTTCAATACCGGCGTCGCCTTAGCAACAACCAGTAGCATACGTATTGAACCCGGTGTCTGCCCTAAGGTTGAATCATCTGGAGGGCTATTTCTTTTCACCCTTTTCTTTACTTTTCTTTTTAATTCTTCAACTCCTTCTTTCCCTTTCATTCATTTCTCCTTTTTTCGTATCATACCTAAGGACTTCTACTTCTAACTAATGGTGATGTCCTTGGGTAGATCCCTCCGGCTCTGGCGGATCATAGGACGGTTATTCCTATCTTAATCACCTTATAACTCCGACAGTAGCCAAGAAACCTTTGATAGAAAATCTCTCAAAGTGTTGGTGATAATCAAATATTTTGGTTAACACTTTGAGAGTTTTGCGTACACTTTTGAAGGGCTCCCCCTGCACATGTGCTCATAAGTATTTAATAAATTTGCACATGCGGGAGGAGCAGGCACTTTTGAATTGATCCACTTTTCGTGAACAAGACCGATTCGAGACACGCTTACATCACCAGTTAAGCTGGCTTGAAGTTATTACCCGGCCTGGTCAAGTCCACAGAAAGTTTCTCGAGACGGTACATTTCTACTAAGACATATCCTTTTCGAGACACGCTTACGTGGTTAGTTAAAGAGTTCCATTGTCAGCTTTTAGGTGACAGCTAGCTCTAATAACTAACTTGATGTTATTACCCGTCGAGGATAAGTCTTTTCGATATTACTAACATTTATTGTCTCGTCAATTCCTGGGTTCATTCTGAGTCTAGCTCGCACATGGTACAACTTTTAGCTTTGACTTCGTATATTTTAATCACTTTTTCATTTTCTCCCCCTCAAAAATAGCATATAAAATGATGTTTCTGACAATCTTTTTTGGATTAAAATATGCCTTTTGAGTCTTACGGGGAGATTCACCAAGAACTTTTTGATTTTAAGCAAAGTATTTTGTTTTTGACAAGTGCTCCCCCTCAACAAGTGATTAAGTCTTATTGAGGTGAAATACTTGTCCTTTTGAGCAGAATTGTGAAAAAATCATAAATGTTTGATTAATTCTACTCAAAAGTAAGAAGCCTTCGCTCCTTATATCAGGATTGAGGCACTGATGCGTACCTCAGGGTCCTTTCTTTACAAGTACGGGTTGTACACTGATATGCGTGCACAAACCATTGTGAAGTAAATTATTGACAAATCAAATCAAATTCTTACAATGATCTACCAATCAGGCCTCTGAAATGTCAGCACCGGAAATTTGGATCTGCCTCCCACATAACTCTCCAACCTTCGGAACTGATCCCTGCGCTTCAATCTGTTCTCAATCCTTAAGATGAATCTGCGAGCATCCCGGGCTTCATTGGTGTTCCACCTTTTGGATTTTCCTAGTTCAATGTCATTGACTCTGCCTTTGATCCCATCTCTGACGAACTTAAGAGTTTCATCACAGAACTTATGAATTTCTTCATAACCCATAAAGCAGTTGCGACCGTTAACACTTCGGTAGGTGAACCCAAATGGTCGTCTGATCAAGGAGTATTGAGGTAGATGTTGAAGGTCGGGGATGTCAAACAGGTTTGGTTTGGTGAGATTGAGCTTCTTCTGGTAACTTTCCACTCCTAACTGAAGATCTTCGACTCTTTCTCTAACGACTATCTGCCTGATGAAGATGAGTAGAGCTTGGATGAAGGCAAGTTGCATCTTTTTGGGCAAGCCACAGAGTTTTCCTTGAACTTTGAGCAAGTACATGTCTTCAATGTCGTTGAGACGTAGTCGTGGAAAGTCAGACTCGGAAATATCGTACTCCTTTTCATCAAATCTTTTAAGTGTGATTTTGCTGAGGAAGGGGTACCCAAAGTGAGTGACAGTCGAAATAAATTGAATCGAGACGATCTTCAAATCACTTTCTACTTCACCTATCGTTTGGTTAAGTCTGCTGCTTCGATAGTATTGTGCCCGGTTGTCTGGCCAGTGATGAATACCATAAAGTGCATTCCGGTCATATTCAACAATTTTGTCGATGAATAGTGCTGAAGCTTCTTCTTCGATGGCATTGTTGAGATATCGAGCTGCAGGGAGAAAGGCGAGTGAGGTAACGTACTTCTTTTCAATCTTGCTGCCAAGTCTCAGAAATTCCAAGTCTGTGTTGTAGAAGAACTTGTACGGGATCTTTGGTTCCTTAGGCTTCCCAATCATTGGTAGTGGTTTGGACCAGTCAGTAATGTAAGGTGCGGTTTTCTTTGTGACCGGATCGACATATGATTCAGGATTGATCCAGTCAATATTGCTTGACATAGCTCGAGCAATATTTTCCAGATGGTATTCGAGCTCGATTGAGTTAGCAGACCGATCTTTCAGAAGATTGAAAGCATCATTTTTGATTCTTCGCAGCTCTTTCTTATTCATCTTTTTCATTTTAAACTTTTGCTGAATCATTTGAGCATATTCCACTGTTCGACCATCTTGAGGTTCATGATTGTCTTCCAGTGGTGGTTGCGAACTGATCATCTTCTCAAACCAGGAGTATTCGGCACTATTGTCTTGGTCTAGCCAGTTAAGGACGGTTTTGGGTTTCTTTGGTTCGGTGCCTTTTGATGAGGTGTCTGGTGTGGGTTGATGATGCTTTCCTTGCTTATCTTTCTTCTTCTTCTTAGGAGACGGTTCTGGAACTTCATCGGGTTGAGGTATGTCGTCACCACCGGTGTATACGAAATGGTCGTGTGCCTTGGGAGCAGAACTTGATGCTTTCGGTTGTTGTGAGGAAGTTGTTGTGGTAGGAGGGATTACCGGTGATTTATACTGAGATGAGGGTCCTTCGGCTTGTTTCTGTTTCTTTGCCTGAGAATTAGGATCCCTGTCTTCATCATCTCTTTGACGTTTCAGCTTATCGGCCTCTGTGCTGCAAGACTCTTTGTTCATTTTGTCTTTCAGTGCTTCCAGGACTTTTGCTTCTTCAGGAGTCAAGGTGAACTTGTTTGCAAGCTTTTCGAGGAGTTGAGCTTCCAAATCATCCAGAGAAAGTCCTGGTAGAGGAGTAGTAGACTTGTCGGCACGAAGAGTGAAGGTTGTTGATCGGATAACTTTCTTTACTGCTTGCTCAGCGAACTTGGTGAGTTCGTCTCTCATTGGTGCCAGTAGATCTTTCAGCTCAGCCACTAAGTGTTGTGCCATGTATTCCTGTGCTTGAGCTGCTAGTGCGGCTTCCAAGTTCTCTGTTACGTCTTTAGCTAAGAAAATGTCAACCTTATCTTGTAGCTCTTTGACGTTCGAGTCCAGCTTAGATAGTTCAGCAACCTGGGTTGCAAGTGTAGCAACCTGATCTTCAAGTTTGCTTCTCTTCTTCTCATGTACCCTCTTGAAAGCTGACTTGAGTAACTTAGATGCAGCAGAGGCTTTGGAGCTCGGTTTCTTGATTGATTTGTCACGTGTTGATTCAGATGGAGGAGGTGATGACTGTGATGATTCAATAATGGTGGTTGTGTCTTTGACATCTCCTTTCTGTGGTTCGGGTTGTACAACTTCTTTGACTCTGGCTGCTTCTTCTTTCAACCGTTGTTCTTCTGCAAGTTTATCAGCTTCGGCTTTAAGCTTAAGCTCTTCAGCAAGCCTGGCTTCTTCTTCCTCCTTTAGCTTATCTTTAGCCAGCTTATCAGCTTCGGCTTTAAGCCTTAGTTCTTCAGCCAGTCTGGCTTCTTCTTCCTTCTTAGACTTTTCTTCAGCCAGTTTGGCTGCCTCCTCTGCTTTCCTGCTTTCTTCCATTCTGATTGTTTCTTCCAGTTTAGCTTGAGCAATCTCTTCAAGTCTGGCCTCTTCAGCTTCTTGTTTTCTTTTCAGTTCTTCTTCCTGAGCCCGTTCTCTACGCTCCATTTCTTCCATAGACATAAGTCTTGGAGCATCGGTATCCATAGGATCTTCCTCTTCTTCCTCTTCCATAGTCATTTCAATATCGGTGGGAGTTACTGAGGGATTATCATAAGCAACTAAGTCTGAGGAGATTCCTGTGGTAGGCTCAGGAATGCTGCTTGAGCCCCCAGCTTCGGTGGTCTGAGAGAACACTGGAGGTGGAGGCATATCAGCATTGAATGCATCAATTCGGCTGTGGAGGAGACCCAGATTGAGAGTCCTTTCATTATCTTCTTCGATTGAAGGGTCTTCAGGCTCTTGTACAGCTGAAACTGGTTCCTTCATCTTTTCCCTTCTAAACCTTTCTTCTTCTAGCATCGTCTGAGCTTTAGTGAATGGTCTTTGAGTGAGATATGTTGGATATACGGCATTGTCAGCAAACTCATCAATGTTTTTATCCCAATCGATGTCATCAAGATTCTCATCTTCCTCAATATTAGCATAGGCTTCACTATACTGAGGACCTTCGTCGGATTCAGTACGTTCGGAGTCTGATGGCTTAGGAGAGGATTGAGGAGGGGGAAACCACCCAGGTTCGGGAATAGTAGCGGGTTGTTTGGTAGGAATTCTTCTCTTTGGAGTACCCTTCTTCTTCTTAGACTGAGTGGAACTGCCGGAGCTCCCAGTCTTACTATCTTTCTTACCCTTCTTATGCATGAACGGGGGTAGAACATCTTCGTCCAGAAATCCAACTTTATTTGCTTCGAGAGCTTGAATGTAGTACTTGTAGTTATTGCATTCTTGAACCTTCTTAGTAAGAAGACAATCAGGAAGTTTCTTTCCTTGTTTCCTTGTACTAGTATCCATTCTCTTGATGACCTTAAGTGTGTCCTCATTCTTGTATGTGTGCTGAAACTCATCATTCAGTCGTTGAGGTATGTCATCATATTCATGGATGAAGCTTGCAATGAGAAGTTTGGTGAAACGGACGAAAGGAATATTGGTCGTCTTGCGGTGTATGTGCCACACAATGTCTTCCCAGATAATGCTGGCATAATCAACCTTCTTGACATTAGCAATAGCCCAGAATAGCTTGAGATGTTGGAGCTTAGGGTGTTCATGACCTGTGTCTCTGCCAGATAGTGACTTGGCAATTATGATGTAGAGAGTTCTCCAAGGCTGTGGAAGAAATCTGATATTGACCCTAGAGTGCCTAGTAATGACCCCTTCAGACTCATCATACCCAATATCTCTCAGCCATTCTATCAATTCTTCTTCCGTGGGAACTTGGTCATACTCTTCATTCGGTTCAAGTTCGGGAAGTCCAAGAGCACTACGGAGAAGATCCTTGTCGACCGTGACTTGTCTCATGTGAAGCATACAAGTAAAGGACTCTTCCAGGAGGTCCAGGTGGATTGTGTGCCAAAACTGATGTATGTAGAAGCATGCCACTGCAGCAGATTTGGTGAGTAGAACTTTGCACGGGTGATAGATGAGAGCATCAACTGCAACAAGGCAAGAAGACTCATTGCATGTAAGTTTGTTGAAGTTGACTCTCAGGTTGTTCCTTCCAATCTTTCTGGAGTAGTTCTCAGGAAAGGTGTCTTCCCATGCACGTAAGGGTTCAGGCACTGGTACGTGTGGAATGTCGTTGTGTTCTGTCATCTGAATAGATCATAAACACACAAACATGGCAATTGTTGATGATGTTAGCATAGACATTCATTGAACATGTTTACATTTGCATGTTTGACATTGATCAGTGGGGGTTTGTGTGTGTGAAAACCTTTGATATGTGACAAACTTGAGTTATATTACTTGTTAGAAACATAAAACAATTCAGTTACAACATAAGTTTATCATTTACAACAAGTTACTCATTGGAAAATTTCCAACACTTAGAAAATTTTGGAATTTGACAAGTTTACGCGTAAGTAGTTGTCTTTACGCGTAACCTGACTTAAGCGTAAGTATAGAAATAATGCGTAAGTGCAAAATCTACGCGTAAGTTAGAACTTTACGCGTAAAATGAAACTTACGCGTAAGATCAATTTTATGCGTAAGATAGGTCTTATGCGTAAAAATTGAAGTTACGCGTAGGATTTCCCTTAGGCGTAAATTGTAACTTATGCATAGGTAATGACTTACGCGTAAGTTCTAGACTTATGCATAAGATCAGAACTTATGCGTAAGAACAATTTTATGCGTAAACTGTGTCTTATCCAAGACACAATTTGTCCACGTGTCGAATCTTACGCGTAAGATTCAATCTTATGCGTAGGATGAACATTTAACGCGTAAAATCGTCATTTCCAGAAATTCACCTTTTGAAATTCGAGTTATGAGTTTCCTGAAAGTGCACAAACATTACCACTGATCAAACATCAATCCAATACACTTATTTCATACATTTTAACACGTAAACATGCCTAATAACACTTAACGCGTAAACACGCATGAACACTCAATCACATTATTAATCAAAAATGTTTCTGGGTATGATTAAGCATGGGGCAATTGACACAAACGTCATACTGATCATAAGTTTCAAATAATAACACGAATTATCCACAAAAACTTAAGATTGAACCTGCTAGTGAACTTCGAACCCTAAACCTTAGATTCATGCTTTAAACATGTTTGTGATGCAATTAATCTACTGGGATATGATCCTTATCACTAATACACCCTATCTCTATCATAAATCACAATCAAAACATTCACAATCAATAATCCCTAATTATACGCATGAACCCTAATTCACCAAATCACTCAGATGATGATTCTGGGTGAGATTGGAGTTAACTAACATGTATAATATTATCATAAGAACAAATCCCATCACCACATTCAATCAAATCATCACATCTTTCTGGGTTTTGAATTTTACGTATAACTCAAGAACAAATTAATCAATTGTGATTGATTTAACCGTTGGATGGTTGTAAAATTAAAAACCTATGTTTAGAATTATGATCAAAACATGTTACCTTCTTCAGATTAGATGCAAGATTCTTGGATTAGTTCAATGATTAGTGGCCGTTTGATTTGGTTGGTGAAAGAGTATTCAATGTGTTAGGTGAAAACGTAAATGTGAATGGTCAAAGAGGGTTTTGACTGTGGTGAATTCAATTTTCATGTGTTGACACATTTAGCCCCTTAACCTTGACTACCTTTTATTTAAGATGCTAACATACTTAATCTCATGTGACTTTCGTTAGACATCACCAAGATATGATAGGTACAACTTGTCATACTCCCCCTCGACCTTAGATCATAGTAAAAAAAATAATTTGTTTTGGTCAAGGAGAGTAACCCGAAATCCTTTTGAATCAACACTAAGAAAAAATTTATTTATTTTTGTTAAAATGTAAATGTTTTTGGTAAAATGCAAGTATAAAAGGTAAAATAATTTTTAGAAATAAAAAAAAATGTTACTTTTCCTCCCCCTCAACACTAATTTTAAATGATTGAAGACTTTTTAGAAAAAAATAGTGTTGAAAGAGTTTTATACTTGCATTTTTTTTTTTTTTTTTTTTAAATAAAAGACCAAAAATATTTTTGAGTTTTTCATTGGTTTTATATTTTTGTATTATGTTTTTGAAAAAAAACTATTTACAAAGATAGTTTTGATGTTTGACAATCACTTGTGTTTTAAAACTTTTCCAGATCCTCTGGAGTCAAACATCGCATACCAATTTGGTGAACTAAATTAGCAAACCTGGATGGTGCCAAGGATTTGGTAAGTAAGTCCGCCAATTGGTACTCAGTTCCAACAAAATAAAGCTCAACTGTACCCCTTTCCACATGCTCTTTGATGAAATGATATCGGAGATCGATGTGTTTGGATTTGCAATGATGCACAGTGTTGCAGGAGATAGCAATTGCACTCTTTGAATCACAGTAGATAGGAATCCTGTTGAATAGGTAGCCATAATCTTTAAGTTGTGATCTCATCCAAATGACTTGAGCACAACAAGCAGACATGGCTACGTATTCAGATTCTGTAGACGACAGTGAAGTGCAGTCCTGCTTCTTAGATTGCCATGACACAAGTTTGTCTCCGAGAAATTGTAATCCACCAGATGTACTTTTGCGTGTGTCTAAACATCCTGCATGGTCAGCATCTGAAAAAGCAATTAGTTCAAAGCCAGAATCCTTCGGATACCAGATCCCCAAGTTAATGGTTCCCTTTATGTATCGAAGGATTCTTTTGACCTCACTGAGGTGTTTTTCAGTTGGTCTGGACTGATAGCGGGAGCACATGTAGACAGCAAATACTATATCAGGTCTACTAGCTGTGAGATACATGAGGGACCCAATCATACTTCGGTATTTGGTAGGGTCAACTGGAGTCCCATGTAAATCAGCATCTAGTTTTGTGGTATAGCCCATTGGTGTATTATAGGTATCACAAGACATCATTCCATATTTCTTTAAAATTTCAAGAGCATATTTTGATTGATTTACAAAAATTCCACGGGGTGATTGATGAACTTGTAGTCCTAAAAAGAACGAAAGTTCACCCATCATGGACATTTCAAAATTATCTTTCATTAATTTTGCAAAATCATTAGAGAAACTTCTTTTTGTTGAGGCAAAAATGATGTCATCGACATATATTTGAACAACAAGTAAGTCCTCCCCGTAGGTTTTAGTAAACAGTGTGGGATCCACCGATCCTTTAGAAAACTTATTGGCCAGTAAGAAAGTGGACAGTTTGTCATACCACGCCCGTGGGGCCTGCTTGAGTCCGTAGAGAGCCTTTTTGAGTCGGTAGACGTGATTAGGACGCTCAGGATCAACGAAGCCTTCAGGTTGGCTGACATAAACTTCTTCACGGAGATCTCCATTAAGAAATGCTGTTTTGACATCCATTTGGAAGACTACCATGTTCCGGTGTGCAGCATAGGCCAAAAAAATCCGAACAGCTTCATGTCGAGCCACTGGAGCAAAGGATTCAGCAAAATCTAGACCTTCCAGTTGAGAGTATCCTTTTGCTACCAGACGTGATTTGTTCCGTATGACAGTTCCTTCAGCATCAAGCTTATTCTTCCATATCCATTTTAACCCAATGACAAAGACTCCGTCAGGTCTTTCAACTAATTCCCAGACTTCTAATCGTATGAATTGCTGAAATTCCTCTTGCATAGATTCAATCCAGTTGTCATAAGTCATTGCATCTTTAATGTTCTTGGGTTCTTCATGACAAACTGTGAGTGCGTAGATGCAAGTTTCTCCATCTGTGTGAAGTCGTTGTCTTGTCATAACTGGTGCATCTGGATGGCCAATAATATGAACTAGAGGATGGTCTCGGGTCCATTTGTGTGTTGAAGGGTGTAGTTGATATGTATCTCGCATGTTGGCAGGATCCAAGTTGCGTGTTGACGACTCAGCTATATCAGGAACTGTAGTAGCTGGTGCAAGCGGATTGAAGAACGCATCAGGATCATGCTCTGCGGATTGTGGAACTGATAGTGGTGTTGGATCTTCAGCTGAGTGGCGGGAGTTAGAAACAGTTTGTTCTACTGTATATGGTGAAGCAATTGGAGGACCGTCTCTCTCAACAGTTGTTGAAGTTTGTTGAGGTGAGTCTGGTACATGAATATTGTCAGGTTGAGCAGCGGAATTTGGTGGGACCTCAGTAGGACGGTATTCAATTGTGTCATCAAACAGTGGAGCAAACAAGGTTTCCAATTCTTTGCGGTTGAGTGGCAATGGTTCAACCGAAGATGCCGGAGAGTTAAGACGGTTAAATTCGGGTCCTAAGCTGTGTTGCTCAGAAGCCATTTGTGTGAGCTCATCAAAATTAGCATGAATGGTTTCTTGAATTTCACGAGTACGACGATTCCAAATCCGAAAACCTTTAGAATTCTCACAATATCCAATGAACACTCCGATGTCAGCCTTTGCTTTAAGTTTACCTAAATCATCACGATCATTTTTCGGATAGCAGAGTGCTCCAAAAACATGAAAGTAATCGATGTTCGGTTTCCTTTTGTGAACAATTTGATATGGTGTTTTGCGATGACGTTTTGCGATCATACAACGGTTTTGAGTATAGCATGCGGTTGAAACAGCTTCTGCCCACAAGTAATCAGGTAATTGAGCATTAATCAACATAGTTCTAGCAGCTTCCACTAACGTCCTGTTGCGTCTTTCAACAACTCCATTCTGTTCTGGGCTTCTAGGAATAGATGTTTGATGTTCAATTCCCACTTTCTCATAATAAGACCTAAGTGTCTGATTCTTGAATTCAGTTCCATTGTCAGTTCTGACTATTCGGACCGTGTTGCGTAACTGAACTTGAATTTTAGTGAGAAAGGTGATGATCATAGAAGGAGCCTGATCTTTACTTCGTAGAAAATAAACCCAAGTCCATCTGGAAAAATCATCGACGATTACTAGTATGTAGCGTTTACCGTTGATACTTTGAACACGCATCGGTCCACACAAATACATATGAAGCAGTTGTAGAACATGATTCGTACTGTGTTCAGGTTTTGAAGGAAAATGAGCCCGAGTACTTTTTCCTTGTTCACAGGCTGGACATAAGTGATCTTTGGTGAAACGGAATCTTGGAAATCCCTCAACAAGTTTATAACGAGCAAGGTCAGTCATAGTTTTGAAATTCAAGTGTGAAAGACGTTTGTGCCATAACCAAGATTTAGTTGATTCTGCTTTGGAGAGAAGACATATCGGAGATGTTGCAATCATATCTGACATTGAAATTGTATAAAGATTGGAGCCACGGGAGCCAGACATAAGATCGTTTCCTTGTAAGTCACGAACAAAGCAAGTTTTCTCACGAAATGCAACTTCTAGATCCCCATCACAGAATTGACCAACAGAGAAAAGGTTGTGTCCAAGGCCTTCCACATAATAAACACGACTTATTTCGATGTTCCCACTGATAAAGTCACCATACCCCATGATTAAAGCGTAATGATCATTCCCGAATCTGACAGTACCAATGAACTTTGAGACAAAGTTGTGTAACAGTTTGAGATTGCCTGTCATATGTCGGGTGCATCCGCTATCAACAATCCAGAGAACAATCTGCACCACCTGCATCACAAGAAGAGGACACGGATGGAACAGAAGTAAGGGTGGAACCCAAAGAAACTGCGGGTTCCAGTTGGTTAGAAGCACAAGTATTCAATAATTTAGGAATCCATTTAAAATCAGGTTTGTGTTGTAACCAACGTTGCCAATTCCAACTAGTTCGAGCTTTCTTAATGGTGTATTCACTAGTGTTTGGCTGATTCCTAGACTTGTTCTCTGCACCTATGGGGTTAACATCAACTTCACTAGAAACCGTAGAAGGCGGCTTTCCTAAGATAGACTTAGAGGCAGTAGTGGGCCTAGAAGGAATGCGTATCCTACGTTTCTTATGACGATGAAGTAGAGAATTAGCTATACATTTAGTATGATCACCAGATGACACGCTTTTACGACAAAACACACAAGATGCATTAATATTCAAAACATTCAAAGGTTCATCATTCGTTACATTTAGATTTTGATTACAATTTGCCAGATTAGAATCTAAATCTGATGCAACATGAGTTTTATTCAAATTCCTAAGTTGGTCTTCTACTTCTTGAGCTTCTAGTTGTCCTCTCTTACGTTGCCAGAGCCTATTCTTCTTTTTACTGTTTCGCTTGGGTCTGCTAACGCTAGTAGGGGAGACTAGTCCTGTAGAAGTGGAGTTTGCAACATTAGTATTTTGAACAACCTTTCCTTTATCAGTTTTGTCTAATTTATACATTCCTGGTGCTATCACCGTGGTGTCAACCATCTTTCCTTTTTCAAGTATTTTTATTTTCTCTTTCAACTCGATGATGATGTGATTCTTATCCTGAATATTAGACTCAAGTATACCATTGCAATATTTGATGTCTATGTGGTTTTGTAGAAATTCGTCATTTTCAATTTTTAACTTCGCAATTTCTTTCTCGTATTTGAGACACAAACCTTTTAAAGACTCATTGTTTTTGCAAAGTTGACAAGAGTTTGAAACATTGTGACTTTGAAACTTCAATTCCCTTTCAAGACTTTTAGCTTGACACCATTCAAGCCTTTGATTGAGTAGACTGATTTGTTTTGAAAACTGTTTTGTCACATCATCATTCTTTTTCCTCAGATTATCATTCTCATGTTTCAGTGTCTCAATTTCCACATTCAACAAGTTATTATCAACACAATGATCATGCTTAAGCATAGAAGTACCAGAATTATAGAGATCATTCATGATAACAGACAAAATATCAGCATTGAGAATTTGTTCTAAGAGTCGATCAGCATCATTTTTGAAAACTCTAGTTCGTTGCTTTTGAACCAAAATTTCATTTTTATTATCATTGAAAACGTTTATCATATATTTGACCTCCTTTTGAAGTTCCTGATCCCAACGTGTAGCACAGAGACGGAGGTGTTTGACAATTGGCAACATTTGTTTTTGAAAAATATCTCTCTTTTCGCGCTCGTAAGCGGATTGAAACGTTTCAATTTTTATTTCAGAATTACGTTCAATTGTCTCCTCCAAAATTTCGATGTCTTCCATAAAAGTTTTGAAATAATTTAAGACACGAACACTATTTGGTAAGGGTGAAAGTTCACCGGATGATGGTAAAGGACCATTTACTTGTGCTACAGTTTGGACAGGGGCCTCATTGTGAGATGAAACATACGACTCTTCGATAAACCATGATTTCTTAGGTAAATCCTTTTGAGTAACGAACTTGACTGGATTTTTTGAATAGTCATATGGTGTGCAATATTGAACATTACTCATTTTTGACCGACTCTCGTCTTCAAGTTCTTCTTCTTCCTCAGTATCAAAAACAACAGCACGCACAATCGTATTATCAAGCAAATAGTCCATACTGTAAATTTTTGGAACATCTTTGAATGCATTGTGAAGAAACATTGAATTGTAATCGCCAAGTGCAAATCCAGTACCGGGTCTCGGTTTTAAAGTAAATTTCTGAATTGTTGTGACAGAGTTCCCGTGTTTGTAAACAATGTTACGAAATTCTTTCAATTGTTTTTCAAGATCAACAATATCACCGAGTAAGTTATCTATATACTTCCTTTTTCGTATTTTATGTTCACAAAAATCTTTTTGACAACTTGACAATTCTGTTTCTGTTTTTGAAAGTTCTGTTTGAAGACGTTCGACTTGCATTTTCAATTCACTCTTTTCACTTTCGAGTTTTGAAATCAACTTTCCGTTTGACTCGATTAAATCTTGCATTTTGCGTTGAAGATCTTGTTCTTTGTTGTAGGAATCGTGAAAAGCTTTTTCAAAACTTTTTGCATGTTTAATCTTGTCTTCCTGATTAGAAAGCTGAATTTTATAACATTCAATATCTCTTGCAAGTGACGCATTTTGTTCTTTCAAAACTTTGTTTTTCTCGTTGCACTTTATTATTTGCAATTGTTGAGCATCCAGTTGTTTTGATAACAATATGAGATCAGGGTCTGGATCAAATGATGGTTCATGTTGTTCGAAATGATCATGTTTATCATTCTCAATAGGATCATCAAATGAAACAACTGTGTCATCATCGAATATGACAACTGTGTTTATTTGTTCATCTGTATGAGATGATGAAGATGATTTAGATGGAACAACTTGCGCCATATCTGATTCATAAGCAGAAGGTGAGACTATTTCATTAATAAAGCATTCATTGAGGTCATGTACCTGAGACAAGCCGTCAGTGTCATACACTGGACCTGAATCATTGAGCTTAAGTTCCTGCATGTTGTCCATAAGCATCACAGCAGCATTGACTTCCAGATCTTCCATGTCATCATTGTTGTTCACATTTGCCATGAAGTTGTTGTCCTGTTCAGGGAAATGTCCATCTTTTTCATCCTGAAGAGCCATGAGTAATGCCTGCTTGTGAAACTTGCTACCCCGAGTTCTCGGTTTGGGACATGCTGTAGCAATATGACCTTGTTCATTACAATTGTAGCACCAAACTGCATTCCCTGAGGTGGAGTTCCTTGTAGCAACTGAGTCAGACCTTTGTTGAGAAGATCCTGAGTTGTTCCTGAACCCTGCATTGTTACCAAACCGCTGACCATTCCCATAACTTCCTGAAGAGCTTCCTGAACCAGATCTACCATAGTTACGATTTTGAATTTCCACTCTTCCATCATTTACAACAGCTTGATTCCTGGTATTAGAAGATGAACGTTGACGGTTGTTCGTTTTGTTGGAGAATTTGCTGAAAGCACGAGCAATAAGAGCAAGTCCCTGATTCAACGTATTAAAGTCATCATCGTCATCATCATTGCAGTTGGAGTAGTATACAGCATCATTGTTGTTTGACGGAACAAGTTGAGTAGAAGTATCTTGTGGAGATGAATCATAAGGGACCATTTGGTTCGAGGTGGAAGATTGTGGATAACTGAAGTAGTTCTGCTCTTGAACATATGCATGATTTGACAGTGGTGGTGGAGCATAGGGAGATTGAGCTACGAGAGCCAAAGAATTTGGTGTTGTTGTGGGTGTGTAACCTCCTCGTAGAGCTCGATCTTTTTCCACTTCAGGTTCATGGTGTTTCAGAAAGTCATACAACAAGCCATATGGAGCATCATGAAGATTCTTCGTTTGACGAACAAATGTCACATATTTATGCCAATCAGGGCCAAGACTACCAACAAATTTGGAGTTCACAGCGATCCTTGGTACTGTGATTTTGTGACGTTCCAGATCATTGACCACATTTGTGAAACGATGATAGTAGGATTCAAGTGACTCTCCAGGTTCAATTGTGATGTCAGTGTATCCATGTAAAGCTTGGATTCCATGTCATCTTTGTTCAATTGAGTTCCTTCCATTAGGAGATGAACGTGTTCCCACATAGCTTTGGCTGTTTTCTGAGCATCGACACTTCGATAGATCGGATTAGGTATACCTTGAAGTATATAAGCCATTGCATACTGATCAGCTTCACGATGTAGTTTCTGTTCTTCAGTGAGTGCAGATTCTGCAAGGGGTCTATCACCAGGAGGACGTGGAGGATCAGCATGTGGATCACCAGCTTCAAATCTTGTTGGCCACTCAAATGGTCCTTCAAGTATCACTTGCTTCAAGAATTTCCCATGAGGTTTCTTTAATTCAAGAAATCGTAAGAATCGACTTGACCATTGCACATAGTTTCCAGGTGTAAGCATTGGAGGTGTTTCAAGTGATCCTGCCTCATGTCGGGATTGTTGAGTTGTAATAACTTCACACATTCTGTCAAACCAGTGAGGTTGTTTGGAGGAAAACTGAGTGTTTTGTAGTGGCACTTGATATGGTTGTTGTTGTGGAATGAGCTGTTGTTGCATCATTAGGTAATGTTGTTGTGGATTGTATTTAGGAGGTTGTTGATTCATTATGTGTGGAAGGTATTGTTGTTGCTGATACTGCTGAGGTTGTTGTTGCTGATACTGCTGAGGTTGTTGTTGCTGAGGATAAGAGTGAGGGAAGTAGTGATTAGGTGGTTGAGACATCTTAGAACACTTGTGTAGAAATGGATCTTTGTAGAAGATTGAAATGCACGTTCCTTTGTGAAAGTAGCAAAATCCTTGGGGTAAGTTTAAATCTTACGCGTAACTTAATCTTACGCGTAAACTTTAAGTTATGCGTAAAGAGTAGGTTTATGCGTAAACTTTCTAGTTTATGCGTAAGTTTCCTCTTTACGCGTAAGCTTATGCTTATGCGTAAGTTTAGACTTATGCGTAAGGTTGAAACAACCAAACAAATCTTTCAAACTTATCCAAGCTTGAAAGATATCCGTAGTCGAAGTATTCCACTAACTTATCCAAGCTAGGGAAGTACTGAGTCACCGTAGCACAAGAAGAAGATCGTTGATGAAGCTTACGCGTAAACTCTGGCAAGTTACGCGTAACTCTGACTTACGCGTAGAATTCAACTTATGCGTAGGATTTAAGGCGTAGAGGAGCACTTTACGCGTAGGATCAGGGTTTTGGCTAATATTACGCGTAAGAAAAGGGTTTTGGCCTATTTTACGCGTAAGAAAAGGGTTTTGGCTTATTTTATGCGTAAACCGACCAAAAAACACTTTAGACAGCTGGAAATAGTACTTTTCCGACCACTTTACGCGTAAAACGTACTGTTCACCTTAAATAATGACTTTTTTGAAGAGAAAATGCTTAAAAATAAGGTACTTTTGATCAAATCACTTCACCAATACTTAGAAAACCTTAACTTTATGAGATGTAACTACCAAAAACTAGTTTTCCAATATCAAAGAAGCTATAAAACCTAAAAAAAACCTTAAAAAATCACAACTTTATGCAACAACTAAGCTTCAAATCACTATATCAACCTTGAAACTTGTCCAAGCTTCAAGATTTGAGTGAAAGAAACAAAGAAAAATGCAAAAAGATGAAGAATAAGCACCAAATCCCCACGTAACCAAAAGAAATACACTTCAAACTTCTAGTAGGCGAATGATACCACTTGTTAGGTCACCATTTAGTAAACACAAGTTATTATATAAAGAGAAATGAGATGAGAAATAGACTTGGTTGATTATAAGATAATAAGAAAGATAAAAGTGCAAGAGTTTCCTTAAGGTAATCTAATAACCAACAAAATAAAATGTAACATAAGCTTACTATTTATAAGGGAGGAGCTAGGGCAACACACCCTTCCTCCCTTATCCTTTTAACGTGGGCTTTTAAGGCCTCTTGGGCTTTTACATGTTGCCCATTAACTTAAACAATAATAAGAAATAATACTTAAGCAACCTATTACAAAATGTAATGACCGAGACTTGACTAAATACTAAAGTATGATCCCAACAGATTTGTTCATCAACACAGTTGTCAATTACATCAGTTAGTTCATCGACCTCTCCGATGAAATAGAACCGGTTAGCTGCTTCAAGAGATAGATTCATAGTGTCTTTAATATCGAATGTCAAGCTATTAGTTCCTACTCGTAAGGTTAACTTGCCATCGTGAACATCAATGACTGCACGAGCGGTAGCAAGAAAGGGTCTCCCTAAGATGATGGGTACCAGGTCATCCTCCTCTATCTCCAAAATCACGAAGTCAACCGAAAATTTGAACTTTCCTACTTTGACTAGCACATTCTCGCATATCCCTAAGGGATATTTGACCGATCTATCGGCTAGCTGGATGTTCATACGGGTAGGCTTTAGTCCAGAATACCCTAGTTTGAGGAACATGGAGTGGGGCATGAGGTTGATGCTCGCCCCTAAATCGGCAAGAGCATTCTTTATTGATAGAGATCCTATGGAACAGGGCAAGGTGAAGCTGACTGGATCGTCTACCTTTTTTGGTAGCCCTCGTTGGGTCACCACCAAGTATTCTTCTCCCAGAGTCACAAGACCCTCGAGTTTCTTTCGGTTGGCAAGCAATTTTTTGAAGTATGAGCTATACTTGGGCATGTGATAGCAAGCATCAAGAAGAGGTATGGTGGCCACTGAATCTTTTAGATATGACAAGAACCTCTTATTATCGTTTTCAATCTTCTAGTTTTTTAGGCGGGATGGAAATGAGATTCTCACAGGTTGGTTAGGTGGAGATGGTGGAGATGGGGTCACCAGAGGAGGTTGTTCAGGACCCTCGTTGCTCATATTACCTTCCTCCTCGTGGGGATCGTTTGGCTCAATGGTGACAGGATGTGAGCTCAGATAAGGAGGGTCCTTGGTTGTTGTTCCAGCTCGAGTAGTTACTGCGAGCAGGGGGTCTTTTTGGCTTACTGGTGGCCTGTTATGGCTATCGAGGGTTGCATTAAGCTTATTGAACCATTTTTCCATGTCATTCTGTTGCTCAGCGATGAGCTCGTCAAGACCTTTCAATTGCAAGCCTTTTTCCTGAGTGAAGTGACCAAGGTCATCTTCAAAAGTGCTCCTGATTTTGTATTCAGGGCCTTCCTCTCCTTCTTTTCTTTTCACCAGATTTCCCCAAATGGTATAATCATCGTTTTGGTAAAAAGGCAAAAGGGAGGGGTCAGCGTAGATGTCATGTCCTGACAAACACGCATGTTCGGTCATGGTTTCTCCTCCGCATTCCTCCACCTCGTGCGGGCCCCCACAGTAGTCACAGATCAAGTAAGGATTTGAAAGTTGTTTAGTTGTTCACGACCCTGCAAGGTATTCCACTCTTTTGTGAATTTTTCTCAGCCAATCTGAGGGTGTTTGTGTGATTTCAGATGTGCTCGCAGTCGACTCGGGTTCATCCCAAGTATCTTCCTATTCTTGATCATATTCCTCAATCCTATTCCACCCTTCTTCGGCGCTCAGATTAGCTATTTTCCCTTTTCTTGAATTGTTGATTCCGTTCTGGTCGGTTGAGGAGACATTGTCGTAGAAGATTTGGACCAGAAGCCAAAGTTCGATGCCATGATGGGGAACTTGTCTTATTAAATCCTTGAATCTAATCCATGATTTATGGATGGGTTCGTCCTTTCCCTTTCGGAAGCGGAGGATCCTATCCCTAAATACTGAGGTTTTCCCTGCTGGGAAGAACTTCTCATAAAACTTGGATATAAGTTGCTCCCATGTAAAGATAGACTCGGAGGGGAGTCTGTCATACCATTCTTTGGCTTTTTCATAAAGAGTGAAAGGGAAGAATCGTAGTTGGGACGTGTTTCTAGTGGCCCCATCCGTATGGAGGGTGTCCACTATCTTCAAGAAGTCCCTGATGTGTTGAATTGGGTCATCGTTATGTAATCCGCGAAACTTGCACACACTTTGGACAAGCCAAACATCGCTTGCACGCAAGACCTTATCGGTGTGTTCGTTTGGGAAGACAATGGCATTTGAGAAGCCACGAGGATTCGGGGAGGAGTAGTCCTTAAGACGCTTAGGGGTGGGAGTTTCGGGGGTGCTCATATCGTTGTTGGATTGGGGGCTAGAAGGTGTGAGGTGATTATCTGAATCTTCTTCAGAAAGGGCCTCATCAAAGTTGATAGCTACGCTAGATGGTTTGGGTGTTGAGAGAGACTGTTTTAGCTTATGCATTTCCCTTTCGGGTTCTGCATATGGCAAAACGAGATTTCTAACGGAACTACGACTCCTAGTGACTCTAAGGTTAGAGAGATCTTCATTTGCCATGATGGCGGATGGTGATGGTTACGAACAAAGACACGAAGAAATAAGATAGACTAAAGAAAACCTAAAATTAAAAATAAAATCTTACTAGAAAGGAATCTAGCAAGTAGACCTAATAAAAAGAAATCCTAACCTAGACAATAACTATTTCCCCGGGCTGCGGCGCCAAAAACTTGATACGTGGGAATCGCACCAGGCTTTACCTCTCGAGGGATCTCGAGAAGCTTACGACCCCCACCAGGCAGTGTACCTGATCGTTGTAGTATAGTATAGTGACAAGTACCGGGGGATTGATCGTTCAACTCAGGAATAGTGTCGCTAGGATTAGAAAGTCTCCTAAACTAAGTCTATATGTAAGGGATGATTCTTTTTGTATTTTTATATTTTATAAAAGCAAGTAAAATCTCGGGGTTTTGGAAGAGTGGGCGGAATTACTTGCTACCCAAATAACCCAATTAACTAAGATGCAATCAAAATAAAATAACAGAAATGAAAATAAATCTAATTATACTAATGTGGTGTAAACAATGATGGGGAAAGTTGTGTTTACTTAGATTTCATTACTCCCTAGATATCTTTTACAGGTTGATAGCTTGTTACAATTGTATGGATGACGGGTCATATTCCTTAATACTAGTCGTAGGGCCGTGTATAATATTCCCTAACTCTATAGGATCCTACTTCACTCCTATGTCGAGCCGTTAGAAGCTCCTAACATGGGATCATTAGAATTCTCCTACGCATTAAATACAACCAAATATCGTAGTACACCTCTGATCATGTTTCTTAAGACGTTCAAGCAAGTTACCAATGGAAGTCTGCCAGTTTTCTTAAGCCTAACATCAAATACAATCATCCGGAACAACTATAAACAAACAATCAATCCATAATTAACATCTAGGTTTCACTACATCTAAGCAAACACAAAGGAAATCTAGCCTAGCATGTTAAATTGAAGACAAGCGTAAGATATATTCAAACAACACATAGACATATTGAATGAATTGAAAGAGTACTTATCTTTAATAGAACATGAAAGATTCAAAGGGTTGAAACCCTTGAAAAAGCTGGAAAATTCGACCTAGGGTTTTTCCCTCAAAGTTGCACCAAAGTTCCACACTAATGAATGAAATTTGGAAAACTATATATAGATTACAATGGGTGACGGCGTCATGTATTGGGTTGTGACGCCGTCAACTCGCCGCCATAATAGAAATCGTATTGCCTAGATCTGATTTTGACGCCGTCATGTATGAAATAGTTCTGGGCCGTCACTAATACTTGGACCATGACGGCCTTGGGTGACGCTGATACGTCTGTAAAATAGGTATCAAATAAATACATACAAAGTACGCGTGGAATTTGGTTAGTCAACCTTTGTGAAAAGACCGACGTGCAAAACCCGTGAATACTATATATATATGTGATACCGGGCAAATGATAACCCGGGTCGTGTCCCAACGAGGTGTGAATGGGCAAATATCGTTTGAGGTTTGAGATTAAAATGCTCGTAAGGATTGGGTATGAGAATTGGTTTGTGAATCAGAAACGTAAAACAACAAATTTCAACACGTATAAGAAACTAAAAAAAAAAAATGATTTAAAAGCAATATAAGTGCGCGAAAGAAAAAGTGAATACTAAACACAATTGGATCTACAAAAATATTTTCCTACGTACTAAATGACAAAAGAAGGTTTTTAAGAAAAATTAATTACAAGGTTAAAATTCTAATTACTACGATTTAAAGACTTGTTTACGCTAATTCAATTTTTAATAAATACTCAAACTACTTAAATAATTCTAAAACTTTTTAGACAAAACTACAACTAAATATTAATTATTAAAATCAATAGGTTCAATGTTTACGCTATAGTGATATTAACGAAACTAGTTAATATCACAGTAACTTTAAGCTAACAAAACGGAAAACAAGCTTATAAGACTCTTAAGCTTCATGCCTTAGGCTGCGAAAGATAAGAAAACAAAGGTAAATAAGTGCATGGTTAGGGTTAGAATAATAATCATTACGCTAAAAATGATAATAAACAAACAATAATATATAAAGCTAAATTACTATGACTAGTATTAAAACTAGAATAGATCGGACTAACATTAACACTAGAATAGATCGGACCAGTATTTAAACTAGAGTAGATCGGACTAGGATTAAAGCTAGAATGGATCGGACTAGGATTAAAACTAGAATAATTACTAAACAATAATAATGAAAAATAAATAGACAAACTAATCGTAAGAGAACAAGTCTTAGTCACCAAACTCTCTCAAGGAGATATGTTTACAAAAAGTAAATTAATTCGGGTATTAAGGTCAAAGATTTCAAAAGATAAAGATTTTAAAAACAAGCAAAATGAGAATTTAAATAACTAAAACAATATATTTATAAGAAGAAAGATGTGAATAAGAGTGTGTATGACCATATGTAAAACAATACTTTACAACTACACCATCATAAGAAACTCTTTATTTCACATTCTCTTTTATAAATATTTTGTAAACTTTAGAGATTAAATGAAGAAATAAAGAAGAATTAGATGAAAGAAAGATAGATTGCAAGTAAATAAATTTTAAACAAGACAATACTTTTATAAAACGTAAAACATTAATTCAAAGATTACAACTCAAAATAAAGCGTAAACATAAACTAGAGAAAACTAAGAGAGAAAAAAAAATGAAGAGAAAAAGAACGTCCTCCATGAGGTGTGGGAGGTGGGTTTTTATAGACCCAAATATTACATGTTTAGTCCCTCCATAAACTACAAAAGAGCACTCCTAAATAATGTCACATCAACCAATAAGCCAAACGTCTCGACCAAGATAACTAATTTCTAGTTACTTTCATCTTCATTTTACATAGCATGTGCATGTGGGTCACAAGCAATCAATTCATTGTTTTATTCTTTTCTTCTTGGTCGATCAAATACCAAATGGAACAAATAGTTTGTCATTCTCAATTCACATAGCACATGGTGGTGGGACCCATGCTTCTAGAAACTTAATTTAATTAGAAGTTTGATGTGAATTGTCACTTGACACCCCTGGCCTTCATTTTCAATCCTTATCTTCTTTATATTTAATTCATTGATCCTTGAAATAAATAAGCTTTATATCGGCCTCGATGCTTCAAGTAAAATTTCATTGGTCTCGTAATTTTTGTGCTCTTTCCAATCTCGTGCTTGGTTATGTCATTTTTCCATTCTTTTTCCAAAAATCTATTCGGGGCTGGCCTTAATATCACATCATGTACCGCTCGTTGCCGAGTCGCGCAAAACTGCATGCTTTCGCTCAAAAATTGCATGATTTCGCCCAGAATTCAATCCCTTTGTACCTGAGACACATAAAAACACGAAACCAAGGATATCTATATTGTTTTTGGCCTTTTTTTTGTATTTTTACGTATCAAAATTGGTGGTGAAATGATGAGTATTTGTATACTCATCAGACGCCGTCATGTCCAATGCAGAAAACTCTCTGGATCGTCACGTGTATTTCCCACATCGACCTCTTTTGTTACTCTTGACTCCGTCATTAAGGAAGTTGTGACGCCGTCAGGTACTGTTCAAAATGCTCCAAAAACATCCAAAATGCTTCTTTTTCCAGATTTCTCTCCAAAAGTACCTAAAATGACAAAAGGAACGAATTAGGGCAATATTTGATCAAATAATCTCGAATTCGGGCTTAAATGACCCCCTAAAAATGGTTCATTTTTCGCCTCATCAATATCACATAGCACATAAATTGATTTTAATAGATTGGGGTCTTCCCAAATTATAGATCTGTCTAAAACATGTGAGAAAGCATAATAATTAAAACAATTAACAATCCATGACTAACATGCATGTTTCGTTACGGATCAAAGCATAACAATTACTAGTTAGGTCACAAGTACGTCCAATTAACACATAAACTTGTAAAACCTAGGGTTTCTAATCATAATTAATATTTACTACAAACCCTAAAATTTGGGATAAGGAGGTAATCGACCCCCCCCCCCCCCCCCCCCCAAAAAAAATTACAAGGGTTTTGAATATAAAACCCTAGATAAACAAAATAACCTTAACATGTATCTAAAAACATTAAAGATTCAATTTTTATGTGTTTTAGTAATCATTAACATGTTATAGCAAGCTCGTGATACCACTGTTAGAATATATAAAGCATGACAATCATGTACACAGTTAAAACACATATACGGAAGCGAATGATCATCTATAACATATTAAAGATTAACATAAACATAATAGGAACGTACCGTGGGATTCTAGCTGAACAAGAATCAAACTTTAATAACAAGTAGAAGATGATGAACCCTAATTAGGGTTTGTATAGATTAATGAATAACCCCTTACCGTTTTTGTTATTCGATCTCTTGATAATAACTATAGTGAGTTTACCTCGTTCTTGTACACACAAACTAGTAACGAATTAAAGAGATTGCAAGATCTTAAAAACACTATGATTTTTGATGAACAAAAATTGACCAACACCTTAGGGTTGTTGGTTCGATCGGTTTTAGCAAGCGAAAGAGAAGAGAAAAAACTTAGGGTTATTGTGTGTACACAAAAGGTGAAAAACAAATAACTCTTGTGTTTGTATATATAGCCTTGTAGACTTGTTCTCCAAGTTTGAGTAGGATTGTTTCTCCCAATCCCTTGGGTCGACCGGCCATAGGAACCCATAGGGTCCTTCCGGATCCTTCTTGCCATATATTTCACTCTTAGTCCTTTAACTTAACATTTAACGATAGTTAGTAGTTACGGTTAATAACTAACGACCATTAAGTCCTTCTAGTGTTTAAATAATTATATATACATAACGTTTAATATATAATTATTATACTTTAATTCTTGTTTGTAATGTGTGCAATCCCGAGATTTCAGGTTCGATACTAGACATTCACGTATTAATATTTATACACAAACCAACACTACTTGTATGTGAATTTAGTATATAAACATATTCACTACACTACATAATGAGCCGTACAATTTTCCTTAATTCAAATTGCAATTCGATTATAGGTAGAACGTCTAGTGTAATATAATTTCCTATTTTAGCGACTATATTTAAACAATCTGTAGAACATATGACTTGACCTGATAATTCATGTCAGGACGAGCTTGTAGAAGCTTAAATTCATCAGACATTTCAAAGTACTTCTCCATCATACTAATAAATCGTTCGTTATCTTCAGCTAGACATCGTGGATCTTTGACAAGCAAAGCTCCAGTGTCTCTTAACATTCTACTGACCTCCAAGCATACCTTCTGTACTTCATGGCTCGGGACCTCATCCAAGCAAAGTTTGCCAGATGTTACATCCACAGATGGGGTCAGATCAATCACTGGTATATCCATTTCCTTGGTTACTTAAAGTTTATAATCTTCTTGTTGAGAGAACTGAAGAAGCAATGCTTGATATGGAAGTCAGTGATCGCATTAATAATGATGCATGAAGGCTTTTGGACTCCATAATTGTGGTGACCACACATTACTGTTTTAGTGGATGTTATGAAGTACATGAATTAAAACCATAAGTGCATAACCCTACCTGATTAATACCATACATTTATGAAGAAAATGTCAGAGGTATGGTTCTTGGTTTATTTGAATACTTATTTAAATGCTTAAAATTACAAGCAAGCAAACTTACATTTTAGTGAGCAAATCTGTACTTTACATCAATTCATTTTATTTATATAGTAACAATTACCAAACACCGTTTACATTCAACATAAGGAAAAGGAAAAAGCATACATTCATCACCCTCAAAGACATAAATAGAAGTCTAAGTTGATAAATGATCACTGCACACTTTCAACACACTAAATCTTCAATTCCTTGTTTATTCGATCTTCTTGGCATCATTCAAGAAGTACCTATCTTCGTCAAGATACTTTCTAATGCTCCTTCCTGTTTTCATTAAGTTTAATCACAGCAAGCTCCTTCTGGAAATATTCTCCAGCGTAGACAGGTGGATAGTTATCAGCAAGAGGCGATTGTGCATAATGGCCCAAGGGCTTCATAATAGCATCCGATGCTACAGCAGAAAACAACTACCAAGAGAAACAGAAAAATAATAAAGAGGTAGATTTAGTTTATATGGTATTAAAAATGTAGGTGCGTATCTGATTTACTTACGGTTGAGGATACTCTCCATAGGCTTCGATTTGCTTCTGAAGCGGCTTTAATTGCATCAACTGTTTTCTTAGTTACTATAACTTCATGCAAACCAGCCATACAATCTCCAGCAGTAACCCATTCTAACTGCAAATGAAAACAGTATCCTAAATGAAACTTTGTACCAGCATTTGCTTACCCATGTTATAAAACACATACAATCTGAAGACATGTTTACTTAAAACACTTTTATACCTGCTTTCCTGACTGAATAAGTAGACACCCTTCTGGAACCTTCACTTCAACTTTCTTTCCGTTTCTTAGCCAAATGTACAGACCAGGGAATTTACTTCTGTAATGAATTGTTAAAAAGTTAAGGTCATAATGGTATCCTGCAAAAACAGTGCCCTCTTTGCCATGACTCCCTAAGTCACTTCCTGTTGGAGATAAAAGATGTGGACCCTGAGAAAATGAAACAAAAGTTAGATTTGATTCTCGTCGATGTTTCAATATAATCATGCGAAAAATGCAATATTAGCAAACTTTCTTTAAGACTCATAATAGACATGCGTACGAGTACTTTTCGTTTATGGGAGACTCACATTTTTTAAGAGACTGGTGAATGCGTCCTTTGGCAGGCCAAATCCAATTGCTGCCATTTCAGCTACAGCCTGCGCAAATCGAATTAAGTTACAAAAATAAATAAATAAATAAATAAATAAAAATGAATATTTTATTATATACCAAGTCACTGCAAGTGACACACATACCTCTACAGCAGACATAAGCTTATAACCCCATGAATCCATTGTTTCTTCCCATTCGGGGAAACCTTCCGGTATGATGTGCTCAGAATTCAGATCCTAGATGAGGGGTACACAGTTCAAAATTGTATCATCAACGATCACTAAGCAAACTAGTGATACAAAAAGATTGGTATGTGTCGAATTTTTTTAACAAATTTATTTTATTTTTTTATTTTTTATTTTTGAAAATGTACAACTTTTATAGATAATAATTTGCTAAGATATATATATTTTTTAAAAAGTCATTACTTTAATAATAATTTAGTTTTTTAATAAAGACAATTCCAATAGGTTTTATGCATGAATTAAGAATGCAATTTGGGTCTTGTTCAACCCATTTGACCCGTTCAAAGATTTTAATTATTTTACCTATTTGACATGTCATTGACAGTCGTGGACATACCTAAGGCAGAGTAAGGGAAAAGGCTAGCGCGCAAGGGCTCCGAAAAGCATCCGTAGTGTAAAATTTGTCTTTTTTTAATGAATACTGATAATTCAACGCTAAGTGCATACTCTCTTTAAAAAAGTTTTGAAAGTGCATACCCTATAATCAATTTATGTGTCCGCCACTGGTCATTGATGAATGATGAAAGTCATAAAACAAAACCTTATTAAAGTTTTTAAGAGTATATGGTATAGGTCAAAATTATGGTGAACCTTAAAACGAGTAGTTGATGGACGAGGGCCAATTCTCCACATGTATCGCCACTTTAGATCTGCACCTGTTGGAATTAATGGCTGGTCCTCTTTAGGCAATGCTTTCGCCTTCTCTAGCATATCCTTAACAGCCAAACTACGTGGAACTTCAAGTCCTCCTGGTGTCGCACCATTCTGTTTATTATCACACAAAACATCGATACATAAATCAATTTCTAAAAACCAACCATAATAATATACAACTCATACATATATGACATAACTGTACCAAATAATTAGTTGTGCACTGTCTACTATTTTTTAATTACAACTCGATTATTGGTAAAATATGTTATTATCAACTTTTGTTTTTTTGGATGTTCTAGAAAAAGTATACTAGTTTCTGTTTTTAGTAAATTGGAATTCAAACTTGTCTTTGATAGTTTTATTCATTTTTCTAGTTATTTCTAAAATTAATAGCTTTGATTGGGTGTTCAACAAGTTATTGCTACATACAAACTTTGTGTATCTCCTGCTTAAATCGAATATCGTCAGCTGTAGTGTTCATTTATCAAATGTTAATAGCCTTTGTTCTCGTGTATTTTCAGGTTTCACGTTCATTTGCATTCAACTCGATAAATTGAGTATTCTCATTCATATTCATTGTAAATTAAACACATAAACAATACGCAAAACAAACAAGCTTGACCTGATAATGCATGTCAGGACGTGCTTGGAGAAGCTTAAACTCATCAGGCATTTCAAAATACTTCTCCATCATACTAATAAACCGATCATCATCTTCAGCAGAACATCTTGGATCTTTAACAAGCAAAGCACCTGTCTCTCTTAATATTCGACTAACCTCCAAGCACACCTTCTCAAGTTCAGGACTCAGGACCCCATCTAAGCAAAATTCGCCAGATGTTGCATCAACATATGGTGTAAGGTCAATCACGGGAATATCCATTTCTAGAGAACTCAAGAAGCAATGCTCGATATCAAGTCCATGATCATGCATTTATGGTGTTGCATATTGAGGTGACTCAAGATTTTTTTGTGATTCCAGACCACAAATTTTTATTTTATTTATTTTTTTTGGATGTTATTAAAACATTAACCCTACCTGATTGGAAGCTTCATGTGTTCTAAAGAAATAGTAAGCTACAAAAATGGTCCCTGGTTCATGTCATGAATACTTATGCATGAAACACTCTTGGCTCTAAAATACTTGTTTTTAGTTCCTTGTTATATATATAAGTATATATTTGTTGACATAAAACTTTTTATTTGATTACAATTATCCAAACTGCAATCCCAATTTCCCAAACACCCACTAATGTAAAGGCATTAATCCAAATTAGTGATGGTTCTTTTATTAGCATTTGACTTAGAGTATGTGTGATATTGATAATATATGGACTTATATTTAGTGAGTCAAATGACTGATCATATATCATAAACTACCGAGACGTAGAAGGATTTTGGGATTTAAGGATTCTGACTTTTATCAGTTTTATGATTTGTATTTTGATTAACCATGATATGGACGAAAGCAAACAAGTTTATGCATATGCTTTTGAGAAATGTATTACGTCTTTGTTGAATGGTTAAAGCATGGCACTATGGCTATATATTTATGATAGGTTCAGCTAAAAATTAAAATTTAAGTTTACCCCATCGTTCATATAGATTGTTACCGTAGATATCTTTAACATAGTTAATTACATTTACATGTACAACAAAAATAAGAGAGAATTTCAAAAATGGTCTCTGTGGTCACCCGGAACGAAATGGTCCCTATACTTTTCTATACTTTTTTTTAACGGATCCTCTCCCCGTGGTTACGACCCATAACGGGTTTGGTCCCTTGACCAAATTTTTTGTTTGTTTGACTGTTTAAATGGATGAAATGGCCAAACTAACCTCATATTATTATTATTATTATTATTAATATTTTATTGATACATAATAAGCTTACACAAAGTTGGATGGAAGTCTAGACACAAGTTGTGCTCTCACTCCTTTCTGAATACAAAAGCTTATTCTATGAAAAATAAAGGCACCACTCTTAGCATTATTTGAGTGGCTAATGGCAATAGACTTAATACGTGAAAAAATATCCAGAGCCTCCGTATCGAATTCTCCAAATGTAGAAAAAGCAAATGGTATGAACCTGTATCAATTGTCATTACATTTGGACGCATACTTCCTTATTTTCTTCTCCACATTCGGACGCATTTATTATTATTATTATTATTATTATTATTATTATTATTATTATTATTATTATTATTATTATTATTATTATTATTATTTGTTAGGAATACGTTTATTCATATGAAGACTCAGTCACCCCGAGTGTAGTTTAGCATATTGTAGCTCATAGTAGTTATTATATTAGTTAGTTCGTAGTTTAGTATTAGTTAGTATTTGTGGAGTCGGGTCGGTTCTTTACCCACTGCCAGCTCGCTCCACAGCCCGTTTCAGGGGGCGTTTGGTTGTAAGTATAAATACCCCTTCCCTAGCTTGGAAGGGGTTGAACCTTTCACTTCAATCTAACATTTCACTAGTTTCTTTCAAAGGCTCCCATCTTCTACTTCTCTCTCTAACTTCTCTCTAGAATTCTTAACACAATTCGAACCATAATCACATAAACCATACGTGTTTATCATTATGAGTATCCTACAATTGGTATCAAGAGCTATGGTTTCACCCTAGTGGCTTGGATATTCGGTTTTACTTCTTGGTTTTGTGGTTTACTTATGGGTCGAATGGTTCTAGTAGCATTCATCTTAGTTTCATCTCGTTAGGAGTTACTTGGTGTGTTTTTCGTGTACTTACCTGTGTAGTAGTGTTGTAGGGATCTTGTTTTGCCTTTGGACACTTTGTTTCATCAACTTTGTAGACATTTGAGGCAATTCGAGTGAACATTCACGCTAGTGAGTTGTGGAATTGATAACGTTTCATTGTAGCGAGTTGACCGGTAATTTAGCGGGTTGGATATAGCAGTTTGGCATTTTGCTATTTTGGGGTATAATGTCAAATCGCTAGATAGTGACACTTTTGTCTTTTTATTCTAGCGAGTTGGTGAGACTAGCGACTTGAGCCATTTCCAGCGAGTTGATCATACTAGCGTGTTGTGAGGCTAGCGATTTGATACTGCTTTGCGTGTTGATCCCATCTAGCGAGTTGACATTAGTAGCGAGTTGGCGTGTGTAGAGATTTGATCGGACTTTAGCGTGTTGCTATTTCATCGAGTTGAGTACCATAGAGTGGTGATCACTTCCAGCGGGTTGATTAAATCTTTAGCGAGTTGTTGATCAAACTTGTGTGGTTCTTGCAACTAAGTCCCATTCATTCATCTCAACATGACAAGCATTCAATCTACTGTTGCTCTGAACTCAACAGAGCTACCTCAAAATTCTGAAGGATGTGTTGAATGCTTCAAGCTACTTCACACCCACATTGAAAGACTTTTTGAAAAATCAGGCTACTCTGGAGGTTACCGGCGTGCATTTGTGACACTCTTTGGACATGACATTGAATCGTTCACAGTCACAATGACCCTGTACTTAGATCAACTTCAACTACAAATGAACAAAGTTGATTTCTTTGAAAAGAGTTGTACTGCAACATTCGGGGTGATTCTTAAACAACTCCAAGCATTCATTGATTCAAGATTCACAATGGAATATGACCATGACTCCCATATGACGAGTAAACTGTTTGCCGATCATATTGGATTAGATGTGGATGCCTTCAAAGTCATTTTACTTCAGATTACGGGGAATGTTAAGGAGTTTATCAAGGAACGTGCACACCTCCTATCAACAAGTGAGGCTGTCGATGCTGAAAGGACTTGTATTGAATCTCCTGAAGTTCTCTCTACAATTGAGGTGGATGCTTCACATCAACAGGTCACAAGACAACATCATGTTCCAGAGGTTCATGCTTCTGATTGTGACAAGAATCCTGATCAGGATTTACCCATCTATGATTCATGTCCACTGGAAGAGACTGATAGTGATGTCACGACTAATTCAATCTACACGAATCCTATTTAGGAAAATTGTGACCAGGATGCTACAATAGGTGAAGTGTCAGATCCTTTGGTTTCAAACAAATTCACAAAATCAAATGAAACGGTTGACATACATGTTTTTAAAGAATTGTCTAACAGATTTTCTCAATCGGAAAAGCACTGCATTTCTCTTGAAATTGCGATGAAACAAAGTGAAGAAAAGTTTCTAATCAACCAACCACGCAAGAATTCAGAACTTCCTGAACTCCGCGAATATTTCATGATTAATGAGTTAAAAGCTCAAATTGAAACCAAAGATCTGACAATCAACCGCCTCAAGCACCATATTAATGTGATGAATGCTATGTGTAGTAACCTTAAGGTCAATGCCACACACGATAACAATATTGACTCTAAAACATATGCTGAGTTAGTGCACAAGGTTAAAGTGTTGCATAATGAAAATGAATCTTTGAAAAGACACAGAAAAACACTTAATGAATTTATCAAAGAAGAGAGATCTAAAACTGTCCTACACACAAAGTCTCTGATTGCACACAATGATGAAGTCGAAACTAAACTTCAGAAGAGAAACCACGAGATAACGACATTAAAAAATGAATTGTGCAAATTGACCAAGAAAGATGTGAACACTAAGTTTGATAAATCTTCAACTGTGGGAGCACCTCCGTACCTGCTACATAGAAAACCTAGGTCTACTAGACAACTATCTGCCTTTCGAACGAATAGATTAAAGTTTCATAAATCAAGGTGTGATCCCCAAGCTGATACTAAACAGGAATTATCAGAACCAGTCACTTCACAACGACATCATAAGGTTGTGCCGTATCTCAAGAACCTCATTAGGAAAGACTGTGTAGCCAATGTAGGTATCCCAACTGTAGGTAGAATACCATCTCATAAACACAAACATCTCATTAGGCTTAGTTCACCTTATATAAGGCAGCCCACTAGTGGACTAGGAAGGTCAGATTATAAGCCCTCCAAAACTTACCTTAAGTGGGTCCCTACAGGTAGAATCTTTAAGTTGATTGGTCTTAGTTGGATACCAATGAGGTTTACTAAAAACTCCAAAGTTAATTGTGTGACCACCACTATACGGGACTCTAACAACACTAACTCATATAAATACAAGCAAAATCTTCATGTTGGTGCAGGGTCTTCTGTTTTATGTGCAGGATCTCCTTTAGAGAACCTTAAAGTTTGGCGACCTAAATGCTCTCTCTCTACAGTGACAGGGACTCAGGTGAACAGAAAATGTTGAACGTTGCATGATGACTCCTGATAACTCTCTTATCATGACTCGGACTTTAGTAATGGTGATGTGTATGAACGTCTGTGTTCATTCATTCAATATCATGTGTATATATATACGTATACAGTTAAATGTAGAATTAGCTAACTCATAAATTTTTTTTGTGCTATCACAATTTTTTTTTTTGCATTGGCAAGTCTTCTGGCATCGATAACATTTACGGTCCTAGAAATGTCATTCAATAATGGCACGGGATTTTAAATGAAGTTCAAACAGAAGTTTAAAGCTTGCCATCATTGCGTGATATCATTTCTGATAGCAACCCGCTCATTATTTTCTCACTCATGCATATCTCGTGTCAATTAACAGCCTTCATTTTTTTTGGTTCTTAAAACAACTCTGGCCATTGATTGAGGGGGAAAGGGTATTCTGATATATGCATGCATCTTTGGTGTATCTCTGCTGGATGGTTTATGAGTAGGATTCAGGAATGTTGATTATGTCAATGTATGTTATCATGCGCTTTATATGTGTACCGGTTGTGTGGGATACTAGTTTGTAGATCATGACAATCTGTTATGTTTAATGTGTAATGTGTCTTATATGCCTAGTGTGAAATATATATCTTGTAACTAAAGAGAGGGACCAGTTTGGTCATTTTTCTATAGTTGTATAGGGAGTACTTAATAGAGGGACCAATCTGTCATTTTTCGAAAGTACAAATTAGATATATATTATGTTTGGTTAGCCAGTTGACCACATAAGTGTTTTTTAATCAAAACCCAACTCGCTGCTTCCATCGCTGTGATTCCCTATGATCACTCGCTCCATTCCAACAATCCAGGTTTCAATATTACGATTGCTTTATGATCATCGCCACTTGGTCTGGCTTAATTTGTGTTATACTAGGCTTAGTCATTGTTTGATCTTGTCTAGGTCGCGCTACGTCATCACTTGTGGATTTGTGTGTGTTTTTTGTTGGTGCATTACATTTATTGGACTGTGATCTGTTGAATGGTATGTTGCTATCTCTCCTCCGGTTCCTATGTTCTCTTAGAATCACCGATTTTTGCGAACTCTCATGTAATCTGAGTTTGATTTCGTTGTGCATCTATGTTTTGATTGTTATAAGTGTTATGTGGTGTCTATTGTTTGGTTGATTATCTCGGGATGATTATTAGATTTTTATCATGATAGCGAGTTGGTTATTATTCATGTTAGCGAGTCTGTCAAAATCTTGGATTTGCGTATTGGTTGAAACTTTTGTTGACGTAATGATTTAAACGTTTGTCAGCAAGTTTTGTGATGTTCTTGTTAGCGAGACTATTTGCTTAGGTGGATTCTTGATTGGGTGTTGATTGCATTCGTCGCAGCGAGTTGACTGTTGTTCTTGTTGGCGGGTTGACTGTTGTTCTTACTAGCGTGTTGACCAATATTCCTGACAGCGAGTTGATTGAATTTCTTGGTAGCGAGTTGATCAAACTTCTGTTAGCGAGTTGACTTATACTCTGTTAGCGAGTTGACCTATTTATGCTAGCGAGTTAACTGACTTGTGAATATAGCGAGTTGTAATGTATACTGATAGCGAGTTGTCCTTTTGTATACTAGCGGATTGTGTACCTATAACTAGCGTGTTGTCTATGATCATGGGTAGCGACTTGTTACGACAATATGTGGGTTTTATCACTTGTTGGCTTATGTCTCATTTATGTGTGGTTATACCTTGTGTGCATAAGTTGTGTTGGTTGGTTATGTGTTGTTTCTTGGTATGAATGTAGTGTGTGGCTCAAGTCATTATTGTTTTGAACACTTGCACAACATATTTAGGTTATCTCTCATGGTTAAGATGTGTTACATGACATTGTTGTGTATGCCTATCTAGAGTGCTGACTAACCACTAACCATACATGTGTGCCTATCGTGGTGTGTTATGGTGATTGTGCAGATAAATGGCTGATACTAATATACCAACTGAATTGGGGATAGTTCCACCGCCACCCACACGCACAGATGATGAAATACTACCACACAATGAATGGGTCTCTACTGGGAAAAGCAACCTCTACATAGACGTGGATAAACCCCACAATAATCCCACCTACAAGATTGTTGAAGATATTTTGAGAAACACATCCTTCTTTAAGGCTTTCACAGTTTCATCATCTATTCCATCCATATACATCCAGCAATTTTGGAACACATAACAAGGACAACAACACGTATCGTTGTTAACTCGATGAACAATGGTTTGAAATTAACAATGAAACGCTCAGGAATGCTCTCCGGATCAACCCAATCCTTCCTGACAAACCATTCTCATCCCCACCAAATCCTGAGGCCTTCCTAAAGTTCGTCAATGATCTAGGGTATCCTAAGGAGGTTACCACACTATCATCTATGTCCACTAATGAAATGTATCAACCATGGAGAGTGCTGATCACACTTATCAACATATGTCTCACGAGGAAGACATCTGGACATGAGAGACTGTGTGCCCCTGCACTGCAGATACTGTGGGGTATTGTGAAAGGGAAAGATATAGATTATGCTAAACGAATCTGGGAAGAATTTGCTCACTCTATTAATACCTTCTTAGATGACAGGATGAAGCTGGAAACTCACAAAGAAAGCAAGAAATGGAAATCCAAGTCTCTAATTCCAAGTATCAGATTCACTAAGCTCATTATACTTCACCTTCAACAATCTCATAATATACACCCTAGACCTGAATCCTCAGTGCATCTGGCATCCGATGAACACTGTATGGGAAACCTCAAGTTTGTTGCTAAGGGTACGGATCAGGAAGTGTTTGGAATGGATATATCCGAAGCTCTCATCTCCAGCAATATCCTTGATGCACCATATTACAAGAGTTATCTGAACAAGGTTGCTGCATATCGCAAACAATCAACTGCCAAGACCACTACAGGCAAACTGGCATCTAAGAAACGCAAAGATGTCTCTACTACTGAAGTGGCGTCTAGTGGTACTAAGAAACACAAATGAAGCAAAACTGCCAGTAAATCCGGATCCAAGAAAGCACAAGCTACTGATACTGATGATAATCCACTTGAAACACTGTCACCAACAGAAGCTGCTGACATTCAGAAGGCATTCGAAGAAAGTCTCAAACACAGTGAGACACATCCTGGTCCCCCTTTGATAGGTGTCAGCCTTAAAGAGCCGGAGTCTGGGAAACTTAAGCAATTACCGGAAACTATCGGGAAAGGAAAGAGTGTAGTAACAGAAGAACAAGCTGCACATACACTCCTTCACATCTCATCACCTGCCTCTAAATCTAATGTACCTCAGTACGAATTCAAGAAACGATCCCCTGAACCATCTAAGCCTAAGGAGGTTTCCTCAAAAGACACACAGGAGCAGCCTCAAAGTCATGAACTCTTCATTGAATCCTATGATTCAGAGTCTGATTTGAATGTTTCTAAGAATGAAGAAAAAGCTCCTGTAACTACCACCATTGAAAATTCATCTAAGGACTCTCCTCCACCTGAATTCGTACCCACTAGTGAACCTCACCCGACATTACAAGATGACTTTGTGGCATCTATTTATCCTGGGGTTCAAGTGAACTTAAAGATGAAATCTAACGAATAAAAGCTACTTGTTGAACCTGACACTTCAACGGGAACTCTTTCCTCATTCAAACAGTTAGATCATGATTTCACCTATGGGGATCTCGATGTTGATGACAATCCTGATGAGAAGGAAACCTCTAAACCTACCAATGAGAGTGAAGTCGTCTCTATGGTAAATGTTCCCATTGAACAAGATGTGTCTACCATTCCCACCATGACTATACCGATTCCTACCACTACATCATCAAGAGATACTTCCACTGCTGCACCAACTACCACCATCCCTCCAAGTACTCATGAAAACATGTCAACTCAAGTCGAAAGGGCCCTGTCTACTGCTGAAAGAGCTAATGATGAAATTCTAGACATCAGGTCTACACTTGAGAATCACCGAGATGTACTTAAAGATCTCCAACACCTCAACCTGCACCAAGTCATTCACCATCAAGCTTCTAGAATTTCTAAGCTCGAACATCTCAACATTAATACACTGGTACGTGAAGCTGTTGAAGATCAAGTGTCTGACACTGTTAAACGTGCCATGGATGCACCACTCAAAGCTCGATTCAGAGACTTGTCCATTTTTTACATGAAAGATCTACTACATCAACGAATGTTTGAAATAGATCATTACAAAGGACATGAGGCACACCAACAGCTGTATGAGTCACTGGAACGCTCTATGATCATTGACAATGCCGATGAGCTTGAGAAAGATTTGGCCGAAGAACGAAGGAGAAAGAAACGTAAGCCGAACATCCCTAAACCACCATTAGGAGATCCTCCTAAACCACCTCCTCCTCCACGACCTTCAGGATCTGCATGAGCACCTGGGTCGTTTGGTGGAGTTGGTACACACCAATCTATGCAACCACCTCATGCACAACAATCATCGTCACAGGAGAATCAGCCTGACCCTTCAACTGAATCCAGTCATCCCAAGTCTTCCCGACATATCACTTACAAAGCATGGACGACAACTAAAACGCGACATGCGACATCAGTCGCAGAGGAACATGATCCGGGCCATGATACTGGATTACCCGACGATGACCTTTCGTCTGCTGAGGAGGAAGATGATGACGATGATAACAATGTCCCTCACAAGTCTAAAAGGGATCAATGGTGGAAATCGTTCACACGTAGTGATGGGTCTCCTAGTACTCCTGTAACCATTACTGAGGATGTCATCAACACATGGTGGAAACCTGATGAAGCAGAAAAAGAGTCTCTTACCCCTGAACCTGAATGGATGATCACCTCCGATGATCAATCTGTCCCTGATAACAACTGGGCTTATCCTGTAGCAGATCATTATGTTCCACCTCCCACAAACTCACTACTAGCTCAGACAGGAGATATGGGTGCATTCATTCAATGGTATTGCAAGAAACAAGGGATTTCCAGAATCACCAAAAAGGACTTGTAGGGACCCGCTTACGAGATTGTCAAAGCTTTTCATCCTGATATAGTGCATTTACAGTATCAAATGGAAGAATGTCACAAGATGCTTACTGATCAAGTTGAAGACGACATCCTTGACTACAATCTTGGAAAACCATTTCCTCTTGGAGGATCTCCAGGTCATCTCACTCTACAAGCTGACTTCTTCTTCAACAAAGACCTTAAGTATCTTTGCTCTGGCAACAAAATTGCACTATCCATCACCAAGATGAAAGCTGCTCACTATACAAATGTTGGCCTGGAACAAATGGTACCGGACACTATGTGGTGTGATGAAGAGTGCAAATATGATATTGCAGCATCCTTTGGTATCTCCCACTGGTGGTTCAAAAAGCGTGAGTTCTATATTGCAAGACACACTACTGCTAGTGATCCCAAAGCCGCTTACTCCAAGAAAAGGATTCTAAGTGTAATTCGAGTTGAGATCTTCCCCACCTGTGGATACAATTACTTGAAAAAGATTGTTCTTAGACGATCACGCTATTGGGAGCATTTCATATCCGAAGGCGACTTCAAGCATCTACACCCTAATGACTTTGAAGATCTGCATCTCCAGGGTAAACTGGATCACCTTCCTGCACTTGAAAGGAAAACTTTTGTCTCTGGTGTCACTCAGTGGATCTGTGGGCTTATCGTCAGACAAAGAGTTAAAGACTTCCAACTTGGTATTGAAAGCTATCAGACTCAGCTCAATCTAACTAGACCTTGATGGGAAGCCAAAGACATGGAATACAAGAAAGATTACGCATTTATTGAGTCTCCTAGAGCTGTGGTCTTTACTGATTGCTTCAACACTCGAATGCTAATGAGACTTGAAGAAATTCACCACTTCAGTGATGGAACGCTCGAACAGGTGGAAGCTGCTCTGGATCTCAGGGATAAAGAATACAAAATTGCTAAGGATGGGAAGTACACTGCTTTCTAGACTACAGAGGTGTTCCAAAGAAACAAGCACTTTCTTCAAGCCATCAGAAAACTTCTGCTTGAAAGACGAATTTTCCGAAGTCTTGAATGCTTTGTTGGTGGGAGAATTCGTGAAGGGGACTACAGGCTCATGGAATGTACCATCTAACTGTGTTTCATTAGGTTATGTAATAATTGTTTCTATAGTTTGTTGGTCTGTAACAATGTAATCATGTGAACTTGTGTGTGGTTGCATTCTTGATTATGTACATTTCATTATGGTTTGCTATTACTTCAGATAGCAACCCGGTCGTAATATTGGGGAAAGTTCGTCGCCAAAAAGACGACTGTTCCTAACAAAGGCATGAATTACTTTATATTCGTGCCTTTCTGATCTGATGTACGCTTAAGTGCATCATTTCTGGTAAAAGAAGAGAAGTCTTCTTTGCATCTCAAATATTTTTTCCTTCAATGATTCTTCTGGAAAATATTTGCTCTAAACTTGGTGATACCATGGTTTTTGAAGATCAAACAAACTTGAAATGTTGTTTAAAATTTGCCACTCAATCGATGCTAAAAGAATTAATACTTTGTGCAAAATACTTAATTTTTAAACGGGTCATCGATTGAGGGGGAGAATGATTTCGAAAACTATATATCATCAAAACAAGATCTTTGTGCATAACTACAGTGGATTAAGTGCTATTGTTATGTGTTAGTCTATGAATTTTTCATGAGTTTCTCGTTAAACTCACAATCATTTATAAACTCATCATCTCTAACATATAACATACTCCCTCAAGGTTTGAGGGGGAGCTAAAATGTCGTCTCAAAATCAGTCATTCTTAAAAATGTCACATCTTTCTCCCAAAACCTTAAACTTATTTAAATCACTTGGGATCACAAATCTCAATTGGATTGAAATTTTTGATCGAGGGAGAAGATGTGATTTAAATATGATAAACTGATTAAAACGTGATGTTTTGAACCCAAAAACAAAAATATGCTCTTCCCTATGTGCCAAACTCTTTTGTATATCAATGCACATATTGAGGGGGAGCAAACTGGTTTGTTAAAAAGGATCTGTGCATCTCATATGAGTGCATCTAAGTCTTGACTCATGAATTGACGAAACACAACTGTCCTGAATCGAAAGGACTAGTCCTGGACGGGTAATAACTTCAAGCTGGTTTAACCAGTGATGTAAGCGTGTCTTGAAAAGGAATAGTTTGAGTAGAACGTACCATTTCGAGAAACCTTGGGTGAATCTGATCGGGCCGGGTAATAACTTCAAGCTAGTTTATCTAGTGATGTAAGCGTGTCTCGAATGCCCGGTCATGTTCACTTAAGGTAGATCAATTCAAAAGTGCAACTCTTCCTGACATGTGCAAATTTTCAAATCAATACATATGAGCACATGTTAAGGGGGAGCATTTGAAAATGACAAAACTCTCAATGTGTTAACAAAATGTGTTTCTTAATCATAAACACGTTGAGAGAATTTTCAATGATTTGGTGTATGGCAACATAGGATAGTCATGAAGTTATAAGGTGGCTAAGGTTGAGAAAACCGTCCTATAATCCGCCAGAGCCGGAGGGATCTACCCATGGACAATACCAAATAGATATTATTAGAAAGTCCATAGGTATGATTATGAAAAAAGGAGAAATGTGAGAATGGAGAAAGAAAGGGTTGAAGAATTAAAAAGAAATGAAATGAGAAAGGGTGAAAAGAAATAGCCCTCCTATTATTCAACCTTAGGGCAGAAACCGGGTTAAATTCATAATCTACTGATTGTTGCTAAGGCGACATTGGTATTGAAGACAAGACGTCATGGACCCAGTGATGCACTGCACTAAACCTTCTAGCCACTCAAGTTCTCTTAAAAGAACTTGTTTCATTCTCACGGGGAACCGGTGTAATCTATCAACTTATTTCTTAGAGATGGTTGATATTGAAGCAGGAGACCTCTCCCTAATCTCCGCATAGGAAAACCAAATACACTTATTGAGGCTAGAGCCTCGAGATGCATAAAAAGATCTCATATGAGCACGTGCTACTTCTACCCTGGTTGTTCGATATTAAGGACACCAGTGGTAAACTATGAGTCCTACGCAGATCTTAGCAATCTGCCAGAACATTAATGAGGGATGTTGCTTTAGTAACTCCCAGTGATTGAATGGATATTCCTGCCAGGGTCAACATCAAGCAGCCCTAAAAGCAGGTCACTTAGGTAATTCCTTGTGGATTACGCTTAGTGGTCGCAATGGTTACAAACGGTCAACAGTCGTGGAGTGATCTCCAGCGACTCACCCATTCGTTGATCTACTTAGGTAGTTCATGTAAATTCTCTTAGGGTTTACCGATTGGGAACGGTCTTGGTAAGGATTAGAAGGAGTCTTCACACTATGCTGTTGACAATCTCTAATTCCAAACCTATAAGTACCGGATAATTTGTTGCTAACTGTCTATTTGCAGGAATCTCTGACGGATGCGGTTGATTGCTGAAAAGATGCTGATCCATCAACACATGCTCACACTTCAACATCACAATCTAAGAAATCATGATCATTGATTAGGCCTCATATATGCTTCCACAACTCTGATGCAGAAGATCATGATCCTGAAAAAGTGTGAGCATGCCAACACAAAGATGTTCATATCACATGGAGACGTTACTGCTCGAAGATGATCCTTAGACATTCATTTGGATGATGAAGTTGAAACTATTTCCAAAGATCATTCATCATATTGAAGGTGTCATCTAGAGTCTACCACTTAAAGCACAAAGATCTCAACAATGAAGAATCAAAAGGCTACAAGCTACAAAGATGTCGTCAAAGACCTGAATGCTATGATTCAATATTTATTTTTCGGGGTGACCTCCCTTAGGGAGAGATTGTTAGGAATACGTTTATTCATATGAAGACTCGGTCACCCCGAGTGTAGTTTAGCATATTGTAGCTCATAGTAGTTATTATATTAGTTAGTTCATAGTTTAGTATTAGTTAGTATTTGTGGAGTCGGGTCGGGTCTTTATCCACTGTCAGCTCGCTCCACAGCCCGTTTCAGGGGGCGTTTGGTTGTAAGTATAAATACCCTTTCCCTAGCTTGGAAGGGGTTGGACCTTTCACTTCAATCTAACATTTCACTAGTTTCTTTCAAAGGCTCCCATCTTCTACTTCTCTCTCTAACTTCTCTCTAAAATTCTTAACACAATTCGAACCATAATCACATAAACCATGCGTGTTTATCATTACGAGTATCCTACATTATTAATTGCAAGTAAATAAATAAAATTAAAATAAAATATTAAATCTAATATTTAACTAACACAAAACAATTTCTAGTCCCAAAAATAAAAACTTCACATTTCCATTTCCAAAAATAAATTAGGCTGCCCACAGAGGGCCGTAAAAATTCGGTCGTGGAGCATGTTCAACCGATATTCACATTGGTCGACTCCATTGTGAGTACCAAAAAAACATATCGGTCGTTGGACGAATTTTTTGTCTATCGATCGAGTTGGCGACCGACATTGAAAGCACACAAAACTCACAAAACAAACTTTAATAGACAACAAATCCAAAAAATCCACCCAAATGTTACTTGTAATCACCAAAAATCTTACCATTTTTTGTCTTTTTTTTTTTTCCTTCATTCACAGATGGTAGCATGCAATATGGATCAATGACTCTTTTTTGTTGCAATACTGCTAAGTTTTTCATTATAACATGGACATCCTTGGGTAGATAAAAAGGAAATGAGAAACTTTTCTTGTAGAAAAGCCATGACAGTTTGTACGTTTTGAGATAGATAAAAGAATATGACAAGATTTTATGTGAGTGTGTGCGCTTGGAGGTGATTATTTAGTTTATATAGATGGCATGCATGCATGCTGGGTGATTAAATAAATAAATAATATATATATATATATATATATATATATATATATATATATATATATATATATATATATATATAATAAAAATATGGATCACCACTGTGAAGAGAGGTGAATATTGGTTGAGGGGAGAGAAAGCTGAGATGACAGCCGAAATGATGATGCAATATAGGTCACCACTATGCGTAACCTTATACACTATAAATTTTCAATCATGTAAGTGAATTTCAGGTTGTATAAATTTACAACCCATCAACAACTTCGATGATTCACCAAAATCCCAAACTACCAATAAATTCAAACATCTTCATCATTATTCTCTTAATCAAGATTTATCACCCATATATTCATCCAAACACCCATTCTTCTTTGACACCAAAAACTAACCATAAACAAAATCTAATAACCAACCACTAAACAACCAAACTAGGGCTGAGCATCGGGCCGGATCCCGACCCGACCCGACCCATCCCGATTAATCCTGATCCCGAAAGTCACCTAAATCGTAAACCGAATACCGACCTGAAAGTAGTACGTTTTTTGGCCCGTCCTGTCCCGGTCCCGACCCGTCCCGAAAATAGTCGGTTTTTGCTTGTATTTTGTCGGTTTTTGGCCCGTCCCGAATCCCGAAAATGCTAAAAATCCATCCCGACTCCCGGCCCGAGAAGCTATATTCGGTTTCGGGACTATCAGTTTATGTCGGGATCGGGTCGGTTGTCAGAACTCGGGCGGTTTTGTTCACCCCTAAACCAAACATATTCATCATCTCCTTTTTATTTTCATCTTCTACGCAAACTCCCACCGAAACAACCTCACAGAAAGACCCAACAACCGTTGCCTACAGCTACTGGCAACTGATCTGGGTTGAAATCAAAACAAAAAAAAAAAAAAAAAAAAACCACATCAACACCAGATCCGGCCAGATCTGGCAAACCACCACCACCATGAAACTATAAATGTCGATCTAAACTTGTGTTGTGTGAACCTCAAAAACTAAAATTGTTTCAAAGTGTAAATTATTTGTGGTGATTCGTGGGTGGGTGGGTGATTCTTGGCGTTTGGTGGTAGCAGTGGATGATGTGGTCGTTGTGAAGATCCGCCATTGTACAGTGGTTGTTAGGTGATGGTGATTCCGGTGGTAGATGGTCATGGTGATGTTGGAGTATATCAATACTTTTAAGTTGGATCCTTTTATTTGTGTATTAAAGATTTTATAAATTTACAACCCACTATCGTTAAGCTTTTTTTTTTTTTTTTTTTTTTTTTTTTTTTTTTTTTTTTGATTTTGAGTTGGTGAATTAAAGATGAAGATGAATATTGAAAGATGAAGAGAGAAAGATAGAAGATAAAATTAAGTTTGTGTGGTGGTAATAAAAGAGAGTGAAAAAATATTACAGATAATGTATTGGATACACGAAAGACACAATTACCCTTTCATGTGCACGCCACATGACCAATTTAACGGTCAAACTAACAAAAAAAATTGATCAAGGGACCAAACCCATTATGGGTCGTAACCACGGGGAGAGGGTCCGTTAAAAAAAAAGTATAAGGACCATTTCCGTTAAACCCTGGTGACCACAGGGCCATTTTTGAAATTCTCTCAAAATAAGATGTAAACAAAAGAAGTGGGAAAACAAATTTGGAGCCTGATTGATGGAAATTGGGCCCAGCCTTTGGTCCAGACCACTGAAGGTCATTTGTACGTATGTGCAGTCCATCTAGAATTTTCAGTGGGCTGCTCATCCATGCCACATGTCTTTTACTTTCAACCAGTGATTATTATGAGAACGAGGTGGGCAACTGCGGCGGAGCGTTGTTTAATGTCGTTGATTATTACACGGTATTTTTTTTGTTAAGTAGAAAGTGGGTCAGGTGTTCGGTGCGGGTTTAAAAAGTCCAGAAAAAAAATTGAAACGGCGTGGTTATTGATGGCGTTTTGCGACGGGGCTCGATAAATATATGTTTGATAAAAGTTTAAAGTAGTTTTCGCAAGCCATTATATAGTAGGGGGTATGTTTCGTAAATAATGTTTTGAGTTGTTTTTTAACACATTATATAATAGATGGTATGTTTTGTAAATAATATTTTGGGCTTTAACCTGGGCCAAAGGAGGTTGCTGTTAGGGCAAAAAAAAATCTGCAGCCCATGTGATGTCATCCTGCGTCATCTGTCCTCAAATTAATATATATAGTAATGTCATTCTAATGCGACATTAGTAACATTACTAGCCATAGAATTGAATTGATATGAAACATGACTATTTTGGATCAAACACAAGCTAAGTGGTTTTTGGACTAAGTTCACAAAATCACGAATAGGCAAGGCTCGGCATAGCATAGGCGTGGATGTGGTTATAGTTGTCATCGCGTAAATCATAGCGGAGGGCTCACCGCAGTGCGGAACCATAAAAAGAAAAGGCAATGTTAACAAAGTGCGTGGTTCCTAAACCATAGCACATGCTCTAGATGCAATATACACATGTAAGACCAATAGACGCTCTGGTAGTTGTCCATAATATATCTAGCACTAGGAGAAAAGCAAGAAAAAACTTTCAAAAAATAATTTATACCACCAATGACTTGTGACAGCCAATGAAAAAGTAGCAATAGCAAAATGTTGTGTATTAAATTTTGAAGTACACAGTTTAAAAATAAATGAAATTTTGAAACAGACACGTAATAAGCTCATGTTCTGTTTATCTAATTTTAACATCAATCAACATTTTGTTAGCTAATATCTACTCAATGAGAAGAATCGCCCATACAAGTAACACACGGTACATAACAATCTCGTAGCTATTTTTGCTCTTGTTGTCGAGCCTTTAAACTCGAGTGCTTTTTTGAATTATCAGTTTATGAATTTCATGTAACCCGGCACATATCGAGGCGAATATATACTACATTATTACTGTTCGCTCACTCACAGAAATGCAACAACTTATGCATAAATCTTCGATGGGATTATCATTATGTTAGTTTGAAAGAGGTATAAGATGTTAAATCTGATAAACGTCGATAGATTTTGCTAAAGAAAATGTGAGTTCTAGACTTCAAGGCATAAAAATCGACGTTAGATATTTGCATTTTAAATTAATAGTGAAGTTACATACCGAAAGTAACAATCTATGAATTAGTTATATTTTATCTTTCTCTTTGCAACAATAATTCCGAGTTTTTTTTTATCGTACAGTAAAACCTATATAAATTAACTAGACGAGTACTCGTGCATAGCAACGGGATTTTATAGCGACAAATAGTTTATTGATAAAAAAAGGTTTATAGGTTATAAACGAAAAATAATAAAAGTTTGAAGATTTGGGAATTAAACATTATGTTTTGAAACCCGGTTCGACCAGGGTGGTTCAACCGGTTGAACCATTCCGGTCGAAAAATGGGTCAATTTAAACCGGGTCAACTTGCTAGGTTTGGTCGAAAACGGGTCAAATTAAACTGGGTCAACCCGCCGGGTTTGAAGCGTCTCGGGTCAACCCGGTTTGTGTTTTAACTGGTTGTATTTAATTTGGTAGATATGTATTAATTGGTTATAAAATGTGAATAAATCATTGTACTTTTAAGTAATGGATAATGTTTTGAAACCCGGTTCGACCCGGGTGGTTCAATCGGTTGAACCGTTCCGGTTGAAAAATGGGTCGATTTAAACCGGGTCAACTTGATAGGTTGGGTCGAAAACGGGTCAAATTAAACTGGGTCAACCCATCGGGTTTGAAGCGTCCCGGGTCAAGCCGGTTTGTGTTTTAATTGTTTGTATTTAATTTGGTAGATATGTTTTTAATTGGTTGTACAATGTGAATAAATCATTATACTTTTAAGTAATAGATAATGTTTTGAAACTCGGTTCGACCCGGGTGGTTCAATTGGTTGAACCCTTCCGGTCGAAAAATGGGTCGATTTAAACCGGGTCAACTTGCTAGGTTGGGTCGAAAACGGGTCAAATTAAACTGGGTCAACCCGCCGGGTTTGAAGCATCCCGGGTCAACCCGGTTTGTGTTTAGTTGGTTGTATTTAATTTGGTAGATATGTTTTTAATTGGTTGTACAATGTGAATAAATCATTGTACTTTTTTAAGTAATGGATAATGTTTTGAAACTCGGTTCGACCCGGTTGGTTCAACCGGTTGAACCGTTCCTGTCGTAAAATGGGTCGAGTTAAACCGGGTCAACTTGCTAGGTTGAGTCGAAAATGGGTCAAATTAAACAGGGTCAACCCGTCGGGTTTGAAGCGCCCCGGGTCAACCCGATTTTTGTTTGATTGGTTGTATTTAATTTGGTAGATATTCTTTAATTTGTTTGTACAATGTGGATAAATAATTATACTTCTAAGTATTAGGGTGTTTTAATTAGAGTATTAATTACATTACACTTTCTCTCTCATTTGACCATTGTTGAAAACTCAACATTTCACTTTTGACCATTTTTTCATTATAGACATGCTTTAATTTGTTTGTACAATGTGGATAAATAATTGTACTTCTAAGTATTTGGGTGTTTTAATAAGAGTATTAATTATATTTCACTTTCTCTCTCATTTGACCATTATTGAAAACTTAAAATTTCACTTTTGATCATTTTTCCATTATAGATAGTATAGATTAATAAGTTCGCTAAAATTATTAATTTGTCAAGTCTCAACTTGAGACCAGTACAAATTTGAATGTCAATCGATAAAATAATAAGATAATAATTCTTTTAAAACTTTAGTGTCTATATATTAGCCCCAGCGAAACTACAAATTTATATATATATATATATATATATATATATATATATATATATATATATATGTATATATATATATATATATAGGGAATGGATCTACTAAGAAGAGAAAATAAAATAAAAAGAATGAGAAATGTTTGTAACTACACATTTTAAATGAAGGAAGAGAATTTCAAGGGAGATGCATCTTGTTTTGTAGGTGCATCTGAAATGTGCGGCTGTAGTTACTTCTCATTCTTCTCATTCTACTTTTATTTCTCATTTGATCCTTACTATATATATATATATATATAAAGGTCATACGTAATTGAAACATTACAAATTCAATTAATTCAATTAAGATCATACGTAATGTGAATTTGTCCCAACGAAACTAACTTTTTAGTTATTCAAAAATAATGAACTTGACAAATTCAATTAATTTGTGAATTTGAATAAATAAAATGTTAATTGAAACTTGGTTTTGTAGTTTATTTTTCATCTATAACTAATATACATTATAATTAGAATATTGGAATCGAAATTTAAAAGTCATGTGTGAAACCTTTTTAAATTAATAAATTATTAATTTATTAATATAATAATATTTCGTTAAATTGTTAAAATATCTCAGTTTCAACACTATTAATATATAGGTTTTACTGTAGTTTTTTTAAAATTTATTTAACAAAGATAGTACTTTAAATTTTATTTTAACAAAATATTTAAAAAGTACTATCTTTTGTTAAAAATTAAAATTAAAATTAAAATTAAAAAATAATAATAATAAAAAACTGATCAAACAAAATAAAAAATATTCCCTGAGGCTGGTTGGAGATGGTATGTCCACGTTGTTAAACAATTTTCATTAAAAATTATAAAATTATGTGGTTGGTAAAAATAAGTTGCAGTTCTTTACACTTTATGAAACACGTCTTTCTCACATTTCCCTACCATTTTGTTTTCTTTACCCCTCGCATTTTATATATGGGATGGGATATCCGCACCCTCCGTGTAGGGGAGGGTGTGTTGACCAACACTGCTGCCGCCGCTTGTACTGTCTGCTTTAATACTTGTACTTTTTGATTAAAATAGGTGGACCCTCATGGTAGGAAGGGTGCGGTTAATGCATCCCTTTATATATTTGTATCTATGACTTAAGGGTGTGTTTTTTTTTGGATTAAGGGACTTATAAAGGGTAGTGGGTCAAAGAGGAAGAGTGGTATTTTTACACTCACATAGAGTAAGATGATGCAAAGGAATTGGTGGGCCTAAATAAATAAAGAAATAATATTATATAGATCTAATAGTAATTAAGAGGTTCTAACAAAAAAGGAAACACCCCCTAGTATCAAATGAGAATAACTTTTAAAATAAAAGGATAAAAAATAATTATATCCAAATATTAGAGATGCATCGATTTGAATTAGATGCATCCATAATCTTTTAGATGCACCATAATATATTTTGTAGCTAAAAATTAGATGCATATACATGTATTAGATGCATTTTAACAAGCTAGGAAAATCCTATGTATTTTTCGTCTTTTGCGGGTCAAATTTGTTGCAAGTACTACTTTGCATCGTTTTCAGTTCAAAATTACTTTCGAAACTAATTGGGATGCATCTAAATGAATAGAGATGCATCTAATTCAAGTCGACGCATGTCAAATATGTAATTATAGTTATTTCTCATCCTTCTCATTATAAATTTCTTTTAAGTTTTCTTCTCATTATAAATTTTCTTCTCACTTGTATCTATTACATCAATTATTCAATGTGAAAATATTAATAGTGCTTTATTGTAATTTAATATTTGTTTCAAGGCATGCTCAAGAACTCCGAACGATTATAGTATAGTTACTCGATTAATATTTCATTAAACAATGTTTATGCAAAATTATCTGATTTTGAATTTTATATAGCTTTGGTAGTTTCTTGCTTGAATCTTGAATATAGTTTAGCTTTAAACAAAAGTATGCAAAACTTGTTATTTCTAGTCAGTGACAAAATGTTTAGGAGCAATGACCAAATACTTAAGCTTTTCGTATAGTGTAGACGTGTAGTTATTTCATGTAACTTCTATAAAAAAAATAAGGGTTAATGGCATGGAATAGCAACATACTTTCTTATTTGTTCCATTATCAGATACGAACCCAAAATATTACAACAATACCCATCCAACTTTATAAGTTTTGTTTCATTATCGTACGTTTGCTTACGTGGCATTACAGGCAACCGGCTACACCGGTAAAAAATCATTCATTGGAACTTTTTTATATAAAAAAAGACTTTAAAACACTCGTAGTTGGTCAGTGTTGACTATCACTCCCTCATTTCTAATTTCATAATACTATACAATATGAAATCTGATTCATCATACTCTTCACCAAAGCCAACAATCCCTCCACGTCGTGGTCAAATAAAGCGTCGAATCATTGGCCTGATGATGGTTCCGGTAAATGACCCATCCGCTGATGGTTGTGGCTTTAACAACTAACAGCCATTCGTTTGCCTAACTGCCGCTCATATGCTCCAACAAAAGCCGGCCATTCATCTTCTCCGCGGATGGTTTTCGGCCATCTCTGGCAACCCACCTACTGTCATCTTTGAAAAAAATGCCTCCACAACTACTGTATGAGGTGTTTCAAATCTGAATGTGGAATCGTTCTATAAAACCCATAAAAAAAGCTCGTTCTATAAAACTCGTATGAATGTGGAATCATTCTATAAAACTCGTATGAATGTGGGATAGTTTGAATCTATAATTTGTGTTTATAATTTATGGGTTTTGTTTGTCAAAAAAAAAAAAAAAAAGATTTTTGAATTTTGATAAGTTTTATAAAAAAAAAAAAAAAAAAAAAAAAAAAGAAAGAATAGTGGTGGCTGGTGGTGAACATGGTGGAAGTGGCCAGAAAATTAAAGTTGGGGAAGAAGATGAAAAATGTTATATATTTATGAGGGTGGGACCCATTTGGTATTTTGTAGGTAAAAAAGATAAATTTGTTGATATCAACACAAAACTTATAAAGTTGGATGGGTATTTTTGTAATATTTTGGGTTCGTGTCTGATAATAAAACAAATGAGAAAGTATGTTGCTATTACATGGCATTAACTCAAAAAATAATAATAATAATAAATTAAAAAAAAATTATTGATACTAGTGCGTGGGTACCACTAATTGAATGTCGATATTCATTTTATTCATTGATTGTTTTCGTATTTCCCACGTTCGAATTGTGTCTTTATCTCTTCCCGGACCCCTAAACATTTCGTTTTCACTTTTCGTCCCCTACTTTAATAATTGTTTGTATACAGTCGACAGTACATTACTTTTTAATGTCTACAAATTATTTGTACATACATACAGATATTTATATGAATGTTTCAAATGATTGTTCAAGCTTTTCAAAAAAAAATGGTTGTTAAACATCTACGTATGATTTTACATGAAATAGCTTCTTCATTAAAATCTAGCGACCAAGGACGGAGCCTGAATATTCATCGAATGAGTTCAAAACCGAAAATAGTAACGTTTCTATACAATAACGTTTACATACATACAGACTAGCAAGGTACCCGCGCGATGCGGCGGCGGGTACCCTGTAATTAAAACTTTAGGTGATGACATATAAAACTATAGAAAAAAATTCAACCGGTATCATGTATTTAAGAATATTCATATATATAGGAGTTGATTCTTTATAGACCCACTTTTATAAGATATTTAGTTTGATATTTTATACTCTCAGACTTGCATTAGTTTTCGGTTAAAAGTTAAAAATCTAAACAAATGTAGTTACCTGAGAAACAAGGTTATTGCCTTATTCCCCCTACCATGTCATTAAACAATAAATATTGATGATATGAACGTAAATGAACCTAAGTATACATAATCATTTGTTGCAGACATACAACGATTTTATATGAAAGGGTAATTTCATCACTCTTTTTTTTTTAATTTGAAATTTTAATATTTACTCAAATATGCTTTAAAAATATTGTACACTATATATTTAATAATTGTATGTTGGGTAATATGAAATTAATTATGAAAGTAGTTGGAGATATGAAATTCATCCTTATATGAAAACACAAATTGTACTATGAGTCGGGTATATTATAAAATATAGCTTGTGTAAGTCCCAAGTAAAGAAAATATATTTATAATTTATGTCAAGAATCATCAATTCTTGTACATAGTAGTATAATGTAATGTTGTTTTGCATTGCTCTATTTATCTTAAACATAAATTTCTTATGATTTCTACAAGTTAAAAGTATATATTTGTTTCGTAAAAAGTTCAACAGTAAATCAAAATTGTAGTTTTTGTATGTTTCACAAAAACTATACTAAAAATACATATATATAAATTTAATACCTCTTGAGCGTTTATGTAAAAATTTTTATTTTTTAGTTTTTAATCAATAGATTGTATTTTCTAATTAAGTAATGGGCTTTGAAGCCCAAAAACATAGATGATAACATACATTTGTAGGGTTTTATATTTGTAAGTGCATTTGTGAGCCGTACCTTATTTTTCCTCCAACTTTCTTGAAGATCGGTTGTTCACTCGCATCTTTGAAGTTACAGGCTTTACCAAAATGCACGTCAATGTAATTAGGCTTAAAACAGTTCTATATTCGTTACTATTTTTCATCGTTTCCTTGATGCTTATTCGGTTATTCTAATATAAATTATTTTCTCGTTAGAGAAAACTCGGCCGGCTTTTAGAAGCCAACTAATTGGCTGTATGTTTTTTTGCACCGATTTTCATGTATATTTTAACTCTCTAATTTTGTATCATCGTATATTCCAGTTTTAAATCTCTTACAAAATAATAGAAGTCAAGCCATTATGTATATGATCAGAGTATATAATATAGAAAGCTTTCTCTCATGTAATATTTGTAATTTTTTTTTTTTCAAATGCAAAGGAAAGTCGAGAGGCAATTTTATGAAAAAACTTGTTCTAGAGAGAAATAAAAGCTTACAGTATTAGTTTTAGGATTCTATGTGCTATGTAACCAAAATTATTAATTGTATTTGTACATTGTGCTTAATTAGTTGTATATATTGGTAATGGGGTGCTTTAAATGATGTATTAATTGTATTTAAAAAATAGTGTTTTTTTAGTTTGATTTGTGCTTTACATACTTGTATATCATGTTTTTTGACTTCTATATATTAGTGATGGGTGTTTAAATTATGTATTAATTGTATATAAGAAATAGTGTTTTTTTAGTTTAGGGTGTGCTTTACATACTTGTATATTATGTTTTACTAGCAGGGTACCCGCGCGTTGCAGCGGCGGGTACCCTAAATTAAAATTTTCCGGTGAATCGTGTAATTTTAGTTTATTATGTTTTTTTTTACAATAAATTTACGGATATCAAAATTTCGTTTAGCTCGTGTCCGTTCGGGCTCGAGCCCGTTGGTTCGTGTCCGTTTGGCCCATGCCCGTTCGGGCTCGAGCCCATTTGACCCGTTGCCCGTTCGGACTTGAATATTTGTATAATGTGCTTTATTATTTGTATTAGTGACATTTAATGCAGGAATTGTGTTTAAGTTGGTTGTACAATATGCTTGATAATTTGTATTTCTTATGTAAGGGGTGTTTTAATAAGTGCATTAATTGTATTTATTGACCGGTTAATTAATTGTATTTAATGTACATAATGTTTTATTTATTATATTTAATGTTAGTATTAATGGTATGTTAGAATTAAATGAGGGAAAAATTGGTGTGTACTTTAAGCTTATTAACTTGTAAATGTCTAATTATATTTTCATCACTTGTACTTTAAGCTTATTAATTTGTAAGGCTTAAAATTAAGCATGCTAAAATTAAAAGGCATTCCTCCTTTATATTTGATGGAAGGGGGGAAAACTTTGTACCTGCTATTAATTTCCCTTTTGAACAATATTTAGTTGATAATAATTGAAGTCAAACGGTCGTTAATAAGGTCGGCAAAAGAAAGAAATTTAAAAAGGATTGTGGACTGGAACGGCCTAGTAACGCTTATTCTAGCAGTCAGGAGAACCTCAAGGTAGTGAAACGGACCAAGCCTTCAGATCCTTTTGGGCTTAACAGTCTTTTGGGTTTAAATGATGATGTAGTGTCGGATAAGGGAGACGAAGATGTAGTGTTATCCGCACAGGAGCAACAACATTTTGATTTGAATTGTCAAACGGTTTCGATTGACCACACCAAACCCATGAATACCGAAGATGCAAGAATAGTTTCTCAAGAGGTCGATTACCAGAACAATACAAATCGCCAAGAACACAACCGGTTGGAGGAGCCGACTGTTCCAATTGTAGAGGTTGAAGCTACAAAAGCGATGGGGGAAAAGCTTGGAGCTCAGCTTGACAGATTTGAGGATATGATACGGGAGTCTATAATCCAAGAAGGGTTACAAATAGGTAAGAAATGAACTGTCTATCCATCAATATTCGTGGGATTGGGGTTAATGGGAAGGCTAGTTGGATAAAGAGATTAAAAGATGAGTTTGGTATTTCGTTTATTGGCATGCAAGAGACCATGTGTACTAATTTACAGGATGGAATGTTGTCTAATTTTTGGGGAGGGTTGGGTTTTGATTTTGAGGTAGTTAATGCTAATGGTCTTTCGGGGGGTATAGTCTGCGTTTGGGATCCGAAGATTTATACAAGAGATAAGGTGGTTAAAGATGATAATTTCTTGCATATTTCCGGTTTGTTAACTAATGGATCGTCTCGTCTTAATATTATTAATGTGTATGCCCCTCAACAAAATGTGGAAAAAAGAAGCCTTTGGTCGAGAATTTATCAGGTTATGCAATCGGGACAGGGGTGGTGGATTGTGTTTGGGGATTTTAATGCGGTTAGATGTCCGGAGGATCGAAAAAATTCCAACTTTGACCCGGTTTGTGCTAGGGATTTTAATGACTTTATTGACGAAGCCTCACTTCGGGAATACAACCTGAAAGGTATGAAATACACGTATATGACTAACAGAGGGGGAGAGTGTAAGTGGAGTAGAATTGACAGGGTGCTCGTATGTCCTAAAGTTTTCAATAAATGGCCCAATGCGTGTGTTAGAGCTTTACATAGAGATATCTCAGATCATTCTCCATTGATTATGTCGCTGGTTGATACGAATTTTGGTCTGAAACCCTTTCGTTGGTTTGATTCTTGGATGGATAGGCCGGGATGTGAAGAGTTGGTTAAATCGGTGTTAGTGGGAAGTCATTTTGAGGGGCCCTCGGATAAGATTTTGAATATGAAGCTGAAAAGTCTTCGCAATAGATTGAAGGTGTGGTATAAACATTGTAAAATTAAAGAGGTTGAAGATGTGAACAGACTTCGAGCCGAAAAGGAAGAATACGAGATTCTAATGGAAAATAAAGAATTAGAAGAGCAGGATTTATGGGTCTGGTCCGAGTGCAAGAAGAGTCTCGAGGAGATAGAGCTTCACAGATCCCGGGATATCAAACAAAAGTCACGGGTGAAGTGGGCATCTCTTGGGGATGAAAATACGGCATTCTTTCATGCTGTTGTAAATGGGAGAAAAGCTAGGAATGCTATTCCGGGTCTTGAGGTGAACGGGGAATGGGTTTCAAAACCGACTCTCGTAAAGAAGGAGGTTATGCGCTTCTTTAGAGATCACTTCAGAGAAGACTTTGCTCATCGTCCGTCTTTAGAGTGCGTGGGTATTAAAACAGTTAAGGAAGAGGATTGTGATTTTTTGATTGCTTCGTTTTCAAAGCAGGAGATCAAAGATGCAGTTTTTTAATGTGGTTCGAACAAGGCGCCGGGTCCGGACGGATTTAACTTCCGTTTTGTTAAATGTTTCTGGAATTTGCTGGAGGAGGATTTCTTTCGTATTATGTCTGAATTCCATGACACATGTATTATCAATCCAGGTTGCGGATCTTCCTTTATTACATTGATACCTAAGGTAAAAACGCCATTAGGTCTCAAAGATTATAGACCTATAACACTTATTGGTATGATTAGTAAGGTTATTTCCAAGATACTTGCTAATCGTCTCAAGAAGGTCTTGGGAGGTGTGATTTCCGAGTCTCAATCGGCATTCTTGAAAGATCGTTTTATTCTGGATGGCCCACTAGTGGTTAATGAGTTAATGGAATGGTTGAAAAAAAGAAAGAGAAAGGCATTTCTTTTAAAAATAGATTTCGAGAAAGCATACGACAACGTTAATTGGAATTTCTTGATTTCTATTATGTCGCAAATGGGTTTTCCTCCAATTTGGTGTAGTTGGGTTAGAGGGATTCTCCTGTCAGCGCGCTCGGCGGTTTTAGTTAACGGCTCTCCAACTTTTGAATTTAAATGTGAGAAGGGACTTCGTCAAGGTGATCCCTTCTCACCTTTTCTTTTCTTGATTGTCATGGAGGCTCTTTCGTGGATATTGAATAAAGCCAAAGAGGTTGGTGAATTCACGGGCATTAACTTCACGGATCACGAAGCAGATATTACTCATCTGTTTTATGCAGATGACGCTCTTATTTTGGGACAATGGTCTCGCGAAAACTTGGAGAATACGGCACGTATTCTTCGAGTCTTTTATTTATGCTTGGGTCTTCGTATTAACCTCCACAAGTCTAACTTGTTTGGGGTCGGGACTAAAGATAGAGAAGTTGATAATATGATGGAGGTTTTGGGGTGTAAAAGGGGCGCTTTTCCTTTTGTTTATTTAGGGATAAAAGTGGGAGCAAATATGAACCGGATTAGCAACTGGAATTCGGTGATTGACGTGGTAAAGGCTAGACTGGTGTCTTGGAAGGCGAAGACCTTATCGATAGGGGGTAGGGTGATTCTTATTAAATCGGTACTCGAAAACCTACCAATTTATTATTTCTCTCTATGTAAGGCCCCTATGGCAGTCATTGAGTGTATTGAAGCGATTATGAGGCGTTTTTTGTGGGCGGGTTCTACTGAAGAGAAAATGATCTCTTGGGTAGCGTGGGATGTTATCACAAGGCCAAAAGACGAGGGTGGGTTAGGCGTGAATAAACTGCAAGATACTAATGAAGCTCTTCTCCTCAAATGGGCGTAGCGATTCAAGAAAGAAGGTAATTGTTTGTGGAAAAAGGTAGTGGTCGGTTGTCATGGGTCAAGCCGAGCTTGGACTATGTTACCTTGTAGTCTCTCGGCTAGTGGTTGTTGGAAACAGATAGTGAAAATTGGCGAGAAAAAGATCCTAAATGGTAGAGACCTAAACAGTTATTTTGTGGGTATTGTTGGGGATGGGTCGTCTATAAACTTTTGGGGTGATACATGGCTCCGGAATGAGCCGCTTCGTATAAAATATCCACATCTTTTTAGTTTGGAAAAACAGAAATGGGTCTCGGTTGCTACCCGAGTGCAGATTCGTAATGATGTCAAAACTTTAAGTTGGGAGTGGCGCAGGAATCCTTCTACCTATGAGGAGATTACTGAACTATTTGATTTATTATCGGATATATATGACCATCAGTGGAAGGGTGGAGCTGATTGTTGGGAATGGAAGGGGGACAAGAATGGCATGTACACTGTTAAGAAGGCGAAGAAGTTGATCTCCAAAAGATCGATGGTTGTCAATTCGTCTAACATGACATGGGCGGGTTGGACACCTTTGAAGTGTAAAATCATGGTGTGGCGTGCGGATCTTAACAGGTTACCTACAAGGGTGGAGTTGGTTAAGCGCGGGATTCATTTGGACGTCTTGTCTTGTCCTGTATGCGATGCAGACCTGGAAACATCGATTCATTTGTTCACGGGTTGCTTGTTCTCCTCCGAGATTTGGGATAGGGTGGGAAGTTGGTGTAGATTAAGCCCGATTTTTGCTTTTGATGTAAGGGATCTCCTGATGTTGGCGGATAATCTAACGAAGACTAAAAATGAGAAGCAAATCATACGAGGCATCATTTTTACAACAATGTGGTCTATATGGAATGAACGGAATGCAAGAATCTTCAATGGTAAATCGCGGAGAACTATCGAAGTGGTGGAATCCGTTAAGTCGTCTTCGTTCTTTTGGATTCGTAATAGATCTAGATTGAAAGGTATTGATTGGAATATTTTGTGTAAATATCCTCTGGAGTTGATGTAATGTCGTCTTTCTCGGGGGTCCTTGCTTTAAGGACCTCTTGAGGTGTGTTTTGTTTGAATGAAATTTACCTTTCAAAAAAAAAATATAACTTGTATTTACTTAAAATTTATATAAGGAAATCTTAAAAAATTAATAAGAGAGTGCGCAATATGTTTTATAAGTAGTATAGATATTTATATGAATGTTTCAAATGATTGTTCAAGCTTTTCAAAAAAAAAAAAAAAAAAAAAAAAAAAAAAAATGGTTGTTAAACATCTACGTATGATTTTACATGAAATAGCTTCTTCATTAAAATCTAGCGACCAAGGACGGAGCCTGAATATTCATCGAGTGAGTTCAAAACCGAAAATAGTAACGTTTCTATACAATATTAATGGAGAATCCGCTCAACTAGACGTTGCTCTATCCCGCTAGCAACCATATACATTTTCACGAGCAATGACTCAAATACACAAGGTTCGTAACATGGTATGGCTACATAAACTTTAAGAATAAATTAGTGACTATCACACATTATACATAGGGGCCCTTTTGTTATTTTTTCGATGGTCATAGAACACATCATGATGAAGTTTCGTCAACCATATATCATTATGTCTACACAACAATAACTTTAAGTCTTTTATGATGTTTTATCACTGTGAAACACAGCTAAATTTACTGGAAGATAAGAATCGTCGGTTGTTTCATATCCGAGAAAGGCGAGGACTGAACCTTAAAGATTATAATGTGAATAGTCAAACAAGTCTTTGTGTGCCATAAAATGAGATCCACAGAAAAGTGGAGCATTATTAATAAAATAAAAACAGATTGATACCAAATTTGCAAATGTTTGACACTATTTTGAATGATGTTAGTAGCACTCTTAATCACATCATTATGCAATGTGTTTGTGAATACCTGTAAATACAGATACTTGTGGATGGAAAGGGTGTTCAGGCACAACAATGCTTAACAATAATTCCTGGTAGAACGAAAATAGTTGCATTGAAAGATCTTACTACAAATGGAGTAGTGGAAACAACCAAATTTAAACCTAAACAACAATAACTAGAGAAACTAATACAAGATAATTAGACCATAAATTAGAAGCATAACACTAAATTTATTGAGCACCTCACACCACCACCGTTTATTCTGTTTGTCTCTAGTGTAGAATTGCAAAACCATCATCTCTCTACGTCCGATTTCCATCCTTCGCCAGTTCACCTGCACCACAAACAATCCATGCATAGTTAAGTCTCTACTGTGGAGAAAAGGGGAAGGTAAATGTGGTAACTTTAAGCCATCAATGGGTCAATTTGAGCTTTATCTTATCTAACACAGGTCAAATTACGAAGATCAGTAATATCGAAATTAACTACATGAAATATGTAAAGGAGTTGAATGACTCCCAAAATTTGTATCTGGCACGCACAACCCTCTAAATCCTTTTATTCAAAGGCTTAGATTAGTATTGTAATTCCTTTATCTTTGTAATCATAACTGAAGCATTAAATATTAAGAACAAGGCCTAGATTAGTAAAACCGATTAAAAACGACTTGTTTCAAACCAAATCATTTTGACCCATTACCCAACCGCCAAATTTGCCACCTCTAGGGCTGGGAATGGAAAGAATAAAAGAGATATACATGGTCCGAAATTGACGTTGCATTTCTCGGGAAGTTGCATGGCCATGCTACGATCAACGCCAGAGATGGGTGGGCCATTTACAAGCACACACAAACAGGGTTGGCCCAGTACTCTGACGGCATTACAACAAGCATCATTTGGAGGAATAGGGCTAAAGGGTGCAACTGATGCCCTGCAAGGGAGCAACTGGACCAATGCTGAGAAGAATGTGCTCCCACAGGGAAACGCATTGCTTCCCTGAACCATCAGTCCGAACACCACCACCACCATAAGAACCATCACTTTATTTCCTTTGTTTTCCATTGTTCAGATCTAATTTAACTTATTTACTTTTCCAAGAAACTGATATTGCATATTTATAGATGTAGTTTGTGTGTGTTTGATTGAAGCAGCTCATTGTGTGTGTGAGTCCTAATCATGTTTCACACAGGGCACATGTCATTCCTACATTCAGCATTGTTGGCGTGGGAGGAAACAGTTAACAAACTCATATATCATGAGTTAAACATCTATCAAGCACATTTTATAAACCAGGCTGAGAATAGCCTTTAATTTTACCATCCTTAAAGGTATAAATGAAGTACAAAGTTGTTAAATAAACATTAGGTCTTGATTTTCACTGAAATAAACATAATTCAGCTTCAATTTCTTGGTTATTTCGTCATGGCATCTATAGTACCTTTCTTCAGCAAAAGACTTACTAAAGCTCTCCTTTGTTTCCTTTAAGGTTAATCACGGATAGCTCTTGTTCTACAAATTCTCCAGCACAAATGGGTGGATACTTGTCCGCAAGAGGCGATTGTGAGAAATGGCCTAGGGGCTTCAGCACAGCATCTGATGCTATATGAGAAAATAACTGGCAAAACAAAAAAGAAAGTAGCGCCAAAATTGATAAAGTACACGTTGGCTAATCAGTTAAAACAGAACGATTCAAAAAAAACAAAAAACTGTCTTGCAAACTTGATATCACTTTTGGTCCATATGACATAGAGGTGGCAGATTCCACTTATTTACGGATGAATGGGCCGAAATTCATAAAATTAGCTTAAAAGAACGGGTCGGAACACAATATTTAGTTTTTGTGAACACATTCCCTGAATCATTTAACCATAAATTAGTTTATTATTAGAAATAAGAAATCTTGTGATCATAACTGGAAAATAAATAAAACCAGATAAACCCAACCTGTTTTAACAGGAACAAAAAATTATAAGTTTGACCCGCGGCTGTTGAGCGACACACTTATTTTTCCACCTCTAATATGTGTATATAACATAAGTAATGGTGTGGGCTAAAGATTAATGTACTCACTGTTGAGGATACTCTCCAGAGGCTTCGATTTTCTTCTGATGCTGCTTTGATTGCATCAGTTGTTCTTTTGGTTACCACAACTTCATGCATACCAGCTATACAGTCTCCAGCAGTCAACCATTCTATCTGCAGATGGAAACGATATCATACTTAACATTATCTTGCCAGCACTAAAGGCTATAGATTTTATTCACATATCATAACCATAAACCAAAAAGTTTATAAACTTTAGATTCTGAGTTTGATGTATAGAATGTGACCAGAAAGCAGAATCATATTACTAAATTACATCCATCATACTTCAGATCAAGAATCAATACTTTACCCATGTGGTGGTAAAGCTAAAGCATATATCTCGATTTTTCTTATGACATATCAAAACAAAACCACTGATAACTTTATACCTGCTTTCCAGTCTGAATAAGTAGACACCCAACCGGAACCTTGACTTCTACTTTCTTCCCATTTCTTAGCCAGATACTTAGACCAGGGAATCTACTTCTGCCATGGATTGTTAAAAAGTTAAGGTCATAATGGTATCCTGCAAACACAGTACCCTCTTTGCCATGTCGTTGAAGGTTACTTCCTGTTGGAGCAAGAAGATGTGGACCCTGCAATTTAGAAATGTGTGATTAAATTCCAAAGTTGCATAGAGAAGTTTAACTTTGCAATATTATATATTAAAATGTGTAGTTAAATGTGCTGTCCAGATTTGACCACTTTAAACCAGTTAGCCAAAGAAATATTGCTAGATTAAGTTGGTTGTGTTTATCACTTTAGCATAGTGGGTTTTAGCCTATTGTATAGACAAACCTTCACCCTTAGGATTACTCATGTACCCTAGTAATAGTTTCGGTAAAAAATATACCCTTGTAACCTAACAAAGTACATAATTACTATGTATCGCCAACAGGATTTTACGCAACAAAACAAATACAGATAGATCCAGAATTCATCTTGATGCATCTCAAACTCATGTAGATATACATGGATTCTTGTCTACGTCTTTCCCGCACTAATGTAATGAGATCTATATTCGACACATAATTCTTAGTTTGTCCAAATAATACACTTTCCTATAGGCTACTCATACATCTAACGCAAAAAAAAAAAAAAAAAAAAAAAAAAAAAAAAAAAAAAAAAAAGACAGAACATCTAAGGTTTGCAAATCCAAATAACTTAATAGCCAATAAACTCTATGAAAACTAATAATTATGTCAGAGTCTGTTAAGAACAGCACCAAGAATAAAAGTAAATAATCCCTCACCTGTTTCATTATAGAAGTGAATGCGTCCTTTGGTAGGCCAAATCCAATCGCTGCCATTTCAGCAACAGCCTGACCAAAATAAGCTAAGAGTTATATATCGTTAGAGAAATGATCGTAACATCCTGTCTGAAATCAGTGGCATTGACCAACCTCTATAGCAGCGATCATTTTAGAACCCCACGTATCCATAGTCTCTTTCCATTCTGGGAAACCTTCGGGTATAACAGGCTCCGAGTTCAGCTCCTATTTATAAAATGCACATCAACAGCAGTTATAAAAATGGAATGTGTAGTTTGAAAAGAGAAAAATGAACAATGCAATACCTGAAATCGGGTAGTTGACGGTCGAGGACCAACTCTCCACATGTAACGCCACTTAGGATCCGGACCCGTTGGAGTCAATGGCTGGCACTCTTTCGGCAACGACTTCAACTTCTTTTGCATTTCCTCATCAACTAAACTACGAGGAACTTCAACTCCTTCAGGCGTCACACCAACCTGTTATATTTAATCACACAACAATAGTTCAAACAACTTTTAGACCCAAATTGAAAAACAAAAACCCCATGAATCCATGTTGTTCCAAAACCAGACCATCTAACCCACAATAACAACAATGGATTCTAAATTTCAGCAATGCACATTCCAAATTTAGGGCTATTTGCATAAATACCAAACTACTTTTTCATTTGAATCGTTTTGGTCAATCTACTTCTTTGGTACATGTGAGTAATTACAAAAAAAAATTCTTATGTCTCGCTTGTGTCATTTTAGATCAATAAAAATAACCTTAAAAAAGAATTTCAAAAATGCTATCTCTCATTCGATACTGCTAAAAACTTGAGACCGTCTACATCGCATGTGATTTAAAACCGTGAAATTTCATTCCCATGTGATTTTACAGAATTTTCAATACGGGCCATCCTTTTTTCTTTTTTTTTTTTTTTCAATCTAAGGACCTAACTCGAGTTTTTTAGTAGTCTGAAATGAACTCACCCTTATATATATATAATGTAAAACATAGAAAATCTTAAAACTAAAAGTTACAGAATGATTGTTCATCTAGTTCCAAATAATTGTCTAGTTATAAAAAAAATGATAAGCTTAAGCTTCCCATACGACCACCCGAAATTATTATTGTTACTACTCCCAAAGAAGTCATTGTTATTGATTAAATGATATAATAGTCATTCAACTAATTATTATACAATATTAAAACTGAAGTAATTATACTATCTATGTGCTTTGTGATATATGGTCTTGTGAACAATTATTTTTGACACATATAAGTTATAAGTTTACGCAAGAATTATCCCAATGTACCAGACTCACAAACGATCAAATTCGATTAAACTTGAGTCAAATACTTAACTAATCGTTTCATCAATCTAAATTCAGTGTTCCTAATTTGTTCATTTCATCTCTTTTTTTTTAGAACGGCAAATTTCTACAACCTACACCGCCTATCTCACATGTCTCTAACGAGACTTGAACGCACAACCTCTAAGTTGATGGGCCACTCACATACCGCTGGACCAAGAGGCCTTTGGTTGTTCATTTCATATTCTGAAGTGTAACTTTTTTCTCTTGATATTATCGATCATTTCAATAAACACAATTGATTAATAAAAATACGTCAAGTAACAACCAATTAAATAAAAAAATGAGACCTGATAATGAAGATTGGGTCGTTCCTGAAGGCGCTTAACCTCATCAGGCTGTTCAAAGTACTTCTCCATCATATCAATAAACCGATCGTTATCTTGAGCAGAACAGCGTGGATCCTTGACCAAAAGAGCTCCAGTTTCACTTAGGGTTCGACTCACCTCTGAACAAACTCGCTTCATTTCATCATCTGATGATGATAGATCTAGATAAGGCTGCAGATCGATCACTGGGAGCTCCATTGTTGGGGTTTGGGTTTTGATTAGTGTGAATTTGGTAAAGGGGGAATTGGGGAAATGTGGGAGGAGATCTGTTATATAATATGTTTGGCGGGAGAATTAATTTTTACGGCACCAGTTGCGTGTGGGTGTTTGACTTAATATATTTTTCTTATTGGGAAAGAGAATGGACTGATTGGCTAGCAAGTTGGAACGAGTAGCAAGGAACTGAACAAGGATATCAAAAAAATAAAATAAAAATAAAAATAAAAAAGATGTTAGTTGACAAATATTAATGAAAGTAAGAGTTTAATTATTGTTATGTCAAGAGGGTTAAAATCTTGTAAATTAATTGACTAAAAAGTAAGAAATAATGATTACCAGATGAAAAATAAATTAACTAATTAAAATATAATCATATTATTAAGACATAACTGTAATTTTGTATGCTTTTCTCACTCGAATAATTAATGAAGATAGTGGATAATGATTGTGTTTGAGATAAAATATAGTTGATTTTTTATTGTTGTTTCTCAATAGTTGATTATTTTTCAACCACAAGTTAAAAGTTGTTGTTGCTAAAATTTTGAGGGAAAAAAAAAAAAAAAAAAAAAAAAAAAAAAAAACCTTTCTGAGTGGTTAAATAATTCACTTATACATGTTTAATATTATAAAGAATTTATTGGGGGTTGTAAATTTTATTTTGGAAGTAAATTAAGGGGGAAATAGTTTTAAATGTTGCATCTTAAGGAGATCTTTTTGGAGAGAATTAAGGAAATTTTGATTTCAAAAGAATTTGACCATTTTATAGATGAAAGAAAAAGAAAAAGGAAAAAAAATATTGCCTAAGTAAGAGAGATACAGAAGTTCATTTTACTTCATGCCTGACGAGTTAATTAGGAGATAAGTAAATAGCTAGGTATTTGACATGAGTTTTAGTATGTATTCATGCGATAATGTCATCAAATTTACAAGATTTCTAATGACAAACACTATCTTTCAACTTCACAGATACAATTAAATAAAGTCGTGCATTTCAAAAGAAAAAAATAATAAGTCAAGATGTATCTTCTTTTGGAACGGATAAACAATAACAATAAGCATCAATAATTTGGATTTTGGAATATCATTTTAAGGTTGTTTTTCAATGATACAAGCAATCTATGGACAACCAAACGTGTAGAAGTTGTACAAGATATTCCAAATGAAACTTCTTTGCCAAAATAAAAAATGCAAGTACTTTTCCAAATTTCTGTTTAACTAAGCGAGGAGGGAGTGGGTGAGTGAAGGTGCGGGCGGCTTCCCTCACTCACGGGAACACCGTCGTCGGCTATTCTCTCACGCACGGGGAGTGGTTTTTGAGTGAGTATCTCACGCACGGGAGGAGAAGAAAAAGAGTACGTTGGGCTAGCCGTTGGAGGGTAACAGTAACTTTTTGTTTATTATTATTTTTTTTTTTTTTTTTGTATATAAAGGAGTGTATTGGAGGGTGGAAAGCACAACAAAAAACAAAAAACATACGCATATCAAAAAAAAAAAAAAAACTTCCGAGAAAAAAAAATATGGATCGTGGCAAAAAAGTTAGAGATCCTAGAAGAGATGGTCGTGGATCGAGAGGCGCAATTTGTCCTCGAATTCAATCTCAACCCGGTCTCGAATCATCTTCTCAACCATAACCTTACCACCCCAAATGTACCCGCAATCCTCCCCAATAAATTTTAATGGAATTAAAAAAAAAAAAAAAAAAAAAAAAAAAATGAGTGAAAGGTGAGTGAAGTGGCGCCTCTAAAAATATGAGTAAGTGGGGGAAAAAATGAGGAATGATGTGGCGCATTTCGATTGTTTGGAGTGAATGAAGGGAAGGAGGATGAGTGAACCACTCGCTCCCCTAATAAAGTAAATAATAAATGTCACAGCAATGTCAAGTCAATTTTTTCTATATTTTAGTCGAAGATAGTCACCGGATGAATAGCATATCATCTGTTAATCACTAGAAATGAATAGTTAGCTGTACAATATTAACACCATTTCTTGAGATTTTTATGCTAAAAACAATTTCAGTAGTTGTTCTTGATCAATAACAGATCATCTAGCACTTCTTACTTGTTAAATCTTGTTTGCCAAATTGATATTTCTCTATATTGGATTATTTATTTGAAAGCATAATTTTTTACTGTTGCAAATGCCCTTAAATGCATGTAGCCTAATAGACTTGTACTTTACACTTGCTAATCAAACTAATTAGATCAAATTAAAAACCAGATTGAAATATTTGAGATTCATTAATTATCATAGCAAACGTAGCATGTCATCTGTTTAAGCTTTTGTTAAACTTTATCAAGGTAAAATACCATATTGAATGACCAGAAACAGACCCAATTATAAACACAAAAATTACTAAAACGATTCCAACATTTCATTAATCCATTCATAAAAACATAACATTTCAAATCCAACATTCACTATTACAAATCACACTAAGCTCTCTCCCCCCTAATCCTCCTAGCCAACTGCATATCCTTGGGCATAATCGTAACTCTCTTAGCATGAATCGCACACAAATTAGTATCCTCAAACAACCCAACCAAATACGCCTCACTCGCCTCCTGCAACGCAGCAACCGCTGAACTCTGAAACCTCAAATCCGTCTTAAAATCCTGCGCAATCTCCCTCACTAGTCTCTGGAACGGCAGCTTCCTTATCAAAAGCTCGGTACTCTTTTGATACTTACGGATCTCTCGCAATGCAACAGTTCCGGGGCGGAACCTGTGCGGCTTTTTGACTCCGCCTGTAGCTGGAGCTGATTTGCGAGCGGCTTTTGTTGCGAGCTGTTTGCGAGGGGCTTTGCCGCCGGTTGATTTGCGAGCTGTTTGCTTTGTTCGGGCCATTGGTGGTGATTGAGTGTTTGATTCTTCGTTAAGGATTTAGTGTGCGTTTTGAGTGTGTGTAATAAGGTGGAATGAGTGTGTGTTTTATAGGAGTGTGGGTGAGCGGGAGTTTGAAATATTTGGAATTTGGGGGTTTGGTTTTGGATCGTTGATTTTTGGATATGAGATTGGACGGTGGAGATGAGAGAGTTGAGTGGAGTTGGGATTGTGATCCGTGTGGATGGATTGTGGCAAATAGGAATTGTACACGTGGAATAAGACTCTGGTATGTTCCTTTTGCTAAAATGGTCCTTGATATATTTTTTTTCTTTTAGAAAAACATAACTAACAAGTTTTTTACAAGAAACAAATATGCACCTCTCGATAACTACATATTAGGATCCGCTTAAATTAAAAGACATGATTTATCATATTAGGTTTTATTGTGAAAGCTTATGAATAAATGGCTTCTGATTTTAATCAAATAGAAGTTATATAATAATAAACTTGTTTTGTGATTTGTGAATGTCATGTTTGACTAAACTTGAAAGGATATTAATCTGCTACCTTAGGGTCCGTTTGGTTTGTAGATTGGTTTATAATTATGATTTGGATTTGAATTTTTGGTTGGGGGGATTTGACATTGTTTTGATTTATATCTTAAATTTAAATGTTTGGTTGGAAGGTTTGGATTTGAAAAGTACTAAAAGGGCCCACAAAACTCATGGTAGGCAAATGAGGTAGGTTTTTATTTGGTTTTAGTCTCTCACCTTATTTATTATACATCTCTTTATATCTCTCACACACATACACATTTTTAATCTTTAAATAATTTTTTTTTATTTTTATTATAATAAAATATATTTTTTCCTCTTACCTCAAAATCAAGTCTAAATCCAAATCATAAACCAAATCCAAATCCAATTCTAATCCCATCTACAAACCAAACGCACCCTAAATTTGGTTTTAGATTTGGATTTGGATTTGATGAAGATAGATAAAATAATATCTTAAAAGGTATTATTATTAAAATATGAAATTAAAAGTTAATTATACTAATAGTTAGTGTATAAAAAAGAAAAATATGATAAGGAGAAAACTAGTGGCCCTACAATTGTCATAAAACCCTTCAAACCCCCCCCCCCCCCCCCCCCCCCCTCCCCCTCCTTTTACTACACTCCCTTATATTTGGGATTAGTAGCTAAATCTTAATCCAAAAAATACAGCCAAACAAATTATTTGACTAGGACAAAACCCAAACCCACCATAACTCCACAAACCAAACGGGCCCTTAGCTTTGATGATGCACAGTGGCGGAGCTCGACCGTCTTGTTTGGGGGGCCAAAAATTTTACGATAGAAAAATGTACAGTAACAATCTAGTATAAAAGACTCTATATCCTTAGAGCAATATATAGTCACATTATTACAGTTACACAAAAGTACCAACTGGACAACCATTTTTTAAGCTCAAGCTTAATACATTCATGTCTACTGGTATTATTATAAATGAAATTAGTTTCTACTAGGAGGGAAAAAATCAAATAGGAAGAGAAAGTGATTAAATCATTGCAAGTTCATTTTTGTTTATAAAATTGACTTGTACTCACGTCTTGTTACTAGTTAGTTACCACAATTTTAGAAATCACCACATAAAATTTGATACTTATACCCTATATCCATAAAATTCGCTAATTGCAACCCAAATTTTAGGGCGGGCCAACACCCCTTCCAGCCCCATATATCCTCCGCCAGTGATGATGCATATATCTATTTACATAAGCAGGGGCGGATTTATATTGAAGATAGGGTATGCACGTGCATACCCTGTGAAAATTTTTAGTAGTGTAAAAATTTTTGATTTTTCCCGGAATATATATAAAATACACCGAAAAATAAGAGTGCACACCCTTAAAAATGCTAGAAAAATATGGGTGCATACTCTAATGTAACTTACCATTGTTGAAAGAAATAAGAAAACATAATTGGTACTTTAATATGTCGAATGCATTTTTTTAAGAAGGAGAGGTTAAAAAGTAGGTCAAATGGTCTACCAAAGTTATGTATTTTCATAAACCACGTGTATGTAAAGTTATGATTTTGAGCTTTCAGCCCTGACCTATATTATTTCCCAAAACCTAGCTAATCTATTATTTTATTTGATAATTACATATTTACATACACTGTAACAACTTAATATACAAGTTTTAACAAAATTTATATGTATATATATTTTTTTTTGAACTTAATGTATATGTATATGAAGACGTAATTAGCTGCTTATATATATATATATATATATATATATATATATATATATATATATATATATATATATATATATATATCGAAAATGAGATTACAGAAATTCGAACAAAAAATTGCCAAAAATCCGACCCGTAAACTGTTTGCATGATTTTATAATAGCACAAAATTATATCCAAAATACACTTTTAAATCATAAATAAGGTATTCATCTCTTTAATTAGGAAAGTAGTTTTCTTTGTTACGCGGTTTCAAAACACGGAGAAAAGCCAAAACATAATATTGCCATATTGTTACATTGGGCCTGTTTATTGTGTCCCTTAAGTCGGTCCTTGACATACTATAAGTAAACATATACGGACATTCATCGACATAATGCTCGAAAGCTAGTTTTGATATATATCATCAACTTCTGCTTGTTAGTTAGTTTTTGCAATCGTATTAATCATCATACATATCGTGCAAAGGTAATTTTATCAGCTTTTAACTTAGCTTAGTTTGTATTGATAATCATGCATGAATATAACAGTTGATATAATCTCTTATATACCTTCGATTACTTATATACTAAAAACATAAGAATGTTATTACTACTTTACTTGATATAATCATCTTTCCACTTAACTTAGTTCTGTATGCCTTTTTTGTTTGTAAGCAAAACATTGATATGATTAGCCTGTAAAGATATATAGATAAAGCTAGCAAATAAAATCGACCAGTGATGATCGGTAAATATTTTGTTAACGACAAAAAAAAAGTTTACTACCCATCAGTTGTAACAAGCTATTGTTAGACAAATTATTAGTAAATTTACTTGTTAATTAAAGTATTGATGTTACTTCTAGAGTTTCGATCGATATTTAGAGTATTGGAACATCTTTTACGGCTTTGTTTTTCAGTGATTAAAGAAACCCGCACAAGGCGTAAAAGATATATGTATAGTTCTTAGCTTAGTAAAAACAAGTTTTGTGTAGTTTGCCTTATTCAGAATGTGATGTTTATTTGGTTTTGTTTAGGTTTGTTATTTGAGAAATCGTGGATTAATACATACAAATTAAAGAGATGGGCAGGTTTGATATGGAGTGTTGGGTCACTGAATTCCCCAATCTTCTTCTAACAAGAATTTGAACGTAAAATAACTTAAGTGTAAACAAGTCACTGAGTGAACAATAACTCGGTGAGTCGTCTTCAGGATGCTTAGACCGAGCCTAAGAAGAAAGGTTCTCCATTCAGTGAGGCGGAACTCAGTGAAGTGTGATCTAAGCCAAGAAGAAGGTGATGGGTTCAGTGAGGATGACAATAACTCACTGAACCCCAAGACTCCTCAACAACTTCATGGTACTGAAGACTGATGACTAGAAGACTGAAGTTTTGGCGGGACTGGGCGGGAAAGTTTGATCTGTTTCACTAAAGTGCTTTATCACTTTAAGGTCAAACTTTCCTCAAATGGTTAAAACCAGGCTGTCATCAGAAAGTGCCTTTTGGACTTAACCCAAAGAAGTTTCCCTTGCCAGAGAATAAAATCTATCAAGATTTTATTGAGGAACACTTAGGTCCATTGTATAATAGGGTTGTTCACATTTGTGTATAAATAGGTAGCATAAAAGAGGAGTAAAAGTTGACAAGTTTGTGCAATTAATGCAAAGCATTCACAAACCACTTTTACTCCTCCAAAGAACAACATAACCCCTGAGATAGCTCAGTGGGTCCTGAAAGTTGTCACTCAACATTGTTTGAGTTTAGTGAGGAGTCAATACCACACTTGTCATTTTCAATCCCAAGTGTTATTCCGCAAACACTTGGGTACGATTCTTTTTGATTAACTTCTAATAAAGAATTAAACGTTGAAAAATATTGTCTCTTATATCTACGTTACTTTATTGTTAATCATTTTATACATCTTTGTTTAAAGTCATATAACTTGGTTACTTTAGCTTTGTAGTTATAGTTAACCAAGTAAAAGGGACCAACAAGTGGTATCAGAGCCTCTGATTTGTAAAACTTAAACCTGTTTTCAAAACTTAAGAGTGCTCAAGTTTTTAAAATCAAGATCCCACTATGACTGACATAGATGTTCCCCAACTTGTCGACAAAAAGGGTGGAAGTTATTCAGCAACTGCCCCTCGACTAGAAGTTGGCAAATTTAATAAGTGGAAAAAGCAAATGCTTTGCTACTTAACTGGGATGGAACCATATTACATTAAGTTGATTAATGATGGTCCATATGTCCCAACAACTGCCCAAGGTTTAATTAAACCTGAAGCTCAGTGGACCCCAGATGAAAGGAGGGTGGTCAATCAAGACCAGCGCCTGAAAAGCATCATTATATCATGTCTTCCTGATGATATAATGGAATCAGTGATCAACTGTCCCACTGCCCAGCAGACATGGACTGACCTGGTTCATAGCTATGAAGGGCCTTCTGATACCAAAGAGAATATAATCATGGACTTGAAGCTAGAATTCAATACCTTCAGGGCCAAGGATTCTGAAAGTCTCTCTGAGACTTATACTCGGTATAAGACCCTCCTGAATGAGCTGACCAATGATGGTGTTATACTGTCAAAACATGAGATAAATGTTGGTTTTGTCAACAGTCTCCCTTAGAAGTGGTTAAACTTCTCTCAGGGATTGAGAAATGCAAACCACATTCAGAACCTTGAGCTCCCTGCCATCTATGGGAAGTTTGTCTATGAAGACAATCTTATCACCAGGAGATACCCTGGTAAAGCTCAGGAGACCAAAAAGGCCTTGACAATTTCACCCATATCAACTGCTTTCTATTCAAAAGGTGTTGTACAGGATTTTCAGGATGGGTCTAATGATGAGGTTGACCAAAGAACCAGTGAGGAGTACCTAAATGATCTTCAAATTGAATTTCATGAAAGAGCACTCCTTGCTAATTCAAAAAGGTTTTTTAAGAAAAACAAATTCCCTTCAAAAGCAAATGATAACACTGAATGCTTTAAATGTGGCAAAATGGGCCATTTTGCTAAAGATTGTTTTTCAAAAACAACCTCAGAACCATCTTTCAAATTTTCAGGAAATAACTCTTTTTCAGGCCCCAGCAAATTTCAACCAAAAATGCTTCAGTCTAGTCAAAGATTTGAAAAAGTCCCTCAAATTGACTTTGAAGCCAAGTACAGAAAGGCAAAAGTTAAACTTGCCCTTCTTGAATCATCCTCAACAGTCTCTCAGCCTCCTTAGGCTCCAAAGCCTTCTCAAGCCAAGAACAAAGGGCTTGTTGCTGAAACATATGACTGGGATGAGGTTGAAGTGTCCTCTGATGATGATAAAGTTCACATCAGTGCCCTGATGGCCCTATCAGATGACAACAAGCTTGCTGTGGGGAAGAGTCATGCAAGAAATGGTGAATGGGTTAACATCACTATGAGGAAGGTAAACCTTTTACTTTCTATGGATGATGATGATGATTGGAAATCTTACTTAGATTATATTAATGTTGATCTTAAGTATGTTGAAGAGCAAAGACTTAACTTGTTTTCAAAATTTAACAAATTGAGTTTTGAATTAAATCATAGTAGAGATGAACTACTTTCTTTAAAACAAGCCAAGCTTGAAAGTGTTACACTTCAAATTCAAAACTCTGAACTAGTAAAACAAAATCAAGCTCTTCAGGAAGAACTTAAGAAAGAAAATGAAATTATTTGGAAATGGACTCAGAAAAACCCCAAACTTTATGAAACACTGAGTCTCACACCTAGCTCCAAAAAGGCTGGTTTGGGTGATGATCAACTCACTAAAGTTTCTGGGGAGAGTAGTCATTCAACAACTTTTCTGTCAACTAACATACTCTCTAGCAAAGAACTTGCTCCTAAACCCAGTGATTGGATTGAAAGAAACAATCCTGACAGTAAAATGCCAAATTTTAATACTGGAAGAATCCTGGAGCCTGAAAGTCAGGCTATCAAGGAGCTGCTAGGAGTCACTGATGAACTTAGTCCTACTAAGTCCATCACTGAGTCTAAGTCTGATTCACCACTCCCTCCACTGAAACATCTTCAGGGAGCTGAACCCAATTCTGACCTTGCACCATTAGTCTATCAACCACATTCTCCCAAAGAGAAATCAGGTTTAGGAAAGACTATACTGAAAAGACCTACTACTGCACCCACTGAACACCAAAAACCTTCAGTTCACACTGAAGTGAAGCATGAAAGCACTGATTCAAAGGTTGATCAGCTTGCTGAACTTGTCAGGATGCTGAGTGAGAAAATTGAGTCTACTGAGAAAAACTCTGACTCAAAATCTACTAAGCCCTCAGTATCCTCAAGTTCTTCCAAACCAAAAACCACACCCAGACCCTCAGGGAGATGTGAACTGTGCAATTATCCGAATCACAGCACTAGGGATGGCAACGGGGCGGGTTTGGGGCGGGGCGGCCATCCCCATCCCCAAACCCGATTACCAATGTTCTCCCCAAACCCGCCCCGATCCCCATCGGGGATCTAATCGGGGTGCCCCGTTGGGGCGTGATGGTCCCCCAAACCCGCCCCGTATTAATCGGGGATCTTATCGGGTTGTCCTCTTTAGGTTCAATTCTCGATCAAAGTCGTACCATTTCGCATTTATTGTTATTTTTATATCGTTAGAAATAACGGACCTATTAATAATTAATTACGAACAAGCCTTATTAATTTTTCAACGATAGTATTATACATAAATAATGACAAATTATACCGCCAAAAATTAAACTTAAAAATATAACATTAAACGAGTTTCTATAATCACAATTTTGCATTCTTACAAATATAAAAACTAACAATATTAGAGTAATATTTCTTTATTACGCAAATACTAACAAAATACTATATGGGTATAGATATATTTGTATATGTGTAGATATTAATCGGGTGGGTCGGGGCGGGGCGAGGATTCCCCACTCCCCGCCCCAAACCCGATTAAAATCCCCGCCTAATTCCCAAACCCGCCCCGTAACCCGATTAACACTCCCCACCCCGCCCCAATTAGTTCGGGTTTCGGGTTTCCCCGTCGGGTTCGGGTTTTTTTTGCCATCCCTACACAGCACTGATAAATGCTACAGAGTCATGTTTTGTATGATATGCAAACAAGAGGACCACAGAACTTGTGATCACATCCCCCACACCGCTTCTCTAAAAGCAAGAGGTCTATACAAAAACCAAGGCTATCAGTATGCCACACCTTCCAAACAAAGACTGAAGGCTAAGCCTTTCTCGCCATGTCCTCACTGTGGTTTCAATGATCATCTTCCTGATGATTGTATGATGAAAAATTGCTGTGACATCTGTGGAGATCCCTTCCATGAAACCAGGGGACATGACAAAGTTATTCAGTCCAAAAGGAAAAACCAGACCAACACTTCTCAGTCACCTGAGGCATCAACCTCCACAAAATGTAAAACATGTGGAAGCTCAGGTCACACAACTTCAGACCATGACTCATTAACTGAGTTCAAAAAGTCCCTGAGGACTAAGCCCACTAGAAAGTGGGTCAACAAGAAAAACTAACCCAGCTTACTATTTGTGTAGAAACACATCAAGGATCCTACTTGGCATCACATCCTTCCTGAAAACTCATTTTTTTTTAATGAAAATTCATTCAGGGGGCTCAGGATGAAAAATAGCATTGAATACCCTAACTAAATGCTCTAAGTACTTAGTTAGTTAATGTCCCAGGTAGGTAACTGAATCCTATTAAATAATAGGAATATATGTCACTTACACAACTGACATCCACTCCTTGGGCCCCCACATCCCTCTCACCAAACACCACTGAGCATTAAATGCTTCCTCACACACAAAAGTTGTGATGATTTTTTCTCTGCAAAAGTGCATTATTTGCAGAGCCTCACAACTGTTCACCCATGATGTGAGAGAAAATAGGGGTAATGGGAATCGTGATATTTAATGCGGATATCAAACCAACATTATTATGCCGTTTCGGTTGAATAATTTAAACCTTTGGTATCCGCAACATCACTACCCTAATTCCCACCCTATAAATACCCCCACAAAGAAGAACACACACACGCTTTAAAAATCTTAACAAAACTCTTACAAAACTATTTCAAGAATCCTTTTTGCTTTCAAAATCTGTGTGTGCTTCTTCTTTATTCAAAACCAGACCTTTTTATCAAACTAAAATGGCATCTTCAAAGGTCATAAAATACGCACCCAATGTGGAATTCCAAATGGAAAGCGTAGACCTCACCAAAAACAATGTGGTGGGGAACTTTGCCTACCCTGAATGGTTCCCTGAATACAGGGATGTGGTGAAGTTCCTACAAAACTGTTTTCTCACCACCACATTCACAAAGACCCCCTCAGTCATCTATCATGACTACTTGAGGGAATTTTGGTACACAGCGGTGGTTGAAAACCCTGATGCGCCAAAGGAGGCCAAAATCAAGTTCTCAGTGAAGAATGGGACTAAGTCCCTTATTCTTGACTACAAAACCTTTGTCAAAGCCACTGGCCTTGACTACACTGAGACTTTTGTAGCCCCACCCACTGAAGAGGAAGTTAAACAACTCCTCTTAGAACTAGGGCCCTATGATAAACATCATCCTGATGTTACTCCAGGGGCCTTACTGAACAAAGCCACCATCATCAAAACATGGTTCCCTGCTCCTTGGAGGATCCTGATGACATTTGTAATTCAGGTCCTTGGGGGGAATAAATCCTCAACTGAGCAACTAAACACTACTCAATCAATGATAGTGTACTGTCTCATTGAGGGTAAAAAGATTGACCTTGGAGAAATTATCTTCAGGGACCTCATAGGCAAATTGGGTGGGAAGTCTAGGCAAAAACACATGTCTTACCCTAGATTCATTTCCTGTGCCCTGAATGACCTACTAGGGTCTGAGTATATCAAGCCTGACAGTGTCGGCTTTGAACCTGATGTCTTACATAAGGCAAACTACTCACGTGACCCTAATGAGGTAACACATGTCGCCCTGACCACTTATATGCTGACTTCTATCCAGGGTGACAACATTGTTTCACCAATTCCTTCTCCCACCAAAAAGGTGAAGAGGAAGAAGGGACAGGGGTCCAGGAAGGTGGCTCAACCCAAGCCACTCGCCACTGAGACCTCTGCCCCTAAGCCTGACAATAGGGGGCAACAACAACAGACCCTAACTGCTGACACCATCAGGATCATTAGCCAATCTTTGGCTACAAAACAAAGGCCAACGGAGGGCACTGAGACATCACACTCAGTATCCTCGGGTGAACCCGTTCCCAAAGGCCCTGCTGGCATAAACAAGTCAGTGGGGTTGGAACTAACTAAACCTTCACATCCTGCTAAAGACTCTGGCAAATCACAACCAGAGTATCAGGGAGTTCTAGCCCCTAAATCTTCGACAGGCCAGCACATACATTCACATCCTGCCAAAGGCTCGGGTAAATCACAACCCAAGCAACAGGAAGTTCTAGCCCCTAAATCTTCGACAGGCCAGCACAAGCCTGTTGGAAAGGGGGGCATAACCACTCAGGTGCCTGATGAGGACATTCGCCAATCAAAGCTTTTGTCTGAGGGCACAAAAACTCATCCCAAAGACTCAGAGGGAAACATATAACCCGCTGATAGGGACACAAAATTCACGGCTCCTAGTGATGGTACTGAGAAACACCCATCAGTGCCTGAAGGGGTCACGGGGGACAAAGATTCAAAGGGACACATACCACCCGCTGATATGGAACCCACTACCACCCCCGAAGGTGCGCATAAGTCAGGAACTGAACCTGAGGACCAGGTAGATAAAACCCAATCTACCGGATTTGAGGGGTCAGGACCTGGCCAAAACGAAGGCAAGTCTTCTTATGAAGAGGAGCCGGATAACCTTACTTTGCAGATTCAGTCCCTAGCTGAAGCTCAGGCATTTTTGTACTCTGATGATGAATTCAACAGTGATGAGGAAGTTTTTAAGGCCGGAGATGACATGGAGTTTGAGGAGACAGTCCCTGAACCAATTCCTCAGTCTCCTCAATCTTCTAACCATGACGATGCTGACACACATTCCGAGCCAGAGTCCTCAGGAGATGATCAGGCTCCTCTCACTGTGAAAACCTTCACCAAATTCATCAAAAAGATTACTAACATTTTGTACAGGGGGATCACTGATGAGGTCTTTGACATGCAACAGGCGGTTCACTATCATAATCTCAAAGATGTTGTCGAAGACTTCGATGAAGATGTCAGGGAACAACATGCCTCAGTTAACCACTCCCTGACACAGATGATCACTCGCCTGAATCAGTTTTTGATAACCCTCAACCAGCTGAATGTAGGGGTTCAGTCGGTTCAAGAATCGGTCAAGGATGATCCTGAACTCACCAAGAAGCTACTTCAGGCATCTGAGACGTATCAAGTAAACTCAGTGGCCCTTACCGAGTTACTTGACTTGCTAAAGGGTTCTAATCTTCAGGGTCTCACCACTACTGTGGAGTCTCTCAAATCTTCCTTCATCAAAATGGAAGAATCAGTGACAGCTCAGTCCCAAAGGTCTACTTCTCTGGCATGGACCTTGGGATCCAGGATGACAGCTCTTGAACATGCACATGCTACACTTGACTCCAGGGTGTCCATCATTCAGCAGGATACTCAGGAGATCAAGTCTATGATGACTGAAATTTTTCAAGCCTTCAAGGGATCATCTACTTCTTCTTCAGTACAGCCAACACTTACCATCACTGACACTCAGGCAAATGTTGAGGGGGAGAATGCTACTGAAGCCCCTAATACTGTTGAACAAGAAGCTGGACAGCCCTCTCACACTAAGGGGGAGCATGTCACTGAAGCCACACCAATCACTGAAGTTCCATCACAGGAGGAACCAGTCTCCTCTACTCTCGGACATGACAGAGGTAAAAGTATTGCTACCACTTCTAGTCCTGAAATTGTGCTCAAGCCAGCCTCAACCTTGGTCAGATTTGACCCTGATGCACCTATCAGAGTCCCGTTTGAAATCAATGGAGTAGTACATCATCTCACTCATGATGAAATTCAAGCTCACATGGAAAGGACTGAGACACTACTAAAGGTGGCTGAAGAAGAGAGAATGAGCAAGCCTGTTCTCATTCAGGCTGTTCATGAGGAAGCTGAAAAGATTGGTTTGAATATTGAGGCACTAGCAACTGAGCAAGCTGGTGCAGCCTTTAAAAAGGCTCAGGAAGAAGAGCTAAACGCTCTCAAAAGGGAAAGGGAAAACAAGCTCAGGAAGGACGCTCAAATCAGAAAACACAGGGTCGAAAAGTATACTTGGGTGATGAAAGAAAGGTTAAGACCTGAAACCATCACTGACATTCAAATCCACAGGAACACCGATCCTGCAATGGTCACCGTCTTCAGGGGACATGATAAAAGAATACTTGACGTCCATAAGCCTTTCAAGTTTGCTGACTTTGGCATCACTGAGCTTGATGAGCTTCGTTCTATCATTGCCGAAAAGAACAATGTTGTGGTTCCTAAACTTCTCGAATCACTGAAGGAAAGGTACGACAGACTGAGAGCAATGCCTGAAGCTCTTAACATTCCCTCACTTTTTCCTGACTCAGCAAAAGAGACTGCTCCATCTAAGGCTTCCAAGAGGAAAAGGAAGCAAATTGAGATGGAGCCTGAGATCAAAGTACCAGGGTTAGAGTATGACAGGTCGCTTCCTGAAGGGATCACGTTCGTGAACAATGCGGTCCTTGAAGCTCCTGAAAGAGGCTTATGCTTCACTGATGAGTATGGAAGCCTGGCTTTCCAAAGGTGGTCTGATATGGATAAGGCAGGAATCAAAGCAATGCTCATGTACCTCATGTTGGCGTCCCCCATCAAGAGTGATGAGAACAAAAGATTCTGCCAGGACTTGGAAGCAATGATCAATGAACATCCTGAAAGACACCTACTCAGATCAAAGAAAGCAAAGCTTGAAAACCTTGGATACCACCTGAACATCTGATCTGCAACAACTATCTTTTTTAATTTGTAGGACTTGTAATAACTATGAATAAACTTTGATGTTTTGTTTAAATTATGTGTCCTACTTAAAATTACAACATTCAGTAAGAGATGAAGACCCCTGCCAACTCACACTGAATCAAGAAACACTTAGGCTATTTGTATGTTCAAATAGGGGGAGATTGTTGGGTCACTGAATTCCTCAATCTTCTTCTAACAAGGATTTGAACGTAAAATAACCTAAGTGTAAACAAGTCACTGAGTGAACAGCAACTCGGTGAGTCATCTTCAGGATGCTTAGACCGAGCCTAAGAAGAAAGGTTCTCCATTCAGTGAGGCGGAACTCAGTAAAGTGTGATCTAAGCCAAGAAGAAGGTGATGGGTTCAGTGAGGATGAAAATAACTCACTGAACCCCAAGACTCCTCAACAACTTCATGGTACTGAAGACTGATGACTAGAAGACTGAAGTTTTGGCGGGACTGGGCGGGAAAGTTTGATCTGTTTCACTAAAGTGCTTTATCACTTTAAGGTCAAACTTTCCTCAAATGGTTAAAACCAGGCTGTCATCAGAAAGTGCCTTTTGGACTTAACCCAAAGAAGTTTCCCTTGCCAGAGAATAAAATCTATCAAGATTTTATTGTGGAACACTTAGGTCCATTGTATAATAGGGTTGTTCACATTTGTGTATAAATAGGTAGCATAAGAGAGGAGTAAAAGTTGACAAGTTTGTGCAATTAATGCAAAGCATTCACAAACCACTTTTACTCCTCCAAAGAACAACATAACCCCTGAGATAGCTCAGTGGGTCCTAAAAGTTGTCACTCAACATTGTTTGAGTTTAGTGAGGAGTCAATACCACACTTGTCGTTTTCAATCCCAAGTGTTATTCCGCAAACACTTGGGTACGATTCTTTTTGATTAACTTCTAATAAAGAATTAAACGTTGAAAAATATTGTCTCTTATATCTACGTTACTTTATTGTTAATCATTTTATACATCTTTGTTTAAAGTCATATAACTTGGTTACTTTAGCTTTGTAGTTATTGTTAACAAAGTAAAAGGGACCAACATGGATAATGGTTATAAGGACAATGGGGTCGAGTTAGTATGTAGAAAACGTGAAGCACAACATCAAGAAACTAGAGATGGTGATAGTGCTTCTGAAGATTATTACAGCAACAAAAAACGACGTATAGATATACCTAATAAAGAAGATAGTTTAAAGGTCGTAGACTTTATATCAAGTGGTAAGCGAAAACAAGAGCATATCTTCACTTCTACTGGATGTGCTAAAATGTTTAGAGAAGATATAATATGTAGCCGCATGAAGAAATTAGGGAACACAAAACTGAACAAGAAATTGTATCAGTTAAAAAAAATGGGCATCAGGTCAAAGTTGTTGGAAAGAATGAGATGGGAAGGAGGCAGATTAGGGAAATATGGACAAGGTAATTTCCTTCCCATAGAAGTAAATACCCATCCCAATAACCTTTTGACAACTAATGTGATAGAATCAAAAGAACCAGTTGAAGAGAATGAGGAGGATGAGGCGTTAAGTCGACCTTTGAAAAAGAAGAAAACAGAACATGTCACTAACGATGATTTGCGCTTAGTTGAGCTTGATAAACCATTGATGATCCTAGAAGAAAATCATGATGATCCTAAAAGAAAGCAACTCGATGGTTTGGAAGTGATTACAGGTGCTTTAACTCTGTTAAATAATGAGTCTCTTTCGGGTACCTTGAATCTTGAGTTGCTCGGTAGCTCGTTCATGTACATGAAAAATAGCTTTCCTGATGAGTACAAGCTTTATGGCTTGTCTATAATCGCGTACTTGTTTTCTATGCCCTTGTTCTCTAGACTATTTGAAGGATGGGATCAGATAAAGCCAGCAGACCACACAGATATTATGTCAGTGTGGAAAGACCTTTTGCAAGGAGACGAGATTGATTCACCCTACGCTCAGCTCTTCATGGAAGTTTTGTTATGTGCTGTTATGGGATCCAGCATCAACACTTAGCAAGTCAAGCACCCTGAACCATTGATGCGGTTTCTTTACTCTTGGGAACGATTACTGCCTCATGAAGCTCTTCAGATAATTATAGATCAGATTGTTGTGCCAAAATTATTGGCAGCGGTTAACTCATGGGACCCTCATACGGATTCAATTCCCATGCATATCTGGGTTCATCCTTGGCTACCATTATTGGGTCAAAAGCACTCGATTTTATATGATACTGTATGCACCAAATTAGAAAGTGTTCTAAACGAGTGGCATCCTAGTGACGTGTCAGCATACACCATTTTATCACCATGGAAGCCTGTTTTTGATCAGGAAATTTGGGAGCAAATGATGGTTCGATGTGTAACTCCTAAGTTGTTGGCTGTAATGCATGAGTTTCAAGTCAACCCTGCAGATCAGAAACTTGATCAGTTCTACTGGGTAAGAAAATGGGCTACACTAGTACAATCGACACCTCTCCCGTCGAATTTTTTTCGCCATTCCCATCGTCATGTCGACGGCATTGTACGTTCCCGTCATCATGTCGACGGGATCATGACGACGGCGGTGCCCCGTCGGGAACAGCATTGCCGTTGACAACCGCCGTCGACATTGTGGGTCCCACTTCGTTTTTCAGTCAAAGAAATTCTTTGTCCGTCAAATTGTTCTCGTCGACATGTCGACGGGATTGTATATGTTATTAACAACTTAATTATTAAACGTTAATTAACTTTATACTATCCCGTCGACATGTTGACGGGTCAAACGTGTTGGTCAACGTTGTATAATTATCCCGTCGACATGTTGACGGGAAGAATTTGAAGGGTCAACGTGTTGGTCAACGTTTGTAAAATTATCCCGTCAACACGTCGACGGCCCTATTGAACCACCAAAATTTTATAATTAATGATGCCGTCGACATGTCGACTGCATCATTAAACAATCCATTTTTTTTGTTTGATTGTGCCGTCGACATGTCGACGGTACCAATGTTATATACAGCAAACAACAAGCTGCAATACTAGCAATATTCCAGATTTTTTCCGAAAAATTTTCCGGAAAAATCTACCAAAACCTATAACCATAATGTGGAAAACTAAAGGGGGGGTTGAATAGTTTTACGTCATTTTTAAATTTATAAACACAAGTTTGTTTTAAAAACTTCGATTCTAGTTTATGTGAACTCAATACTTGCACTATATGAACTATTGTATGGTAACTAACTAACAAAGCTAATATAGTAAAGGTAAATAAATAAGTAATGAGAAGAGTTGGAAAGATCAAACCACAACACAAGGATTTATAGTGGTTCGGCTACAAGGACACCTTCCTTGTTCCTACTCCACTCCCCGAGTCACCTACTCGAGAGTTTTCTTCACTATGTCAACAAACTCCCTTTTGGCGGAGAAAACCTTACACACCAATTTACACACCACAACAACTTCACAACTTGATCACTACTTCTACAAAACTTCTTCACACCAATATACTACACACCAATCTTCTTCACACCTATCTTCTACACACCAATCTTCTACTTCACACCAATCTTCACAACTAACCTACTTCACTACTAATCAACTTCTACTTCCTACACAACTTCTATATCTTCTAAACAATATATAACAAGCACAACACAATATTCACAAATGAATGTATATATACACTATGCACAACTACTCTTCAACACTTCTTGGACTTGGTTGTAGAAAGAGTGTTCTTCTTTTGCACTTTGGACGAGAATGGATGATGAGGGATTGAATCACTTGAAACAAGGATTAATATACAAATGATCAAAGGGTTTTAGAGGATGTTTAGAGAGTTATAGATCTGAAAATTTCGTGCAAAAGGTAGGTGAAAATTCCAGAATTAAGGTGGTATTTATAGGAGAAGAATTTTGACATTTTCTGACAGGGGAGCCTGGCCGGTTCCCTTAAATCGTGGCCGGCCCCCTTAAAATTAAGGGGACCGCCCCTTATAATTAAGGGGGCCGCCCAACTGTAACGGCCAGAAAACTTGTCTTTTAGCGGGGAAAATTTATTTGGTGAAAAACTAACTGATTTTGGTTAAATATTTGAAATCATATATTTAGTATGATTAAAACATTTTTCTTTATTACCAAAAGTGTTTTTCAAAAAATGTATAATAAGTTTATATATTTAAATAAACTTTGTATTAGTTAATTAAATATCCTTTTGATCATAAGATGTATTAAGCACTTGTTTATCCATACATTAAGTGATTAAGTTGGATATAGTGATATAAACTAGCTTAATACTTGTTTACGTAGTAATCTTACGATTGACGAGTTTACATTTTGTGATCGTCAAAATATAGAGATATCGAAAAATATAAATAACGTTTTCATACATTATTTATGTCAACACATAAGCTATAACCACTCAATATCAACATGTCCTAACACATACAACTCGACATCGGCTAAAACACTTTCAAATTATCGCTAAACACCCTCAAAATGCATTAAAAACATATAAAGTCTACAAAATGGGGTGTGGTAATATCTAAACCTAGCTGCCATATCCACAAATGTTTCAATACCCGCGATGTTCAAGTCGCCAAAAGGTTAAACTACAAAATACTAGGATAAGGATCGCGAAAATATTGCTTCAACCATAAGTACAACACAAAATATATAACCCAAGTTTGTACCTCTACATCCCCAAGTCACTCATCATGATCACTATCACCATCCACACATCGATATCATCGCTCCCGCTCCTGCCAGCTCCACTCCCGCTCCCGCCAGCTCCACTCCCACTCCCGCCAGCTCCACTGCCCGAGCCATCCACATGCTGAGAATCCACCTGACTAATATACTAAGACCATTGCGGGTTGGTCGAGGCAAAACCCATCAATAAATCGAGCTTCTTCATCATGGTCTTGCGTTCTTCAGCATCTTCCTGGCTCTTCTTCTCTGCCTCAGCAATCTTCTTATGAGCTGCAGCAAGCTCAACAAATATCTTGGCAACACCTAAAAATGAAATAATCAAAATTTAAAAACAGCCATTGCAATACATAAATTGAGTCATGAGTAATCTGTAATTAATATTATCACACTGTACATACCTGGAGGTGGAGGCGGGGTGTCTGGTAACGGTGGCCTCCTCAGGCCGGGTACTACCCTACCCCGTCCGGCAATGTGGCCCCGCTGCTTGCCCTTGATAACCATGGCAAGTATCTGCTCCTCTGTGTACGCCACCCCTTCAGGCGTATTCGCTCCCAGATCTCTCAGCAGAACCATCTCTTCCTATTTAGTTGAAAAAAAATTGAGAAAATTAATATATATGTCGGGTTAATTACAAGATTATGTTTCAATGAATCATTAAAGTGCGTGTTTGGGAAAATAAATAAATAAATAATAAATTAAAAAAAAAACGTTACTTACATACTGAACCCGCGCCTCATCCTGCAACCAAGCACCATCCTCGTCGCAGTGTGTGTCGTAAAAGCTCTGGATGAGTGACGGGTACTGCTTGTCCTTGCTGTTCTCAAACTGTATATACACATGTATATAAGATGAAACAAATTAAAAATGACAAATCAAACACTATATATTTTAATTAAACTTAAATACTTTTAAAAAATTAAAATTAATTTCTTTTATATAATTAAAATTTTTAATTAATATGTAATTAAAATTAAATAATTTTATAAAAATAAAATACTTTTATAAAAATAAAATGTGTCTTACATATTCGTGGCGAATAGCGGCTAAGGACTTGGAACCGTGGCGGCTGTACACCTTGTTCTTCTTTCGGTTCTCCTTGTTCACCGCAGTTCGCTCCATGTTCTTATTATTCAAGTAGAAGTTCATGTGTTGCTCCCACACCGACGGCTCAAGGTTCGGAGGAGGGTTTTGTCGTATGAAATCCGCCGCCCCAGCCCCACCCTTCAGGGTAAAATAAGTTTTCTTCATGATGCCTTTATTGTCGGAGTAGCGCTTAGCTATATATTGATTGAGGCTGTTCTTTATAAGTTCCCAGTCGTCCTTCTCGCCAGGTGAACAAATTCCGCTGTTCTGAGTTGTACGTTTTACATCGCGGCTGTGTACGACAAACTTCACACCATTGACTACGCAAGAGTTGACTGAGGTTGCGGTCGATGATGGTCCACAAGCCAAAGCGAATAAGTCGGGAGTACATCTTGGGTCATTGGCTGTGTAAAGATTACCGATCTATGAACAAAGATAAGAATACATAGAGATGAGTAATATAGTCGTTATTTATACAAGGAAATACATATAATAAGTTTACCTTCGACTCAAACCATCTAGGAAATTCTTGCTGCATGTTGCTTTCAGGACGTTCACTGAAAATGTTCATGATTTTAGAATTAATCGAAAAGATAACTTGGGAAAAATAAATTTCAAAATAAAAACGCGTACCTCTGGAACTCGTTCATGTACACGTCGATCTCAGGACTGTTGTGAAGTACATACCATATCACTTTCTTCATTTCTGGGAGACCTAACCGAATAATTGTCTCTTTACCAGACTTTTTACATAGTGATCGGAACACCTGAAAATCACTTGTTGGGCGAGGACAACCCTCAGATGCAGTGGGACGGTTAAATTTTGTCCCAATTTCACCCCGAAAAAAGTTAATGCTTCGTCTGCAACATAACCCTCCGCTATTGAACCTTCCGGCTTAGCTTTATTTCGTACATAGTTTTTTAGCTTCTTCATGTATCTTTCAAATGGATACATCCACCGGAATGAAACAGGCCCGCCTTGAAGAGCCTCTTCAGGTAAATGCATAACCAAGTGAATCATAATGTCGAAAAAAACAGGAGGATATATTTGTTCGAGTCTGTACAAAATATTGATCATCTGGTCTTTAGCTTTCACCATGTCATTCACCATCAAAGTTCGGGCACAAATTTGCTTAAAGAATGAACAAAGCTCGATCAATGGTGCATAAGTTTGTGCGTCCAAGTATTGCTGAAGTCCATAAGGAAGTAACCGTTGCATCATTATATGACAGTCATGCGACTTCATGCCCGTTATATTGTTATCATCTTTGGTCACTTTCGACTTGAACATGGATCCGAACCCATCTAGTAGTTTAACTGTTTTGATGTATTGACGGAACAGTTTTCTTTTATCGGGTGTGAGGGAGTACTTAGCATGAGGCTTCGAGCACTCCCCGTTTTGTTTGTTTCCGAGCCACAACTCCCGTCGAATGCCCAAAGCTTGCAAGTCTTGTCTTGCCTTGGCGGTGTCTTTAGATTTCTCATTCATTAACAAAGTGTTCAAGATACTCTCCAACACATTTTTTTCAATATGCATGACATCCAAATTGTGTTTTAGAGTAAGAGAAGACCAATATTCAAGCTCGTAGAAAATAGACCGTTTAGTCCAGTTCAGGTCGGTTGTAGTATTACGTTTTATCTTCCCACCCCCATAATCTGGATGTTTCCCCGGAAAACGTGTGGGAAATATTGCAAGTTGAGTCAAGATATCAGCCGGAGTATCTTTTTTAGGAGGATCTGTAAAATCAGGTGCACCATTGAATGTAGTAGTATCCCTCCTCCATTTATGTTTTTTTTTTTAAATCTTCTATGGCCAACATAACCTGTTTTGCTTATCACACGCGTAGCCGGAGTGCCTACTTTGCATGTAGGGTATGCGTAGTAACCTTGCCCACTCCAACCTGACAAACTACTACGAGCAGGAAAATCATTGATGGTCCATAAAAGCATCGCTCTCATGTCGAATTCTTTGCCTGTAACAGCGTCCATAGTCGGGACACCTGGTTTTTTCCATAATTCCTGAAGGTCATCAATCAAAGGCTTTAAGTAAACATCAATGTCCTTCGTGGGTGATTTAGGTCCAGGAATCAACAACGTCAGCATCTAAGTAGTCTCTTTCATGCATAACCACGGAGGCAAGTTGTATGTTGTTAAGATAACAGGCCACATGCTGTAAGTTTGACTAAGGTTTCCGAACGGATTGAAACCATCAGCAGCCAACCCTAATCGAACGTTTCTCGGTTCGTTAGCAAATTCCGAATATTTACCGCTGTCAAACTTCTGCCATGCTTCACCATCAACCGGGTGTTGCATCATACCGTTTACCGTAGACTTTCCAGTAGCATGCCAAGTCATATGTTTTGCGGTGTGAATAGATTTGTACAAACGTTGTAGCCTAGGAATGATAGGAAAGTAACGCAACACCTTGTTAGGAACTTTCTTCCCCGTTGTGTTCTTGTCTTTCCATCTACTCGTTTTACAAACTGGACAATACTCCAAATCTTCGGCACCAGTCCCCCGATATAAAAAGCAATCATTTTCACAAGCATGTATCGACTCATACCCTAACCCGACCTTTTTAAATGTTTTTTTTTATAGCAGAGTATGATGGTGGGAGATTGTAACCTAACCTGGGAGGAAATACCTCCTGGAGAAATTTTAGCGTATTGTTAAATGAAGTATCACTCCATTTACCGCTGACCTTGAGATGCATAAACTTTGACATAAAATCCAAGGTTGTCATAAAGTCACAACCCGGGTAAAGAGGCTGGGTGGAACTGGCAAATAACTCTTCATACTCGTTACGTACAGGAGGTGTCGTTGCTTGAGTCGGCTCGTTACTTGTCTCGCCAATATTTGGAGGAGTTGGCTCATTTTGTTCATTATTTAGAGGAATATCAAGAATATCATTAAGGCACGCACGCATGTCACTCATCTCACATTGTGTTGTGTTATCTTCTATAGGAAGAGGATCCGGTTCACCGTGATCCCGCCATTGTGTATAAGTTGGGTCCCACCCATTTTGGCTTATGTGGCGTTTAAGTTTGTCGAGAGATACCCATGGAACATTACAACAAAGACGACATGGACATTTTATGTTTCCGTAACTATTTAATAACGGCTTGCAATGTTCAATGAATGCGGCAAGACCATCAAAAAACTCTCTTGAAACACAACTGTCTAAACGGGTCCAACTCTTATCAAGTATCATAACTGCATTTTGTTTTGTTCAACTCTTAGTTATTACACATTCAAAATAATCAACACATAAACACATATAACCATGGAATTATTACGAGTTGTTTTGTTCACCTAGTGCAACTATGGAAGGCAATCCTAACCCACTCTTTGAATGATTCATCTCATATATGAATGCGTATAACTGATTTACTATTTGAGAAAATTTCGGCAATTTCCCCTCAACTCCCCAAATATGTGCATTAAAGACATATTCGTAGGAGTAAAGGAGAAACACTGTCGAAATCATCTCAAATAGTAAATCAATTATACACATCCATATCCTAAATGAGACAAAACATTCAAAAAGCAGTCCCAAACAGGGGACTTTCCAAAATTAATTTCTAATAAATTAATTTCGGACGGGTTTTCTATAGGATGATTAACTTCGGACGGGGACTTTCCAAAATTAATCACTAAAATCCTAAAACATTCACAAAAGTCTAACAATAATACACAAATCGACTATTTTAAGTTAAACAATTAATATCATATATTTTAAGTTAAACAATGAATAGAATATAAACAATTGTTTGGTTTTCTGCTTATGTTTCATAAATTTATTTTTTGTGACTTATTTTGAAACTATTATGAAACTATTTTGTTTATATGCGGTTATGATAAGTTTATGTAAAAACTATTTTGTTTATTTTGAAAGTTTTTTTTGTGACTTTTTTTGAAGCTATTATGAAACATAAGCCGAAAACCAAACAATTAATAGAAAGATATCAAATATATCTAACGGGTTGTGTGTTTAGGATTATATAACGGGCTTATGGCTTATTTGGTTTTCGGCTTATGTTTCATAAGCTTATTGTTTGTGACTTATTTTTAAACTATGTAAAGTAAAAAGTTTCAAAATAAGCCATAAAAATTTAGCTTATGAAACTTAAGCCGAAAACCAAACAAGCCATAAGCTCGTTATACTAATTAATTAAATAATCCCTTTTATACTAAACCTAATATATCAAAACCTAATATACTAATTAAACAATCCCTTTTATACCAAACGCAACCTAAAAATCAGCTTCAACAATCCCATTCGAAAGCTAATATACTAAACACTCACATTTCACAATCCGCAACAATCCCCTAACTTGAATTATTCTATATCTTACTTGAATTATTCTACACCATACGACTAGTTTAATACCAAAACCTAATATACTAATTAAAAAAAATTCTAATTCTATATATAATCACAATCCGCAACATAATGTACTTAACTAATGTTTACTTGGCTGGAAAACTAAACTACTAACCAAATTCATTTCAAGCAAACTACGGCTGGAAAACTAAACAACTAACCAAACGCTACGGGATACCAAAACTAAACTACAACAAAGCATAAAAATGAAAAAACAAAGAACATACTGTCTCGGTCTCCGCTCCCGGGCTGTGGTCTCGGGCTCCGGTCTCGAGCTGTGGTATCGGGCTCAGGCAGTACGTGGGCTGTGGTCTCTCGGGCTTTACGTGGTCTCGGGCTTCGGGCTGCGGGTATAGTGATATATCAAAAGTTTTAAAAAAACTGTTGTCGGCGACATGTCGTCAGGATACTAAAAGTTTAAAAAAAATAAAAAAGGGACCACATTACCTCTGTCTCGGCTATCTCAGCTCTTGACTCTCGCTCTCGGCTCGGCTGTCTCGTCTGTCCTGGGTGTCTCAGCTAAAAGTAAACAAAAAAAATCAAAATTAATAAAAATCAAAATTAATACAAAATTAACAATTAAATTAACACTAAAAGTAAACAAAAATAACAAAATCAAAATTAATAAAAAAATCAAAACTACGTGTTAATAGAAGAAGAAGTGGGGAAGAAGAAGAAGAAGAAGAATTAAACAAAGGAGGGGTTGAGGAGTGAATTAAACAGCAGAGGAGGAGGAAGAGGAGGTGCACAGTGGTGCTAGTGTGTGGTGTTGGACTGTGGCGATGGAGCTGTGGTGTCGGAGGTGGTGGAGCTGTGGTGTTGGACGGAGGTGGTCAAATGTGGTGGTTTGGTGTGGTCGGAGGTGGTCAAATGTCGGAGGAGGTGGTGGTCGGAGAAAATCGCCGGCGAGGTGCAATAATTGAGTGTGTGGTGTGGTATTTCTTTTTGGTCTAAGTGTTTGACCAGATCTGGTTTTGGTATTTCTTTTTATGTTCCCGTCGACAAGTCGACGGGAATATAAAACTGTCTTGTCATTTCTCGTTTGGCGGGGGAATTGAATTTTGGTGAAAATTTTGCCGCTTATATTCCCGTCGACATGTCGACGGGATAAAGCTTTTATAAAATCAAAATAACATTAATAACTTTTAATATAATTAAACAAATATATATATTATAAGGAAAATGATATGCATGACTAAAACTTATGCCTAAATACATGCCTAACTTTAAGATCGTGGCATGTGTCAAAATCAAAAGTGAAAATTATGAGAGAGAAAATGCATGTTCCATGTGTCACATGATAAATGCTTTAGGCATAAGTTTAGGCACACGAGTTAGGTCTCTCGATCACTACTCATATTATAAATACTTTAATAAAATTAAAAAATAGTTTTTATAAAATTAAAAAATAACTAGTTAAATTTAAAATTAATTACTTTTATATAATTAAAAATTTTTATTTATTACAAATACTTTTATAAAATTAAAAATATATATATTTAAAAAATAGTTTTATAAAATTAAAAAATAACTAGTTAAATTTAAAATTAATTACTTATAATATAATTAAAAAATATATTTATTATAATTAAAATATCACAAAATAGCAAAGATGTACAACTCTTTTTTTTATCCCAACCATTAGATAACCTCGAGATCACAACGGGTCAAAATTCAAGTCTTGTATCATTGACCCAATGTTTTACACGAGATGTTAAACGAACGAGTCGAGATGCAATGGTTATACACGAGATGTTAAACAAATGAGTCAAGATGATATGGTTGTACGTGAGATGTTAAACGAACAAGTCGAGATGCAATGGTTATACATGAGATGTTAAACGAACGACTATGGTTATACATGAGATGTTAAACGAACGACTCGAGATGCAATGGTTATACATGAGATGTTAAACGAACGACTATGATAATACATGAGATGTTAAACGAACGACTCGAGATGCAATGGTTATACATGAGATGTTAAACGAAGGACTATGGTTATACATGAGATGTTAAACGAACGACTATGGTTATACATGAGATGTTAAACGAACGACTATGGTTATACATGAGATGTTAAACGAACGAGTCGAGATGCAATGGTTATACATGAGATGTTAAACGAACGACTATGGTTATACATGAGATGTTAAACGAATGACTCGAGATGCCTCCTGGATATATATCCCACCAAAATTTTCCTACCTAACAACTTATCCTCGCATTATAAACACACACACACACACACACACACACACACACACACACACACACACACACACTCATCTCACTATCTCTCTCTCTCTCTCTCACTTTAGCAGTTTCCGTTTTCCGGCGACACCAGCAATTTCCGGCCGTCAGAATCTTTTTCCGGCCACCACCTTTTATCACCTCAACTTGTAGATCAGGCCACCCCGGTCACGATTCCACCACTCACAACCACTCAACCTCACTACCACAAACATACACTGTTATCATGGTGAAGAAGATGGCAGAATTTGAAGCTTTTCCTTGTCCTTGTGGACGAGGAGATGTGATTCTGCGAGAATCGTGTAAATCTTACTCCCGTGGTAAACTATACTATGCGTGTCCTTTCTCGCAGGTGAACAATTACATACTTTTTCATGTATTATATAAATAATTTGGTTAGTTGTTAAAAATAATAGTTTTTACTCTTTAACAGCCTGGGACAACAGACCATGGATGTGATTTTTTTTATGGAAGGAGGAACGACTCGCCAAAATGATGATCGGTTCTCTGGGAGCTTCAACATCAAGCGGTTCTGGATCTGCTCCAACAAGGTGCTCAAACTGTCATGAAAAAGATCTTAGAATAAACATGCTGGAGGCACAAAAACAGGTGCTAGAGACAAAATTAAGGATGCTGGAGGCAAAACTTGACATGGCAACGTATCCCAACCACGACCACGCATGTCAGTCGGATGCAATACTCCGTGACCTTTTAGGTGACATGGATAAATTTCATATGTAGTACTGTTATCGTTGTTGTTGCTGTTATCGTTGTTATTGTTGTTGTTGTTGATGTTGTTTGCTTTGCTGTTGTTTGTTGTTGTTGTTGTTATTGATGTTATTGTTGTTGTTGTTGTGGTAACTGATGTTGAACGTCCTTTATATTTTAAATTCGTACGCACAAATAATATAAACAACTCGACAACCAAACTAAACAACTCGACAACCAAAGGAACCAACTCAAACTAAACAACTCGACAACCAAACGAAACAACTCAAACTAAACAACTCGACAACCAAAAGAACAGATCAAACGAAACAACCCGTTTTTTTTTTGCGGCTACTTCCCGCTTTACTCGAACTCACACCATCTTTTCCCTTCCTTGCTCTCATTTCCTTGATATGTGCAAACGTAGCTTCAAGATTTGTAACCCTATTTCCCATATTATCAAGTTTGGTTTCCAACGTACTTTCAGCTTCGTCGTCACCTCCAACAGCAACAACTTGAGCTTCAGCAGCAGCTTGAGCTTTAGCAGAATCTAGCTTGTCCATGTACTCTTTGTAGTACGACTTTTTCCTACACCATTCGATAATTTTGTCTCTCATCCACGGTTCAGCATTCTTAAAAGAACCATATTCCTCATAAACTGCATGACCAAAAGTTAAAAAAATGAGACGGGAGTGTTTTTGTGGGAGTATATATAGGAAGAGTATTTGGGGAGATAATTCCGTCGACATGTCGACGAGACAAAACACGCGGGAAAAATCCCGCCATTTATATTGACCACTAATTTAGTATTATTATTTTTTCTTTATAATCCCGTCGACATGTCGACGGTACCGTTAAACCAAACACGTAATTAACACTAATCAAACGTTAATTACGTAATAATTCATTTTTAATATCATCCCGTTGACATGTCGACGGGATTATAAAGGCGGGATAAGTTCGCGCCAAAGTTTTGACAATTATTGAGGCCGGAAATTTTGACCAATATGGTCCCGTCGACATGTCGACGGGATTATGTTACCCCCAAAAATTCAACGCACTTGGCTTCGGTCAATCAGAATTTTTGTCGTTTTCTGCACCGTCCCGTCGACATTGTGTCGACAGGATAACGTTCGTCGCCTGTTCTCCTGTTTCTTGTAGTATAATGTCATTCCCATTCATCACATGCTTCACATAATGGCCGTGTTCTTTAATAAATGGCTACAAGTCTTATACCAGTGGTTGTGCTCCCAACCAAATATTCAAGAAGTGAGCAGTTGGTATCTGAGATGGAATTATCTTATCCCATTTGAGATTTTATCCAATGAACATATACGAGGTCGGCTTAATATGGTTCTAGACATGATGAACCAGGCGGTTGGACAGAAATATTTGTATGAAGTTGAACAGATGGACTGGACCGTAGCAGTATGAATTATAAATCGTACTGGCCTCAAAGGTGTTAAAATTGGAAAGAAATTCTCCAGGGTATTTGTTGCAATACTATTGTGATGTTGCTGCAAATAAAGAGTGTGTCTTTTTTCTTCTTCCAATGATAATGATGAAAACAGTGATCGTAAAACGGAAGATGAAAACGATGTGATAATGTTGGATTCCGAATCTGTTCTGATGGTGAAGAAAAAGCCGGAGCTGAGGAGGGGAATGTGTCACTATCGGATCTTTCTTCAAGCTTCCAGAAATGTGTGGAGACTGCTGACGAAAAGATGAAGTCAAGACGGGGGCGGAGGGTGGTGGTTCAGGAGGGTTAGTAAAGATCATACAGTTTGACTATGAAGCGGCTAGGAAAGAAATGAGGTTTGGTGAAGATGGTTCAGGAGGTGAAGATGGCAATGATAACAAAAAGGGGAAACGTGAAAAGAAGAAAGCGACTGGACGTAAGGATGCTGCTGCTGAAAGGAGTGGGGATTTTCAGATGGGTAGGCGGTGTCAAGCTTTTCCAGCATCTGGTAACCTGAGTGCAACTTTTCGGTGAATGCTGCAAAGGCAGACGGTCATGTTGTTCGATTTTACGTAGGGATTTTTTTCTTTTTAAAAAAAATCACCAATGAAAACTTTGATTGGCAAAAAGTATACACATCCAAAATCATTGATATTAAGTTTCAATGGATTTTTGTTGCACATGTAGTTTGTTTTTTCATGACTAACGAAATATATGATGCAATGATTCATTTTCGATAAGTTGACATCATACCAGCTGAATGAGTTCCTTATTTCAATCACAATTAGACATAGAACTGTTTCAAGCTCATCTGAGATTAGGCGTGAAACGTAATGATAAATGCTTTTTACTTGTTACTCCTTGACCATCTTAAACAATAATGATGGTGACACATATACTTATATCTTTTTAATCATCTCATTTAGTATCTTGACAATGAAATGTGTTGCAATCTATTGTTTGGATGATTGTTAGACACGCTAAAAAAGATGTATTATATAACCCATATCTAATCTATGATTCAAGTATTTCTAATTTTCCACATTGCAGTTACATCTCTTTATTATTAAAGGCACATGATGATAACAAATGTTATAGTCATTAAACCAACTTGGCCACCTGAGTTCCTTCTAAAGCTTGGTGAGAGGTTTTACCCGGGTTCGAGTCTCGCAAATGACAAAGAAAATTCGGATTTTCCTCTTAATGCGAAGCCGTGAGTTCCAGGGTTCCCTTCACGGGTCTCTCCTAGTGGTTTGGGTCTCGGGGCCTGCCTGATTGGATGGTTTAACTCGGGGTCGGATTTCAAGTGTCATGCCGTTCTTAAAAAAAAGGTACCAATGTTATAGTCATTATACTATCTATGTTTGGCAAAACATACAACCTTAACAGTTATGAGTAGTTGCAATCGTTGCCAAACTAGCAACACATTTTAAATGCTACTAACGCTTCATAATCTCGTCCCCAAATGCAATATCGGTAGTAGTATATGTCAATTTTTTACCTAAGCACGTCGCCATTTTTATCATTATACCATTATCCTTTTAAATAAAAGTATAAAACAGACATAATTGATTACCCCGTCTCAATATTACTGCCACATTTCTTTTTTTAGTTTGTCATAAAATAATTGTTCAATGCCTAAATATAGAAGTTGGAGTTATTTAAGTTTATCATACTATCCATAATCAAAAATATTATTTACAAAGTTAAATGAAACCGTCAATAGCAGTCAAAGAATAAAGTTGTTTTTTAGCAACTTTTACAAATTTCAAAGCAGTAATAGTGATTAGTGATTATTACTTCATATAATCTAATTTATAAGTAATAGTGATTAGTGTTATATAATTGCATAAAAATAAGTAATTTTGTGAGACTCATTTCTCTTTTATCAAATTCAAATCTTACCATAATTCTAAACCAAATTCACATCATATCCCAAACCATCTACACACCAAACGCACCCTTAGTTGCGAGTTTGCGCCAGTTAAGTGAATATTGTATTACCACTATACAGCGAGTCAAGAGGTGTCATTAGTTATACCAACCGTAATTTAAAACATATTTGAAATTTACTAGTTTATGAATATTGTCAAGAGGTGCAAGGTTTGCCAATTGCATAGCAACCGCGGAAAAACTAGGACCTATCCCAACTGAAGCCAGAATTACAGCCTATGTCGATACGAAAGGAGTGGTTGGGTTCTTTCGAGTACCAGCTACTGGGAGCAAATCATTATTGTTACCCAAATGTGTGTATTAGTTAAGATATAACTATACCAATGGAGGCAATAAAACATCAATGTAAGATGTCAAAGAATACATGCATACACCGATTATGTACTCGAGGTAAGTTACAACAAAATCACAAAATAAGACATCATCCCGAAAAGACCTTGTTAGCTAAACAAAAAGTTGTTTTATGGTGGTGTGACGATGGTCAACCACAACCGCAAGTAACATTTATGCACTCTAGATCAACTTAAGTTATGATTCGTCCAAATACTGAAACCTTGTGAAGTTTTACATTCGCCAAAAAAGGTCACTTTTCGTATCACTACATATAGTTTTATGGCCAACAATTATTGAAAAAAGAATGAAGTTCTCTCAAATTCTTTGAAACCCAACATCATCAGGCAATTGCACGCAGCAACGATGAATCAATCACATTATCATCCTCGTACTCCCAGGAAACAAAACCCCGGGGTCAACACGTGCCACTCGCTAAGTTTAGTAAAACGTTAGAAAAAATCTAAAAAACCAGACTTATTTCTGGTTCTGCTTCTGTTTCTTTGCGTCCAAGGCGGCTAAACCTGAACCTAGCCCAACTGGTGTTTGACCTTGTTCTTCCGGCTTTGTGGGTTCCACAGCTGCTCCGTTGGTGGCATCTTCGTTGGTGCCACTTTCTGGTGTCATACCGGAGTTAATTATGTTGAGAAGTTGCGTAAGTGGTGGTAGAGCCTGAACCGGGACGCCATGTGGGCGGATTAATAGACCCCGGGCAGCGGCTTTCTTTCTTGCCTCTGCTATAGCACGAGCTGCTCTTTCGTCAACACCCCTACCACCTCGAGGAACGTTCTCACTGCCAGCTGCGTTATTGCTGCCACTACCTGAAGCTCCACCGCCAGAGGCCGCTTGGAACGCTTGCATTAAATCAGGGTGAGCCTGTACCAAAAAAGAACAAGTATTATTATTTGAACTCAGAGTTACAACCATTAGAATACGTTTGACTATTGTAGTTTGTAACATACCTTTATCAGATCAATTGCTGCTTGAGCAGAAACCGCATTTGCAGCTTGTCCCTTCTGCTTCTGTGCATTCATCTGTCATCATATGTATCACAAGATGATTACCAATACATATTTATAATGAAAAACCATCATACCAAAATAAGAAAACGCATACCTGGGCCTCGCGCACTTTAAAAGTTTTCATCCAATTCTGCGAGTCACGAGTCCTCGAGTCATCCACTCCAAGTTGCTTCACTAGTATATCATACGTCTTCTTTTCATGCTGTTAGAAAGAAAAATCTTTGAATTAAATTGACCACCAGATAAACTAAAAACAATAAAATATTAGCTATTACAACTACTGTAGTTAAAAGGTCGTGCCTGATGAGATAGCTTGTAGGCACCAACACAGTTGAATGCGATTGCAAGAGCATGATAACAAACAGCAGTTTGGATATGTTCTTCTCCCAAAAGCCTCTCATTCTTTTTCAATGCTTCTTGTAGATAACGAAGAGCTGTATTCATTTTGCCAATATCTTGATACATCATTGCAACGTTAATGTAAGTTGCAGCAACATCAGGATGATCTGGGCCAGATGACAAGCTTAATAAGAGTAGGGCACGAGACATGTGTCTCAATGCAAGCTCTGATTGGTTGAGACCGTGATAGAATAGGGCCATGTTTCCATAGCTGCAAAAGATTCCAAGCAAAATCATGATCACATGACAAGCAGGTGCCATTATAATTAAAAGGTAATGCATTCAAGCTTAGGGGATACTTGGATGTCATTTAAAACTAATTATGTGATATGCAAGAATCAGAATCTCAGTCATTGCAAATACGTGTGGCAGGGCATAGTGCAGGATGTGGTTAGAAAGTTTTTAAGTGTTCGAAATTTTGATCATTTAAGGTAATAGTAAGAACGTTTGGATATATTGTTGAAGTATTTGAACTAAACTATGACAATTTATTACTCACCTAAAAATTTATTACTGCGCAACTTCACACCACAACAGACAAAATGACAAATAATCAGCTTTGTGCACATCCAAACACCCTAATAAAAGCAATGAAAGGATAATCACCTGTGAGCTGTGTCTGGGTGGTCAAGACCAAGACACCGTTCATTTATAATGAGTTCCTTGTGCTGCTGCATAATGGCTGCAGCCATGTCTCCAGCATGATAAAGAACCATGGCAAGGTAGCTACAAGAGAAAATAAATAAATCATTAGTTATAAGTGACTGACTATCTATCAAAATCTTTTCAGAAACACTGTCAAAATTCCTTATTTTCCAACTTTTTAACTAAAAACCATACCGGCAGCAGTTAGCAACCTCCCGATGCATTGGACCGGTGACCTGTGTTTCATAGTTGAATAGAAAAGAAAACAGAGTGTCACTTAAACTGGCCTAAAATGACTACCAAAACTACAGCCTCAGTCAGACATGAGGGGTCAGAAGTCTGAATACATACCTGCTGAAGAATTGTAAATGCTTCCGTAAACAAAGTGTACGCTTCATTAAGCATTCCCTGCAAGTTCGTAACAGTCAATATTAATTAAAAAAAATAATAAATAAATAAAAAAAAAAAAATTAAAAAAAAAAAAAAGGGCCATCAGCACTATCTTAACAATATAAACATCAACAAAAATGCACAATGATAAATGATAACTAACACATAATGATTTAATAAACATTACAAACCTCAGCCAACTGGACCTTTCCGGTTTCAATCAGCTCCTTCGCTTCTTGACATACGGGTATTGAATGCTTCACTACAGGTTGAAGATTCAATATATCTGATGTTTGGAAAGGTGATCCTGCACTAAGATCGTATTTCTTGGCAGCTATGGCAACCCCCACCTGTTAACACCATTTAACAAATTAGTTTAGTTGTCATATATAGACTACAAATAAAAGCAAATTTTGATAACAATAAGATGGGCAACTGTAGTAAATTACCTTCAGGCAAAGGTTTCGAATAACTGAAATATTTTTCACACGCGACCTTGCATCCTCTGGCAATTCGAACTGCAAACGAGAACAACAGCTAAATATTAAATTTTATGCATAGATAATAGTAGGATTCAATTAAAAAGGTAAGTTTTTGCTACCTGGTATTTAACTTTTGCAAATTCAAGAATGTCAGTCCACAAACTTTCAGAACTGAGACTCAAGCAAGATGCCTGTTTTCTACTACTAGCAACACCTCCAGCTTTTGACTTTGAGTGCCCCTTCTTCTGATTTTTGGACTGCGAACTAATGCCTTTTCCAGAAGTTGTCTGACAATCTCCAAACAGACAATTGAAAAAATGAGCAACCGCCTGTCCGATATCATGATCTGCTGTATCTCTCAGGACGTCCTGCATAACCCAAGAAAAAAAAACATTTACACCATCCAAATAACAATAGATAACTCAAAGAGCTAGTTTATAAATACAAAGACCATCATGTTCACCTTGAGGATGTGTTTTGCACATCTAACAATGATCTCATTGGAACAAAGGTCCCATAAATGAGGCAAGTGCTTTATACCATCAGCTACCTGGGATTAGTTCAAAAAAATTCGCATTAATCGCCATACAACAGGCTAACAGAGCATACGAAAAATTAGTATCATTGCATATGAAACTGTTCACTGATCTTACTTTGCCAATATAGCGAACATTTATTCCATGGGCATGGAGTGCTTCAGTCAGGGTTTGACCATCCATTGGTGAAACTTCGAGGGTGCAAAGATCTAGTATGAATTTTGGGAGCACAATGTCCTTGAGATACGAGCTGACCTTGCGTACACTTTCTTCATCAGCAGCAATCTCCTGTTACATTTCAATATGAGGGCATGTTACAAACATCCATGACAACATTAATAATTGTAACCACGTAATCGTTCGTAATATAATGAGCTACCATAGAGAGAGTGCTTGGTTGTGTTTAATTTTACTTTATGAAGTTTTAATGAGATTATTGTTTGTTTTAAGTGTTAGAGATTATAAACATAAGAAGCTAATACATATAGTGACGAGCATTCTTGTGAAGACAAGACCTGTTAGCTGAGTGTAAAAGTCTTAACTAGGTTTACTCGCAAGTATCAGATTTTCATCAGCAGAATATGTCTATCCAAATATTTTAAAGTTGTAACAACAGCTACAAGTTGCGATACTCAGATAAGCAGTTAGAAAATTTAAACTCAAATAGCCCTAAGCGGCTAAGCCCCTAAGTCACCAAGAAGAAACTAAACTTACCTCAGGATTCCCAGCCAATTTGAATTCAGTGAACACATTAGGATTGAACCGTATGTCCTCGGATTTATTTGTCACGTCAGCAGCCTTGGAACCAGACTCTTCAACAGCAGTTTGATCATCTCCAGACTCACTCTGCACAACAAATAGCAATTATTGCAAAGCATATTTACATGTAACATAATATACACCTACCATTTCATAACATAAACATGATTCAAATGTCAGTAGCCTTATAAATCTACTTAGTAGTTACAGAACAGGTATAATAGAGCAATCTTTACCGGCTTGGCATCAGAAGTTTCGGGTACTTCAGCAGTCTTGGTTTGATCTACTTGTGCAGCATTATCAACCTTTGAAGAGTCTGTAGATGTAGGTTCTTCCTGTGACTCGTGCTTAGACTTTGAATTCTTTGCTCCTTCAGCCTTCTCATAGACAGCATATATAAGTATCATATGTGCCAAATACTTGCAAATAATCTCTAGAAAATGACTAAAATATTACCTGGCAGAAGGCAGTGATTAATTCAGGTCTCAAAATACAAAACTTGGAATTTGCTCCTGTATAATTTGCATCACGTGGTGTGACTCTCATCAAGTCCAAGAGATAGTGCCTGAAACAAAATTTTACACAATAAATATTATTAATCAGCATATAAGGTCAAACAAAACAGAGCAGAAAAACTAAAATCTGAATATAGTTGTATAAGAAATCACCTATCATCGCTTCCAACAATCCCCTTGCATTCAACTGGTGCAGCTATTTGGAAAACATTTCCGGATCCATCAAGAACGGTGTGTTCCTTCACCCTGAGGCGCTTTGATGCTTCCAACACCTGATGTTAGGATTCGTTTAGCACACGTACAAAATAGTATACATCGAGTAATTGAAACACAAACATTACTCAGAAATTCAAATTACTTCAATAGAGCTCCATTGGGTAAATTAAATAGTGAAAAAAAATAGCAACTATGGATAAAAACAAAAGACAAATATAATTATTGCAAACCTTGGCATGAAAATCTTCATTCCAGCAAATCTTTTTGCCATTGTCAACAGATCCATACAGAAGTGAGTCTGATTTATCACCTTGTAAAATTCCCGGTAGAACACTCTGAAACAAAGCAAAAAACAGAAATTAAACATATACTCAACTGCAATAAAATTAATTTTTTCAAATGAATGGAGATAAACTCACCTGTGCTACTACTCTATGACCTCTGTAGTCAACAATAGCCATAGCAAGATTATACAATCCAGGAACATCAGCTTCTTGGTATGCTTTTGTGCCTTTCAGATCATTGTTGGAAGATGCATAAGTGGCTTGTTCACTCTCTGCCAGCTGTGCCTCTGATGGTGCATCAGAAGCCAGTTCCGCAGCACCATTTTCCGCTGTTGCAACACTAGATTTATCCCCATTGACTTTGGTAGATGATTTAGCCAGAGCCTTCTCAGAGGGATTCAAGTTTGCTTCTGATGTCTGCTTCTTGGATAACTGCTCCAGATCCGCATCAACAGCAAAACTGAAGAATATGTTGTTGTGAACATACCTACAACCCACATACAAAATTGTTACCATATGATAGATATTATATGGTTACTAAGAAGTGCTTAGATATAAGCTTGTTTATCACGTCAATGATATACAAACACGCTTAACTGTCTTAAGCAATTACATGCAGCACCATCTTTTAAACAATTATTGCATTCGACATACTACTTACATGTGAAAGCACTCGGGATCAGTAGGATTGATTGGTGGAATGCATCGGCTAATGACTCCAATAGCACCACTTATTGCAGCATCAACGAAGTCAGAAGATACCTTATACAAAGCTCTATCTCTCAATATCCTATATAACATTGCAAATAAACAGTTAAAACGAGAATTTACTCATATTACAATAGAAGGGTTGTTTAAATAATGGGTCCCACCGTTCTTGAGGGAGCGCATGAGGAAATTCTCTACAAGATTGTAATTCCTCGTTCCAGTCTCGTTGCATACCGATTAACTCACTCCCAAAAGAAAGTGTAAGTGAATTTTCTGCTCTAGCTGCATCACGTCTATGCTCTGAATAATGCAATCAAAACAGAAATAGTAAGACTAGCAACATAAAAAGCAAAACAGAATTAGAATGTTAATGGATGAGCAGAAGTAATGACGATACCAGGAACAGGGTGCAAACCAAGCCAAGAGTTTGGAGGCAACAACGACTGAATGTTTTCAAAAGGATGAGCAGAGGCCTTGCGTTCCAACATTTCACGGAAAGCTACAATTTCATAGAAAGTAAATCAAAACAAAGATGAGGACATAATACAATTGACTTATGCCAATATGAAGAGTAAGAAACGTTTAATTCTCTTATTCACCTTTCTTGAATTTGGAGCTAATCTTCTGCAATAGTCCAATAAGGGTAGTTGCTTCAGAAGCAGCTTTAGTTGGTTTAGGGTCAAGGGTATTTCCGGAACTTGAGTTGACGTAAAACGTGGTTGTGGTTCCAGTAATACAGTATTTGCTGCCTTCTAGTGTGACGACATCCAGATATATCAAGTCTCCTACAAGCCTGAACACAAATATCATCTGCTTAAAAACAAAACCATAATTCACTTGACTATATTTCCACTTATGAAATGATGAAACAAACCTTCTGTAACTTGGAGGAGGGTTAAATGACGAAAACACAATACTTTCTACACATTTGATCTCTTTGGAAGGAGACGACAACAAGTTTGAAAGCGAACCAGAAACGTCTTCCATAAAACCCAAATTCTCAAGCTCCAAAACCTCGGATTTTGTGGCATCTATTTTGAATTTATATCATTCAAAGTTTCAAACTGATCAGTCGGTAAACTACTTAGACTAAATGAATCAAGAAAATACAATCTTATGAGCAACAAACCTCCGGATTTTGCAGCTGCATTTTGGTTCGACTCATGTTGCAATGCAAGTGATGTTGACAACGATGAGTGCAGTGTTGATAGGGAAAGCAACTCTCGTGTACGGTGGACATGTGCCCTGATAGATCTATCATCATAAAGAGCTGCGAAAAGGATAATTTATTAAGTTAAAATATATAAATGATATAAAAATACTGCTTGCAAAAGGTGTAGCATACCTGCAATCATCTCTAAGGAACAGTCTCCAGTAGTGATGTCGGCAACTTCGGAAATTTCATGATAATCTTCTAAATGATGGCTTGACCCGTCTTTGGTGTGTAGTAATAAGTCATAGCAAGTAAAAAAGCATGTCTCGGGAGCATCAAGAAGAAATTGTCTCACATCCATAACAGAATCACTGGGACTCAACTGCAAATTTGAGTGAATTTTTATTATTTAATGTGTGCAAAACTAAAACTAGTAGGATAAATAAGAGTCAACAATAGCTTACTTGCAACTCGAGCTTTTCACCGAATTGTGTTTTCACGGGTACAGGGAAAAGATGAATGTCGCCTGCACCAAAGAACACAACCCTCACTAAGATTAGTGAAACCAACAAATCCAAATGTTGAAAACTTGATATTTAATCATATAACCAAATGTAAAAAAAGAAATAGTATATGGTATGCAAAAACCTACTTGGGAAATCTAAATGACAACTAAACATAATAGTCAAACGGAATACTGGTGTCTGTTGATAACGAACAAAATGAAAATAAACCATCTGATATCACATAAAACAACTTTATTGCCTTTTACATGACATATGAAGTGCACGCGTGTTCATTGGTAAAAAGAAATACTATAGGGTATGCAAAAACCCTCTCACAAATCTAAATGACATATAAACATAATAAGTAATCAAAAACATTATGACTCGCATATCTTGATGATACATAAAAAAGGAAATAACCCGTCTTATCATACATGATATAACAATGTTATTGCCTTTTACGTGACATAGTTGCCATCCACTCATTCATTAATACTCTTGATATTATCTCTATTTATATGTAGACTTTCTATATGTCAATTCGTTAAACAATTAGCATGTCTACCATATGATGTATACACGTACAAACATACATAACCATGCTAAGGTTCGTAACAAGTGTGTTCGCATAGTTAAAACTGCTATTGTTTCATTCCTCATTAACGCTACTTAATCACTAAAACAGACAATGTGAATAAGGAGAGCCTGTATAATTGAATAGCTCAATACTACTAAAATCTAAGCATGAAATAAATAACTGACATGCTATTAAGCTAAAATATATTCACACAATTGCTATTATAATAATAATAATAATAAAAGGAATGAAACGCTCACCTTGCTTAACCTGATTCTCTGAACTAGCATTTTCGCCTTCCGTAACTTCCGGATTGGCAGTTGCTGCTTCAACCTCAGCCGAAGGGGGTACCCCGTTGGCATCAACCACCTTCTGCTCTACAACATCATTAACCTTATCTTCCGAATGCCCATTCGTCTCAACCACCGGTTCCGTCACATTCACAGTTGCAGCAGCAGTCGCAGCCGCCTTGCTAGCATTTGCAGCATTTTGCGACCCTTTCTTATTCTTACCTCTGCTTGATTTCCCAGCCATACTTGCTTCCCAATCACCTAAAACCCAACACACAGAAACCAATAAACATTACTACAACTTTACATAAAAATAACCACCAATCCAACTAACCCAATTCATTATATTGCATAAATAACATTAATAAAAAATACCCACAAAAAATTAACCAAAACCCTGATGATAAAATGTTGATAAGTACTTAAAAGGATTACAGCTTTTTTATAAAAGCACAAGAAAAACTATATTAAGCAAAACCCACATGATAAAATGTTGATAAGCACTTAAAAAACACATTAAAAGATAAAAACAAGAACTACAACTTAACATATAAAAACCCAAAAAAGATACAAACCCAGTTCATAAAACTATAAAAGATACACAAAAGAAGTATAAAAATTAACACCCACTAAATATTAAGCAAACCCACATGATAAAATGATGATAAGTACTTAAAAGAAAAAGATTAAATAAAGAAAACCAACCTGTATTTGGATATCACCGATTGAAATCGGTGGATAAAACACAGGAAAGGTTTTGAAGATTGCAAAAAAAAAAAAAAAAAGGGGTTTATGAGAGAAGGATGATGGCGGCCGAGCGTGTGGGTATAGAAGAGGGGTTATGTCTAGTGTGTAAAGTTTTTATTTTTTTCATTTTATAATCATTTCAGCTTCATTTGTTTAACCTTTAGGTCATGTGAAATGTTACATTATTTTTTTTCTTTAATTGTGTCTATTGATTTTAAGATTTAGGGTGGTGTCAATCTTTTATATAATAAAAGAATTACATTATTTTAGAGTGATTTTGCAAATCCCTTCTCATTAAAAAATAAATTGGACCAATAGGAAATCTCGATTTTGACATGTAGACGAAATCAAGCAACGTGATTGGCCGATAAAAAGTCAAAATTGAATTGATTTTGGTCAAACTTTAATAAATTTGGTGAAGAATTTGATTGAGTAAAAAAACACATAAAAATATATGTGTCAAATTTATGAAAATAAAAACTTAAAAAAAGTGGATGTAATTAATAAAACATTAGTGGTTGATTTTAAATATATTATATGGAGTTAAGTGTAAAATTATAAATCTCCATGTTTTTTTGATAAATTTAGATAATCTTACAATTTATACCCCTATACTTTATAATATGAACTTTATTTACAATTACATGAGTATTAATATTAGTTTGAGACTTGCATCTATTAAACTTACAAAATTTTATAAATGTACGAATTAGTTTTAATATACGTTAAATACTTTTAAAATAAATATTAGTTTTAAACTTTCATCTATTAAAATATCTTTTTACTAATGTACGTTAAATATAAATAAGAATTCATGTTATCCAATTTAAAAGTTTAATTTATACGTACACATGTTTGAATATTAAATACAGTTAAATTATTATTAACGGTAATAAAAATATCAAATGGTAAGTACGAGTTACTGTGATATGAAAATAAATATACGCGATTGTACTTATAACGACTCATGTAATTATTATTTAAAGTTTGTATACGGATATCCGGAAAAACATTTTTAAAAAACTTTACGGAGTATATTTTAACTTCATCAACGCTCATTATCGCACATTTTGTACAACATGAATCAATAGTTAAAGTTAAACAACAACATCAACCTCAACATTAACATCTATGTCAGCTAAACAAAGTTAAATCTTTCATCCAATAAAATTTTTACAAAATATTAATTGATATTAATATATAATGAAAAACTCATGCATACTTATTAGTTGTACTTATATCACAATTTTCACGGTTAAATTCTTATATGTCCATATAGTAAGCAAAAATTTTAAAACAATTTTGATTTATGTGTAAACCCATGTGATCAAAGAACCTTTGACTCAATAACATTATAAGGAGACACGCTCAAGAATCCAATACAAGGTCGATGCCACGGTTATATTTACAATTTCTGCTAACTATTTTTCTTACTTTCGCACATGTTGATGCTCTAACTTTTTAAAATATACATAAGATTTTCTGTTTTTAAACGATAATATACTATATAATTAAATTTTTCTGAAAATCCCCGTGCGTGCACGGGTATTATAACTAGTGGTCATAACAAAAAAATTTCATACCTCTCAACCCACTAATAATATCATTCCACCTCACTCACACTTTTTCCATACCTCCCACCCTTATTTTAGTGGCAATGGTCACTTTTTCATACCTCCCAAACCTCCCACTTTTTATTTTTTATTTTCATAAATAAATAATTTAATAAAAACATAATATTTCATTAATAATTAAAATAAAAATACATAATTCTTGAAAATAAAATTACACAATACTTGGAAAAAAAACATAATTATTCAAAATCAATAGGCCATCCATATTTCTCCGCGAGCTCACGTTTTTTGCGAAGAGTGAAATCTCGCATAGCCGGATTGGTTATGTGATCATGCGGTTCGTTAAAGAACTTCAAGGCCTGAAACAATTGCTTTTCTTTAACACTATCGAGTTGTGCCGACATCAACTTTTCGGCCAATGCATCATTTGCACGTTTTTTTTTCATCTCCTCCTCCAACATTTGTGATTTTTTTGACGTGTAGGCCTCGAATTGTTCTACAACACTATTCTTTGTCGATGCCTCGCTAGCAATCTTTTTCCCTTTTCTTTTCCTTGTGGGAGTTGTGTCATCATTTAGATCGGGAATAACAGTTTCGACATGCTCATTGCTTCTCGACTCGTAGTAGGTAGATTCCGACGACTTTCTTCGTTTGTCGGAATTAGATGCCGAAGATGTTTGAACAAAGCATGGTTGTTCCAACCATTTCGGTTCTCCCCTAACAACCTCCCATGCATCAATATGAGTAAAAGATTTGCCTTTATTTTTCTTATTAAAATCGGCCAAGGCATTTTTCAACTCATCCACATCGCCACATCCACTCTCCCGAATACGCTTCTACAAGTATATAAATTAACAAAATTATATAAACTAACAAAAGTATATAAATTAACAAAATATAAAGTAACAAAATATAAATTAAGAAAAGTATTAAAAAATTACTTGTTGGATGTATAGCCCGTTAAACACACCCATGGCGGCATTCATAGTTGTCCACTTCGTGTTCAATGAATGATGAGTTCGGGTAACACCTTTCACGTTTTGAGTGAAGTGTTCGGTAATTCTCTCCCAAAATTTCTCTCTACGTTGTTGATTCCCCACTTTTGGACATGTCGACACATATATCCACGCTTTTGCCAAAGCAACCTCTTGGGCCGTCGTCCAAGCCACTTTATCCGCCTTAGTTTTTCCTTTCACAACTTGAACATCTTCATCTAGAACATATATAATTATAACGTAAAAAATATTAACGTATAAAAATAGAACATATATAATTATAACTTAAAAAATATTAACGTATAAAAATAGAACATATAAAATTGTAACGTAAAAATAGAAATTAATACCGGTTTGAGTTTGTGGTTGCGTTTCGGGAACAAACTCAACCTCATCATCGTCATCATCATATAGTGGTAGTTCGCGCTCAACACTAGGCTCACGACGTGAAGGACCTTCAGGGTAGTCAGAAAACGGGTTGAACTCATTTGTCATCATTACGTTATATTGACTTGGATTCAATGGTGGTGGGGGTCGTGGATAATATTGTTCTTGAAAGAATTGTGGATGAACCGGTGGAGGAGGTTGGGGATAGTAGGCGGATTAAGGGTGTTGTTGACTTGCAACTTGAGGACGAAAACGTTGCCCACGAATGGCACGACCACGACCTCTTGTTGAACTTGACTTTCTTTGATCCATAATACACTTTTTTTTAAGTATGATATACAAATATAGTGTGATATAGGCGGATTGAAATTGTAGTATTTATAGGATTTTTTTTTTTTTTTTGTTCCAAGGCTCCAACGTATATTTTTTTTGGAATTTAGCCCCCACCGTTCACTACATTTAATGCTCCAACGGATACAAAGTTTCAAACCGCAGCAGTGTTCTTCCCCGTTGAGCCTCACCGCTGGGGTGGCGGCGGTGTTCCCCGGCGGTTTGGGGCAAACCGCTGGCCACCCCGCACCCATTGCCAGTACCCTAAGGTTTTTTGTTTGTTAGGTAAATAAATGTTATGGTATGTTTATGAGGTTAATGTTAGTTGTTTTTGTGTTATTTGAAATGAAATGATGAATTTGGTATGTTTGATGCGATAACAAAATCAGTACATTTCGGTTGATATTGACATAAAATTATATGATTTAAGATGGTGATAAAATGATTATAATTGCCTTTTTAGTTTAAAATGATTATATATATTGCAATAATGATATAATGATTTGTAAGATATGTTTTTGTTGAGAGTTATGACTTTTTTTTTTTTTTTTTTTTTTTTTTTTTGAGTGAATGGTTTTTCGAATAAAGATGAAGAATCATGGATATCAACTCTTTTACCAGTTTTGCTTTTAAATAGTACAACAACATTATTTTCAGAATGTTGTGGTATGTTTGTGAAGTTAATGTTAGGGGTGAGCGCGGTTCCGGAACCGCAAGAACCGAGAACCGAAATACTCATAATTTAGGAATCGAGAACCGGACCGCATAACATGTTTCGGTTCCGGTTCGGTTCTCGGGTCCGGTTCGGGTATTTCGGTTCTACCTGATTAGAACCGCAAATACGTGTTGAATGTCACTTATTTCCACTTATGTGATTGTTTAGAAAGATGTAATCAAGTAGAATAAGCAATTTTAAACTAAGATGTATTCTAGGATTTGCTCAATTCTACTAGTAGTTGTTGGGAATTGTACTAACAGTTACCACGGCTAAAGAAGAAGTTACAACTGCAGAAGATTGTACTTGCAGTGGAAACTTATTACCACTGCAAGAACAATATATTACCACTGCTTATTAGATAACTGTTAGGAAACGCGTCTAGATAAATATAGAATAGATCTTGTGTATATCTTATTCTATTAGCTTTATACTTATCTTGTAGAAGAGGACTCCTTGTGCTATAAAAGGAGATCCTAGGTTATAAGTTTACATATACGTTTTCCTAGAGCTTCAAGGTGTAACCCTAGTGATATCAAGATCACTCGTATTATTATCATTAATAATATTAGAGCTAATAGTTTGTTTACATACATTGTTTATATACAACTGTCTTACTCACAATCTGTAACAATTCGCAATTTCAGGTTAACTTTTATTCCCGAAAATTTCACTATTCATTTTTACTATTCACTTTTACTATTCACTTTTTACTATTCACTTTTCACTATTCATCTCAGAAATTTTTATTTCATATTCTCGTAAGTTAAACTATTTTAACGATAATCCGAGAGTTTGACGCTCGTTGGATCATTTCTGCAAAAATCACAAAGCCGTGTCCGAGATTTACTTTTAGGTTTAAACGTCCTTCTAGCATCCCGATATGTCCATAAAACATTATAAACAATAGAAATATGATTTTCTCTCATTTTAGGACAATTCCAAAAGTTTCGGAATTTTACGTTTTTCAGTTCAGCGTTTTACGCGAATTGCGCGTTTTAGACCCGTGTTTCCAGTTTTTAGCAGGGTTTTCGCACCCGATAGAACCTACCACTCATTTTATATTTTATTATGGACTATATTGACATGTTTAACCATATTTATAAGTTTCATATTTTTAGGATACCCGGTTTTACGTTTCGTGACTTAACAACTTACGGTTAGCGATTAACGGGACCAAAACTCACTACGTAACTTATATAAGGCCAAGATTCATCCACCTAGTCCCTCCCCCTTGTCCATGAACGTGTATATGGTGGCCTTGGTGGCTTGATAATAAGCCTAGGAAAGTATATGGTCTAAAAACAACCAAGTATGCATAGATGTGTTTAGTTTTTAACCATTAGATCATATTTAATTACAACTTGGTCTCCAAGTGTTGTAAGTTTCCTAGTAAGCTTCCTAACCTCCTCTTCATGCTATAAATAGAGAGCTCATTCCATCCTTTCTTCATAAATAAAACGCCACAACACAATCCCTAGCTCCATGATCCTTTGATCTTCAAACTACAAGTTACACTACAAAGTTCAAGGTCTTAGTATTCTCTACCTAGTTCTTAAGTTTGTTTGGTGATTCCATGGTTGAATTAAGAGCTACACAAGGTTACTAGGGCTGAAGTTAAATGGTTTTTACAAGGGTTAGATCAAGGCTAGCAAGGGTTACAAGAGTTATGGTGAAGGGTTTACAAGCTTAGGTTTAGTGTCCTAGTTCTATACTTGACTTCCTTTCTTTAGAAAGCCAAAAGTTGTAAGCAAACCCTTATACACTTTCTTGCTCAATATCATTTCATGCTTATTATGTTTCTTTCATGCTATATATGGTCTTTGTATTGTGTTCATGATGTTTAAAAATGGATAAAACAAGTATTGGTATACATATGTTAACTTATGACAAGTAAACAAGCAAACTAGTGATTTTTATGGAAAACCACGACCACAATAGTATAACTTTGATATTTGACACTTACTTACTGTTAAAGAGGACTTAACAAGGAAAACATAGCAATTTGAATCACCCAAAACGAGTATACGAGTCAAAAGTTATGACCATTTGAAGTTAGCGAAACCAAAACGGCAAATCTGCCTAAATTGCATTCTGATCAAATTATGATTTTGAAAGTCCCACTTCTGGTCCGATTCATCAAAAAGTTAAAACACGAAAGTTGTCCGGAACGACGTTTTCGTTCAGGAACAAAGAAGCTCGAGCCCTGAAAACGCTTTCTGAGTGATAAATTTCTTCAAATTCTTAACAGCCCATTTTTAGACCAAAGTTACTGTATAATCATTATAATTAGATGAGACCAAGAGGTCTAATGACCTAAAGCCGAGACCACAACCATGGCTAAAGCCAAGGTTGAGTCTCAAGATCATGGTAACAATGACCAAGGTCACGGCAAAGCTACGGCTAAAGACCATATAACTATTAAAGATCAAAAAGCTTATATATATATATGTTATCAAATACTACAATAGTAGGGAGCCTCATGTGAGGAGTTCATTGAGTAAGCCGTCGAGACGAGTTGTGGATTTACGAGTTAAAGTGTCCTGGCTCCTCGAACGTTTACTCCATGACTTCTGAATTATGTCGGCCCGAACGGTAGTAAGAGATATACAACTTATACATGTTTCATAGACCACTTATATTCAACGACTTACACTATATACTAAGTACTACATCATGAACATTATGCAAGACATATATGGGCAATTCTTCGTATTCTTAGACGTTACTCCAAACCTAAGTCGCAACGTTCTATTATAGGCTGCTCTTAGAGACTTTCGCGATTCGACTTTCATTTCTCATTACATAGACTTAAGGTGAGTCATAGCCCCTACTCTTTTCGTACTTGTTTTAACTCCTGGGGGGGATACATGCTCAACTACTTGCTTACTTGTACAAATACTCAAAACGTCTATACTTGACTGTGTTATACTTGATTGCTTACATACATGACTGCGTTATACTTAATTGCGTTATTCTATTTATTGACTAGTAGTTGTCTTTGGGAAGTGGCTCCCAGTTGTCTTTGGGAATTGACTCCCAGTTGTCTTTGATACATCCTAACATTTGCGAATGTTGGATACATCATAAAAGTGAGGTCTTCGGAGATGAAGTAGAGACTCACTTCTAATTGCTTAAATTGTCTTGATGAACTTATACATGTCTTATTCATACTATATATGTTAGTAGTGGGTTGTGAACACACAGGTTGCAAGTCTCTTATGGCGGGAATTGCAACTGAGTGGATTCACGATGCCTTTGCTGTGCGATCATTCTTTTAAGGCTTTTCAACTGTTTTAAGACAAACTCTATGAACTCACCAACCATTGTGTTGACACTTTAGCATGTTTATCTCAGGTTAGTAAGGCGATAGCTAGTGCGTGGAACTTAGAGTCAAGCTGCATATTCTGAAGACTTACGCTTTTATCATTTACCATTCAAAACATTTTGTATACATTTATGTATCATACTTTGGAATCTCATGTTTGTAACTTTGAATTCATTAATCGAATGGTAACTTTTCAAAACGTCTCATTTAGAGTGCGTTTTCTATAACTTGTACTTTGTATTATGAAGTAGCACCCCTATGACACAGTCTTCCGCTGCGGTATTTTGGGGGTGTTACAGATTGGTACCAGAGCCTTGGTTATAGAGAACTAGGTTGCATTTAGTGCCTAGACTATAACTGCTATATACGTTGGGACCTTCCTCTTTATTTGCCTTTCACACAATACATACACTTATGCTTTTTGGTTAGAGGTTTGCTTAGTTCCACGCTGTTAGATGATGTGACTTTAGTATTATAAGGAGCCCCAGAGATTCGTCGAGTCATTAAAAACATGGAGCTCAGTAATAACTAATTAGTTAACTTAATCTTGTGTTTGATGAGACACAAGATTTGAGTTAAATAATATTATTGCTTAGCTTTAGGGATTTGATGACTGGATTATCTTACCATCTGCCTCAAAAGGCGGATTTTGTGTCGGAAATTCTTAAGTAGGATGTTTTAGAATCTCCTTATTTAAATGGATTGGGACGCCTCTTCAGTTAAATAAAAAAATTGTAAATCACCGAACCATGAGTTTATGATCCCTTACTTACATAAATTTGGACGCTTCTTTATGTAAGTAATGAGTTATAAATAAGTGGGCTTAATTGTAGCCGATACAACTCCTTAACCAGAACCTTAGACGAATCAGAGTAAACACCACTATATTAGAGATCCCGAATTCTCTTAGACACATCGTAAGTAGTTAACATCAACAGAACTTCAGGGCGAAGTTCTCCTTAAGGGGTAGAGACTGTAACAATTCGCAATTTCAGGTTAACTTTTATTCCCGAAAATTTTACTATTCACTTTTACTATTCACTTTACTATTCACTTTACTATTCATCTCAGAAATTTTTATTTCATATTCTCGTAAGTTAAACTATTTTAACGATAATCCGAGAGTTTGACGCTCGTTGGATCATTTCTGCAAAAATCACAAAGCCGTGTCCGAGATTTACTTTTAGGTTTAAACGTCCTTCTAGCATCCCGATATGTCCATAAAACATTATAAACAATAGAAATATGATTTTCTCTCATTTTAGGACAATTCCAAAAGTTTCGGAATTTTACGTTTTTCAGTTCAGCGTTTTACGCGAATTGCGCGTTTTAGACCCGTGTTTCCAGTTTTTAGCAGGGTTTTCGCACCCGATAGAACCTACCACTCATTTTATATTTTATTATGGACTATATTGACATGTTTAACCATATTTATAAGTTTCATATTTTTAGGATACCCGGTTTTACGTTTCGTGACTTAACAACTTACGGTTAGCGATTAACGGGACCAAAACTCACTACGTAACTTATATAAGGCCAAGATTCATCCACCTAGTCCCTCCCCCTTGTCCATGAACGTGTATATGGTGGCCTTGGTGGCTTGATAATAAGCCTAGGAAAGTATATGGTCTAAAAACAACCAAGTATGCATAGATGTGTTTAGTTTTTAACCATTAGATCATATTTAATTACAACTTGGTCTCCAAGTGTTGTAAGTTTCCTAGTAAGCTTCCTAACCTCCTCTTCATGCTATAAATAGAGAGCTCATTCCATCCTTTCTTCATAAATAAAACGCCACAACACAATCCCTAGCTCCATGATCCTTTGATCTTCAAACTACAAGTTACACTACAAAGTTCAAGGTCTTAGTATTCTCTACCTAGTTCTTAAGTTTGTTTGGTGATTCCATGGTTGAATTAAGAGCTACACAAGGTTACTAGGGCTGAAGTTAAATGGTTTTTACAAGGGTTAGATCAAGGCTAGCAAGGGTTACAAGAGTTATGGTGAAGGGTTTACAAGCTTAGGTTTAGTGTCCTAGTTCTATACTTGACTTCCTTTCTTTAGAAAGCCAAAAGTTGTAAGCAAACCCTTATACACTTTCTTGCTCAATATCATTTCATGCTTATTATGTTTCTTTCATGCTATATATGGTCTTTGTATTGTGTTCATGATGTTTAAAAATGGATAAAACAAGTATTGGTATACATATGTTAACTTATGACAAGTAAACAAGCAAACTAGTGATTTTTATGGAAAACCACGACCACAATAGTATAACTTTGATATTTGACACTTACTTACTGTTAAAGAGGACTTAACAAGGAAAACATAGCAATTTGAATCACCCAAAACGAGTATACGAGTCAAAAGTTATGACCATTTGAAGTTAGCGAAACCAAAACGGCAAATCTGCCTAAATTGCATTCTGATCAAATTATGATTTTGAAAGTCCCACTTCTGGTCCGATTCATCAAAAAGTTAAAACACGAAAGTTGTCCGGAACGACGTTTTCGTTCAGGAACAAAGAAGCTCGAGCCCTGAAAACGCTTTCTGAGTGATAAATTTCTTCAAATTCTTAACAGCCCATTTTTAGACCAAAGTTACTGTATAATCATTATAATTAGATGAGACCAAGAGGTCTAATGACCTAAAGCCGAGACCACAACCATGGCTAAAGCCAAGGTTGAGTCTCAAGATCATGGTAACAATGACCAAGGTCACGGCAAAGCTACGGCTAAAGACCATATAACTATTAAAGATCAAAAAGCTTATATATATATGTTATCAAATACTACAATAGTAGGGAGCCTCATGTGAGGAGTTCATTGAGTAAGCCGTCGAGACGAGTTGTGGATTTACGAGTTAAAGTGTCCTGGCTCCTCGAACGTTTACTCCATGACTTCTGAATTATGTCGGCCCGAACGGTAGTAAGAGATATACAACTTATACATGTTTCATAGACCACTTATATTCAACGACTTACACTATATACTAAGTACTACATCATGAACATTATGCAAGACATATATGGGCAATTCTTCGTATTCTTAGACGTTACTCCAAACCTAAGTCGCAACGTTCTATTATAGGCTGCTCTTAGAGACTTTCGCGATTCGACTTTCATTTCTCATTACATAGACTTAAGGTGAGTCATAGCCCCTACTCTTTTCGTACTTGTTTTAACTCCTGGGGGGGATACATGCTCAACTACTTGCTTACTTGTACAAATACTCAAAACGTCTATACTTGACTGTGTTATACTTGATTGCTTACATACATGACTGCGTTATACTTAATTGCGTTATTCTATTTATTGACTAGTAGTTGTCTTTGGGAAGTGGCTCCCAGTTGTCTTTGGGAATTGACTCCCAGTTGTCTTTGATACATCCTAACATTTGCGAATGTTGGATACATCATAAAAGTGAGGTCTTCGGAGATGAAGTAGAGACTCACTTCTAATTGCTTAAATTGTCTTGATGAACTTATACATGTCTTATTCATACTATATATGTTAGTAGTGGGTTGTGAACACACAGGTTGCAAGTCTCTTATGGCGGGAATTGCAACTGAGTGGATTCACGATGCCTTTGCTGTGCGATCATTCTTTTAAGGCTTTTCAACTGTTTTAAGACAAACTCTATGAACTCACCAACCATTGTGTTGACACTTTAGCATGTTTATCTCAGGTTAGTAAGGCGATAGCTAGTGCGTGGAACTTAGAGTCAAGCTGCATATTCTGAAGACTTACGCTTTTATCATTTACCATTCAAAACATTTTGTATACATTTATGTATCATACTTTGGAATCTCATGTTTGTAACTTTGAATTCATTAATCGAATGGTAACTTTTCAAAACGTCTCATTTAGAGTGCGTTTTCTATAACTTGTACTTTGTATTATGAAGTAGCACCCCTATGACACAGTCTTCCGCTGCGGTATTTTGGGGGTGTTACAGATTGGTACCAGAGCCTTGGTTATAGAGAACTAGGTTGCATTTAGTGCCTAGACTATAACTGCTATATACGTTGGGACCTTCCTCTTTATTTGCCTTTCACACAATACATACACTTATGCTTTTTGGTTAGAGGTTTGCTTAGTTCCACGCTGTTAGATGATGTGACTTTAGTATTATAAGGAGCCCCAGAGATTCGTCGAGTCATTAAAAACATGGAGCTCAGTAATAACTAATTAGTTAACTTAATCTTGTGTTTGATGAGACACAAGATTTGAGTTAAATAATATTATTGCTTAGCTTTAGGGATTTGATGACTGGATTATCTTACCATCTGCCTCAAAAGGCGGATTTTGTGTCGGAAATTCTTAAGTAGGATGTTTTAGAATCTCCTTATTTAAATGGATTGGGACGCCTCTTCAGTTAAATAAAGAAATTGTAAATCACCGAACCATGAGTTTATGATCCCTTACTTACATAAATTTGGACGCTTCTTTATGTAAGTAATGAGTTATAAATAAGTGGGCTTAATTGTAGCCGATACAACTCCTTAACCAGAACCTTAGACGAATCAGAGTAAACACCACTATATTAGAGATCCCGAATTCTCTTAGACACATCGTAAGTAGTTAACATCAACAGAACTTCAGGGCGAAGTTCTCCTTAAGGGGTAGAGACTGTAACAATTCGCAATTTCAGGTTAACTTTTATTCCCGAAAATTTTACTATTCACTTTTACTATTCACTTTTCACTATTCATCTCAGAAATTTTTATTTCATATTCTCGTAAGTTAAACTATTTTAACGTTAATCCGAGAGTTTGACGCTCGTTGGATCATTTCTGCAAAAATCACAAAGCCGTGTCCGAGATTTACTTTTAGGTTTAAACGTCCTTCTAGCATCCCGATATGTCCATAAAACATTATAAACAATAGAAATATGATTTTCTCTCATTTTAGGACAATTCCAAAAGTTTCGGAATTTTACGTTTTTCAGTTCAGCGTTTTACGCGAATTGCGCGTTTTAGACCCGTGTTTCCAGTTTTTAGCAGGGTTTTCGCACCCGATAGAACCTACCACTCATTTTATATTTTATTATGGACTATATTGACATGTTTAACCATATTTATAAGTTTCATATTTTTAGGATACCCGGTTTTACGTTTCGTGACTTAACAACTTACGGTTAGCGATTAACGGGACCAAAACTCACTACGTAACTTATATAAGGCCAAGATTCATCCACCTAGTCCCTCCCCCTTGTCCATGAACGTGTATATGGTGGCCTTGGTGGCTTGATAATAAGCCTAGGAAAGTATATGGTCTAAAAACAACCAAGTATGCATAGATGTGTTTAGTTTTTAACCATTAGATCATATTTAATTACAACTTGGTCTCCAAGTGTTGTAAGTTTCCTAGTAAGCTTCCTAACCTCCTCTTCATGCTATAAATAGAGAGCTCATTCCATCCTTTCTTCATAAATAAAACGCCACAACACAATCCCTAGCTCCATGATCCTTTGATCTTCAAACTACAAGTTACACTACAAAGTTCAAGGTCTTAGTATTCTCTACCTAGTTCTTAAGTTTGTTTGGTGATTCCATGGTTGAATTAAGAGCTACACAAGGTTACTAGGGCTGAAGTTAAATGGTTTTTACAAGGGTTAGATCAAGGCTAGCAAGGGTTACAAGAGTTATGGTGAAGGGTTTACAAGCTTAGGTTTAGTGTCCTAGTTCTATACTTGACTTCCTTTCTTTAGAAAGCCAAAAGTTGTAAGCAAACCCTTATACACTTTCTTGCTCAATATCATTTCATGCTTATTATGTTTCTTTCATGCTATATATGGTCTTTGTATTGTGTTCATGATGTTTAAAAATGGATAAAACAAGTATTGGTATACATATGTTAACTTATGACAAGTAAACAAGCAAACTAGTGATTTTTATGGAAAACCACGACCACAATAGTATAACTTTGATATTTGACACTTACTTACTGTTAAAGAGGACTTAACAAGGAAAACATAGCAATTTGAATCACCCAAAACGAGTATACGAGTCAAAAGTTATGACCATTTGAAGTTAGCGAAACCAAAACGGCAAATCTGCCTAAATTGCATTCTGATCAAATTATGATTTTGAAAGTCCCACTTCTGGTCCGATTCATCAAAAAGTTAAAACACGAAAGTTGTCCGGAACGACGTTTTCGTTCAGGAACAAAGAAGCTCGAGCCCTGAAAACGCTTTCTGAGTGATAAATTTCTTCAAATTCTTAACAGCCCATTTTTAGACCAAAGTTACTGTATAATCATTATAATTAGATGAGACCAAGAGGTCTAATGACCTAAAGCCGAGACCACAACCATGGCTAAAGCCAAGGTTGAGTCTCAAGATCATGGTAACAATGACCAAGGTCACGGCAAAGCTACGGCTAAAGACCATATAACTATTAAAGATCAAAAAACTTATATATATATATGTTATCAAATACTACAATAGTAGGGAGCCTCATGTGAGGAGTTCATTGAGTAAGCCGTCGAGACGAGTTGTGGATTTACGAGTTAAAGTGTCCTGGCTCCTCGAACGTTTACTCCATGACTTCTGAATTATGTCGGCCCGAACGGTAGTAAGAGATATACAACTTATACATGTTTCATAGACCACTTATATTCAACGACTTACACTATATACTAAGTACTACATCATGAACATTATGCAAGACATATATGGGCAATTCTTCGTATTCTTAGACGTTACTCCAAACCTAAGTCGCAACGTTCTATTATAGGCTGCTCTTAGAGACTTTCGCGATTCGACTTTCATTTCTCATTACATAGACTTAAGGTGAGTCATAGCCCCTACTCTTTTCGTACTTGTTTTAACTCCTGGGGGGGATACATGCTCAACTACTTGCTTACTTGTACAAATACTCAAAACGTATATACTTGACTGTGTTATACTTGATTGCTTACATACATGACTGCGTTATACTTAATTGCGTTATTCTATTTATTGACTAGTAGTTGTCTTTGGGAAGTGGCTCCCAGTTGTCTTTGGGAATTGACTCCCAGTTGTCTTTGATACATCCTAACATTTGCGAATGTTGGATACATCATAAAAGTGAGGTCTTCGGAGATGAAGTAGAGACTCACTTCTAATTGCTTAAATTGTCTTGATGAACTTATACATGTCTTATTCATACTATATATGTTAGCAGTGGGTTGTGAACACACAGGTTGCAAGTCTCTTATGGCGGGAATTGCAACTGAGTGGATTCACGATGCCTTTGCTGTGCGATCATTCTTTTAAGGCTTTTCAACTGTTTTAAGACAAACTCTATGAACTCACCAACCATTGTGTTGACACTTTAGCATGTTTATCTCAGGTTAGTAAGGCGATAGCTAGTGCGTGGAACTTAGAGTCAAGCTGCATATTCTGAAGACTTACGCTTTTATCATTTACCATTCAAAACATTTTGTATACATTTATGTATCATACTTTGGAATCTCATGTTTGTAACTTTGAATTCATTAATCGAATGGTAACTTTTCAAAACGTCTCATTTAGAGTGCGTTTTCTATAACTTGTACTTTGTATTATGAAGTAGCACCCCTATGACACAGTCTTCCGCTGCGGTATTTTGGGGGTGTTACACAATCAAACTTCTAAGTGTTACTAAGTAGATTCCGCATACTTAGTGATATAATTCAAAGTATCAATCTAACACAAGTTCAAGGTGTTTAGATCCATCAAGTGGTATCAGAGCCAAGTTATGATACTTTGATTTAGAAGACTCAAGTTCACTCAGAAGACTCAATGGAGACAGAAACCAGTAACTCAAACATTGCTGCTAAGCTTCCAAAGCTTAAGTTGAATGACTTTGAGATGTGGAGGCTGATGATAGAACAATTCTTTATGGTCCAAGACTACACACTCTGGGAGATCATTATGGTTGGAAATTCTTTCAAACCAAGTTCTACTTCAGAGATGGTTAATGGCAAGAAAGTAATTAAGGTCAACACTGGACCTGTTACTAATGATGAAAGACTTCAACTAAAGAATGATTTGAAGGCCAGAGGTCTGTTGCTGATGACACTTCCCAGAGACCAAGTTGTAGCATTCAGCAAGTTTAAGACTGCAAAGACTCTCTTTGATGAGATCTGTGAAGTTTTTGGTGGTAATGATTCCACCAAGAAGACTCAAAAGACTCTGCTGAAGCAAACTTATGAAAACTTTGGTTCATCAAGTAATGAATCTCTTGATAGCATTTTCACAAGGCTACAAAAGATTGTTTCTCAACTCATTGTTTTTGGAATTGAGGTGGAAAGAGAAGACCTCAATCTAAAGTTCTTGAGAAGCTTACCCTCTGAGTTTGGAATAAATGTTGCTGTGTGGGAAGATAAGCCAGAGTTGGAGACCATGAAACTTAATGATTTGTACAATAACTTCAAGGTTATTGAACAAAGACTGAAGAAAGCTGGCAAAATAAGTTCTAGTTCAGGAAGTGTAGCACTTATATCATCATCTCTTGATGACAGTTCAGATGAAGAAAGTGATAGTGATGATGACTGTGCTAACAATGTTGTTTCCACTGGTAGTGGAAGTGTTTCCACTGTTAGCTCTAAGAAACAGATTGCAGGGCTTAGTGATACTACCTTTTATGTCTTTATATCAAGTCAAGTGGGTGGTTCAATTCTCAATCATGAGGATCTGGATCAAATTGATGAAGATGATATGGAGGAGATGGACATTAAATGGCAAGTGGCATTACTAAGCTTGAGGACAAAGAAGTTTTGGAAGAAGACTGGAAGAAAGATCAACATCAATGGCAATGAAACAGTAGGTTTTGACAAGAAGAAGGTGGAGTGCTACAATTGTCATAAGAAGGGGCACTTTGCCAGAGAGTGTAGGAAGCCAAGGAAGTCTGACAACAGGTCAACTTGGTACAAGCAGGACAAGAAGAAGGAACCTACTACTGATGAGCCAAAGGGGCTATTGGCTATTGATGGAGTGAGCTTTGATTGGAGCTTTATGACTAAGGAAGAGGAAGATGATTCAGAGTCTGCAATGGTGGCACTAATGGCTTTTTCTGACTCTGAGGTACAAATTGATAATGCTTGTTCTAAATCTTGTAAGGCCTTAAAAGAGTATGAGAAACTTAAAGCACAATTTAATGAGCAACACCTTGAGTTAACTCATACTAATTATAACTTATCAAATCATAAAAGAGGCCTAAGTGTTTTAGAAACTCAATTAGAGCATTATAGGGCAAATGAATCTAAGTTCAATGATGATATTGCAGTATTAAGAAGAGACTTAGATTATCAGGTTGCTGTTAATAAGGTTCTTAGAGAAGAACTAGAAAAGGTTAAAGTGGCTAGTGAGAATATAATGATAACTAAGCAAACACTGGATCATCAATCAAAGAGTATTGATAAAATTTGGGAAGCCCAAATTGTGAGCAAAGCTAAATCAGGTCTTGGATACAAAACTGTTCCACCACCTCTAAGAGGTGTTCCAGCACCTCCTGGTATTGACTTAGCTCACACAGGTTTAGAAGAATTTCAGGATCTACCTATAACCTATGGACCAAAGTTTGTTAAACCAGTTGAAATTGAAAAGGTTCAGGTTGAGGTTGATGTATTTGATAATGCTAGTGACTCATCTCTTAAAGATGATAATTTGAATGTTGAGTCTAAACCTAGTACTCCTGAAAATGTTAAAGTGGAGGTTAAGAGAGGTATTCCTGAGGTAGTCAAAGAGAAGCCTAGGTCACAACCTAATTTTACTTGGCCCACTACTAGATATGCAGAGATGTACAGAAGTAGATCACCAACTCCTAGAGGCAATATGAGGAGTTGGAATCATGTCAAATCTAGGCAATTTGGTAGTGACTTTGTGTTCAATAACAAACCCTGTCATATATGTGGTAGCTTTGACCATTTAGCTAAAGGCTGTACCTACCACTTGGGAAGAAGGGAAGTGTTTGGGAATACTTGGGTGAATAGAAACAATGCTAATAACTTGACTCACCCAAATCCACTTAGCAAGATGATTCCCAGATCTGTTTTGCTTCATTCTGGCATCAAACCTATTTCCACTGCTAGACCAGCAGTTGCCACTGCCAGACATAACAACAGAGTTTACCCTAAGCCCCCTGTTACTACTTTTGTTAAATCTACTCAAACAGGGAAAAAGACCTATTTTGAAAAGAAAGTTAACCATAATCAGAAGTGGGTACCTAAAATTTCTAAGCCAGCAGTTTCCACTGCTAAGGCAGCAGTTACCACTGCAAGGCCAAAGGTTACCACTGGTAGGTCTGTTAACAAGAAAAGGGTAAATGTGGGAAATGCTGTTAAGGCCTCAGCACGTTGGGAATGGAAACCAAAAGGAACCATCACCTCAAGCAATCCCAATGGTGTATCAATGACCTTTGATAGATATAATTATATTGATACACGAGGCAGATCCAAGTCATTTGTGGCTTGGGTCCCCAAAAGGAACTAATTCCTTTATTTTGTGTGCAGGGACATTCAAAGACTACTAATGATCAAGGATACTCAGACAGTGGATGTTCCAGGCACATGACTGGCAATAAGTCCTATCTTTCAGACTTTCAACCTTATGATGGACAATTTGTCAGTTTTGGAGGAGGAATTGGTGGCAAAGTTTCTGGCAAAGGAACAATCAAGGCTGGAAACATTGATTTTGAAGATGTGCAGTATGTGAAAGAACTCAAGTACAACCTCTTTAGTGTGTCACAGATGTGTGACAAAAAGCATAGAGTTCTATTCACAGAAGATGAATGCTATATCTTATCTAAGGATTATAAGCTTCCAGATGAATGTGACATTTTGCTTAAAATCCCTAGAAAAGGAAATTTGTATAGCATTGACATGCAGAACATAGTGGCAAATAATGATGTTACTTGCTTGCTTGCTAAAGCCACTTTGGATGAATCAATGCTTTGGCATAGAAGACTTGGTCATGTTAACTTCAAGACTATCAACAAGATTGTGAAAGATGGCCTTGTCAGAGGACTACCAGAGAAAAGATTTGAAAATGACCAAACTTGTGTTGCTTGTCTCAAAGGAAAGCAACACAGAGCTTCATGCAAGACCAAGGCATTCAATTCAATCAATCATCCACTTTTTATGCTGCATATGGACTTGTTTGGTCCTACCTCTGTGAGCAGCATCAATTTGAAGAAATATTGTCTTGTTGTGACTGATGACTTCAGTAGATTCACATGGGTTTTCTTTTTGAGTACCAAAGATGAAACCTCAGGCATCCTTAAGATATTCATCACTCAAGTTGAAAATCAATTTGAAAAGAAAATCAAGATCATCAGGTGTGACAATGGGACAGAGTTCAAGAATAAAGTTATGGATGATTTCTGCAGAGACAAAGGTATTAAAAGAGAATTTAGTGTTGCAAGAACTCCTCAACAAAATGGAGTTGCTGAAAGAAGAAATAGAACACTAATTGAGGCTGCTAGAACCATGTTAGCTGATTCCAAGCTTCCAGTGACTTTTTGGGCTGAAGCAGTTAACACTGCTTGTTACATTCAAAATAGGGTTTTAGTGGTCAAAACAAAGAACAAGACACCTTATGAGTTGTTCAGAGGAAGACCTCCTACTTTGGAGTTTATGAGGCCATTTGGGTGTCATGTTACTATTCGCAATACCATTGATCATCTGGGCAAATTTGAAGAAAAGTCAGATGAAGGCTTCTTTGTTGGATACTCTATGGTTAGCAAGGCTTTTAGAGTCTATAACTTAAGAACAAAGAAGATTGAAGAGAACTTGCATGTTCAGTTTCTTGAAAATAAAGCAAACATGGCAGGTTCAGGTCCAGATTGGCTATTTGATCTTGAAACATTATCAAATACAATGAATTATGTTCCTCTCACTTCAAGTACTGGAGACAAAGATCTTGAAGATTCAGAAGAATTCATTGATGAAGATGAAGCTTGCAAAGATGATGAAGATCAAATTGTTATGCCACTTTGGGACTTTGGTGATAATTCTGAAAAACCAAGTGATGCAGATGGTGTGAATAAAGAAATTCCTACTAGCAGTGGTAACTCAATTCCCACTACTACACCAGAAGTTTCCACTGTAAGTCCAAATGTGGATAATACTTCTCAGGAATCACCAAGTGATGATGTAGAGATCTCAAACATGCCTACAACATATGATATTCCTAGCACATCACAGTCTACCATTCACAAAGTGCATCCACTTGATAATGTTATTGGTGAACTTCAATCAGGTGTGAAGACTAGAAGACAGACAAAGGAAGATGATATTCATGGGTTTATAAGTGAAGTATATGAGTCCAAGAAACATAACAAGAAGAATGAGTGTTTGTTTTTCTGCTTTCTCTCACAGATGGAGCCTAAGAATGTATATATGGCTCTAGAAGAATCTAGCTGGGTTGAAGCTATGCAAGAAGAGTTGTTGCAGTTTAAACTTCAAAAGGTTTGGGTTCTTTGTGACTTGCCTGATGGTATGAAGGTCATTGGTACAAAATGGGTTTTCAGAAATAAGAAAGATGAAAGAGGCATTGTAATCAGGAACAAAGCCAGATTGGTTGCTCAAGGATACACTCAAGAAGAGGATATTGATTATGAAGAAGTGTTTGCTCCTATTGCAAGGATTGAGGCTATTAGATTGTTCTTAGCCTATGCATCATTTATGGGCTTTACAGTCTATCAAATGGATGTTAAGAGTGCCTTTCTGTATGGAACTATTGATGAGGAGGTATATGTCTCTCAACCTCCAGGCTTTGAAGATCCTCAACATCCAAATAAAGTTTATAAAGTGGTTAAGGCTCTTTATGGCTTACATCAGGCTCCAAGGAAGTGGTATGAAACCTTAGCTAATTATTTATTGAATAATGGGTTTCATAGTGGTAAAATTGATCAAACTTTGTTCATCAAGAAAGACAAGGGTGATATCCTACTTGTGTAAGTATATGTTGATGATATTATCTTTGGATCTACTAAACAAGAGATGTGCAAAGAGTTTGAGAAGCTAATGAAAGATGAATTTCAAATGAGTTCTATGGGAGAACTTACATTCTTTTTGGGGCTACAAGTACAACAGAGTAAGGAAGGCATATTTATCAGCCAAGACAAGTATGTGGCTGAGATTATTAAGAAGTTCAAGTTTACTGATGCAAAATCTTCCAATACCCCTGCTGACAAGACCACTCACTTATTGTTGAAGAATGCAAGTGGTGCTAATGTTGATGTTCACACTTACAGATCTATGATTGGTTCCTTGATGTATCTTACTTCATCAAGGCCAGACATCATGTTTGCTGTATGTGCTTGTGCAAGATTTCAAGTGACTACAAAGACATCACATATGACAGCAGTGGAAAAGATTTTTAGGTACTTGAAGACTTATCCAAATTTAGGATTATGGTATCCAAGAGACTCTCCAATGGAATTGATCACATACTCAGATAGTGACTATGCTGGTGCAAGTTTGGATAGAAGATCAACTACTGGAGGATGTCAATTTCTTGGATGTAGATTGGTGTCATGGCAGTGCAAGAAGCAAACTATGGTGGCTACTTCAACCACTGAAGCAGAATATGTTGCAGCTGCTAGTTGTTGTGCTCAAATCCTTTGGCTTCAGAATCAATTATTGGACTATGGGTACAATTTCATGAACACCATTATCTATATAGACAATAGTAGTACCATATGCATTATTAAAAATCCTGTGCAACACACTAAAACTATACATATTGAAATTAGACATCACTTTATTAGAGATTGTTTTGAGAAAAAGCTTATTAATGTTGTCAAGATTCATACTGATGACAATTATGCTGATTTATTAACAAAAGGGCTTGATGTGGGTAGGTTTCAATACTTGGTAACAGGTATTGGGATGCTCAATCCATAAACTTTTGATGTCTAAATACTTTTCAGTGTTGCAGGATACTTTTTAGGTACTAATATTGTTTGTATTGTATGTATGGTTTTCTACTAACTTGTATGCAGAGTTATCAAGTGCACAGTGGTTATTAACATACAACAGTGGAAAGGATTGGTGATAATAGTAAGATCAGAAGAGTACTTTTATTGATTATTAAGCAAGAGTACATCACAACCATCATGAAAACATTATCACCTAGACAAGAAAACCATCACATCTGACATGAACCTACAACCTAACACATACTCCTTGGGTTTCTTTCCTTTTCCCTCATACTGCTGCTTGCCTTTGGAAATTTTCTTTCTCTTGTCATCAAAAGAGAGTTGTTTCCTTGGACAAGCAAGTCCCAGAACTTGCTTGGGAGGCCTTGGTGCTTGAGTAGACTTGTCTACAGCTGGCCACTTCATGTTGTTTATTGCAGATGTCAATGCTGTGGTAAGAGCCTTTGGGAGTTCCTTGGAAAGATCAAAAGTTGGGTCATTGTCATCATCTGATGAAGAGCTGGCATAAAACTCAAGAGATGGAGCAGGATCAGCTGATATCTTCTTATTTGGCTTCATGCTTGAAGATATTGCAGTTGCAGACTTTGGTGGAAAATATCCACTCCATCCAGATGACAGTTCTTCAGAATCTGAGTAATAGCTGATTTCCTCATCAGAAGAATCATCAGAGGAGATGTAGATAAGTGGAAACCAACTCATGATGCTGTATAGGGTATGTGTTTATTGAAGAAGATTGTTGATGAAAGATAAAAGATGTTGAGCCCCCTTTTATATGCAAAGTTAAGGTCGAATTCTAATTAATGAAGGATATTTACTCCTACTTGTTTTGGTAGGTTGGAGGAGTAAATTTGGTTATTATCGGGTTGACTTTTGGAAGATATTTTTGTGAATAGTAACTTGGTTAAAAAGTTACTTTGAGTTAAGTTTTATGGGTTAAGTTGAGTTGATGCATACAACCCATATTATTGGAGTCATTGGAGTAATAAGGTGTGTATCATAGACACACAACAAATGGTTATTGATTCACCATGTCTAATCAACATAAGAATCAACTAGTCCAGAGCAAACGGCTACTGGTAAAGACTAATCAAATCCGTTTATGGTTGATAGTTTATCAAAAACTAGGTTATCAACTCACCATACATCCATGTGATCAAGAGTTGGCTAGTCCATAGCAAACGGCTAATGGTAAAGACATATCAAATCCGTTGATAGCTGGTAGTTTGCTAAAAACTATGATAAGAGCAGCAAATGTTCATGTTTTATTAACCACTGCTCTTTGATATTTTTGTGAAAATTTTACCACTGCTAGTTCATCAGTTACCACTGCAAGAGTAATTTTTCCACTGATGACTAGCCGTTACAACTGTTGTGTCAGTAATCTATTTTTTACTAGCCGTTGTAAAAATAACCGTCATTCCTTATTAATAGGGTAAAATCTTTTGTGAATTATCTACTTACTTCTTATACATTATTCTTTTTCCAAAGATAATTCTTTCCAAAGATAATCCACATTGCGCAACCTCCTCAAACCCTATTAGTATAAATTCATTATCATACGGCTTGATTTTTATCTTGATTACTAACACTTTCATTCTCTTTTTCACAAATATCATGGCGATTCTAAACTTTGTCGAGGAGCACAACCAAGTGGCCTATTTACAAAAGTCGAATGAGAAGAGTGGCCCTGTTTTTCATCAGATTGTGGATTTTCTAAACGTAACTCACATAAGGTATGCCTTAACTATAAATCCCACAATCTATGTCTCTCATATCAAACAGTTCTGGAACACTGTGGAGTCCATAACTCTTGAACAGGGAGACACACAAGAATCTGTGGATGCTCTAAGAGCCACAGTTGATGGGGTAACTATTGATGTTACTGAGTCATCCTTGAGGAGAATTCTCCAATTAGATGATCTCAATGGTATCATCACATTACCTAATTCAGATATTTTTGCCAATATTGCTTTAATGGGGTATGATACATCTAAACAAAAAGTTACTTTTAGAAAAGGATGTTTTTGTCCCCATTGGAGATTTTTAATTCATACTCTTTTACATTGCCTAAGTCCTAAGAAAACTTCTTATGAACAATTTGCATCAACCATGGCTTATCCTTTGGTTTGTTTGGCAACAGATAGGACTTTCAATTTTTCAAAGTTTATTTTCAATAATATGAAAGGCAATGTAAAGAGTCAATATAAATTTTTGATGTATCCAAGGTTTGTGCAAGCAGTGTTAAATGAGTTTCAACTGCGACCTCACAAAAGAATTTATGAACCTTCCACTCTTAAGCCAAAAGTTTTTCAAAATATGTCTAAGGCTTCAGAACTTTGGAATGGGCAGGTTCATCCACTTTTCCCTCAAATGCTTGCTAAACTTTCTCAAGTACAGGGTGAGGATACATCAATCCCAGTTGCATCACAAAACATACCCACTATTGTTGTTCCACCAATTCAACATACCCCTGCAGTCACTCACACTTATGAGAGAAGGTCTAAACAGCCAACTTCTCTCATCTCAACATTGCATGTTGATGAGCCATTTGGTTTAGGAACAAGCAGTGGTGGTTCAAGGCTTAATCCTAGTCCAACTAGGGAAGAGCCTGAATCAATGCCTCATGATTCACCTCTCCCAGCAGGTTACACAGTTGGAAGTGATGAAGGCAGTGTGCAACAAAATGAATTGATAGATACTTGTACCAAATTAGTCAAGCAGGTTCAAGCTCTGGAGAAAGACCTGGCACAGATTAAAGAACAACATGCCACAGAGCTGAAGACATTGAAGGATGAGATTCACAAATTGCAGAATGAAGTTGAGAATCTCAAGAAGAAAAGATCTCAGGTTGTATTATCTTCATCTTCACCTTCAGATGAGTTTTCTGCAAGTTCTAGTAAAGTTTTGGGAGATTCTTCCAAACAGGGGAGGAATCCAGATGCAGAGCTTAAGGGGAGGAGTAAAATTTTTGAAAAAGAGTTTGCTGAGCTTCCTGATTCTGATAATGCTCAAGCAAAAGATGATGATGCTGAGACTGAGGGGAGGAAATTGGATTTTGAAGATATGGATGCTGATGCAGGTTTTAACTTTGATGATTTAGTTGGAACTGCTCAACCAATTTCCACTGAAGCAGAACAAGTTCCCACTGATCAAGAAATTACCACTGCAAGTGAAAATGTTTCCACTGCTAGTCAAGAAATTACCACTGCAGAGGAAGAAGCTGCCAGAAGAAGATTAGTTAAAGGAAAGGCTATTGTAATTGCTTCAGATCAAGAGTCAAGAAAGATTTCTAAGTTTGAACAAGCTCAGATTGATTTTGATGCAAGGTTAGCAGAGCAACAACAAGCTGAAGAGTATGAAAGAAATAAAAAGATTAAGGAAGATGAAGTTGCTAGTTTCATGGAAGCAACTAGGTTGGATAAACTTGAAGCTGTTATGGCAGAACCTATATCAAGTGTCCCACCAACTATCATGCATGAGAAACCTCCAGTGTTTACCTATGTGCCTACAGAAGAAGAGATTGATTATTTGATTAACAATGATCAAATAATTAGGAAGAAGGCTATTGAATTGATTGCAAATACAACCTTGGATGAAGAACAAAGGTCTGCTCAACTTAAAGATTTCATTCTAATGAAGAATCAGCAGGCTCTTGATCAAATCATTGGGGATGTTAGAAAAGGTCAAAAGAAGCCAAGGAAACTTACAAAGGCACAGATTATCTCTGAGATGAAGACTTTTTGTTGTCATGTTGGTAATATGAAGATGGGTCAATTCAAAGGAATGTCACATGATCAGATTGAAGGTATTTACTACAGAATCAAAAGACAAGATAGTAAATTCATTCCAATGGATCAAGAACCATTATCTATGAAGACAAAAAGGACTGGAGTGAGTCTTGAATCAAAAGAAGCAAAGAAGTTGAAGACTCAGAAATCATCTCAAGAAGAAGAAGGTCCTAGCAAGTTGACTGAAGAGCAAGTTACAAACATGTTGTTCATAGAAACTGATGTACTAAACATTGAACCTCTACAAGCAAAATATCCAGTAGTTGGTTGGGAAATCTTTTCTGATAGTTTTGGTGTAGCTTGGAAGATCATCAGAACTGGAAGTGTCACAAACATTTGCAGAGATTTTGAAGATATTGTTAGATGTTGTGATAGACAAGATTTGGATACTTTGTGGAGAATTGTTCAAGATCAGTTTCAAAAGGATGAACTTGTTGATGTCAAAGCTAAGGAGTTATGGGTTCACTTCAGAAGATTATATGAACCTGATCCAAGTGATAGATATTGGAGATTTGAAGCTCATGATCAAAGAACCTTGTGGAAATTCTATGATTCAAGTTCTGTGCATCATGTTTCTACTCAAGATGGAGTTGATGTCTTTATGCTGGTTGAGAAAGAATATCCATTGAGAGCTGGAGTATTGGATGTGATGAGAACTGTGAAGCTTAGGTGTTGGGAAAGAACTGAAGTCATAGATGATTTGCTACAAAGGATTTATGATCAAAGTGTGAGAGCTGATAGAGAGTTAAGAAGAAGAAGATAAGTGTTTGGAAGAATTCCCATATCCTCATGTTTATTGATTACTTGAAGAAACTTATTGATTTATGTATTAATCATAAGTTAGGGGAGGATTGTTGGGAATTGTACTAACAGTTACCACGGCTAAAGAAGAAGTTACAACTGCAGAAGATTGTACTTGCAGTGGAAACTTATTACCACTGCAAGAACAATATATTACCACTGCTTATTAGATAACTGTTAGGAAACGCGTCTAGATAAATATAGAATAGATCTTGTGTATATCTTATTCTATTAGCTTTATACTTATCTTGTAGAAGAGGAATCCTTGTGCTATAAAAGGAGATCCTAGGTTATAAGTTTACATATACGTTTTCCTAGAGCTTCAAGGTGTAACCCTAGTGATATCAAGATCACTCGTATTATTATCATTAATAATATTGGAGCTAATAGTTTGTTTACATACATTGTTTATATACAACTGTCTTACTCACAATCAAACTTCTAAGTGTTACTAAGTAGATTCCGCATACTTAGTGATATAATTCAAAGTATCAATCTAACACAAGTTTAAGGTGTTTAGATCCATCAGTAGTTTAAACTAAGAAGTATAGAACATCTTATTCATAGTCTCATAGATATGGGTTGTTAGTTAGGTGAGCTGTTTAAATATCATGCTCTACTTAGTTTGCAAATACAATGCTCAGTGCTGGTACTTAATCTTTGATAGGTTTGCTTTGGAAGTCTTGTTAGATTTCTTAGGTGCTAATACTTGATTGTTATAGAACATGTTGTAATGTTTATCATAAGTTTGAGCTTGAATTATTCTAGCTTTGACGTTGTTAACATTTATTCTTTGTGCGACATTTAAAAGGCTAGAAAAAAAAAATTTTGTTCAATTTATGTGTTGGTAATGTTTGCTATTATAGTTTTGGGTTAATGCCATCAAATAACAACAATCTTTTTAGTAATAAACTTTTTTCAATTAACGAATCACATAATCTATTGTGCTTAGTACGGTACATTCTTTTTACCAGTATAGTAAATGTTAGATTGTTAGCTACGTGATTTCTTTTATATAAAAAAAGATAGAACTGCAAATACATCCCTGTGGTTTACAGGTTTTGCCATCTTACATCCCTGTCAGAAACTTTTGGAAAGATACATCTCCCGTTAGGCAAACGTTTGCCACTATACATCCCTCATTTACAATGAGGACTAACGGTGCAATTTTTTTCTCCGTTATCTCTTAACGAGAAAATATTACACCATTAGCCAAACGTTTGCACCGTTAGTCCTCATTTTGAGTTTTTTTTTTTTCCGTTTTTAACGTTTTATCCATTTTTTGTCAATTTTTTTCCGTTTTTTATACGTTTTATCAGTTTTTTTTTACGTTTTTATCCATTTTTTGTAAGTTTTATCCGTTTTTTGTCAGTTTTTCCCCTTTTTTTGTACGTTTTATTAATTTTTTTAAAGTTTTTATCCGTTTTTTTTACATTTAATCTGTTTTTTGTCACTTTTTTCCCGTTTTTACACGTTTTATCAGTTTTTTTACGTTTTTTTCCGTTTTTTAAGTTTTTATCCGTTTTTTTACATTTAATCCGTTTTTTGTCACTTTTTTTCCCGTTTTTTACACTTTTTATCAGTTTTTTTACGTTTTTATCCTTTTTTATCCTTTTTTTGTACGGATAAAACGTACAAAAAATAGATAAAACGTAAAAAAATGGCAAAAATGGATAAAATGTACGATAACGGATAAAAACGGACGAAAATGAAAAAAAAAAAAAAAAACTGCCAAAACGGATCAAAACGTAAAAAAAAAAAAAAAAAAAAAAAACGATATAACGTTCAAAAAACCGATAAAAACGGTAAAAAAAACTGACAAAAACGGATTAAACGTACAAAAAGTGGATAAAAACATGAAAAAAAGGATGAAACGTACAAAAAATAAATAAAAACGTAAAAAAAAACCTATAAAACGTGCAAAAAACGAATTAAATGTACAAAAAAACGGATAAAAATGTTAAAAACTGATAAAACTACAAAAAAAATGGAGAAACTGACTAAAAAACGGATTAAAAAGTAAAAAAACTGATAAAACGTATAAAAAACGGAAAAAAAAATGACAAAAAACGGATAAGAACGTAAAAAAAAACTGATAAAAAGTACAAAAAAGGGGAAAAAAACTGACAAAAAACGGATAAAACGTACAAAAAATGGATAAAAACGTAAAAAAAACTGATAAAACGTACAAAAAAAAAGGGGAAAAAACTGACAAAAAACGGATAAAACGTACAAAAAACGGATAAAAACGTAAAAAAAAACTGATAAAATGTATAAAAAACGGAAAAAATTGACAAAAAACGGATAAAACGTAAAAAACGGGAAAAAAAACTCAGAATGAGGACTAACGGTGCAAACGTTTGGCTAACGAAGGCTAACGGTGTAATATTTTCTGTCTCGTTAAGAGATAACAGAGAAAAAAATTACACCGTTAGTCCTCATTGTAAACGAGAGATGTATAGTGGCAAACGTTTGCCTAACGGGGGATGTATCTTGCCAAAAGTTTTTGACAGGGATGTAAGATGGCAAAACCTGTAAACCAAATGGATGTATTTTGCAGTTCTCTCTAAAAAAAAATGTTTCATGTTGTATAATTGTGACTTGTCAAACTGGACATGTACTATTACAAGCTAAGCCCATGGTATCTACGAGTAGTAAATGATCACATTTTGAAATCGTGCGGGTCTCCGGTTTCGGAACCGATACTCGCGGTTCTAGACCGAACCGAACCTAGAACCGAAACTTGCCATATCTAAGAACCAAGAACCGGACCACGGTTCTAAAATGCGGTTCGGGTTGGGTCGGTTTGGTTCTCGGTCTATTTGCTCACCCCTAGTTAATGTTAGTGTTTTTGTGCTACTATGGTTTGGTGTTGTTTGATATGAAATGATTAATTTAATATAATGGTATGTGTGATTGATGTAATTTAATTTTGGAATGATATGATGTTTACTTATATGATTTAAAACAATTATTAAATGATTGAGTCGCCATTTAAGCTAAAAGTGATTACACGTGTTGTAATAAACGAGTAAGTCTTTTTCGTGCGTTGCAATGACATATAATCTATACAGCATGCAATTGTTTATAGTGATACATATAAAAATAACATTTTTAAATTAAAATTTTAAAAGTAGTGAGAAAAAAAAAGGTGCATAATGAGCGGAAAAATAAGTAAAACAAATAAAAGAAATTACAATTATAAAATAAAACATACATAAAGGAGAGTCGAACTTGTGTTCTAGTATGTAAAGCGCTTTTTTTTCTCATTTTTTTGTTCTAGTATGTAAAGCGCTTTTTTTTCTCATTTTTTTAATGTTATGAGGCAATTTGAGCTTTTATTTGTTAACTTTTAGGTCATTTTATCACAAGATTTGCATTTATTTTTAACCTAATTTTGTTTATTTGCTGAGAATGTTATGGTGTATTTATAGTTTTGTGTTATTTAAGATGAAATGATTTATTTGGCATAATGGTATGTGTAATTGATGTAATTTGATTTAGTATGGTGAGAGATGACTCGGTCGCTTTTTGAGTTAAAAATAATTACACATGTTGTAAGAAAGAGTAAGTCTTGGTCGTGCGTTGCAATATAACGGCAATTATTTTGGTCATACGTATAAAAGCTAGCATTTTTACATTAAACTCTAAAAGTGATGAGAAGAAAAAAGTGTATAGTGAATGAGAAAAACAGTAATAAGATTTAGAAGAAAATTACATTCATAGAACTCAAACAATCATTGAAGGGTTTAACTCGTGCCTCCTACCATATGAGCCTAATCTATCAATCTTTTACGAAAGTTATTTTAGTTGAAAGACATATGTGTATGTTAGGTCACCATTTTGTAAACACAAGTATAAAAAATAAGATGAGAATAAGAGATGATTGATTATAAGATTATGAAGAGTGAAAGAACTAAAGTTTCATTAAGATATTCAAATAACCAACAAGTATTATGATACCATAAGCTTGGTATACATAGGGGAGGAGTAGGGCAACACTCCCTTCCTCCCTCATGCATCAAATTCATGGGCTTAAAAGCCTTATGGGCTTTTACATGTTGCCCATTAACTAAAACATAAACATAAATAATACTTAAGCAACCTATTACAAAATGTAATGACCGAGACTTGACTAAATACTAAAGTATGATCCCAACAATCTCCCCCTAAGGGTCGGTCATCATGGTTGCTTGACGTCTTCATCTTAGTCGTTGACTTGTGACATGTAAAACTTTAGACGTCTTCAAAAAAATGTTGTATAATGAATGTACTTTGCTCTATGTCTTTGTTCTTTGGTGATGATGTTGTGATTGTGTTATGAAGTAGTCTGATGTTCGTCACTCCTGCGTCTGTGGTGGTTGTCCGCCATTCCAACATGCTCATACGTCTTTGGACTTAGTCTTTCACGTGCACGAAGTTCCTTTTCATACTCTAAGATCTTTAGTCTTTATACTTTGTAGATTCTTCTTTTTGGTGTAGAATATTTCTTTGAACTTTGTGGTGCATAGATCTTTGAGGGAGCTTTCTTTGACTTCAAGATGTATGTACGAGCATGCTGGAATCTACCATCATGGAGGTGATGTACCTGCAGATAAACAGTTAGCAATAATCAACCGGTACTTACAGATAAGGAATTAGAGCTTGTCATTGTGAAGACTCCTTATAATCCTTATCCAGGCCGTTCCCATATCAGATACTCCTGAAGGAGCTTACGAGACCTACTAAGTAGCTCAATGACTGGGTGAGTCGCTGGGGATCACTCCACGACTGTAGACCGCTAAAGAACCACCGCGAACACTAAGCGTAACCCTTGTGGGGTTATCGAAGTGACCTGCTGTCAGGGCTGTTTGATGTTGACCCTGGCAGGAATTTCAGTTCAATCATTGAGAAATACATTTGTAATTCTCTCATAAACGTTCTCGGCAGATTGCTAAGATCTGCGAAGGACTCGATAATTTACAGCTGGTGTCCATTGATGTAGAACACCAGTTGTAGAAATACTAAGTGTTCCTAAGAGATCTTTGATGTATCTCATGGCTCTAGACTCGATAAGTGCACACTTAGGTTTCCTATATGGAGACTAGGGAGGGGTCTCCTGCTTTAATATCAATTATCTCTAAGAGATAAGTCGATAGATTACACTGGTTCCCCGTGAGAATGAAACAAGTTCTTTTAAGAGAACTTGAGTGGTTAAGAAGGTTTAGTGCATTGCGTCACTGGGTCCATGACGACTTTATCTTCAATACCGGAGTTGCCTTAACAACAACCAGTAGCATATGAGTTGAACCCGGTGTCTGCCCTAAGGTTGAACATATGGAGGGCTATTTCTTTTCACCCTTTTCTTTACTATTCTTTTTAATTCTTCAACTCCTTCTTTCCCTTTCATTCTTTTCTCCTTTTTTCGTATCGTACCTAAGGACTTCTAATTCTAACTATGGGAGATATCCTTGGGTAGATCCCTCCGGCTCTGGCGGATCATAGGACGGTTTTTCCTATCTTAATCACCTTATAACTCCTTGATTAACCGACAGAAGCCAAGAAACATTTGATTGAAAATCTCTCAAAGTGTTTGTGATAATCAAATATTTTGGTTAACACTTTGAGAGTTTTGTGTATACTTTCGAAGGGCTCCCCCTTCACATGTGCTCATAAGTATTTAATCAATTTGCACATGCGGGAGGAGCAAGCATTTTTGAATTGATCCACTTTCAGTGAACAAGACCGATTCGAGACGCGCTTACATCACTAGTTAGACTAGCTTGAGGTTATTACCCGGCCTGGTCAAGTCCACAGAAAGTTTCTCGAGACGGTACATATCTACTAGGACAAATCCTTTTCGAGACACGCTTACGTGGCTAGTTAAAGAGTCCCATTGTCAGCTTTTAGGTGACAACTAGCTCTAGTAACTAACTTGATGTCATTACCCGTCGAGGATAAGTCTTTTCGATTGATAACATTTTGTTTCGTTAATTCTTGGGTCAATTCTGAGTCTAGCTTGCTTGAGATACAACTTTTAACGTTCATATTTTAATCACTTTTCTTTTCTCCCCCTCAAAAATTGCATATAAGATGTTGTTTTTGAGAAACGTTTGATTAAAATATGCTTTTTGAGTTTTATGGGGAGATATCAACAAGAACTTTTGAATTTCAGAACGATGAGTTATCAAGTGCTCCCCCTCAACAAGTGAATACTCATTGAGGTGAAATACTTGTCTTTTGAGCAGAATTATGAAAATCAGAAAATGTTTGATTAATTCTACTCAAAAGTAAGAAGCCTTCTCTCCTTATATTAAGATTGAGGCACTGATGCGTACCTCAGGGTCCTTTCTTTACAAGTTCGGGTTGTACACTGTAATGCGTGCACAAGCCATTATGAAGAATAGTATTGACAAATCAAATCAAATTCTTACAAATTTCTACCATTCTGGTCTCTGAAACGTTAACACGGGAAATCCAGGTCTGCCTCCTACATAGCTTTCCAATCTCCTTATCTGATCCCTATGCTTCAACCGGTTCTCAATCCTTGTAATGAATCTGCGAGCTTGTCTAGCCTCATCGGTATTCCACCTTTTGGATTTGTGCAGTGCTATGTCATCTAATCTGCCTTTGATTCCATCTCTAACGAACTTCAGGGTTTCATCGCAGAACTTGTGGATCTCGTCATAGGCCATGAAGCAGTTTCGACCGTTGATACTGCGGTATGTGAACCCAAATGCTGGATGCTTGATCAAGGTGTATTGAGGTAGGTGTTGAAGGTTGGGGATGTTGTAAAGGTTAGGTTTGGTGAGATTCAACTTCTTCTGATAACTTTCCACTCCCAGTTGAAGATCTTCTACTCTTTCTCTGATGACTATTTGTCTGATGAAGATTAGGAGAGCTGTGATAAAGGCAAGCTGCATTGGTTTGGGTAAGTTGCAAAGCTTTCCTTGAACTTTGAGCATATACATATCTTCTATGTCGTTGAGGAGTAATCGTGGAAAGTCTGACTCGGAAATCTCGTACTCTTGTTCATCAAGTCTTTTGAGTACTATTTTGCTGAGAAAGGAGTACCCAAAGTGAGTGACTGTCGAAATGAACTGGATCGAGACAATCTTCAACTCACTTGTCACATTACCCATAGTCTGATTGAGTCTGCTGCTTCGATAATACTGTGCCCGGTTATCTGGCCTATGATGTATTCCATAAAGTGCGTTCCGGTCATAGTCAACAACTTTATCGATGAATAAGTCGGAGGCTTCTTCTTCGATGGCGTTGTTGAGGTATCTTGCTGCAGGGATGGAGAAGGTAAGTGATGTGGCGTACTTCTTTTCTATCTTGCTGCCGTGTTGTAGAAATTCCAAGTCGTTGTTGAAGAAGAACTTGTAAGGGATTTTCTCTTGTTTCGGCTTTCCAACCAAGGGTAGAGGTTTGGTCCAATCAGTGTAATAAGGCCCTTTCTTATTTGAGTAATAATCAATGTTGGACTCGGGATTTAGCTAGTCGATGTCGTTAGACATTGCTCGGGCTATGTTTTCCAGGTGATATTCGAGTTCAACAGAGTTGGCCGAGCGGTCTTTCAATAAGTTGAAGGCAACATTCTTTACCCTTCTCAGCTCCTTTTTGCTCATATTCTTTAAACCATAGTCTCGTTGCAGAAGTTGTGCATATTCAACTGTGTGACCATCTTGTGGTGATTGATCTTCTGCAAGAGGAGGTTGAGCTTTAACCATTTCATCAAACCAAGAATATTCAGCCGTTTTGTCCTCGTCCAGCCACTTAAGAATCCTTTTAGGTTTCTTTGGTTCGGTGCTTTTCGAAGAGGTTTCAGGTTTATGTTGATGATGTTTTCTTTTCTTCTCTTTCTTCTTTGGTGATGGTTCTGGTATGTCGTTTGGCTGAGGGAAGTTATCTCCGCCGGTGTACTCAAAATGATCATGGGCTTTAGGACCGGAACCCGATGCCTTGGGTTGTTGAGTAGACGTTGTGGTAGTCGGAGGAATGACAGGTTCTTTGGGTTGAGATGAGGGTCCTTCGGTTTGCTTTTGTTTCTTTGCCTGTGAGTTAGGATCCTTGTCTTCATCATCTCTTTGACGTTTCAGTTTGTCGGCCTCAGTGCTGCAGGATTCTTTAGACATCTTAGCTTTTAAAGCTTCCAGGACTTTAGTTTCATCAGGTGACAAGGTGAATTTACTTGCCAATTTGTCTAAGAGCTGGGTCTCTAATTCGCCTAATGACAACTCTGGTTGTGGTAGAGTTGTTTTGTCTGCTCGAAGAGCAAATGAGGTAGAACGGATCACTTTCTTGACAGCTTGTTCTGCGAACTTGGTGAGTTCATCTCTCATTGGTGCTAGCAAATATTTCAATTCTGCAACTAAGTGTTGTTCCATATACTGATGTGCTTGAGCAGCTAATGTAACTTCAATGTTTGCTTGTACATCCTTAGCTAAGAAGGTGTCCACCTTTTCTTGCAGTTCTTGGACATTTGAATTTAGCTTTGTCAATTCAGCAACTTGACTTGCTAGTGATTTAACTTGATCTTCTAATTTACTCTTCTTCTTATCATGAACTCTCCTTACAGCCTTCTTAATCAACTTAGATGCAGCAGAGGCTTTTGTTCCTGTGGGTTTCTTGATTGATTCGTCATGTGTAGATACAGATGCTGGAGGTGATGATTGTGAAGATTCAATGTGGGTGGATATGTCCTTATCATCTCCTCTTAGTGATTCGGGTTTATCCTTGGCATCATCTTTCTTTTCTTTGGCTGCCTCCTCCAGTAATCTTTGCTCTTCAGCCAATCTGTCGGCTTCTACCTTAAGCCTTAGTTCTTCTTCTAATTTGGCTTCTTCTTCCTTTTGTTTCTTATTTTCTTCTTGAAGCCTAATATCTTCTGCAAGTTTGGCTGCCTCTTCAGCTTTCCTGCTTTCTTCCATACGGATTGCTTCTTCCAATTTGGCTTGTTCTAACTCCTCAAGCCTAGCCTCTTCAGCTTCTTGTTTTCTTTTTAGCTCTTCCTCTTGAGCCTTCTCTCTGATCTCCATCTCTCCCATGGTCAAAAGGTATGGAACATCAGTATCCATATGGTCCTCCTCATCATCTTCCCCTCTTGCTGAAGCATTTAGCATTTCTACATCTATAGGTGATACTGTGGGAGTTTCGTGGATAATCATAGCAGCATTGGTTCCTGTATCTTGAGTTTGATCAACTGTAGTGGACTCGGGAATTTTGCTAGATCCGCCTGCTTCGTTTGCTTGAGTAGACATAGGAGGTGGAGGTTGATCAGCTTGGAAGGAGTCTATTTTGCTGTGGAGGAGACCTAAATTAAGAGCTCTTTCATTTTCTTCTTCCACGGAGAGGCCTATGTTAGAGTGAGCATCTTCTTGTTCAGCAGTCATTGGTTCCTTCAGCTTATCTTTCCTTAACCTTTCTTCTTCCAATTTAGCGTCTGCTTCTGTTAAAGGTCTTTGAATGAACGTTGTTGGGTATTCAGCATTTTCAACAAATTCATCAATATTTCTGTCCCAATCTTCGAAAGACATGTCCAGATCATCAAGATCTTTAATATTTGCCTCCTTGTCGATGTGTGCATAGGCTTCCCTATAAACTGGACCTTCATCGGATTCGGTTTCTGAGTCAGATGGTTTTGGAGAAGATGATGGTGGTGTGAGTTCAGGAATAGATTCTAGAACAGGTTTCTTGACTGGAATTTTGAACTTAAGTGTTCCCCTTTTTTGCTTTTGTGTAGATTTGTTAGAACTTCCAGAGCTCCCAGTCTTGCTACCTTTCTTCCCCTTTTTCTGCATGAACGAAGGTAGAATAACTTTGTCTAAGAAACCAACTTTGTCTTCCTTGAGAGCTTGAACGTAGTACTTGTAGTTCTTGCAAATTTTCACTTTATCATTCAAGAGGCAATCGGGTAGTGTTTTTCCTTGCTTACGTGTACTAGTTTCAAGTCTCTTAATCTGCCTGAGAGTGTCCTCATTTCTGAATGTGTTCTTAGCTTCATCATCCAGTCTTTGAGGAATGTCATCATAATCACGAAGGAAGCTTTCAATGAGTAGCTTGGTGAAACGAATGAATGGAATATTAGTAGTTTTGTGTTGTATGTGCCACACAAAATCTTCCCAAATAATGCTAGCATAGTCCACCTTTTTGACGTTTGCCAAAGCCCAGAAAAGTTTGAGATGTTGGAGTTTGGGGTGTTCGTGACCAGTATCTCTGCCCGATAACGACTTAGCAATAAGGATATACAAAGTTCTCCATGGTTGTGGAAGAAATCTGATGTTGACCTTTGAGTGTCTAGTCACCACTTCTTCTGATTCATCGTAGCCAATATCCCGTAACCATTCTATCAACTCTTCCTCATTAGGAACTGGGTCATACTCTTCATCTGGACCAAGTTCGGGTAAGCCAAGAACATTACGAAGAGTGTCTATGTCCACAGTGACTTGTCTCTTATGAAGCATACAAGTAAAGAACTTTTCGCCAAGGTCCAGTTGGAGTGTGTGCCAAAATTGGTGTATGTAGAAGCAAGCAACAGATGCTGATTTGGTGAGCAGGATTTTGTACGGGTGATAGAGGAGAGCATCCACAGCTACAATGCAAGAGGATTCATTGCACGTGATTTTGTTGAAGTTGACCCTCAAGTTGTTCTTTCTAATCTTTCTGGAGTAATTCTCGGGAAAGGTTTCTTCCCAAGTGAGTTTTGGTTCAGGTTCTGGTCCATATGGAATGTCATCATGTTGTGCCATCTGAATTGATCATACACAAACACAAATATAGCAATGATATACTTTGTTAGCTCAGACATTCAATTACATGATTATGCATAACTGGATTGATCAGTGGGTGTTCTTGTGTTCAAAAATGTTGTTTTATGATGAACTTGTATGTTAGATGTTAAAACTTAGTGGAAACTTATAACGATCAAGTCACAACATGTATTAACAAATACAAGAGATTACACTTTTGAAAAATTACAACACTTAGACAAATTTCATGAAATCAGACAATGTTACGCGTAAGATTGGAAATCCTATGCATAACGTTTCTTATGCGTAAGTTATCATTTTAGGCGTAAGATCAAAACTACGCTTAACTTATATGTTACACGTAAGTTCAAACTCTTGCGTAGGCTAAATCTTATGCGTAGGATTAAATCTTATGCGTAAGATTGGAGCTTAGGCAAAGGGTTGAACCTTATGCGTAAGATATAAATTATGCGTAAGTTTTGACTTATGCGTAAGTTTATAACTTATGCGTAAGAATAAAACTTATGCGTAAGATATTATCTTTTGCGTAAACTTTGTCTTATCCAAGACAAGTTTTTCAAATCAGTCGAATCTTACGCGTAGGATGAGTAATCTTTTGCGTAGGATCGTTTTTAATGAAAAATCACCTTCGAAAATTTGTATCTTTTTATTCCTGAAAGTTTAAAACACAACCACTGATCAATATATATCCTATACACATTCCAAGACACTTAAATCACACAAATTAACGCGTAAACATGTCCAAACCAAACTTATGCGTAGGATCGCATGAACTACAAATCACTACTAAATTCAAAAGTGTTTCTGGGTAGAAATTGGAGTAGGGCGAGTGTTACATACATGCCAAGGATCATGTAGACCAATTTATAACACATATTATCCACAGAAACTCATGATCAAATCTGCTAGTGTTCATGAACCCTAAATCAAAGATTCAAGATCCACACATGTTTCTGAAACAATTAAACCACTAATTCAAGTTCCTAAACATATACAAACATAATCCCTATCATCAATTAGTGTCTAAACATCCCAGATCAACAACCCTTAAATCGTACGTATGAACCCTAATTAAGAAATCAATCAATTGTGGTTTCTGGGTATGATTGGAGTCTACCAACATGCAATAAATCATCATAGAATCAAATCCCATCAACCAAATCGCATCCTAACACCCTTAATTACCAAGTCTAATTTTACGCAAAACCCAAAAGTGTATGTAACGATTTTAGAACAAATTAACCGTTGGATTAAGATAAAATTAAAAACCAATGTTAAGAATTATGATCAAAACACATTAGCACTTACAGATTTGAAGATCAATGTATGGATCAAATGGTTGATTAAGGGCCGTAGATTAAGTTTGGTGAGGATAGTAAATGTGATGAACTGTTTTTGCAGGAGCAGTAAATGTGTAGGGTCAAGGGTTTTGACCAAGGTTATTATAAGTTTGAGAAATTAACATTTTAAGTCCCTTAACTTCATATCAATTTTAAACCTAATGCATAACTAACTCACATTAATACTTAACTCCACCAAGTATTATAAAAGAACAACTTTGGATAATTTTACTCCCCCTTGACCTTAGACCGAAGCCCTTTTGATTTTCAGAATTTGTTTCAATGGACAAGGTGAGTAACCCGAAAAACCTTTAAAGCATCACATAGATTAATAAAATATTTTTGGTAAAATGCAAGTATGAAGTAAATATTTTGAGAAAAATTTAAGAAATACTTTCCCTCCCCCTCAACACTTGTTTTTTATAGTAATTTTATACTTTTTATAAAAAATAGTGTTGAAAAGAGTAGTGTATACTTGCGGTTTTTTTTTTGAAAGAACTAAATAAAAATCTTTTTGTGTTTTTGTTGGTTTTATAATTTTGTATTTTGTTTTTGGTAAAATATTTACAAAGATAGTTTTGATGTTTGACGATCATTTATGTTTTAAAAACTTTTCCAGATCTTCTGGAGTCAAACATCGCATACCAATTTGGTGAACTAGACTAGCAAACCTTGATGGTGCTAAGGCTTTGGTAAGTAAGTCCGCCAATTGGTACTCAGTTCCAACAAAATATAATTCGACGGTACCCTTTTCGACATGCTCTTTGATGAAATGATATCGGAGACCGATGTGTTTGGATTTGCAGTGATGAACGGTGTTGCAGGAAATAGCAATGGCACTTTTGGAATCACAGTAGATCGGAATCTTATTGAATAGGTAGCCATAGTCCTTAAGTTGTGATCTCATCCAGATGACTTGAGCACAACAAGCAAACATAGCTACGTATTCAGATTCTGTTGATGACAGTGATGTGCAGTCCTGCTTCTTAGATTGCCATGACACAAGTTTATCTCCGAGAAACTGTAATCCACCAGATGTACTTTTGCGTGTGTCTAGACATCCTGCATGATCAGCGTCTGAAAAGCAATTAGTTCAAAACCAGAATCCTTCGAATACCAGATTCCCAAGTTAATGGTTCCCTTTATGTATCGAAGGATTCTTTTAGCCTCACTGAGGTGTCTTTCAGTTGGTTTGGACTGATAGCGAGAGCACATGTAGACAACAAATACTATATCAGGTCTACTAGCTGTGAGATACATGAGTGACCCAATAATACTACGGTATTTGGTAGGGTCAACAGGTGTCCCATGTAAGTCAGCATCTAGTTTTGTGGTATAGCCCATTGGTGTATTATAAGTATCACAACTCATCATTCCATGTTTCTTTAAAATTTCTAGAGCATATTTGGACTGATTTATAAAAATTCCACAGGGTGATTGATGAACTTGTAGTCCTAGAAAGAACGAAAGTTCACCCATCATGGACATTTCAAAATTATCTTTCATTAAATTCGCAAAATCATTAGAGTAACTTCTTTTTGTTGAAGCAAAAATAATGTCATCGACATAGATTTGAACAACTAGTAAGTCCACCCCGTATGTTTTTGTAAATAGTGTTGGATCCACCGAACCTTTAGAAAATTTATTGGCCAGCAAGAAAGCAGATAGTTTGTCATACCACGCCCTTGGGGCTTGCTTAAGTCCGTAGAGTGCCTTTTTGAGTCGGTAAACGTGATTGGGACGCTCAGGATCAACGAAGCCGTCTGGTTGGCTTACATAAACTTCTTCACGGAGTTCTCCATTAAGAAATGCTGTTTTCACATCCATTTGATAAACAACCATGTTCCGATGTGCTGCATAAGCCAGAAAGATCCGAACAGCTTCTTGTCTAGCCACTGGAGCAAAGGATTCTGCAAAATCAATTCCTTCTAGTTGGGAGTATCCTTTCGCTACCAGGCGTGATTTGTTACGGGACTGTGCCTTCTGCATCTAGCTTATTTTTCCAAATCCATTTTAACCCGATGACATAGACTCCTTCAGGTCTTTCAACTAATTCCCAGACTTCTAATCGTATGAATTGCTGAAATTCCTCTTGCATAGATTCAATCCAGTTATCATAAGTCATTGCTTCTTTGATGTTCTTAGGTTCTTCTAGACAAACTGTGAGTGCATAGATGCAATTTTCACCATCAGTGTGAAGTCATTGTCTTGTCATTACATGTGCATCTGGATGGCCAATAATATGAACTAGGGGATGATCTCGAGTCCATTTGTGTGTCGAAGGGTGTAGTTGATAAGTATCTCGCATGTTAGCAGGATCCAAATTGCGTGTGGATGACTCAGCTACTTCAAGAAATGTTGGAGCCGGTGCAAACGGGTTAAAAAACGCATTAGGATCATACTCTGCGGGTTGTGGAACTAATTGTGGTGTAGGATCTTCAGCTAATTGTCGTGAGTTGGAAGTAGTTTGTTCTGCTGTTAATGGAGATGCAATTGGGGGACCGTCTTTCTCAACAGTTGTAGTAGTTTGTTGAGGTGAGTCAGGTACTTGAATATTTTCAGGTTGAGCAGCGGAATTGGGTGAGATTTCAGTAGAACGGTATTCAATTGTATCATCAAACAGTGGAGCAAACAAGGTTTCCAATTCTTTACGGTTGAGAGGCAATGGTTCAGCCGAATAGTCCGGAGAGTTAAGACGGTTGAATTCTGGTCCTAAGCTGTTTTGCTCAGAAGCCATTTGTGTGAGTTCATCAAAATTAGCGTGAATAGTTTCTTGAATTTCTCTTGTTCAACGATTCCATATCCGAAAACCTTTGGAATTTTCACAGTATCCAACGAACACTCCGATGTCAGCCTTTGCTTTAAGTTTACCTAAATCATCACGATCATTTTTCGGATAACACAGTGCTCCAAATACATGAAAGTAATCGATGTTTGGTTTTCTTTTGTGAACAATTTGATAAGGTGTTTTGCGATGGCGTTTTGTGATCATGCAACGGTTTTGGGTATAACATGCGGTTGAAACAGCTTCCGCCCATAAGTAATGTGGTAATTGAGCATTAATCAACATGGTTCTAGCAGCTTCTACTAACGTCTTGTTGCGTCTTTCAACAACTCCATTCTGTTCTGGGCTTCTAGGAATAGATGTTTGATGTTCAATTCCCACTTTCTCATAATATGACTGAAGTGTCTGATTCTTAAATTCTGTTCCATTGTCAGTTCTGACCATTTGTACCGTGTTGCGTAACTGAACTTGAATTTTAGTGAGAAAGGTGATGATCATTGAAGGAGCTTGATCTTTACTTCGTAGAAAATAAACCCAAGTCCATCTGGAGTAATCATCCACAATTACAAGTATGTAGCGTTTACCGTTGATACTTTAAACACGCATCGGTCCACACAAATCCATATGAAGCAATTGTAAAATATGATTCGTACTGTGCTCAGATTTAGAAGGAAAATGAGCCCGAGTACTTTTTCCTTGTTCACAGGCTGAACATAAGTGATCTGGTAAAACGGAATCTTGGAAAACCATCAACAAGTTTGTGACGAGCAAGTTCAGTCATAGTTTTGAAATTCAAGTGCGAAAGACGTTTATGCCATAACCAAGATTTAGTTGATTCCGCTTTGGAGAGAAGACATGTCGGAGATGTAGCAATCATATATGACATTGATATTGTATAAAGATTAGAATCACGTGAGCCAGACATTAGATCATTTCCTTGTAAGTCACGAACGAAACAAGTTTTCTCACGAAATGCTACTTCTAGATCCCCATCACAAAATTGACCAACTGAAAAAAGGTTGTGTCCAAGGCATTCCACATAATAAACACGACTGATTTCAATGTTCCCACTGACATAGTCACCATATCCCATGATTAAAGCGTAATGATCATTCCCGAATCTGACAGTACCAATGAACTTTGAAACAAAGTTGTTTAACAGTTTGAGATTGCCTGTCATATGTTGGGTGCATCCGCTATCAACAATCCAGAGAACAATCTGTACCACCTGCATCATAAGAAGATGACAAGGATGGAACGAACCCAAAGAAAGTGCGGGTTCCTGTTGGTTAGAAGCACATGTATTCAATAATTTAGGAATCCATTTAAAGTCTGGTTTATATTGTAACCAACGTTGCCAATTCCAACTAGTTCTTGCCTTCTTTTGGTGAATTCACTAGTAATGGGCTTGTTCCTAGATTTGTTCTCTTCAATTATGGGGGTAACTTCAACTTCATTAGAAACCGTAGATGGCGGTTTTCCTAATATAGACTTAGAGGCAGTAGTGGGCCTAGAAGGAATGCTTGTCCTACGTTTCTTATGACGATTAAGAAGAGAATTAGCTATACATTTTGTATGAACACCAGATGATACGCTTTTACGACAAAACACACAAGATGCATTAATATTCAAAACATTCAAAGGTTCATCATTCGTTACATTTAGATTTTGATTACAATTTTCCAGATTAGAATCTAAATCTGATGCAACATGAGTTTTATTCAAAGTCCTAAGTTGATCTTCTACTTCTTGAGCTTCTAGTGGTCCTCTTTTACGTTGCAAGATCCTATTCTTCTTGTTACTTTTTCGCTTGGGTCTGCTAACACTATGTGGAGACTAGTCCTGTGGAAGTGGAGTTATCAACATTAGTGTTTTGAACAAAATTTCCCTTAGCAGTTTTTTCTAATTGATACAATCCTGGTGCCATCACCGTGGTGTCAACAAACTTTCCTTTTTGAAGTAGCTTAATTTTCTCTTTCAAATCAATGATGATGTGATTCTTATCCTGAATATCAGACTCAAGTAAACCATTGCAATATTTGATGTCATCGCGGTTTTGTTGCCATTCGACGTTTTCAATTTTTAAATCCGCAATTTCTTTCTCGTATTTGAGACACAGACTTTTAAAAGACTCGTTGTTTTTGCAAAGCTGACAAGGGTTTGAATTATTTTGACTTTGAAGTTTCAATTCCGTTTCAATACTTTGAGCTTGACACCATTCAAGCCTTTGTTTGAGTAGACAAATTTCTTTTGAAAATTATTTTGTCACATCATCATTGTTTATTCTCAGCATGTCATTGTCATGTTTAAGTGTCTCTATTTCCACATTCAACAAATTATTATCAACACAAAGATCATCCATAAGCATAGAAGTACCAGATTTATAGAGATCATTCATGACAACAGACAAAATATCAGCATTGAGAACTTGTTCCAAGAGTCGATCAGCATCATATTTTAAAATTCTATTTCTTTGCTTTTGAACCAAAATCGCATTTTCAGTTGAGTTGAAAACATTTATCATTGTTTTGACTTCATTTTGAAGTTCCTGTTCCCAACGTGTAGCATAGAGACGGAGGTGTTTGACAATTGGCAACATTTGTTTTTGAAAAATATATCTCTTTTCTCGCTCGTAAGCAGATTGAAAAGTTTCAATTTTTATTTCAGAATTACGTTCAATTGTTTCCTCCAAAATTTCGATGTCTTCCATAAAAGTTTTGTAATAATTTAAGACACGACAACTTTTTGGTAAAGGTGTAACTTGACCAGAGGATGGTAAAGGACCATTTATTTGTGCTACAGTTTGGACAGGGGCCGCATTAGAAGATGAAACATATGACTCAGTGACATACCATGATTTCTTTGGTAATTCCTTTTGAGGAACAAATGATTTAGAAATATGAGGAGCTTTTGAATAATCATATGGTTTCCAATATTCAACTTGACTCATTTTTTATCGACTCTCTTCTTCAAGTTCTTCCTCTTCCTCAGTATCATAAACAATAGTACGCACAATCGTATTATCAAGCATATGGTCCATACTGTAAATTTTAGGGATTTCTTTGAATGCTGTGTGAAGAAACATTGATTTGAAATCACCAAGTGCAAATCCTTTATCGGGTCTCGGTTTTAAAGTAAATTTCTGAATTGTTGTGACATAGCCCCCTGTTTTGTAAACAACATTACGAAATTATTTGAGTTGTTTTTCAAGATCAACGATCTCACCGATTAATTTATCTATATACTTCCTTTTTCGTATTTTATGTTTTCAAAAATCCTTTTTGCAAATTGACAATTCTGTTTCTGTTTTTGAAAGTACTTTTTGAAGTTGTTCAACTTGTATTTGATGTTCACACTTTTCACTTTCTAGTTTTGAAACCACCTTTCCGTTTGACTCAATTAAATCTTGCATTTTATGTTGAAGATCTTGCTCTTTGTTGTAACATTTGAAAATCATAATATGCATCATACTCAGTCACCATCTTTGTAACATCCGCCCACATCACATCATTTTACTCTCGATTTGCCATCCAAAACACAACAAAAGAAGGACTATATCCACTCTACCAAACAAATCAACACAACCAGGCCTCTTTCTTTAATATTGTTGCTCGGTCTCGAATCAAGAAGATGTTAAAGCTTCATGATCATTGATTGGTCTCTGGTAGGTGTTTATGTGTTTGTTTGTCTTTGAACGAACAAAAGGATTGAGTGGAACACAATTGTTACATATCAGTTCTTGTGAGTTCGGATATTTAATTGAAGCTATGCTTCATAAATTAGATCGATGACTAGTTTTCTTTCGTTTTTCTGACCTTGAAGGGTCTCGATATGTAGAGTACAACGAAAGGACTGAGATCTTTTATTGATTAAACATTTATGTTTGAGTCTTAGTTGAGATCAGCGGAGATGGGATAGGATGATGTTAGATTTGGATTAGGTTTGGTAAAGATGTTGTAGTTGTACTTCACAGTTGGTTGGTGGTCAAAGTCACATTCTGCTTCATCTTAATTCATTTTTTTTGTTGTTATGGACACTCTACGCATAACATTACGCGTAACCTTGCAAGATGAGTTTTGCGTAGACGTAGACCTTTTGCGTAGAATATTTTATGCGTAGACATGCCATAAGTGTAAACGAAATCTTATGCGTAGCCTGTGTCTTTTGCGTAAATCTTACGCGTAAGACAAGGGTTTCTTGCCTTAGTAGAACCTTACGCATAACTTGTCCAAGTTATGCGTAGAAAATTGAAGATTTCGCGTAGACCTAGGGTTTTCTGCATAAACTTGAGCGTAAATAGATTTCCGGCGTACTTTTCCGATCAGATTCCGGCCAAAAACATTCTGACTAATATTACAGGCACCAGTTTCCGATGTGTTTCTGACCCATATACAGACCATGATATCTTACCAGTTTTGACCTCCAAATTTTATCGGGATATTGTAAAGAAAATAGTCACGTTAAAATTTAGTTCCCATAAAAAAGCTGACCTTGGACAGAGCAATAACACCAGACAGTATTATGTAACAATAAATGAATGGATAGCACTGTTTGATCATTTGATACAATAATAAAACTGTTAAAAAAACAGAAAAATATATTGACTATGAAAGACTTGGTAAAAACTGCTTCAAAACAGCATAAAAAATACGATTTTGACAAGAACAACACCACAAAAAATAACCAAAACTAATACCGAGGCTCTGATACCACTTGTTAGGTCAGCATTTTGTAAACACAAGTATAAGAAATAAGATGAGAATAAGAGATGGTTGATTATAAGATTATGAAGAGTGAAAGAACTAAAGTTTCATTAAGATATTCAAATAACCAACAAGTATTATGATACCATAAGCTTGGTATATATAGGGGAGGAGTAGGGCAACACTCCCTTCCTCCCTCATGCATCAAATTAGTGGGCTTAAAAGCCTTATGTGCTTTTACATGTTGCCCATTAACTAAAACATAAAGATAAATAATACTTAAGCAACCTATTACAAAATGTAATGACCGAGACTTGACTAAATACTAAAGTATGATCCCAACAGTGTATATTAAAAGTAGAAGAAAATCTATAATTTTTAGAAGAATAAGTAGATTAAGAAATATATAAATTAGAAGATTATAGTATTCAACTTATTATTTAAGACATAAACATATTATGATTTTCAAATGTTAGTCGAATTTACTATTGTTTGTGTTAAGTTTATACATTTCGTCTTATGATTGTACTTATCTTTTATGCAATAAGGGGTTTTTAAAAAGTGAAAATCATATTTTTATTTTTTATTAACCAATAGAAGAGCATAATGTTAAAAAGTAATATACATCTGAAACATAAATACTTCAGGGACCAATTTTGTCATTCTCCTTATTTTGTAGTAGGGATGATTTTGAACAGTTGTCAAACACTTGCCTTTTTATGCAACTAACAAAGAAACGGAGGGACATGAAGATGCAATATCTTCATTTTTTGTGACTAGAGTATATAAAAGCTGGAAGTTTAGTGATAAGGGTCATAATACAACAGTTGAACAGTAAAGGGGAGTTGAATACGGTTTTTTCAACTTATTTAAAGTTTAAGAACTTTAAGTCTTCAAGTTCGTATAAGGGTGTGCAAACAATCAACCATTATAAGAGGTGTAGAGAGAGAGAGAGAGATTTATAATGGTTCAGGATGAGGGTTTTGATCATACGTACGTCGAGTTGCAAATCTGCGACACCTATACTATTCAATTGTACAATCCTTGTGGTGGATTAAACTATTACAAACTTTACTCCACCGATATGTACAAAGATCGGAGTTTACAAAGAAGAGCTACTACCCAACGGAGTTCCGCCCACGGAACCACCCACAAAATCCCGTGATTCATCCTAACTACTAAGACCACAAAAAACTCCACTCAATGAAGCAACAAACTACAAACTATACCTTCACCTGATTTAGGCTTGAACACCAAGGTACATGATAATATCAAATTGTCCCTATATTCTTAGTATCAATTTCGCCCATTATGACACCATTTTGTGTTTAATTACCTTCATTTATGCTCTTATTTCTTTATATTTCATTTCAGGACAAGAAAGGAACGATTGGACGTTTTTTACGATTATTTGGATTTGTTTTGCTGAAGATTGAAGTCTATTCACATGATCATTCTGAAGATACAAAGACCACAACTCAAGCTTGATATTGAGGCGAATATTAAATTCCTATTTAAAGAAAACTACTTCGTAGCAAGCATAAGGCTACGGGGTAGATGTGCCAGCTGGAACTCTACGACCCTGACAAGTCAACAAATTACGGCATAGACGAAATTATATGAAAGCTACAGCGTAGCCACTGAAGAAGCTACGACGTAGCTGTGTTTAACAAAGATTACGGCGTAGACAAACTGAAAAACTACGTCGTAGTCTAGACGGGCATTATAAATGTCGGACGAATTTCATTAAGAAGATATCTCCCTTTTCCCAAAACCTCATTAGGGTTTGGGGAGAATGACCCAGAAGAAGAATGAAGACCTAAGAAGACCGAAGGGGCAACATTAGCTAGGAGAAAACCTAGTCTAATACAAGTTTGAATTCTATCATGTTTTATGTTTCATTTTAGATGAATTCTCTTTGTTAATTTAGATTTGATTTGGTTTACTATGTTTATCTATATAGAAGTTTTCTTTGCTTGTTTGAGATCCTTTTGTTTTGGTAGTATTAAAGCTCGGTAGTACCTATTAGTTGGGAGAATTGACCATAGGACCCTAAACGAGTAGGTTGCGAGGATTGGTAAGAATTGGCCACAGTATTACCTTTCTTTGTGTGCGAATTGACCATAGGATCACCTATCGATTGGATTTACTTAAAAAGTGAGAGGAAGCCTAAGTTCCGACCGTTCGGGTTTCACCTAAACAAGTTTATTAAACATGGCACTTAATGACTCAACATAGTCCACCGGCGACCTTCGTTAATCACTAACGTTAAATCCTTAGATATCGGAGTAGGGGTCTATGAGAAATAGGACTAGACGAATTGACAAATTAGTCTAGTTGATTTTTACCCACTATGTAGAACTATAAACGTAGGATTTACTAAACCTTTATATCTTGATTAGTTATCCTTTTTGTTTATCTTGTCTTTAGTTCTAATTGTGTTTACTTATGTTTTCAATATCTTTTAATATATCGTATACCTTTCTAGCATTTACCTTGTTTGGCCAGAACAACAGCTCTTGGGACGAAACCCGGATTTATCTAAGACTATACTTCACATAACCGGGTACACTGCCCGTGAGTATGTGTTAGTCCTAATATCTCAAACTTTATAAAATTAAAACATGATGAAATAACGCATCATTACAGGACTTCTATACCATTGCTTATACACAAACTGGATAAGACTTTACAAATGAATAATGAGAGTTTAAGTGTTTGACACAACATAACCTATTACACAACCTAACCTAGCCTATGGACTTGACCTAATAGAAGAGAGTATAAGAAAACTCTTGACACAACACACAAAAGTGGATTAGGTTCTTGTGGTTCTTCTTTTATAAAGAAGTGATATTATTGATGAGTGTGCAAATACTCATCATTTTTATCGTATCTGAACTGCCAAAACATCCAAAAACACTCAGAAATGCATCAAAATACAGAAATGATCCCAAAAGTGTGTTTTATATGTTTTAGATGCAAAATGTTTAAAAACAAATGAAAAACGAACAAAGTTTGCATAATTAGCAGTTTCAGTCCATCAAGTTTCAAAAATTGACAAAACTAGTCCCTAAAGGTTTAAAATGAAAGAAAAGTCAACCCAAGGCATTTAAAAGTAAAATATTATCAAAAACGATCCTTGGGTGAAAAGTTTGAGAAAATTACACTTTGGTCCCTCAAGTTTGAAAAATGTCAAAAATGGTCCCTGGGTTTTAAAATTGGAAAAATATCAAAAATACCCTTTGTACTATTCAACTTTGACAAGATTGGCCCTTTTTGATAACTTTGGTAAAATTTCACTTTTAACCCCTCAACTTTGAATTTTGGCAAGTTTAGTCCCTGGGATTTGCAAAAGTGGAAAATTGTATTTATGGTCCTTTGGTTATTCAACATGGCAAGAATGGTCCTTGTAAACGAGTTTGGAAATGCTACAAACTCAGCCCCTCAAAGTTTCAAAAATTACGAAATTGGTCCTTGTGATTAAACTTCTACAAGCCAAACGGACCTAATTTATTGTTACCAAATCCAAAACCATAATCCATCTCAACACCACACTTTTTAATACCCAAGCCCACCCCAAACCTGGCCCAAGTCATTTACCAGCCCACACTCCCCACCATTTTAATATTACCCCCGTTTGACCCTACCTTTGACCCTTTAACCACCTCCTCCCCCAAACATACCCGTGACCCTGCCACAACATCCAAACACCATCATCACACTTCCACCTCCCCCCTCCTCTGCCACACTCAGCACCCTACACCCTATACCCCTTCCAAACACTCCACTCCAAAAACTATCCCTTCTGGCATCAATATATCAAAGAAAACTCCAAATTGGTTTTGGGCGCCAAAATAATCAAACGGCCAAGATTGCTTCTTTTGATCCAAGGGTTAAGAAGATTGATGGGAAAAGTCCAAGGAAGCTTTGAAAACCCTAATTTGAAGCCATAAAAGGAAGAGGGAAGCTATGGAAGCAGTGTTGGTTTTTCTAGTGTAATTTTTTAGCTTAAGTTTTTATTTATGTCAAAAACTATTGTAATTTTTAAATTCCAGTCAAGACTTTAGTTTGTAATTGGTTTATCTTCAATTAATATAAGTTTCTCAGTTCTGCCATTCATTTTCAGTTTTAATTTCAACTTAAATTCAATTGGAAGAAAATACAAAAAAAAATTAAATAAATAAAAATAAAAAAAAAAAGAAAAAAAAGAAAGAAGAAAAGAAGGAGACGCTTTGGATGGACTGGTTTAGAACCCCATGGGGGTGTTAGGAGTGTGTTGTAACTGATTGTGGTGCCATTGTTCTAAGCAGGAAAGCTTTTGTAAGCACTCTCTATCATTTTTGCATTTCACTGTAGAGCAAGCTTTAAGTTCTTGGCTTTGTGTACTTGTGCTTATTTAGTGCTAGTTAATCATAATATAGTATAATATAAGTTGCTTGTTCATTGAATTGACCTTGTGCTAAGAATTGCTTTTTCACAATCAAAATATGATTTTTGTCATTTCTGAGTTCCAGGCTTGTATTGTTGTTGATTTATGCTAATAAAGTCTTGTTTAGTGATAAGAAGTGGTTTTGAATCAGTGTTAAGGTTTTAATTCATCATTTGCTTAGAAAATCTCATATAACTGTCCATAAAGGAGTGTTTGGCTCATGGTTGTCCACTGAGTTCCAGCTTGTTGTTTGCATTAGATCTAGTTGTAATAGCTCACCTTAGGTTAAAATAGGACTGAGGAATCAATAAACCTTTAGTTCATTCATTAAAAAGTCAAGATCACTCTTAGAAATCCACACAGCTTAACTGTGGGATCTTTATAATTTCATAATCATAAAAATAGCTTAGAGTTAGTCAAGGTTAATAGATTAGGTCCAAAATTTACATTATACATCATTTTAAGTAAGCTAGGATCAAACAAACTTCACAAAAGTCAACTGAGGAACAAAAATTGGAAAAGTCAAAATCATTTGTGGAGCAAAATGTCACTTTTTGGGTGATTTATCTAGATTTGTGTGGTTTGAATCAGACCCTGAAACTTGTTGTGGCTAAAGTATACTAGCTTGAATGCATGAATCCATGTCTGTTTTATTTTTGGAGTTTTTTGTGTAGCTTATGCACAAGCTTATTTGAAGCTGCAGGGGAAGGTATATCCCCTGCTTCATGCCATTAGCTAATTTTCTCAGACCTAGAACTTGTTACCCAGTGGACCCCACACCTTCCTTTTTGGCTTTTTGATAAGCCAACCAGTCAAACTACTTAAACTTAGGCTTATCTTAGGTTTAGCTTATTTGAGCCTGGCTTATTTGACCACCATTGTGGACCTGTTCTCAGACCATCATCTATACACTCAGTATTTGGCCCAAAGTTCCAAAGCTCACACAAAGCTCATAAATAAGCTATAACCCTGGCTTATTAGCTTATTTGGTAGTCCCCCAGCCATAGTTTGCAGATCAAAAGCTTATTTGAACTCTCTCTCACCTCTGTGGACCCCACAGAGGTCCAAAAGGCACCACTTTGGCATGTTTGAGATTCATGTTTTGCATAAGTGCTTATTTTGATTCCTGGCTTATTACCCTGTGCTTATTTAGTAATCTGAGCTTATTTGTGTTCACATAAGTTGTTTGTAGCTTAATCTCTGGCCCAGGTACTCTGTGTGGCTTGTTTAAAGCTTATTCAAGCTTATTAGCTCACTGTTTGGCTTTTTTGCTTAGCACACAGCTTATTATTAAGTTCCAATCAAAGTCCCTTTACAAAAAGTGCTTATTTTTAGTTGTAAATCAGTTGTGTAAAAGAAAATTGAGAAAAAGACAAAAAATTAAGAAAGTGAAAGCTTCTATATAAGCCCTTTGGCTTATTTTTCTGCTTATTCATAAGAAATTCTCATTTTTAAATTTTTCTTAGGCTTATTATAACTTAAAATAATTTTAGGAATTTTTTCAGATTTTTCCTTGGTCATTTTGTATTTTTTATAATTTAATTTAGTTTAAATTAATTAAATAATTAGTTTTAATTAATAATTAATAATTAAAAATAGAAAAAAATAGGTTTTCTGTTTTAAAATTAGTTTTATAATATTTTAGATTTTTCTAACTTTAATTTTCATTTTTCTAGGTAATTTTCATAATTAATTAATAATTAGTATAATTTAGTTAATTAAAAAGTAATTAATAATTAGTAATTAATTAATAGTAATTAATTAAATAGTTGTAAAAATAATTTTAATTTTCTAAAAATTTTCTTATTACATTAGGATTGTAAAAATATAATTTTCACGTTCGTAGGACTTTATTTGCTCTCGTATCACTTTTATTTTCGCGCGTTCGCGTTTAATTTAAATTCAAACGCGCGTTTTTAGGTTTCACTTACGTTTTTAGATATCTGATCATCAGTAATTGTTCCAATAGTGTTTATAAGTCATTTTCAATCATAATCTCGTAGTATAATCACTCAAATCAAATTCCTGATCCTCCTGTTAAATCACCCGATCACTTAAAATGTTTTTTAATACAATTGCTTACCTCGCTGGGACATAACGACCCGGGAATACACTGTACTCCTTGGTTAGTTGGTTTTAGACGTTTGTGTTAGGTCATGATTTTATAACATAATCACTTAGAGATCTAGAGAGAGAAAGAGAGTAGAGAGAGAGAGTTGAAGGAACCCTTAGAATGAAATGAAAGAGATGAAATCACTAGAGAACCAACCACCTCAAATGAGGGGTTACAACACTATTTATAGGTGAGGACTAGGGCTTCACCATACTTAGAGAACATTACACATTAAGCCCCTAGACCTTTACCAAACCTATAAACTTAGCATAGACATTTATAAAACATAAGATAAATGTAATATAAAGCAACCTAGTATAAAACTTAATGACCGATACTTGAAATAATAAAGTCTATTCCCAACAGTTTGACTTGGTTGACCATCACCTGTTCAACTTAGTTGACCGTTCGGAATCAATCAAAATTTGGCGCCGCTGCCGGGGAGGTTGTTGCGTATTTGAAGACGTTTTTAAGATTAGTGATTTCACCCATTGTAAATTTACCATCATTTTTATATTTTCATAAAAACAAAAAGAATCGTGAAGTTAATTCATTTGACGGATCGATTGCCAAAAACATTGTATTACAGTTTTCAAAAAAAAAAAAAAAAAACACAAAAAAAGATTTTTCTCTTTCAAAAATTGTTTTCCTTTGCATACACTTAGATCTTTAGTCTTTATACTTTGTAGATTCTCCCTTTTTGGCGTAGAATCTTTCTTTGAACTTTGTGGTGCTAAGATCTTTGGGTGAGCTTTCATTTGCTTCAAGATGTATGTATAAGTATGCTGGAATCTACCATCATGGAGGTGATGTACCTGCAGATAAACAGTTAGCAATAATCAACCGGTACTTACAGATAAGGAATTAGAGCTTGTCAACAACATATTGTGAAGACTCCTTCTAATCCTTATCAAGGCCGTTCCCATATCAGATACTCCCGAAGGAGCTTACGAGACCTACTAAGTAGCTCAATGACTGGGTGAGTCGCTGGGGATCACTCCACGACTGTAGATCGCTAAAGAACCACCGTGAACACTAAGCGTAACCCTTGTGGAGTTACCAAAGTGACCTGCTGTCAGGGCTGTTTGATGTTGAACCTGGCAGGAATTTCCGTTCAATCATTGAGAAATACATTTGTAATTCTCTCATAAATGTTCTCGGCAGATTGCTCAGATCTGCGAAGGACTCGATAATTTACAGCTGGTGCCCATTGATGCAGAACACCAGTTGTAGAAAATACTAAGTGTTCCTAAGAGATCTTTGATGTATCTCATGGCTCTAGACTCAATAAGTGCTCACTTAGGTTTCCTATACGAAGACTAGGGAGGGGTCTCCTGCTTCAATATCAACTATCTCTAAGAGATAAGTCGATAGATTACACTGGTTCCCCGTGAGAATGAAACAAGCTCTTTTAAGAGAACTTGAGTGGTTAAGAAGGTTTAGTGCATTGCGTCACTGGGTCCATGACGACTTTATCTACAATACCGGTGTTGTCTTTTGCAACAACCAGTAGCATACGTATTGAACCCGGTGTCTGCCCTAAGGTTGAACATATGGAGGGCTATTTCTTTTCACCCTTTTCTTTACTTTTCTTTTTAATTCTTCAACTCATTCTTTCCCTTTCATTCTTTTCTCCTTTTTTCGTATCATACCTAAGGACTTCTAATTCTAACTATGGGAGATGTCCTTGGGTAGATCCCTCCGGCTCTGGCGGATCACAGGACGGTTTTTCCTATCTTAAACACCTTATAACTCCGACAGTAGCCAAGAAACCTTTGATTGAAAATCTCTCAAAGTGTTTGTGATAATCAAATATTTTGGTTAACACTTTAAGAGTTTTGTGTACACCTTTTGAAAGGCTCCCCCTTCACATGTGCTCATAAGTATTTAATAAATTTGCACATGCGGGAGGAGCAAGCATTTTGAATTGATCCACCGTGAACAAGACCGATTCGAGACACGCTTACATCACTAGATAAACTAGCTTGAAGTTATTACCCGGCCTGGTCAAGTCCACAGAAAGTTTCTCGAGACGGTACATTTCTACTAAGACAAATCCTTTTCGAGACACGCTTACGTGGTTAGTTAAAGAGATACATTGTCAGCTTTTAGGTGACAACTAGCTCTAGTAACTAACTTGATGTTATTACCCGTCGAGGATAAGTCTTTTCGATATAACTAACTTTTATTGTCTCGTCAATTCCTGGGTCATTTCTGAGTCTAGCTCGCACATGATACATCTTTTAGCCTTTTGGCTACTTATATTTTAATCATTTTTTCATTTTCTCCCCCTCAAAAATAGCATATAATATGATGTTTTTGACAAACCTTTTAGATTAAAATATGCCTTTTTGAGCCTTATGGGGAGATTCACCAAGAACTTTTGATTTAGAACAAAGTTTTTTTTTTTTTTTTTTTTCTTTTGACAAGTGCTCCCCCTCAACAAGTGATTAGGTCTTATTGAGGTGAAATACTTGTCCTTTTGAGCAGAATTATGAAAAATTCATAAACATTTGATTAATTCTACTCAAAAGTAAGAAGCCTTCGCTCCTTATATTAGGATTGAGGCACTGATGCGTACCTCAGGGTCCTTTCTTTACAAGTTCGGGTTGTGCACTTTAATGTGTGCACAAGCCAAAAAACATGATTATGACAAAGCATTTTGATTTCAAAATACTCCCCTTCAAAACGAGCATGTGTTTTGACATTTTTTAAACTGTGGATCGAATTGGGGAGTAAAGATTTGAAAAATCTTGAGCAAAATTTTGAAAAGTTTTGAAAAACCTTTTGAAAAAATTTGAATAAATTTTGCTCAAGATTAAGAAGTTGTAGCTAAGCTTAGCATGAGAACTTCTTTTGGTTTTCAAGGAAAAGTGCACATATGGTTTTAAAGAATGGTTTAGCAAGGCACTCTCCTTTCTCTGAAACCCGAGTTGTACACTGAAATGAGTGCACAAGTCGTTGTTTTTATACAAAATTAGTTTTCTATTAAACAAAACACTCCGCCTCAAATAATGAACATTATTCGAGAGATAGTCTTCTTGAGCAGAATTTAGAATCGTATTAAAGAAATACTTTTTGAAAAAATCGAGAGATGATTCCGCTCAAGGTTTTAGAAAACATAATCAAGTATTATACAACAAAGAATGCTTGAAATTCAAAACTCTTTTACTGTTGAAAGTTGTTTGAGACCTGGAGTCTCTCTTTTGAGTTTTAAAATCTTGAAGAAGAAGATTTCCATTTAAAGTTGAACCTCATGGGTTCTTTTTGAAGATTTGTTTTTGTGATGAATGGAAAACTTCTGGTATTTGGGATGTTCAGATCAAAGACATTCTTTTATTGAAGTCAAAGCATTCCAGATTTTGAAAATATGAAAGGTTTTGAATGACTTTGCTTTGGTCTCCACACTTACTTTACCGGTGTAAAACGAGAGTGTAGAGTTTGGAAAAATTTGTTTCTCACCATTTTAGATCCATTTACCATTTTAGCCTTTAAACTCAAAATATGTTCCATAAGAAACATTTTGTCGAATGTTGAAATTTTGACTTTCAATGGGATGACATGTACTTGCACACAGAGAAAATGCATCAGGCACAAACAAGTATCCAGATGAATCAAGAAACTCATTCTAAATCTACCAAAATGCTCAGAATTCTCTAATTAACACACAAGATCACAGATTAACTCATCCTATCACTCGAGATTTTCCAATTATGATAATGGTTTGGGGTTATGATTTGAGTCTATGCACACTAGTTAGCATCATAATGCCTGAATATTAAACAAACAAACGTCCTAGTAATAGCAGCAAAGACATCGACATCTTAAACCCTAAATCACATGATTTCAAACCTATGTTGTTACTAATTGAGCAAACACACCAATCGAGCATTCTTTAGTGTTCTCTAATGCCATATGAAATAATTAAATAGAATAAACACATAAAAAATGAAAGAAATGCCTCGATCGATATTTACATAAACCTTAGTTTCTGATTTTGCCTTTTTGACCATTGAAAACATTTGAAACATTTAGAGAATGATTAGACAACAACGATAAAGAAGTTTGAAACTCACAATTGTGGAAAAAGATCAAAGATAAAAGATCGTTAGTCTGATTCATTGACGGTTTTAAATTACGTGTGAAACTTTTGAGAAAATTTGTGGAAACATTTATTAGAGCCCATTTTATTTTTCATGCAAGATCCATTTACCTAAGTTTAAGACATTTGTGATTCTTTAATCATTAAAGGTTAATTACTTTTCCATTTGAAGTCCAAACTAGATAAATTTGGAATCATTGCAGAAAAAAATTATTTTCTCCCCCTCGAATTAGCATATATTTTGTAAAACATTTTTGTACATTTTAATTCGAGAGATCATAGAAGTTTTTGAAAATGAGATTTTAATCCGAATGATGAAGAAACATTTTATCCTTGAAGAATTATGATGAGGTGTGCAAACTTCATGATATTGTGAAAAATTTTCTCCCCCTCAAAACATGTTCCATTTTGACAGAGTAAAGCAAAATTTGTTTTAATGAAGGAACATAGTTTTGAAGTTACGAAGTTTGTACACAGAGAAAGATTTTTTTTTTTAAAGAAACGAGATAGATGTTTGACTCACTTAGTTTAAAAGAAAAATTTTGCAAATCATCTGGAGTCAAACACCACATACCATTATGGTGAACAAAATCAACAAACCTTGATGGAGGTAATGCCTTTGTAAGCAAGTCTGCCAGCTGGTATTTAGTACCCACAAGATCTGATTCAATTATACCCTTCTCGACATGCTCTGAGATTAAATGGTAGTGGAGAGCAATTTGTTGGGCTTTGGAATAATGAATGGTGTTGCATGTGATTGCAAAAGCACACTTTGAGTCGCAGTACATTGAGATCTAGTCAAATACATAGCCGTAGTCCGTGAGCTAAGTTCTCATCCAAATGACGTGAGCATAGAAAGCAGACATGGCTACATACTAAGCTTTTGTTGATGGCAGTGATGTACAATCCTGCTTCATTGACAGAATCCCTTTGTAACTAAACAAGATTTGTTGCGAATCACTGTGCCTTCTGTGTCCAGCTTGTTTTCCAAATCCATTTAAGTCCAATGATGTGTTGAAGGGTGAAGTTGATAATTATCTCGCATGTTAGCAGGATTCAAATTACATGTAGACAACTCAGCAATGTCAGGAATGAGTTGAGCCGGTGCAAATGGGTTAAAGAACGGCTCTGGGTTATGCTCTGCGGTTTGTGGAACTGATTTAGGTATGGAGTCTCCAACTGATTGTCGTGAGTTGGACCCGGTTTGTTCTGTTGTTGGAGGACCGTTTCTCCCAACAGTTTTTTGTTGTTTGTTGAGATGAATCAAGTACTTGATTGTGATCAAGATGTGCAGCGGAAATTGGTGAGACCTCTTGAGGACGGTTTTCAATTGAATCATCAAACAGTTAAGCAAACAGGGTTTCCAATTCCTTGTGAGAGAGTGACAATGGTTCAGCCGAAGAATCCGGAAAGTTTAGACGGTTGGTTGCGGGTCCTAAGCTGTTGTGCTTAAAAACCATTGCAGAAGTGCTTTTAAACGGTTGATTGCGGGTCCTAAGCTGTTGTGCTTAGAAGCCATTGTTGATGTGCTTTTAAACGGTTGGTTGCGGGTCCTAAGCAGTTGTGCTCATAAACCATTGCTGAAGTGCTTTAAACGGTTGATTGCGGGTCCTAAGCTGTTGTGCTCAGAAGCCATTGCTTTAAGCGCGGGTCCAAAACTGATTTGTTCCGAAGCCATTACATTAAGCTCGGGTCCGAAACTGATTTGTTCTGAAGTCATTACATTAAGCTCGGGTCCGAAACTGATTTGTTCCGAAGCCATCGCTGAAGAATCTATAAAGAAAGAAAGAAGAGACAAGAAAACAGAGAACAAGGATCCCCAAGAGTAACTGGGTTCCAGATGTTAGAAGCATAAAGATGTAGTGTCAATTATCTTCTTGACACTCGAACACACAATACCGATGGTTTCCATTCTAGTCTCAGAGGTAGAAGTTGTGGAGATCACATTAGTTTTGGTGCAAATGTCTAAAATCTTTCCTGTAGGAATCCACCTAAGACCAATTGATTTGAAAATTCTACCCGTGGGTACCCACCTAGTGTTAGATCTAGGAGATGTTTTCCTTTTAGATGCAGTTGAATGAAATGTGGGAGCATCACTTCTTTGAGAAAACCTACGTCCTATGTTGATCCACTTCTTAGGTTTCTGACTTATGACTTTTGGTTCAACGGGTTTGTTTGTCTTAGTCGATTGAGCCTTTTCAAGTGAATTTCCCTTTTGAAGATATTTTAAAGCACAAGCAACATGATTATTTACGCAACTACTCTTAGAAGCTATCCAATTCCTATTAGTTTGTTGATTACTCTTAGGTTTTGGTGTGCTATTACAAGCAGTGTTCTGTGCTACAGTGGAAGGCATCACATGAGGTTTTGAACCTAGAATTCCATCCTTTTGAAGTAGTGCCTTTTTTCTAGCCTTTTCTAGATCATAGTTCTTGTACATGTCATATTTGCCATAAAACTCTTTACTTTTAATGCTCGTTTTAGACACTGTTTTCGAACTGATCCTAGATGAGCCAGGTATAATCATGTGTTGAGATTTAGCAGACACAGATGCATTTTCCTTAGGCCAAGAATGTGGAGTGACTGGTTTTGTCAAATTGTATTTGTCAACAACTTGGGAGGCAAACCGAGATTTTGAAGATTTAGGTCTTTCAGATTTAAATGCAGTTGGTTGTCTAACCACTGATTGTTTTCTGTTTGTTTGAGAAGGCGGTTTCCCCAAGATTGATGGTTTTGCAAACTTATTATCCACACTCTGTCCAGTCAGTCTTCTTAATTTGTTTTGCAATGCAGCAGGTGCAAACACCTTTTCTTGAATTTGACATTTTAAAAGCTCATTTTCTTTAACTAATGTATCCATACGTATACTTTGTTCATTCGAAAATTGACCATTGTTGCCCGAATTTAGAGATTCGTTTTGCAATTGAAGTTCAAGTGAGATGCAATGTGCCTCTAGTTTTGAAAAATCTTTATGACACTGGGCAACGATCTTTTTGAGAAGAAGGTTTTCAGACTCAAGAGTCTGGTATGACGTTTCAGTTATTAGATTAACAGGTAAGGACTGAGACTCAGAATATTTGTCAGGACATTGAACAACATTCTGGTCAACCTCTCCTTCATTACTGAAGTTAGGTTGCTCAGATTGTCGTTTCTCATTTGCAGGCATAATATGATCAACGGTAGATTGTACCTCAACCATTTGCTCTTTGTCAACGTTGGGCTCTGAGTCATAGGAGGGTCTGATTTATGCACAAACTGCATCTGTATCATTCCCCAATCTGCTGTTGTCATCATGTTTATCCAATACTTTATCCTTATAGCCTTTATTACCGACATCTGCAGTATTCTCACCATTCTCGACAAACCTTTGAGCATTCCTTCCTTGTACGACAACTCTTTCACCTTGCTTGACTTCTTGATTTCGGGGGTTAGATGAAGTCTGACTTTTTGAATTCTTATATTGTGAGAACCTTTTAGTTAGTAATATCAGTCCTTTGTTTAGTTCCACAAATGGATCTTCAGAATCATCAGAATCATACTCTGGGCTTGGAACATTCATGTGAAGATCCTGCATGCTTGCCATTAACATCACATATGTTGTATCGGCTTCCAAATCTGCAGTATTGGATTCCAAATCTGCATATTCATCATTAGATGGAATATCTCCCATGACACTTTGCAAAATAGCATTGAGATTACCCCCTTCAACTTCCATTTGACTAAGTGTGGCATCGTATTCAACATTATCGTCAAAGAGTGGAGTTGAATCATAATCTTGAGCTTCCTCATCTGCAATATTTTCCGTATATGCCATAAATGCCATGCTTGGTTCAATAAGATCTTCTTCATCATCAGTATCTTCAATTGTGTTAAAGCATTCATAAGTTAAAGTCATCATGCATTTGCCTTTATCAGTAGATGCTTTTCCAAGCTTCACAAGATTTTGCAGAAGTGATTGCATGTGATCATTTAGTGTTGCAGGATGGTACTGTGGAATGAAGATAGGCTCTGGTGCATTTGGAGGAATGAAGAAGAGACCATTTGGAGTGTAACTTAAGGATCCATGGTCAACAACTGGAGATGGTGGAGCAGGGAGAATGGTCTTCAGTGGATTCATGCTTAAGCAAGATTAAAGAATTTGCTTCATTCTGATGTGATGAAGTTCTTCTGTACGATGCATAGCTTCAAGATATTTCCACATTTCTTAAGCACTGGCTTGAAAGTCCATATTCATGTAAATTGAATTGGGAAGGGCTAATGTCATGAACCATGCAGCCTGATGGTCAGCATCGTACTGAGCAAGTTCAGTGGAATTCAAATCTTCATCAGTTTGTAGTCTGATAATCCCTGTTGAGTCAGCAAGAGATATCATTTTGTATGGACCATCTTGAATGGATTTAAGCATGAGATCTGCAGCAGGACGATTTGTGAGCCATTGTAGAAATCTCCGTTTCCAAACAGTATACGTTCCTGGTAGCAACATTGGAGGCCTTGATTCATTGCCAAAGAGCAGAACATGATCAATGAGGGAGCTGTGACTTTGTTGTTGATGATACTGTTGCTGATGAGAATATTGGTGAGGAAGGTAGTTGGAAGAAGGTGATTGAGACGTTGTAGATGACATTGCTCTCCCCCTTGATTGTTGCGATGTAATCGAAAAAATCAAGCAAAATGTCACACGCAAGGTCGAAATAGTGAATTCAGATTTTCCCTCCAAAAATTATTTGAAAAAATTTTCTCTCCCAAAATTTGAAAATCACTATGAAATGCAATTATAAGGTTGGAAGAAAAATTTGAGTTTCAAAAATTTTGCCGCCAAATTTCACCAAAAAAATTTAAATTTTGGCCTAAAAATTTGAATTTTGGGCCAAAATTTTCAACGTTATACCAAAATTTAAATTTCGCGTAAAAATTGAACGTTTAGTCTACTGTAGAAAATAAATTTTACTCAAAATTTCCCGACAATTTTTTTTTTTTTTTTTTTTTTTTTTTTTTTTTTTTTTTTTTTTGAAATGAAAGAAGAGAAAGATAAGAAGGAGAAACTTTGAAAAGATGAGATGATGTGATTATGTTAATTTGGATCTTTAAGGATAAGTAAAGGTTTTAGTTTTAAGTTGATTAGATAACTTGAAAATTTTTGTGTTCTAACTCGGTATTAAACTGAGTGAAGCTTAACTCGGTATGCTATTAGGTTCTGTCTTAACTTAACTCGATGGTTTTCAAACTCGGTATGATGAGTAGTTTGGAGTCTAACTCGGTATGTCAGGATAAATTTCAAACTCGGTATGTAATTGAGAAAAGTTCAAACTCGGTATGTCATGAAATTTGTCAAACTCGGTATGTAATGAGAAAAGTTCAAACTCGGTATGTCATGAAATTTGTCAAACTCGGTAGTTTATTGAAATTCTCAAACTCGGTAAGAGTGAAAAACTTACAAACTCGGTATGTTTTAAAATAGTCTAACTCGGTAAGGATTAAAGAGACTGTAACTCGGTATGTTAGGAAAATTTTGGCAGAGTTTCCCCTTAGTAAGTTGCCACTTAGAACCTTACTCGATGTACGATAAGGCAAACAGGCTAACTCGCCAACTTTAGATCCCAAACTCGGTAAGTATTGTGATCCTAACTCGGTAGATAAACCTCTAACTCGATGGAAATAACCTAACTCGCTAGAAAACAAATCCTAACTTGGTAAGACTAATTCCAAACTCGATATGAAGGCGATGAACAGTAACAGTTAAGCTAAAAATCAATTTTAACACCTAGTTTTTCTACCAAATCAAACCTAAATCAACCTATATTATCCCTTGGCGAATGATACCACTTGTTAGGTCATGATTTTATAACATAATCACTTAGAGATCTAGAGAGAGAAAGAGGGTAGAGAGAGAGAGTGGAAGGAACCCTTAGAATGAAATGAAAGAGATGAAATCACTAGAGAACCAACCACCTCAAATGAGGGGTTACAACACTATTTATAGGTGAGGACTAGGGCTTCACCATACTTAGAGAATATTACATATTAAGCCCCTAGACCTTTACCAAACCTATAAACTTAGCATAGACATTTATAAAACATAAGATAAATGTAATATAAAGCAACCTAGTATAAAACTTAATGACCGACACTTGAAATAATAAAGTCTATTCCCAACAGATTGACTTGGTTGACCATCACCTGTTCAACTTAGTTGACCGTTCGGAATCAATCAAAATTTGGCGCCGCTGCCGGGGAGGTTGTCGCGTATTTGAAGACGTTTTTAAGATTAGTGATTTCACCCATTGTAAATTTACCATCATTTTTATATTTTCATAAAAACAAAAAGAATCGTGAAGTTAATTCATTTGACGGATCGATTGCCAAAAACATTGTATTACAGTTTTCAAAAAAAAAAAAAAAACACACACAATGATCGATTCCTCACCATATAATCCCCATGATCCTCGGACCATGGATGATTTCTATCGTCCAACACTTGACAGTAGAGGAGGACCGATCACTCCACCATCAGTCTCTGGAACCAATTTCATATTGAAAAATCACATGGTTCGATTGATCCGGCAAAATTGCCAATTTCACGGATTTCGAGATGAGGATGCAAACGAGCACCTACACAAATTCATATCTATCACTCAATCCATGAAACAAAAAGGAATTTCCCAAGATGTAACCTCTCGTAAATTTCCCTTACGATTAGTAAATGCATACGAATAAATAAAACGATTTTACGATAAATTAACACCATTTTACCGGTAACAATTTTTTTTTTGATATGGCTTGATATTGAACCACTACGATAACTGTGATTGACCGTTTACCCAGGAATGATGCTTACACACGACCTAGATAACCAATGATTATTGCGAACGATAAATAGATATAAAACGTTTATATTTATAACAATACGTTTCGTCTAATACCGCATATTATTTTTATATTCCCCGAACCTACGAAACTTCCCGAGAACGCTCACTAATATTTTTGAACTTCGACACGATAATCGAGACACACCATGTGTGTCACAACCCACAATTTCAGGTCATTTTTCCAAACTTCGATATTCTACTATTCACAAATTACTATTCATCGATCACTATTCATCGTTTTACTATTCATCGTTTTTGAGGTCAATTTGACATTCCGAGACATATTCAGAAATTTTACTATTCACTTGACACTATTCATTTCCGAGGGAAAACCACTATTCACGTGCATTACTCATGTCATCGTAAATTCAGTTTACGGGTGTTCAAATTCGCGTAACCGTATTGGTTCAGGAGCGAATTCATGCATTATTGTCAGGGACACTTCATACGGACTAGAAATAGTCTACATATCATCAATAGGGCACTTGCATACTATTCCACTCGTAGGATAACTAAATTACTACTTTTGGTACGATTAACGAATTACGTACGTTTATTTCAATAAACGCTAATACGCGAGCTATAAAAGTGTCTAACGTGTCCGACACTCCCGATTATGAACCTAATACGTTTTTATACTCATTTCTATAATATAAAAACTATAATATTAATTTACCCGGTATTTTGGAAATTTAACTAATACGTATCGTACGCTTAACTTAATAACGACGGTTTTCATCAAAATTGAACGATAATCACCCTAACTCTCCGTACTTGTACCCGACTTATTTTTACAACTTTTATAACTTTATTACGTCCCGAATAACTTCAACAAAACTTATTTTTAACAAACCCGGTACCCGATTAAACTTTAAACTTAACCTAACCTAACTATACTTAATTACTAACACTAATATTTACTAACTAATCACCCAACATCCCTCCCCTTTTCCCTCACCAAAACCGGCCAAGCCCCCCCCCTTGGTCATCAAGTTTTAATTACCTCACCAAACTTATTAAATGCTCACCAAACCAATTGTCCAAGTATATAATAAACTTTCTTAACCCTTTTCACTAAAATCACTTTTCTTGCAAACTAGCTAACTTTTTCTCTCATTTTCTTTGGTGTTTTGGTTCGATTTGGGTTAGACAAGGAGCAAGGAGAAGAAATTTTGCAAGATCATTTCATAAACTAGTTAGTATATTCATCCTTGTTAGAGTTTTGAAATAAAAACTCAAGGATTAGTAAGCTTTTTATCATCTAAACTCTCTAAACCACCAAGTAAGTATACAAACTCATTTTTATGATTTTTACAAGTTATTATTATGTTCATATAATTTTCTTATAAGAGCTTTTACATGCATCATCTTGTACCACTTCATTTTTGTATATATTAACTTTGAAACCCTAGTAATGATAACATATGAAACTCTTGTTAGACCTAGTGGTTTGATGATATTTTAGGACCCATGACACCCTAAGAAGGTGTATGGTAGGATTAGATTAGTCTTGTGGTGTTTGAAAGTGGATTGATGGAGGATGGAACTAGTTTAGAGACTTGGAAATGATTTTTGAAACTTTTGAAATACCTACTGTCCTTATTTCAAATTCGTGGGAAAATCAGTGGATGATGACTAAGTTTTGACCAAAGATTTAGAAAATACATTCAAAAACGAAACTTTAGGCGAAAGAATCAATTAAAACGAGTTTATAACGAAGGAGTTGTGATTTTTGCAAACTTAACGACGAAAACTACTTTTCAGAAAACTGCTTGCTGTTGGGCAGAATACGATGGGTATTTTGAAGCATTAAACGTAACCTAAAAGAGCCGAGTTGTCTAAAATATACTAGTATACACAAAGACGAATCCGTGGACATAAAGAACAAGGAAAACGAGCTTGAAACGACAAAGTTATGACCATTCTAACATCGTCAAACTATATATATATATATATGGATACAAATAAAAATAATAACGTACGCGCTAAACGGTATATTTTCTAGTAAATATTACTAAGGACTATTTTCTTATCAAACGAATACGTATGACCCGAGGTAATACTTATACGACTTAACGACATATTTCAAGGTTTTCAATACAAGGAATTTAACGCTAACACTTTTTAACGAGATAGTACGACAAGTTATATACTCCTATATAAGGACTTATTTTCCTAAGTATGGAAATCTATTTTTACTACGACGATAACTAGTATTTTCAAATTACGAGTGGTATGAGTATCATGTGCATGTTCATTCATTTCATTACGGCTTGATCTAAGTTAGATCATGGTTATTCATTTAGGTTGCGGCTAGTACTCGCGCCTCATTGTCCCGACTACTTTCACCTCATTGCACCATCTTTGTACCATTACTTCGAGGTGAGTTCTCATAGCCCCGTTTTAATTCTATATTTTTGATTTCAAATCCCACGGGGGAGAATACATTGCATTACTTATTTTCGTGTACATGCCTAAGTATAAAATTCATACATTGCTTAAGTTTCCTTATTACCACGTCTTGATAAGTCCCCTTATTATATCATGGACCGTTAATTTCTGGTACTAAGCGGGAGTGAGTGGATAGATCTATCGAGGGTGACGCCTCCATTCGTGTTTGGGTTGCTCCAAATGGAACGAATGCATTTCATGTCTTTATTATTCGAGTGCCTGGTAAACACTCATTGGGGCAAAGTATCGTCTAGCTTCGGGGTCATGAGCTTAAGAGCCAATGTATATACTTTCCGGACATCCTAATTCATGGCAATACTTATGGCATTTATACACTTGATTTTACTTATAAACCTATGATTATTCACCAACTTTATGTTGACCGTTTTCGCAATGTATTTCTCAGGTAACTAAGGCATTTCTCATGGCATTGCATGGAGTCACTTTGTGTATCAAGGATGACGCGTCACTTTTGGATTTCATGCACTTTGAACTATCGTTTGATTGTACTAAACTTGTTTCTTCAAACCTTTTCTAACTTTGGGACCTATGTTTTATAACTTTGATATTTTGAATGAATCAAACGATGTATTTTATAAACGACACTTTAGGTCGTTCAATATTTCCTTGCTTGTGTGCTATGATCCGTTACACCCTCAGGTATTCCATTCCGCTGCCATTCAGGTATTTTGGGGGTGTGACAGATTGGTACCAGAGCTAAGGTTATAGCGAACTAGGTTGCATCATTGACCCTAGACTATAACCACACCATCATAGCATATCATCATTTCATCATAAGTGCATATTTACTCATTTTTTTGTGATGCCATATTACGAGTCATTTATTTATTTCACCTTGATTATCACAGAGTTATGTCTTCGTATCCCGACACTGTCATACTTTACACCATATCAGATTCTGATGATGAGGACTCTGTGTCCTCTACTGCTGTTTCACCACTTGTTTCTCCTACACCTGAGTTGCCACTTTTGGCGTCAGATGATGATACCGAACCTTTCGAGGAGGAGGAGACGGCTCCTACTCCCCATGTCCATCCTACTATACCTACTGACATACCATCATCCCCTACTACTACTATCCATTCAGAGCCGAGACTTATGTTTCCTAGGGAGAAGACTGTTCAGGGTCCTAGGAAGAGGGTTCGTATTTCTACATCTACTTATAGGAGTCTCCCGAGTCCTATTGTGCCTACACCACCACCAGCCTTACCCACTACTACTACTATGCCTACCTCACTCTTGCCGCTCAGGAAGCGTGCAAGACTTACCACTCCAGATTCACCTACCACTGAGACTGATGACTTTTCACCACCACCAGAGTACCACATAGGTGAGAGTTCTAGAGCTGCTGCGGCTAGGAGCCCTACAGCCGTCACTTTAGAGGATCAGATGGGTGCTCAGCAGGAGCAAGTAGATAGGTTGGGGTATCGAGTTGATGAGATCATTACCACTAGACTTGAGACTGTTGAGGAGCAGGTTGAGGATTTGGTTCAGGGCAGAGTTAGTATTGATGTGTCTTACCATGGACTCGAGGCACGACAGTTGAGGCATCAGGAGGAGATTGAGCTACTTAGGGATGAGTTACCTGAGATTCGAGATAGAGCTCAGGCGACACAGGAGACCCAGTGGGAGCAGGTAGATGAGTTGACACTGCTTCGAGAGAGGGTAGTTGTTTTGGAGCGTAGGGATGCTTCTTCTCGGTTACGACTTGAGCATCTTGAGGAGATCGTGGTTGCGATGGATCGTGAGATTCGCCGCTTGAGGGGAGAGCCTGGACCATCTAGAGCACCGGGAGGAGCCTAGACGTAGACTGGTATTATATATTAGCTTGTATTATTTTCCTAGTCCCGGGATGTGGGACATAGTTCAAGAACTTATAATCTTTTGATTGTTGTACAAACAAATATTATCAAGTGCGACTCTACTATGTGGAAATGTTGTGCTATATATTATATCGGTCCATGTAGACCGAAATTTTCATGTATTATATTCATGTGTTGTGATTATATTTATGATGTTTCGTGGTTGCTCTTTATTATTGTATTTATCCAGGTTGTGGTTGTGTATATACATGTCGTGGTTGTATTCGTACGTGTTGGGTTGTATCGACACAGATTGTGGTTGTACTCGTACGTGTCGTGGTTGTATTTATATTTGTTGTGGTTGTATATTTATATACATGTTGTGGGTGTATATCTTTGGTACGACGACTATTTCTATTATGATTTTTCTCATGGTTATTTCCATTATGATTTATCAGAAATATGGCACCAAGGAAGACTAAGACTGCACCAGAAACGTCCGCTATGACTCAAGCCGCTATCCGCAAGTTGGTCAGGGATAGTATTGCAGAAGCTCTGGAGGTTGAGAGAGCTGAGGTTGCTGCAAGGGCTGCTGAGGTTGCTTCTAATACAGAAGTCGTTGAACCACCCACTGCTAGGCGTGAATGTACATGGAAGGATTTCAAGACTAGTGATCCTGTCAAATTCAAGGGTACTGAAGGAGTGGTTGCTTTAATTCGCTGGTTTGAAAAGACTGAGAATGTGTTTCTCATGTGTGAATGCCCGGAAGTTAGCAAGGTGAAGTTTGCTACAGGTATGCTTCTTGATGAAGCTATGTCTTGGTGGAATTCGTATGCTCAGCCCATTGGTATGGAAAATGCTCACAAACTCACTTGGGATCAATTCAAGAAATTGATGACAAAGAAGTTTTGCCCTCGTACCGAGGTGCAAAAGATGGAAACGGAATTTTATGAGCTTGTGACTAAAGGCGATGATATCGAGACTTACATCAGGAAGTTTCAAGAGTTGGCTGTACTGTGTCCAAATATGGTTCCCGATGATGAGAAAAAGATGGAAAACTTTGTTGGTGGATTGCCTGAAAGTATTCGAGGAGATGTGATTTCTTTTGATCCTCAATCAATGGAAGAGGCTATTCGTATAACTCAGAAACTCATGGTTCAAGTAGTCAAAGGAAAAGCTGCTGTCAACAACAATAACCGTTCAAACAACACCAACTACACCAACACTCGGAACAACAACAACTATAACAACAATCGGAACCGCAACTATCCCAATAACCGAAACAACAATCCAAATAACAACAATAACAACAACAAGAGGAGGTTCGATTACAACCAAGGTGGATATGCTGTTCAGCCGCCACCTAAGAGACAGGAAGTAGCAAAGGTTTATGCTGCAGGACCAAATGATAGAAAAGGTTACACTGGTAACCTACCTAAGTGCGAAAGGTGTCAGAAGCATCATAACCCAGGTCGTTGTCCAGATATTTGTGGCAATTGCAAGAAGCTTGGTCACCACATCAAAGATTGTAGATTTCCAATCGTGGGTGACAATCAGAAACCACCGGCAACGTGTTTTGGCTGTGGAGAACTTGGACACTTTAAGAATGAGTGCCCGAAGAAGAAGAATCAAGGAACTGGAAACCAAAATGGAATGGCTCGAGGAAGAGCTTATGTCATGGGAGGAGACGATATCAAAGAAGACCCGAATGTTGTTGCGGGTACGTTCCTCGTTAATAATCGTTATGCATCCATTTTATTTGATTCAGGAGCGGATAGAAGTTTTGTTTCTATTGCATTTGCACCTTTGCTTAACATAGAACCAATCCCATTAGACATCTCCTATATCGTTGAATTAGCCGATGGATCTTTAGTTAACACCAACACCATTATCCGTGGTTGCACTATAAATTTCCTAAACCATCCATTCAATATAGACCTTATGCCTGTAGAACTTGGAAGTTTCGACGTTGTGATCGGTATGGATTGGTTATCTCGGCATCGAGCGAGAATTATTTGTGATGAGAAAGTTGTTCACCTTCCTTATAACGGTGAAACTTTGGTTGTTCGCGGAGAGCGAAGTGGAACTAGACTCAGTATAATATCGTGCATTAAAACTGAGAAGTACATTAAGAAAGGTTGTTATGCATTCTTGGCTCACATCACGGAGAAGAAGTCGGATGAGAAACGACTTGAAGATGTGCCAATTGTTAAGGAATTTCAAGAAGTTTTTCCGGAAGAATTGCCAGGACTTCCGCCTACACGACAAGTTGAGTTTCAAATTGAATTAGTGCCAGGAGCTGCACCGATTGCACGAGCACCGTATAGACTTGCACCTTCGGAAATGCAAGAATTGTCGAATCAATTGCAAGAACTTTTGGACAAAGGATTCATTAGACCGAGTTCCTCGCCTTGGGGAGCGCCAGTTTTGTTTGTGAAGAAGAAGGACGGAACTTTCAGAATGTGCATCGACTATCGTGAGCTGAACAAGTTAACGATTAAGAACCGTTATCCACTCCCCAGAATTGACGATTTGTTCGACCAGTTACAAGGTTCTAGTTTTTATTCCAAGATTGATTTAAGATCCGGTTACCATCAACTTAAAGTTCGGGAGGAGGATATCCCGAAGACGGCATTTAGAACACGCTATGGTCATTATGAGTTTCAAGTGATGCCTTTTGGATTAACCAACGCACCTGCGGTATTTATGGATCTCATGAATAGGGTGTGCAAACCGTATCTTGATAAGTTTGTGATCGTATTCATTGACGATATCTTGATTTATTCCAAGAGTAAGGAAGATCACGAAGAACACCTCAGAACAATCCTGGAAGTACTCAAGAAGGAGCAATTGTATGCCAAATTTTCTAAGTGTGATTTTTGGATACGTAGAGTTCAATTTCTTGGTCACGTCATTGATAGCCAAGGTTTACAAGTCGACCCGGCAAAGATTGAGGCAGTTAAGGATTGGGCTACGCCTAAGTCTCCTACGGAAATTCGTCAATTTCTAGGACTTGCCGGATATTACAGAAGGTTTATTGAAGGGTTTTCTAAGATAGCGAAGTCGTTGACGAAACTGACACAAAAGAATGAGAAGTACGAGTGGGGAGAAAAACAAGAGTCCGCGTTTCAACTATTGAAACAAAAGCTTTGTAGCGCGCCGATTTTGTCACTACCTGAAGGTATTGAGAACTTTGTGGTATATTGCGATGCTTCGCATCAAGGACTTGGAGCTGTGCTAATGCAAAACGAGAAGGTGATAGCTTATGCATCTAGACAGCTTAAGATACACGAGAAGAATTACACTACTCACGACTTGGAATTGGGTGCGGTAGTTTTTGCACTCAAGATTTGGAGACACTACCTTTATGGTACTAAGTGTTTAATTTTTACCGACCATAAGAGCTTACAGCATATACTCGATCAGAAGGAACTTAATATGAGACAACGTCGTTGGCTAGAGTTGTTGAGTGATTACGATTGTGAAATCCGATATCACCCAGGGAAAGCGAATGTTGTAGCAGATGCACTTAGCCGAAAAGAACGACTCAAACCTTTGAGAGTCAGGTCATTAGGAATGACTATCATTTCGCCATTACCATCGAAAATTCTAGAAGCTCAGATTGAGGCTCTCAAGGAAGAAAACCGACCGCATGAGAAACTTTATGGTATGCCAGAAAGCGAGAATGGCTTTGTAAAGAGATCGGATGGAGTGTTATGCTTCAAGGACCGAAGTTGGATACCACTCTATGGTGGAGTGCGAGAATTGATTATGCATGAATCACACAAGTCGAAGTACTCTATTCATCCAGGTTCTAATAAGATGTATCAGGATCTCAAAAAGCTTTATTGGTGGCCGAATATGAAGGCAGAAATAGCTATGTACGTCAGCAAATGTCTTACTTGTGCTAAAGTGAAAGCCGAGTACCAGAAACCGTCAGGCTTACTTCAACAACCGGAAATTCCACAATGGAAGTGGGAACGTATTGCTATGGATTTTGTCACTAAACTTCCAAAGACGTCAGGAGGTTTCGATGCTATTTGGGTAATCATCGATCGACTTACCAAATCAGCTCATTTCATACCCATTAGAGAGACTTATTCGATGGAACAACTTGCTAGACTTTATGTCAAGGAAATAGTCTCAAGACACGGTGCACCAGTTTCTATCATTTCCGACAGAGATAGTCGTTTTACTTCGAACTTTTGGCGGTCATTACAAGATTCTTTTGGATCCAAGTTAGACATGAGCACTGCTTACCATCCTCAGACCGATGGTCAGAGTGAGAGAACTATACAAACACTTGAGGACATGCTTAGAGCATGTGTGATTGACTTTGGAAATGGTTGGGCTAACCATTTGCCGTTGATCGAGTTTTCTTACAACAACAGTTACCATTCGAGCATTAAGACTGCACCATTTGAGGCACTTTATGGTCGTAAGTGTAGATCTCCAGTTTGTTGGGCCGAAGTCGGTGAAGTACAATGTACTGGCCCAGAAATGGTACAAGAAACAACAGAAAAGATAATTCAAATTCGAGAGAGACTCGAAACTGCTAGAAGTCGACAGAAAAGCTACGCCGATGTTCGACGCAAACCATTGGAATTCCAGATCGGAGACAAAGTTATGTTGAAAGTCTCGCCTTGGAAAGGCGTAATACGTTTTGGAAAACGCGGGAAATTGAACCCGAGATACATTGGACCATTCAAGATCCTGGAGAGGATTGGTCCGGTTGCTTACAAGCTTGAACTTCCATCAGAACTTAGCAACGTACATAACACGTTTCATGTTTCGAACCTTAAGAAATGTCTTTCGGACGAGTCTGCCATTATACCATTAGAAGAAATACAACTTGATGACAAGCTTAACTTTGTGGAAGAACCAGTTGAAATCATGGATCGCGAGATCAAACAATTGAAACAAAGTCGAATTCCGATCGTGAAGGTTCGTTGGAATTCTCGAAGAGGACCCGAGTTTACTTGGGAACGAGAAGACCAAATGCGACGCAAGTATCCACAACTTTTCACCGAGCCTAGTACCGAGACCAACACTGACTGAATTCAGGGACTGAATTCCTTTTTGGATGGGCGACTGTCACAACCCACAATTTCAGGTCATTTTTCCAAACTTCGATATTCTACTATTCACAAATTACTATTCATCGATCACTATTCATCGTTTTACTATTCATCGTTTTTGAGGTCAATTTGACATTCCGAGACATATTCAGAAATTTTACTATTCACTTGACACTATTCATTTCCGAGGGAAAACCACTATTCACGTGCATTACTCATGTCATCGTAAATTCAGTTTACGGGTGTTCAAATTCGCGTAACCGTATTGGTTCAGGAGCGAATTCATGCATTATTGTCAGGGACACTTCATACGGACTAGAAATAGTCTACATATCATCAATAGGGCACTTGCATACTATTCCACTCGTAGGATAACTAAATTACTACTTTTGGTACGATTAACGAATTACGTACGTTTATTTCAATAAACGCTAATACGCGAGCTATAAAAGTGTCTAACGTGTCCGACACTCCCGATTATGAACCTAATACGTTTTTATACTCATTTCTATAATATAAAAACTATAATATTAATTTACCCGGTATTTTGGAAATTTAACTAATACGTATCGTACGCTTAACTTAATAACGACGGTTTTCATCAAAATTGAACGATAATCACCCTAACTCTCCGTACTTGTACCCGACTTATTTTTACAACTTTTATAACTTTATTACGTCCCGAATAACTTCAACAAAACTTATTTTTAACAAACCCGGTACCCGATTAAACTTTAAACCTAAACCTAACCTAACTATACTTAATTACTAACACTAATATTTACTAACTAATCACCCAACATCCCTCCCCTTTTCCCTCACCAAAACCGGCCAAGCCCCCCCCCTTGGTCATCAAGTTTTAATTACCTCACCAAACTTATTAAATGCTCACCAAACCAATTGTCCAAGTATATAATAAACTTTCTTAACCCTTTTCACTAAAATCACTTTTCTTGCAAACTAGCTAACTTTTTCTCTCATTTTCTTTGGTGTTTTGGTTCGATTTGGGTTAGACAAGGAGCAAGGAGAAGAAATTTTGCAAGATCATTTCATAAACTAGTTAGTATATTCATCCTTGTTAGAGTTTTGAAATAAAAACTCAAGGATTAGTAAGCTTTTTATCATCTAAACTCTCTAAACCACCAAGTAAGTATACAAACTCATTTTTATGATTTTTACAAGTTATTATTATGTTCATATAATTTTCTTATAAGAGCTTTTACATGCATCATCTTGTACCACTTCATTTTTGTATATATTAACTTTGAAACCCTAGTAATGATAACATATGAAACTCTTGTTAGACCTAGTGGTTTGATGATATTTTAGGACCCATGACACCCTAAGAAGGTGTATGGTAGGATTAGATTAGTCTTGTGGTGTTTGAAAGTGGATTGATGGAGGATGGAACTAGTTTAGAGACTTGGAAATGATTTTTGAAACTTTTGAAATACCTACTGTCCTTATTTCAAATTCGTGGGAAAATCAGTGGATGATGACTAAGTTTTGACCAAAGATTTAGAAAATACATTCAAAAACGAAACTTTAGGCGAAAGAATCAATTAAAACGAGTTTATAACGAAGGAGTTGTGATTTTTGCAAACTTAACGACGAAAACTACTTTTCAGAAAACTGCTTGCTGTTGGGCAGAATACGATGGGTGTTTTGAAGCATTAAACGTAACCTAAAAGAGCCGAGTTGTCTAAAATATACTAGTATACACAAAGACGAATCCGTGGACATAAAGAACAAGGAAAACGAGCTTGAAACGACAAAGTTATGACCATTCTAACATCGTCAAACTATATATATATATATATATATGGATACAAATAAAAATAATAACGTACGCGCTAAACGGTATATTTTCTAGTAAATATTACTAAGGACTATTTTCTTATCAAACGAATACGTATGACCCGAGGTAATACTTATACGACTTAACGACATATTTCAAGGTTTTCAATACAAGGAATTTAACGCTAACACTTTTTAACGAGATAGTACGACAAGTTATATACTCCTATATAAGGACTTATTTTCCTAAGTATGGAAATCTATTTTTACTACGACGATAACTAGTATTTTCAAATTACGAGTGGTATGAGTATCATGTGCATGTTCATTCATTTCATTACGGCTTGATCTAAGTTAGATCATGGTTATTCATTTAGGTTGCGGCTAGTACTCGCGCCTCATTGTCCCGACTACTTTCACCTCATTGCACCATCTTTGTACCATTACTTCGAGGTGAGTTCTCATAGCCCCGTTTTAATTCTATATTTTTGATTTCAAATCCCACGGGGGAGAATACATTGCATTACTTATTTTCGTGTACATGCCTAAGTATAAAATTCATACATTGCTTAAGTTTCCTTATTACCACGTCTTGATAAGTCCCCTTATTATATCATGGACCGTTAATTTCTGGTACTAAGCGGGAGTGAGTGGATAGATCTATCGAGGGTGACGCCTCCATTCGTGTTTGGGTTGCTCCAAATGGAACGAATGCATTTCATGTCTTTATTATTCGAGTGCCTGGTAAACACTCATTGGGGCAAAGTATCGTCTAGCTTCGGGGTCATGAGCTTAAGAGCCAATGTATATACTTTCCGGACATCCTAATTCATGGCAATACTTATGGCATTTATACACTTGATTTTACTTATAAACCTATGATTATTCACCAACTTTATGTTGACCGTTTTCGCAATGTATTTCTCAGGTAACTAAGGCATTTCTCATGGCATTGCATGGAGTCACTTTGTGTATCAAGGATGACGCGTCACTTTTGGATTTCATGCACTTTGAACTATCGTTTGATTGTACTAAACTTGTTTCTTCAAACCTTTTCTAACTTTGGGACCTATGTTTTATAACTTTGATATTTTGAATGAATCAAACGATGTATTTTATAAACGACACTTTAGGTCGTTCAATATTTCCTTGCTTGTGTGCTATGATCCGTTACACCCTCAGGTATTCCATTCCGCTGCCATTCAGGTATTTTGGGGGTGTGACAATGTGGGCCCTCAACACCCAATGGGCCACGGTTACAATTACTAAACCAAAAGGACTCCTTTTATTCTTTCTTTTTCCTTTGGGCCGACGCAATTCATAAGCCCACCAGGCTCCAAGCCCAAACGCACCCTTATTTTTTTTTGTTTTCTTTTCCTTGTTCCCAGTCGCGACACACCCAAAACCACCCTTCTATCTTACGATTTCTACACACAACCTACAAATATTTTGCTTGTCTCGCCTCCCCTAGTACCAAAGAAACAGAAATGATAATTGTTACACCTTTTCTTGCTCGTTTACTACCCTAGAAAACACCCAAGCAACACACCAAACTCACCCTTGATAGATAGATAAGGCCAAAACGTGGCATCTTATTCCTTCCAGCCTCCCATGCTTCCCAATGGCAACGAAACAAACTCTAAACACAACATGAAGCGTTAGGAATGAATAGGAATGATATCTCACAAGATCTAGCTATGTAAACACTCGATTGGGCATTGTTTGTGGTGCTACTATTCGCCTAACATGCTACCCTCCTCCTTGTGAACTTATCTTGTTCTTACATACCCAAAAACTCACTATATAAACCTCACATGCAACCACAGATGTTACATGCACTTAAACGCACCACTTACACAAAAATTAGTAATGAGAAGGAGTTGTAAGGAACGAACGGATTCTCAAGTGTACCACGCCTTGAAGTGAACCTAGGAAGCAAGGATTGGAACCTCTTGAACCTTGGTGGAACGTGAAGTGAACCACGAAGCTTTTGTACCATCACACGAACCCTACACTCGTTTTACACCACCTTTTATAGGTGAGGTGAGACCACGAACCTTTATTTCTATATATATACCTACGTATGTTCATGTTTATACACAATCACTTGAGGCCTATAATTCGTAAAACATAAAAACAACGTATACGTTTTATGTGTAATACTATTTCTTAACCATGCTATAAACGAGAACCTATAAAAGGTTCGAACATATATTTACGTATACACTCTAAAATCACACGCTTCTAAGTTAAGTGGACCTATACGACATATACTAAAAACACTTAGTTTATTTTCAAGTTTTATAAAGTTTTACGTATTGAGTTTTTGGCTACACTTTGGCCTCGCCATTTCTAAATTCGACACACGACCCATCATTATTTTTGTACGATCTATTTGTTTACTTGAAACACTAACGGGAATGATAAATAATACGACTTGACAACTTCGTTTGACCACTTGAATGAGCCTAAAGCTAAACGAGTTTTCTTAAAAATTTTCAGAAATTAAAAACCATACGTAGGCCAAAAAGCCCAAAAAGCTAATTTTAGCTTATCACGATAAGCTAAGCGTATAAGCTCTTTTGAAATGTTATTGTAACTTAAAAAGATGGATTTCGATAAACCCAATGTCCCCCTAAACCCTTTGGATCGAAAATCATTAACGGGCCTTAAATTTTGGCTCGTTAGGCCCATTTTTATGAAAACTAAGGAGATTAAGCTAATAAGCTGTTGGAATAAGCTAGTGTACACTTCCTGAGCTTATTGAATTAATAAAAATGATATGTTTTAAATTTGGTAATGTTTGGACTAAATTTGCAAATATTCGAGAAATAGGGACTAAAAGTGTCAAGTTTGTAAACTTTGGGTAAAAAGTATAAAAACTGTTTTTCTAAGGGTATAAACTGTTAACATTAAAAATTGGGATTGAAAAATATAAATATTGATATGCTTGGACTAAAAACGTAAATATATATAATTTTGGACTAACGACGTAAATGTTTTCCGTTAAAGGTAAAATGTGTACATTGGAGAAACTTTAAGGATTAAATAATAATATTGATTTTAAATAATAAATTATATATATATATATATATATATATATATATATATATATATATATATATATATATATATATATATATATATGTATATAAATTGAAATAATAGAAATAATAAACGTAACTTTATATATATATATATATATATATATATATATATATATATATATATATATATATATATATATACGTAATAAAATTTATATAACGATAACTAAATTTAGATGAATAAAAGAATACGTAACTATTTTCTATTGTATATACTACGTGACACATCACCTATGCACTTTATCGATTATTCGTAATTAATAATAAACGTTCGCAATAAAACGAGACTTAAAAACTGAAACTTGCCATATCTTTTAGGTTATGTGTGAAGCCGTTGCCTTGCATCGTTGAGATTACATTTGTTCTACTATCCTACTAAGGTGAGTTCATAGCCACATTTAACCTATTTTTGTGGGGGGGGGGGGGGGGATACATGCTCAAAAACCGAACACAAGTCTTTTCCTGATATTATTATTGCTTAAGTAGCTATTGCCAAAAGTCCCTCGATCATGAACCTTAATCACTTGAAGGTGAATGTAAATAATTGTGAATAGATCTATTAGGGATTGACAATCCCCATTTGGTTGCTAGAGGAAAGTCACCAAATGCACTTTATTTGAATATCATAGGTTACTGGCAAATACCTATCTTGGGGGCTATATATTTTACATCATTATTACAGAAAATATTAATGTCTGTTGAATCGTTGAGTGTCATGAGCTTAAGGCAATAATGAATGCGATTTTTCTAACTTGTTTATTTGTATTTATATACAATAAGCACCTATCTATTGTGTTCAAACTCTTAATTATAAACCTATGAATTTCACTCAACTTTTTGTTGACTTTTAGCATGTTTATCACAAGTAACTAAATGGAATGGATGGCAAAGGCACGAAGTGGGCAAATAAAGAAACGTTTATTTCTCTTTGAATAAAAACTTGTTGTTGAATAAGGAATTCTCTTGGAATTATGAATAATTGGTATTTTAAATAAAACTTAAAACGATCACTTGAATCGTTTTCTATAATTGTGACAAAGATCCACGATATAATACCCCAAAAGTCTTCCGCTGACATTTTAAGTCTTCCGCTGTATTGATCGATTTTGGGGGTGTTATAGATTGGCATCAGAGCTACGGTTATAGTGAACCAAGTGTTTTTGGAACAATAGACTATAACTACACTTTAAACAGGACAAAATTTTTATAAAATACCATCCTACGCCCTTCGTGTCTGAGCATTCCAATAATTGGTAAAAAGTATTATTTACTTTATATCATTTTAAATTGATTATAATTATGCTTACATCTACTAATCGGGAAATTTATTACAGTGTCATGTCTTCGAACACCCACCCTATCAGCTTGTCCTCAAACTCAGGAACTGAATATGTTACTTCAGCCTATGCTACCTCACCTATGCCTATGTCTCCTGCTACCGACATATACATGTAAAGCCAGCAATTTCTGCCAGCATCTGACATAGAGGCTTCTCCTCTGGCAACATCTGGTCCGATTCGCCGATCTAGGCAAATTAGACAACTTCAGCCGTATGAAGCAAGTATTGCTGTACCAGCACCAGCTCTTGTCATACCACCTGAATCAGTTGTGCCATCACCACCTGCACCACCAGTGATACCACCACTACCAACTATCTTCTACAGCCAAACTACTACTGTGCCACTAACACCATCACCCATAGCATCACCTCCACTAGCATCACCACCTGCACCTTACCGAAGTGTCCCAATATCACCTCACCAAAGGACTTACCCGATCCGCCCAACCACCTCAGAATCTTGTGTTCAACGCAGACGCCGAAGGACCCACAAGCGAGTGGATGCTCGTAGATGGTCTTTCTTGTTGCCCATTATGCGATAATAGAGATCTCAAGAAGAAACACCAACAAAAAGGGAACTTGGGGAAAGTTCTTACTCTACCTCCCGAATTCTGCCAGTCACTTGGGAACCCATACATCACACCATACCATTGTTAGCTGCAAGAATGGTTCGCCATGAAGACCGACATGATTCCATTGCTAGTATACTCAACAAGATTCCACATGAACTTCTAGAAACCTTTGAAGATGATATGAACAGTCTCATAATTGGTCATCTTGCAATAGAAGATAAGGTCGAAAAGTTGGATTCTCTATTTTGGGAATCAATGGAATTCATAGGAGCACTATGTGGGGCTAACACTTCAACAGAAATAACATTGGGAACTTTAGACCGAGAAATTAAGAGGATCAACACTGAAAACCTATGCCTTAGGCAAGCCCTGTTAGAATCTCGAGAAAGGGAAAGGACTCAAGATCAAACCATGGAAACCATGTCCACTGCCATTCAAGAACTCCAAAACCGCCCAGACAAAGCCTTAGGAAAACCATGAGACCATCACCTTGTTAAGTAAAAATCAATGTCCTACAAATAAGAGTATCTTGTCGTGTTTTGTAAACATTTGCACAAGTATCAATAAGTGTTGTAACACCTTGACATTGATTTATGGAAGTTTATTTTAGAGTTAACTACATTTTTGGTCCTTGTGGTTGTATCAAAATCTCACTTTTGGTCCAAAATTCAAAAAACGCTCAATATTAGTCCAAAAGTCCACGTGGACTTCATTTTTAGTCCAAAATTCGACCCTAGTTAGTTTAGTCGTTAAGTACGTTGCACCGTTAGTCCCTAGTTAGTTTGGTCGTTAGCAATGTTTACACCGTTAGTCCTTGTGGTTAAAAAATTGAAAAAAATTCGAAAAAAAAAATTTTCCAAAAAAAAAAATAATTTGAAAAATTAGAAAAAAATTCTAAAAAAAAATTTTTACGAAATTTTTTTTTTCCAAAAAAAAAATTTGAAAAAAAATTTCTAATAAAAATTTTTCTTAAAAAATTCGAAAAAATTAAAAAAAAAAAAAAAAAAAAAAAAAATTTGACGAATTTTTTTTTTCCAAAATTCGAAAAAAAATCCAAAAAAAAAAAATTCGAAAAAAAAAAATTCTAATAAAAAATTTTCTTTTAAAAATTTCTAAAAAAATTTCTAATATATTAAAAAAAATTCTAATATATATAAAAAATTTCTAAAAATTTCCAAAAAAAAAATTTTCTAAAAATTTCTAAAAATTTAAATGTGTATGTATATATATAAAAAATTTTCCTAAAAATTTCGTCAAAAATTTTTTTTTATATAATTTTTCGAATTTTTTATTAGAATTTTTTTTTTTGGAAAAAAAAAGTTCGTCAAAAGAAAATTTTATAAAATTTTTCGAATTTTTTAAGAAATAATTTTTTCGAAAATTTTTTTTTTGAAAAATTCGAAAAAAATTCTAAAAAATTTTTTTTTGACGAATTTTTTTTTCCAAAAAAAAAATTCTAATAAAATTTTATTGAAAAATTTTATTGAAAAATTCGAAAATTTTATTGAAAATTTTTTTTTTCGAATTTTTTTATTGAAATTTTTTTTCGAATTTTTCAATAAAATTTTCGAAAAAAATTTTTCTTAAAAAATTCGAAAAATTTTATAAATTTTTTTTTTTGACGAACTTTTTTTTTCCAAAAAAAATTCTAATAAAATTTTTTCTTAAAAAATTCGAATTTTTTTATATATATTAGAATTTTTTTTTAATATATTAGAAATTTTTTTAGAAATTTTTAAAAGAAAATTTTTTATTAGAATTTTTTTTTTCGAATTTTTTTTTTTGGATTTTTTTTCGAATTTTGGAAAAAAAAATTTCGTCAATTTTTTTTTTTTTTTTTTTTTTTTTTTTTTTTTTTTTTTTTTCGAATTTTTTAAGAAAAATTTTTATTAGAAATTTTTTTTCAAATTTTTTTTTTTGGAAAAAAAAAAATTTCGTAAAAATTTTTTTTTAGAATTTTTTTCTAATTTTTCAAATTATTTTTTTTTTGGAAAATTTTTTTTTTCGAATTTTTTTCAATTTTTTAACCACAAGGACTAACGGTGTAAACATTGCTAACGACCAAACTAACTAGGGACTAACGGTGCAACGTACTTAACGACTAAACTAACTAGGGTCGAATTTTGGACCAAAAATGAAGTCCACGTGGACTTTTGGACTAATATTGAGCGTTTTTTTTGAATTTTGGACCAAAAGTGAGATTTTGATACAACCACAAGGACCAAAAATGTAGTTTACTCTTTATTTTATCTTTATTTACGTTGAAAACTTTATACATCATATCGTAATATATTGGTTCATACAGGTCAAACTTATTCGTAATTCCTGTGTGTGTCATTCCAACATACGATAATTACGATTTAAACCTTTTCAATGATCGAATCATTGTAACTACGACCTATATTTAACTATTTATTACTCGATATGTATTTTCGACGTGATAGGATTATTATAAATGTTCTAATAATATACCTTCTTTTATAATAGCAACATGGTTGGAACTAGGAGAACAACCACGAACGCCGCACCAGCAAACCCCGAAGTTATGACCCCGACAGCGATCCAGCAAGCAATTGCTGATGGCGTTAATGCCGTTTTAGCCGAACAAGCCCGTAATAGAGATGGAAATGCACCTGCACCCCGCTACTGCACATACAAGGACTTCATAGCATGTCAACCAACGTATTTCAAAGGAACTGAAGGAGTGTCGGAATTAGCTCAATGGTTTGAAAGAAGTGAAACTATTTTCCAAAGAAGTGGATGCTCGGAAAACAACAAGGTAAGCTTCGCAACGGGAACACTAATGCAAGACGCTCTATCCTGGTGGAACTCTACCTTTCAAACACTAGGAGCAGAGGCAGCACATCAGCTTACTTGGATTGAATTCAAGGCTAAAATACTAAAGAAGTATTGTCCCCGTTCCGAACTACGAAAACTCGAGGATGAGTTTCATGCCTTAATAGTGAAAGGAGTTGACTTGAGAAGTTACAACCGGAGATTCCAAGAACTCAGAGTACTATGCCCTACCATGGTACCTGATGCGTGGGAATCGCAACAGGTTTTACCTCTCGAGGGATCTCGAGAAGCTTACAACCCCCACCAGGCAGTGTACCTGATCATTGTAGTATAGTATAGTGACAAGTACCGGGGGATTGATCGTTCAACTTAGGAATAGTGTCGCTAGGATTAGAAAGCCTAAATACTAGTTCTAAAGGTGAGGGATGATTATTTTTGTATTTTTATATTTTTTAGAAAGCAAGTAAAAATCTCGGGTTTTGGAAGAGTGGGCGGAATTAGTTGCTATTCAACTAACCCAATACTAAGATGCAATCAAAATAAAATACTAAAAATGAAAGTAAACTAATTTATACTAAGGTTGTGAGCAGTAATTGGAGAAAATGTGTTTACTTAGATTTCATTACTCCCTAGATATCTTTTACACGTTAATTACTTGTTATAATTGCATGGATGACGGATCGTATTCCTTAATACCATTCATGGGGTGGCACACATAACTCCCCAATTCTATGAGCTCTTATCTCCTTCTACACCATGCCCAGCACAACTATAGGGATTGTAAACAGTGGCTCATGCATTAAATACAACCAATAAAGACCTAGTGCGCGTTGGTTCATGTTTCTTAAGACGTTCAAGCATGTTACCAATTGGAGATCTGCCAGTTTTCTTAAGCCTAACATATAAATCATTCATCCAAGACAAGAATAAACAAGTAATCAACACATAATAAATATCTAGGTTTCATTAGATCTAAGCAAACACAAAAGAGATCTAGCCTAGCATGATAGAATTAAGATAAGAACATGATATAGACAACCAACACATAGACATATTGATTGAATTAGAAGAACACTTATCTTGATTAATCATGCAAGGTATCAAGGGGTTGGAACCCTTGAAAAACCTGTAAAGTTACACCAAAATCGTACTTAGGGTTTCTCCCAATACTTCTCTTTTTAAATGTGAAAAATTAGAAAACTATATATAGAAAAATAGGTTTGACGGCGTCAAGAGTAATCTTGTGACGCCGTCACCTCGCCGCCAAAACTCTCCTCGGACTACCTAGATCTACTTCTGACGCCGTCAAGACTAATATACTTCCAGGCCGTCATGACTTTTTTACTCTTGACGCCCTTCCCACGTGACGCCGTCAAAACTCTTCTGGGTCGTCATGGAAATTCATGAAATTTGCTCTTGACGCCGTCAAGGATTTGCTCTTGACGCCGTCACCTACATTTCCCAGCATGGAAAATTAAGACTTTGGCGTTTTCTTCATTTTTATGCTCCAAAAACGTCCGAATTGCTTCCTTTTCCAGATTTCTCTCCCAAAGTACCTAAAATCACAAAAGGAACGATTTAGGGCAATATTTGATCAAATAAATTCGAATTCGGGCTTAAATGACCCCCTAAAAACGGATCATTTTTCGCCTCATCATATACCCTTACACTTGAGATTTGCTTGTCCTCAAGCAAATGCGCTTTTATTCTACTCAAAAGACAAGTTAGGGGTCATTTAACACTAATATAAAAGTAATTACAACAAATAATCGTTCCACTAAAGACCAATAGACAAGCACGGAGGTCATATACAAGCACCTTACAAATAGTGTTTAGATACTCACATCTCTCGGGTGTAATAAAGTGTAAATTACAATATGGAAACGGAAGATATCTCTCACTACCTGTCATAGCAAAATAGATTACCATAGGCTTGGGAAAGGATCAAACCTCCACCACATGGCGTAAGCACCTAGGATAAACTATCAAAGAGGTCTTTTAAAGGGTTGTAACGTTAGGTGTAGGGATATGAAATACACGGTTTTGTTGGATAAAGGAAGTTTTACTGGTGGCGAGTTAACAATCTTGGTTAATTACATGTACAATGTGGCGTTGCTAAGCCAAGACTAGACTCGACTTAAGCTAATAAATGAAAAATAACAAAAACATAAAATGAACATAGAATAAAACGGGATGGTAGTCCGTATGTTTTTTCTCTTTTTTTTATTTTTTTTTTTTTTTTATTTTTTATTTTTTTTTTGCATACACTCTTACCCTACCATCCAAAATAATACATCATAGGGGATGAGAATTCCCCTTACACTTGAATCTTTACATACTTTACAATCAACTAATCTAATGACTCGAATTAAGAAAATCAAAACACTTGGGGCACTTTTAAGATTAACGTACATATGGGGGTAATAAGTGATGTTCTTCCCCATTACTCCATAAAATAAGTACTTACCCATGAGTCCCAATCGTCCCAAAACAATATGTACAAGGATATGACTCGACTTAGCAACCATGTAATCAATTAGAAAGTTAACTTAGGGTTTAACAAATAACAATAATGCACTAAAAATGAGCGCATACACGGAAGGCTAAGGCGATTTGGGTGTACATTTAAGTGGGGTGTAACAAATTCTTCCTTTAAGTAAAATGCTTAAAGTTAGAAACGAAAATATAGGCTCAGAGGGGTGTACTAGGGGTTTCGTGTACTAAAAATGAGTACAACGCTAAGGGTTTGGGAAAAATTAGTTGACTTAACTAGCCAAGTAATATGACTTAAATGGTCAAGTAATTATGATACGGGTTTAACACAAGGGTGATCCTAATGCCTCTTATCATGTAGTAACTCCTACTACACGAATGTAGTCTCACTAGCGGTCTCGGGATGCATCACTAACGCAAGTTCTAGAATCTAAATGCTACCGGTACACTCATAAGCACTAATAATGAATGCTTTTCCTATCAAATCTAAAGGTGAACCTCACATATTTGGGTGGAAAATTTTTCTGAATATACGGTTATGTGCTAGTCATACAATCTCCTATCCATGAGACGCTTGCTATAGCTAAAGCTTCACTTCTAAATGTTGTAAAAATTTTTAAATTTGGCACTAAAATTGCACTAACAAGTATTTCTCATAGTTTTATTACACATCTACCATTAAACAAAACAAACTCAAGCGAAAGTGCATATGTAAGGTATCATCTTTTTACCCTCCCCTTACACTTAAGATGAACATTGTCCCCAATGTTCAAGTAAAGAATGTAAAAGTGAAAAAGTAAAGAGAATGAAATCAAATACTCCCCTAATTCGCTCGGTATGGATAATAAGGTGGCCAGGTTAAATCTTCCTCCAAGAAAATGAACAATCAAAGCTTCCCTTCCAGAATATAAATCATCTTCTTGTCATACATAACCTGTAAAACCTGACAAAATAGACAAGACAACCTCGCGTAAAATCGGCGGCATCCTATATAAGTTTCTAAATCCTAGAAAGCAAGATAAGATATAATGCTTGTGGAATGAAGTTTGCAGATTTCCTGGAGATTATAAAACTTAATAATTCACAAAAACCATAAGACTCCGTTAGAAAAACAAAACCGGTAAAATTTCCAGATTTTAACTCCTGACGCCGTCAAGAGTAAAACCCTGACGCCGTCAGAATGGACCTGCAGAAATTCTTATGTTAAGTTTCCGGAAAATTTCTGGAAAAACTTGGTCCTACTTCCTGGAAAATCCTGCAAAACTTCATTATGACTCAATACAAGCATTTGACTTTAACAAATACGAATATACATGTTCATTTATTATTGTGGAGAATCATGATCGGTTTGTTTCTTAAAAACATATTTGGGGTTTCCCCTTACACTTATCTTTTGCAAAAATACTTCTAGGTGGAGTTAAGACTAAGCCAAAACAACAAAGTAAAGTATTTCCACTATTTAGTTTAGAAACATGATCAACCAACAATAAAAATAAAGCATGCATACGGAAGCAAATAACAATCAAACAAATAAAATCACACAAAACATGGGTTGCCTCCCAATAAGCGCTTTTCTTTATTTACGAGTCTTGTAGCTAGACTCAAGGTCATGGGTTAACGTGTATCGCTTATGCTCACATAACCAAGTGTGAGCCATCTAATAGTCGCCTCATCTTTCTTATAATCATCTCCTAACTCTAAGCACCCGCGATAGTATCTTTTATTCTTTTCATGAGTATACTTAAGTCCTTTTCTCTTATCATTTTCACTCAACATTTCTATAGGCGGATACCTACTACACTTTTCCATGGAGAAGTCCTTGAACCTAAGGTGTGTGCGGGGCATTTGATAAACAAAATCTTCATCCCTATCCGAGAATGTAATTAACCCTTCTATGAGTTTTTCATCGAGGTTGGTCAACCGTTTGAAAGGTCTTCCAAACACAACTTGGGTCAATTTATCATCAATAAATTCTCCTAAATTCTCCATAACCATGAACTCAACAAGATAAACTAAACTTCCTACAAACACATGCAATGGTACTGCCTTAGCAATAATGTTTTCTCCTTCGTATTCTAGCTCATCTACCATGATTTTATTATATTCATTGCGCGAGATTATGTTCATTGGGAGAGATGAGTTAAGATAGGCGTTAAAGCTCTTAAATCCGATTTTACAAGGAAATTGCATGTTGAATGAGCTATCACACTCAATCCTAGTTCTAGGGTCAACATACCTAAGAGGGTTTATTTCTTCTTCCATCCTATTCTCATTAATCACATCACCATCATCAAGATCCTCATCGGAGTCTGAATAGTAGAAAGGACTAGCCCTACGGTCATCATCATGGTCAGACTCTTCTAACTCAGAATTATTGTCAAAGTGGTGGTTGGGTGAGAGGTTAGGTGGGTTCTCATTTTCTGCTAAAGGAAGTGGGGCGGGCATTTGGAAGATCCTACGACGAAAAACACGAATAACAGGAATCAAACGATCAATGTTATTGTGATCCATCGAAATAGTTTACGAACAAAGGACACAAAGAAATAGATAGACTAAAGAAAACCTAAAAAATAAAAATAGAATCTTACTAGAAAGGAATCTAGCAAGTAGACCTAATAAAAAGAAATTCTAACCTAGACAATAACTATTCCCCGGGCTGCGGCGCCAAAAACTTGATGCGTGGGAATCGCAACAGGTTTTACCTCTCGAGGGATCTCGAGAAGCTTACAACCCCCACCAGGCAGTGTACCTGATCGTTGTAGTATAGTATAGTGACAAGTACCGGGGGATTGATCGTTCAGCTTAGGAATAGTGTCGCTAGGATTAGAAAGCCTAAATACTAGTTCTAAAGGTGAGGGATGATTATTTTTGTATTTTTATATTTTTTAGAAAGCAAGTAAAAATCTCGGGTTTTGGAAGAGTGGGCGGAATTAGTTGCTATTCAACTAACCCAATACTAAGATGCAATCAAAATAAAATACTAAAAATGAAAGTAAACTAATTTATACTAAGGTTGTGAGCAGTAATTGGAGAAAATGTGTTTACTTAGATTTCATTACTCCCTAGATATCTTTTACACGTTAATTACTTGTTATAATTGCATGGATGACGGATCGTATTCCTTAATACCATTCATGGGGTGGCACACATAACTCCCCAATTCTATGAGCTCTTATCTCCTCCTACACCATGCCCAGCACAACTATAGGGATTGTAAACAGTGGCTCATGCATTAAATACAACCAATAAAGACCTAGTGCGCGTTGGTTCATGTTTCTTAAGACGTTCAAGCATGTTACCAATTGGAGATCTGCCAGTTTTCTTAAGCCTAACATATAAATCATTCATCCAAGACAAGAATAAACAAGTAATCAACACATAATCAATATCTAGGTTTCATTAGATCTAAGCAAACACAAAAGAGATCTAGCCTAGCATGATAGAATTAAGATAAGAACATGATATAGACAACCAACACATAGACATATTGATTGAATTAGAAGAACACTTATCTTGATTAATCATGCAAGGTATCAAGGGGTTGGAACCCTTGAAAAACCTGTAAAGTTACACCAAAATCGTACTTAGGGTTTCTCCCAAAACTTCTCTTTTTAAATGTGAAAAATTAGAAAACTATATATAGAAAAATAGGTTTGACGGCGTCAAGAGTAATCTTGTGACGCCGTCACCTCGCCGCCAAAACTCTCCTCGGACTGCCTAGATCTACTTCTGACGCCGTCAAGACTAATATACTTCCAGGCCGTCATGACTTTTTTACTCTTGACGCCCTTCCCACGTGACGCCGTCAAAACTCTTCTGGGTCGTCATGGAAATTCATGAAATTTGCTCTTGACGCCGTCAAGAATTTGCTCTTGACGCCGTCACCTACATTTCCCAGCATGGAAAATTAAGACTTTGGCGTTTTCTTCATTTTTATGCTCCAAAAACGTCCGAATTGCTTCCTTTTCCAGATTTCTCTCCCAAAGTACCTAAAATCACAAAAGGAACGATTTAGGGCAATATTTGATCAAATAAATTCGAATTCGGGCTTAAATGACCCCCTAAAAACGGATCATTTTTCGCCTCATCAGTACCCGATCATGAGATTAGAGAAATATGTCGAAGGACTCCCTAGGAGTATTGAAGGAAATGTCACCTCAGCAAACCCGCCAACCTTGGAAGCAGCAATGGAACTTGCTCAGAAACTTCTAGATCGAGAAGTGAAATGCAATGAGCTTAAAAGGAAATTGGACGATAAGAGAACCACCCACCATCACAACAACAATCAACAAAGCTACAACAGTCATCACCGCAACAACAACCACCGCAACAATAATCGGAACCACCAACAAAATCACAACAACCGAAACACTCAACAACAGAATCAAAGGCAAGAAAAACCCCGAGTCTACGCCGCCAAGGAAGGCGTAGGGTACAACGGATAGAAACCCCAATGCCAGCGATGCAAACTTCATCATGAGGGTCGTTGTACCGTCCGATGTGACAAATGTCGTAAAATCGGTCATCAAACCAGAAACTGTAGGATTCTGGCTACAGGAAGCAACACACAGGTTATATCACCCTCTTGTTACGGATGCGGAGAAGTAGGACACATCCGGAGGAACTGCCCAAAAGGAAATGAACCAGTCAACGCCCAAGCTAGGGTATACCTTCTCGGAGATGGAAACGGACCCGATGTAGTCACCGGTACGTTTCTACTGAACCACCATAATGCTAGAGTATTGTTTGATTCGGGCGCCGATAAGAGTTTTATATCAGATACGTTTGCCCCTTTACTTAATGTCACCCCCTCAACGCTAAACACCACCTACGAAGTCGAAATGGCTGACGGGAATTTAATAGATACCAATACTATCATGAAAGATTGCACCCTAACCTTATCCGAAAAACCTTTTGCCATTGATCTTATGCCGGTTCAACTTGGTAGTTTCGACGCTATCGTCGGCATGGATTGGCTATCCCACCATCGTGCTAGGATTCACTGTGACGAAAAGGCCGTCCATATACCACTCAAGGATGAAACACTCATTGTCCAGGGAGACAAAAGCAAACCTCGATATGGAATTATCTCATGTATGCGAGTGATAAAATACATGAAGGAAGGATGTCAAGTATTCATGGCCCAAGTTACGGAAAATAAGACATCCGAGAAGCAGCTTGATGACGTTCCTATCGTTAGGGATTTTCCTGAAGTATTCCCTGAAGAATTACCTGGTATTCCACCCGTACGTCAAGTAGAATTTCAGATTGAACTAGTGCCTGGGGCGGCACCAGTGGCTAAAGCACCTTATAGGCTAGCACCATCTGAAATGGAAGAGTTGTCAGAACAACTAAAGGAATTGTCGGACAAAGGATTTATTCGACCAAGCTCATCACCTTGGGGAGCTCCAATTTCATTTGTTAAGAAGAAGGATGGATCCTTTCGAATGTGCATCGATTACCGGGAGTTGAATAAACTTAGGGTAAAGAATCGATACCCATTGCCTCGAATTGATGATCTGTTTGATCAATTGCAAGGAACGAGTGTGTACTCAAAAATTGATTTGAGGTCAGGATATCATCAGCTAAGAGTTCGAGAAGAGGATATCCCGAAAACTGCATTCAGAACGCGCTATGGTCACTACGAATTTCAAGTAATGCCGTTCGGTCTGACCAATGCACCAGCAGTTTTCATGGATTTAATGAATCGAGTATGCAAACCTTACTTGGATAAGTTTGTAATAGTATTCATTGACGATATTTTGATCTACTCTCGCAACGAAGAGGAACACGCGAAACATTTGCGAATCATTCTAGAACTGCTCAAGAAAGAAGAACTGTACGCTAAGTTCTCCAAATGCGACTTTTGGATTCGCACTGTACAATTTTTAGGACACATCATCGATAGTCAAGGCATTCACGTAGACCCTGCAAAGATTGAGGCTGTAAAAGGTTGGCCGTCTCCTACAAACCCCACGGAGATACGTCAATTTTTAGGTCTCGCAGGTTACTACCGAAGATTTATAGAAGGATTCTCTAAGATTGCAAAACCTTTGACTAAGCTAACCCAAAAGAATGAGAAATACATCTGGGAAGAAAAGGAAGAAGCAACCTTCCAGTTGTTAAAACAAAAGCTTTGTGAAGCTCCAATATTAGCCCTCCCGGAAGGAAATGAGGACTTTATAGTATATTGCGACGCATCTTATCATGGCCTAGGAGCAGTTTTGATGCAAAGAAGCAAAGTAATAGCTTATGCATCCCGGCAACTGAAGAAACATGAGGAAAACTACACGACTCATGACTTGGAGTTAGGAGCTGTAGTGTTTGCACTCAAGTTATGGAGGCACTACTTATATGGCACCAAATGTACCGTGTACACAGACCACAAGAGTCTTCAACATATTTTGGATCAAAAGGATTTGAATATGAGGCAACGTCGCTGGCTAGAGCTGCTCAGCGATTACGATTGTGAGATTCGTTACCACCCAGGAAAGGCTAATGTAGTAGCAGATGCGTTAAGCCGAAAAGAACGATTGAAACCCCTTCGAGTTAGATCACTAGGGATGACTATTCACTCACCCCTTCCATCCCAAATCCTTACCACACAGAACGAAGCACTTAAAGAAGAAAACCGACCCAAGGAAAAGATTTACGGCATGCCCGAGAATAAGAATGGTTTCGTGAAGAAATCCGATGGAACACTGTGTTTCAAGGACAAAAGTTGGATCGCTATGGTTGGAGGTATTCATGAGCTCATCATGTATGAGTCCCACAAATCAAAATACTCCATTCACCCAGGTTCCGACAAGATGTATCAGGATTTAAAGAAACTATATTGGTGGCCAAACATGAAGGCTGACATCGCAAAATATGTCGGTAAATGTTTGACGTGTTCAAGAGTAAAAGCAGAACATCAGAAACCTTCAGGTCTACTTGTGCAACCAGAACTTCCTATGTGGAAATGGGAACGAATCACTATGGACTTCATCACCAAACTCCCAAGAACCTCATCCGGATACGACACAATATGGGTTATTGTGGATCGTCTCACAAAATCCGCTCATTTCCTACCCATCAAAGAAACCGATGAGATGAATACACTAGCTCAGCTGTATGTGAAGGAAATTGTCACTCGACATGGAGTACCAATTTCAATTATCTCGGATTGAGATAGTCGTTTCACCTCTCACTTTTGGAAATCGTTACAGAAAGCCATAGGAACTAAACTAGATATGAGCACCGCATACCACCCTCAAACTGATGGTCAAAGTGAAAGAACTATCCAAACCTTGGAAGATATGCTCCGAGCATGCATTATTGATTTTGGAAAAGGTTGGGATAAGCACTTACCATTAGCAGAGTTCTCATACAACAATAGTTACCACGCCAGCATAAAAGCAACACCCTTCGAAGCACTGTAGGGTAGAAAGTGTAGATCGCCCGTTTGTTGGGCAGAAGTCGGAGAAAGACAACTTAAAGGGCCTGACCTTGTTCGGGAAACAACCGAGAAAATCGTTAAGATTAAACAACGCTTACAAGCAGCCCGAGACCGACAGAAACGCTAAGCAGACCTAAAAAGGAAACCCATGGAATTTCAAATAGGAGACAGAGTCTTATTGAAAGTATCTCCCTGGAAGGGAATGACACGATTTGGAAAACATGGAAAGTTGAACCCCAGATACATCTGTCCATTCAAAATCCTGGAAAGGATAGGACCCGTGGCTTATAAACTAGAACTACCCGAGAACTTAGTCGGATCCACGACACCTTTCATGTGTCAAACCTTAAGAAGTGTTTATCCGATGAATCTCTCGTGATTCCATTGAAAGAAATTCGACTAGATGATAACCTTGTCGTTACCGAGGAACCCCTTGAAATCATGGATAGAGAAGTTAAACAACTCAAACAAAACCGTATCCCTATTGTCAAAGTTCGTTGGGACTCCAAGCGAAGACCGAAATATACTTGGGAGCGCGAGGATCAGATTCGCTCCAAGTACCCACATCTCTTCACCTAAGACACCCTTGGCAACTATCTTAGACTAGAATTCTGGGATGGAATTCCCTGTAAGAGGTAGGTAATGTAACCTCTCGTAAATTTCCCTTACGATTAGTAAATGCATACGAATAAATAAAACGATGTTACGATAAATTAACACCATTTTACGGGTAACAATTTTTTTTTTGATATGGCTTGATATTGAACCACTACGATAACTGCGATTGACCGTTTACTCAGGAACGATGCTTACACAGGACCTAGATAACCAATGATTATTGCGAACGATAAATAGATATAAAATGTTTATATTTATAACAATACGTTTCGTCTAAATACCGTATATTATTTTTATATTCCCCGAACCTACGAAACTTCCTGAGAACGCTCACTAATATTTTTGAACTTTGACACGATAATCGAGACACACCATGTGGGCCCCCAACACCCAATGGGCCACGGTTACAATTCCTAAACCAAAAGGACTCCTTTTATTCTTTCTTTTTCCTTTGGGCCGACGCAATTCATAAGCCCACCAGGCTCCAAGCCCAAACGCACCCTTATTTTTTTTGTTTTCTTTTCCTTGTTCCCAGTCGCGACACACCCAAAACCACCCTTCTATCTTACGATTTCTACACACAACCTACAAATATTTTTCTTATCTCGTCTCCCCTAGTTCCAAAGAAACAGAAATGATAATTGTTACACCTTTTCTTGCTCGTTTACTACCCTAGAAAACACCCAAGCAACACACCAAACTCACCCTTGATAGATAAGGCCAAAACGTGGCATCTTATTCCTTCCAGCCTCCCATGCTTCCCAATGGCAACGAAACAAACTCTAAACACAACATGAAGTGTTAGGAATGAATTGGAATGATATCTCACAAGATCTAGCTTTGTAAACACTCGATTGGGCATTGTTTGTGGTGCTACTATTCGCCTAACATGCTACCCTCCTCCTTGTGAACTTATCTTGTTCTTACATACCCAAAAACTCACTATATAAACCTCACATGAAACCACAGACGTTACATGCACTTAAACACATCACTTATAAAAAAATTAGTAACGAGAAGGAGTTGTAAGGAACGATCGGATTCTCAAGTGTACCACGCCTTGAAGTGAACCTAGGAAGCAAGGATTGGAACCTCTTGAAACTTGGTGGAACGTGAAGTGAACTACGGAGCTTTTGTACCATCACACGAACCCTACACTTGTTTTACACCACCTTTTATAGGTGAGGTGAGACCACGAACCTTTATTTCTATATATATACCTACGTATGTTCATGTTTATACACAATCACTTGAGGCCTATAATTCGTAAAACATAAAAACAACGTATACGTTTTATGTGTAATACTATTTCTTAACCATGCTATAAACGAGAACCTATAAAAGGTTCGAACATATATTTACGTATACACTCTAAAATCACACGCTTCTAAGTTAAGTGGACCTATACGACATATACTAAAAACACTTAGTTTATTTTCAAGTTTTATAAAGTTTTACGTATTGAGTTTTTGGCTACACTTTGGCCTCGCCATTTCTAAATTCGACACACGACCCATCATTATTTTTGTACGATCTATTTGTTTACTTGAAACACTAACGGGAATGATAAATAATACGACTTGACAATTTGGTTTACCACTTGAATGAGCCTAAAGCTAAACGAGTTTTCTTAAAAATTTTCAGAAATTAAAAACCATACATGGGCCAAAAAGCCCAAAAAGCTAATTTTAGCTTATCACGATAAGCTAAGCATATAAGCTCTTTTGAAATGTTATTGTAACTTAAAAAGATGGATTTCGACAAACCCAATGTCCCCCCAAACCCTTTGGATAAAAAATCATTAACGGGCCTTAAATTTTGGCTCGTTAGGCCCATTTTTGTGAAAACTAAGGAGATTAAGCTAATAAGCTGTTGGAATAAGCTAGTGTACACTTCCTGAGCTTATTGAATTAATAAAAATGATAAGTTTTATATTTGTTAATGTTTGGACTAAATTTGCAAATATTCGAGAAATAGGGACTAAAAGTGTCAAGTTTGTAAACTTTGGGTAAAAAGTATAAAAACTGTTTTTCTAAGGGTATAATTAAAAATTGGGATTGAAAAATGTAAATATTGATATGCTTGGACTAAAAACGTAAATATATATAATTTTGGATTAACGACGTAAATGTTTTCCGTTAAGGGTAAAATGTGTAAATTGGAGAAACTTTAAGGATTAAATAATAATATTGATTTTAAATAATAAATTATGTATATATATATATATATATATATATATATAAATTGAAATAATAGAAATAATAAACGTAACTTTTATATATATATATATATATATATATATATATATATATACACACGTAATAAAATTTATATAACGATAACTAAATTTAGATGAACAAAACAATACGTAACTATTTTCTATTGTATATACTACGTGACACATCGCCTATGCACTTTATCGATTATTCGTAACTAATAATAAACGTTCGCAATAAAACGAGACTTAAAAACTGAAACTTGCCATATCTTATAGTTTATGTGTGAAGCCGTTGCCTTGCATCGTTGAGATTACATTTGTTCTACTATCCTACTAAGGTGAGTTCATAGCCCACATTTAACTTATTTTTGTGGGGGGGATACATGCTCAAAAACCGAACACAAGTCTTTTCCTGATATTATTATTGCTTAAGTAGCTATTGCCAAAAGTCCCTCGATCATGAACCTTAATCACTTGAAGATGAACGTAAATAATTATGAATAGATCTATTAGGGATTGACAATCCCCATTTGGTTGCTAGAGGAAAGTCACCAAATGCACTTTATTTGAATATCATAGGTTACTGGCAAATACCTATCTTGGGGGCTATATATTTTACATCATTATTACAGAAAATATTGATGTCTGTTGAATCGTTGAGTGTCATGAGCTTAAGGCAATAATGAATGCGATTTTTCTAGCTTGTTTATTTGTATTTATATACAATAAGCACCTATCTATTGTGTTCAAACTCTTAATTATAAACCTATGAATTTCACTCAACTTTTTGTTGACTTTTAGCATGTTTATCTCAGTTAACTAAATGGAATGGATGGCAAAGGCACGAAGTGGGCAAATAAAGAAACGTTTATTTCTCTTTGAATAAAAACTTGTTGTTGAATAAGGAATTCTCTTGGAATTATGAATAATTGGTATTTTAAATAAAACTTAAAACGATCACTTGAATCGTTTTCTATAATTGTGACAAAGATCCACGATATAATACCCCAAAAGTCTTCCGCTGACATTTTAAGTCTTCCGCTGTATTGATCGATTTTGGGGGTGTTATACAAGATAGCATTCGTTTGAATCTATTTCCATTCTCTTTATCCCACGACGCTGAGTCTTGGTTCTATGCTCTTAAAACACACTCAATTCATACTTGGGATGAGATGTTCCTCAAGTTTCTATCAAAATACTTTCCACGTTCTAAAACGGTGCAGTTTAGGAAAGACATTTTGAATTTCCAACAATTGCACATGGAATCCATATTTGAAGCTTGGGAAAGATTCAAATCTTTGTTACGGAAATGTCCAGATCACAAAATTTTGCTTCTTGATCAAATCCTAACCCTTTATCATGGTATAACTTTAATTGATCGAGACAAAATCATGTTGGCTGCCGATGGTAATCTTATGCGGAAAACTCCACAGGAAGCTTATGATTTAATCGAGAATATGACAAATCATCACTATCATTGGGATACTGAAGTTCATTATCACTCTACCACTGATTTGAGTGCTCATCATTCCGATTACATTCTCGCTGAAATTGCTCAAATTGAGGTCCTTGGCAATGACAAAAGTTATATAAACCAATATTGCCAACAAGGACTAGGTCATCCTAACACTATTCACTTTTCAGATTCTGATGAGAGTGATGAGGATGAACCTTCAGAAGTTCATACATCGATCCTTCCTTTGAGTGGCAATCCCACTCCGATTTCTGAACCGACCATTCCCGACTCTTCCCCCTCCCTCACACCAGTTGAGGGAGATGATCATCTCTTGGAAGAAGTCAATGCTTTTCTTGCAGAAGAAGATTCAATTTCTCCAGAAATTGATAATTCTTATCTTGATCCGGAGGGAGATAGCATTTTTCTTGAGAAATTGTTAGACGAAGAACCGTCACTTTCTCTTTCTCCGAAGAAAATTATCAAGGATAGTGATGAGTTTGAAATGGATACTATAATGGACGAGGTGCATGTTTATAGCCCATAAAATACCGCACATGTCCCACCTCTGTATATCCCTCATGAGTTAGAGCTAAAGAGTATCACTTCTATCACCAACTCTCTTCTTGAGGAGTTCTCCGATGAACTCGCTCATATTGATCCCATCCCACTAGGGGATGAAAACTTTGATTTTGAATAAGATCTAAGAGAGTTAGAACTTTTGCTTACTCATGATTCTTTGATTGATTCTTCTTGTCCCGAGGAGTTCTCCGGTGAACTCACTCACATCACATCTCCACAAGAGTGCAATCAATCATGTTTTGATCTTGCAGAAGATCATGACTCGGGGGGGGGGGGGGGGGGAGACATACTCTCTCATGAGAGTTTGTTCATTGATGAAAAAATTCCAACCCACCCTCCCGTGATGTTTTTAAATGACAAATCTGATAAGGATGACGATTGTTTCACAATTGTTATCAAGATCTCTCTTCCGGTTCTCACCTACCAGGTGACTTCTTCTCTTCTTCACTCCTTCGGGAATGAAGATACCATATTTGATGCCTGCATTTTCATGTATCATTATCTTGAGCCAGGAATATATCTCATCGGTGTGGAACTTTCACGTGCTTCAAATGTTTGTCCAAACATCTTGAATGAAAGTCCGATGGAGATTGTCTCTTCTACATCATGCTTCCCCAAGGACAAATGAATTCGGGGTCGAGTCAAGCTAGCGACTCGGTAAACAAAAACAGTAGCATATACATAGGGTTTTCACCCTAAGTGTGGGGGAATTACCCCTTCTATGGTTACCAATAAAGTGAAAATACAAACTGGTGTTTCCACATTTAGCTTGTAATGTTGCCCTTGTACGTTTAAAGAGTCGGCATAATAGCCGGGACTTTGAATATTGAGGACAATATTCAATTCTAAGTGCGGGGGGGGGGGGGGGGGGGGGGGTACTTCGCTATTCTAGCGAATTTTATCACATTTTACTATCTAATACCCCCGTTTTTGGCAAAAATTTAAAAAAATTTTCACTTGAGTTTCAAAATTTTTGTGGTTATCAGTCCGCCATGTCTAAACGACAAAAGGATTGGCTAATCCAGGAGCAAACGGCTCTTGGTAAAGATATCTCAAATCCGTTGATGGCTTGCAATTTGCCCAAAATTGTATGGTAAATTAACTCGCCATATCCCATAAAGTGAATGAGTTAGCTAGCCCGCAAGATTATGGCTTGTGGTAAAGGTAGTGGAAAAACCATAATTGGTAATCAGCTCACCAAGATGTTGACTATTCCATCAAGAGTTGGCTAGTCCAGAAGCAAACGGCTTTTGGTAAAGACAAATCAAATCCGTTGACAGCTGGTGGTTTGCTCAAAATCACATGGTTATCAGGTGGACCATAGTTCTTACTTGAATTGATACATCTGGCTACTCCAGAAGTGATGGCTTTTGGTAAAGAGTTTCAAATCTATTAAGTTTTTCTCAAAAGATTGCTAGGGACTACCAATAGTTTAGTGTGGGGGATTGATGAGAGTGCAAATACTCATCATTTTTATCGTATCTGAACTGCCAAAACATCCAAAAACACTCAGAAATGCATCAAAATACAGAAATTATCCCAAAACTGTGTTTTATATGTTTTAGATGCAAAATGTTTAAAAACAAATGAAAAACGAATAAAGTTTGCATAATTGGCAGTTTCAGTCCCTCAAGTTTCAAAATTTGACAAAACTAGTCCCTGAAGGTTTAAAATGAAAGAAAAGTCAACCCAAGGCAATTAAAAGTAAAATATTATCAAAAACGATCCTTGGGTGAAAAGTTTGAGAAAATTACACTTTGGTCCCTCAAGTTTGAAAAATGTCAAAAATGGTCCCTGGGTTTTAAAATTGGAAAAATATCAAAAATACCCTTTGTACTATTCAACTTTGACAGGATTGGCCCTTTTTGATAACTTTGGTAAAATTTCACTTTTAACCCCTCAACTTTGAATTTTGGCAAGTTTAGTCACCAGGATTTGCAAAAGTGGAAAATTGTATTTATGGTCCTTTGGTTATTCAACATGGCAAGAATGGTCCTTGTAAACGAGTTTGGAAATGCTACAAACTCAGCCCCTCAAAGTTTCAAAAATTACGAAATTGGTCCTTGTGATTAAACTTCTACAAACCAAACAGACCTAATTTATTGTTACCAAATCCAAAACCATAAACCATCTCAACACCACACCTTTTAATACCCAAGCCCACCCCAAACCTGGCCCAAGTCATTTACCAGCCCACACACCCCACCATTTTAATATTACCCCCGTTTGACCCTGCCTTTGACCCTTTGACCACCTCCTCCCCCAAACATACCTGTGACCCTGCCACAACATCCAAACACCATCATCACACTTCCACCTCCCCCCTCCTCTGCCACACTCAACACCCTACACCCTATACCCCTTCCAAATACTCCACTCCAAAAACTATCCCTTCTGGCATCAATATATCAAAGAAAACTCCAAATTGGTTTTGGGCGCCAAAATAATCAAACGGCCAAGATTGCTTCTTTTGATCCAAGGTTTAAGAAGAATGATGGGAAAAGTCCAAGGAAGCTTTGAAAACCCTAATTTGAAGCCATAAAAGGAAGAGGGAAGCTATGGAAGCAGTGTTGGTTTTTCTAGTGTAATTTTTTAGCTTAAGTTTTTATTTATGTCAAAAACTATTGTAATTTTTAAATTCCAGTCAAGACTTTAGTTTGTAATTGGTTTATCTTCAATTAATATAAGTTTCTCAGTTCTGCCATTCATTTTCAGTTTTAATTTCAACTTAAATTCAATTGGAAGAAAATAAAAAAAAATTAAATAAATAAAAATAAATAAAAAAGAAAAAAAAGAAAGAAGAAAAGAAGGAGATGCTTTGGATGGACTGGTTTAGAACCCCCATAGGGGGTGTTAGGAGTGTGTTGTAACTGATTGTGGTGCCATTGTTCTAAGCAGGAAAGCTTTTGTAAGCACTCTCTATCATTTTTGCATTTCACTGTAGAGGAAGCTTTAAGTTCTTGGCTTTGTGTACTTGTGCTTATTTAGTGCTAGTTAATCATAATATAGTATAATATAAGTTGCTTGTTCATTGAATTGACCTTGTGCTAAGAATTGCTTTTTCACAGTCAAAATATGATTTTTTTTCATTTATGAGTTCCAGGCTTGTATTGTTGTTGATTTATGCTAATAAAGTCATGTTTAGTGATAAGAAGTGGTTTTGAATCAGTGTTAAGGTTTTAATTCATCATTTGCTTAGAAAATCTCATATAACTGTCCATAAAGGAGTGTTTGGCTCATGGTTGTCCACTGAGTTCAAGCTTGTTGTTTGCATTAGATCTAGTTGTAATAGCTCACCTTAGGTTAAAATAGGACTGAGGAATCAATAAACCTTTAGTTCATTCATTAAAAAGTCAAGATCACTCTTAGAAATCCATACAGCTTAACTGTGGGATCTTTATAATCTCATAATCATAAAAATAGCTTAGAGTTAGTCAAGGTTAATAGATTAGGTCCAAAATTTACATTATACATCATTTTAAGTAAGCTAGGATCAAACAAACTTCACAAAAGTCAATTGAGGAACAAAAATTGGAAAAGTCAAAATCATTTGTGGAGCAAAATGTCACTTTTTGGGTGATTTATCTAGATTTGTGTGGTTTGAATCAGACCCTGAAACTTGTTGTGGCTAAAGTATACCAGCTTGAATGCATGAATCCATGTCTGTTTTATTTTTGGAGTTTTTTGTGTAGCTTATGCACAAGCTTATTTGAAGCTGCAGGGGAAGGTATATCCCCTGCTTCATGCCATTAGCTAATTTTCTCAGACCTAGAACTTGTTACCCAGTGGACCCCACACCTTCCTTTTTGGCTTTTTGATAAGCCAACTAGTCCAACTACTTAAACTTAGGCTTATCTTAGGTTTAGCTTATTTGAGCCTGGCTTATTTGACCACCATTGTGGACCTGTTCTCTGACCATCATCTGTGCACTCAGTATTTGTCCCAAAGTTCCAAAGCTCACACAGAGCTCATAAATAAGCTATAACCCTGGCTTATTAGCTTATTTGGTAGTCCCCCAGCCCTAGTGTGCAGATCAAAAGCTTATTTGAACTCTTTCTCACCTCTGTGGACCCCACAGAGGTCCAAAAGGCACCACTTTGGCCTGTTTGAGATTTATGTTTTGCACAAGTGCTTATTTTGATTCCTGGCTTATTACCCTATGCTTATTTAGTAATTTGAGCTTATTTGTGTTCACATAAGTTGTTTGTAGCTTAATCTCTGGCCCAGGTACTCTGTGTGGCTTGTTTGAAGCTTATTCAAGCTTATTAGCTCACTGTTTGGCTTTTTGCTTAGCACACAGCTTATTATTAAGTTCCAATCGAAGTCCCTTTACAAAAAGTGCTTATTTTCAGTTGTAAATCAGTTGTGTAAAAGAAAATTGAGAAAAAGACAAAAAATTAAGAAAGTTATAGCATCTATTTAAGCCCTTTGGCTTATTTTTATGCTTATTCATAAGCAATTCTCATTTTTAAATTTTTATTAGGCTTATTATAACTTAAAATAATTTTAGGAATTTTTTCAGATTTTTCCTTGGTCATTTAGTATTTTTTATAATTTAATTTAGTTTAAATTAATTAAATAATTAGTTTTAATTAATAATTAATAATTAATAATTAAAAAGTAGAAAAAAAAATAGGTTTTCTGTTTTAAAATTAGTTTTATAATATTTTAGATTTTTCTAAATTTAATTTTCATTTTTCTAGGTAATTTTCATAATTAATTAATAATTAGTATAATTTAGTTAATTAAAAAGTAGTTAATAATTAGTAATTAATTAATAGTAATTAATTAAATAGTTGTAAAAATAATTTTAATTTTCTAAAAATTATCTTATTACATGAGGATTGTAAAAATATAATTTTCACGTTCGTAGGACTTTATTTGCTCTCGTTTCACTTTTATTTTCACGCGTTCGGGTTTAATTTAAATTCAAACGCGCGTTTTTAGGTTTCACTTACGTTTTTAGATATCTAATCATCAGTAATTGTTCCAATAGTGTTTATAAGTCATTTTCAATCATAATCTCGTAGTATAATCACTCAAATCAAATTCCTGATCCTCCTGTTAAATCACCCGATCACTTAAAACATTTTTTAATACAATTGCTTACCTCGCTGGGACATAACGACCAGGGAATACACTGTACTCTTTGGTTAGTTGGTTTTAGACGTTTGACTTGGTTGACCATCACCTGTTCAACTTAGTTGACCGTTCGGAATCAATCAATTTCATTAATGATTAGATGATGCTTAGACACAAGAAGATAGAAAGACTTAGAGGGATTAGAGAGAATAAAATAGATGGGAGAAATGAATGGCAAGAGGTGAGGAATATGCAAGACAAAATGGTCTATTTATAGACAAACCGGAAGGTCAGCAGCCGAGGCGCTGGGTTTGGCTCGCTGGCACGTGAAACATAGTGTGCATGTCCATCCTGATTGGCTATATCTATCTCGGCTCTTGTTAAACCCCCATGTGCACTTCACTTTTGACATTCCCAAGTGGGATTAGGTCAATCATTTTATTTAGCCAAGGTTTAGTGGGATTAAAAATGTTTAGTGAAGTGTTTTAGAGAACATTTAGAGTTATAGTTCATTTTGTGTGAGAAAGAAAAGAAGCAATGGACAAAGGGGTTATCTTTGAGTGTTCCCTAATAACTTGCCTCCTAAATTTGAAATTCAAATTCAAAATCTAGTTGTTGTGAGTGTATGACGGGGAAGAGTGTTTGAATGGTGAAAGAAGGAAACAATGTAATGTGGAGGAGCATGTGTCTTTGATGGGGAGACAAAAGGAGAATGGACAAGCCTAAGTTTTGGATCGTGAGACAAGGACTGATTAAAATTGTGGAAGAAGAGTGAATGATTTGTTACTAGAATTACAATTGATTTTAACCTACTGTTTTAGAATTTAAAGTCCTACCACTACCAGGTTAAGATTGATTTGTTACTAGCATTACGAGACCTATCTTGCAATTTTAGCAATAGATTGATTATTTGTTTAGAAAGTTGTGTTATGTTACACAACAAAGGATGTTGTGTGTTAGGAATATAGATATATCTAATTATCTAAAGGAGGCGTAGGAGCGTTGTTCTTAGTAATTATAACATAATTAATTTTAGATATTGTAGCCTGATAGTATTGTTCACGTACAAAATTGGCATAACTTAATGTAATTGGTTTATCTTTTTATTTCTTGAGTTTGATGTCTATATTGGTCAAAATTGTTAGTTGACATTTATTCTTGTTAGTGCAAATATTATGATACTTAATCTATATAGACTCGTTTGTTTTGATTAATGACAAACACGCAACTTGTAATACATAACGTAAAATGTATAAGTTACTCATAACCACATTTTGTCTCAACATACATTCAACACCTCTCGACGTCTTGAGTCCGCATATGCTACATCACAGGTTCTTACATGTTTGTTATGTGCCATTATGATCAAACCCCTTAATAAACCATTTAGAATGTTTAAAATACTTTTAGTGCCTTGAAGTATTTTATAGGTTTATCATTATATTTTGAACCTCACTTTACATTTTGCATTCACAAGTATTTTATACAACTACATCCTTTGTAAAATGTCTAACAAATATATACTTTTATTTGTACAAGTAAACTAATTATTTCATTCAAGTACTAAAGTTTACTTACACTTGACAAAATACATTTTATTTTGACAAGCACTCAACTAGATATTTTATTTTACAAAAGGTTACTTACATTTTTTCGTATACAAGTAATTTACCTTTTTAAGTAAGTATATGCATTTGTTTAAATGTATTTTTCATAAAATAAAAAACACTCTTTTATTATCTCATGCATAGTGTCACAAAATCCATCAAATCTCTGCAAATATCCTTTGGAAAGATCTTGTATTGATTTGCAAAGATTTTGTGCAAAATCCAAGATTTTCTGTCAAGGCCCCGAGGAACCATTTTTTTTATAAAGGAAGGAACCCTTTTTTTTTGGTTATGTGGGATCTGTGGGTCACTGACCTTGTATGCCTATAAATAGAAGCCCATTGTTCACTCATTTCTTCACCACTTAGATACACATTCTTTCTACAATGTTTGCATATATTTAGCTCAATAGTAACACTCATAACACATGATCATAATGCTTCTAACTTTCATTATGTTGTAAGCATACTCCCGAAATGATCCTCCAAAGGAAGCTCAGAGATCTTGCATCCTCATCCACCACATGCATACATACATGAAGATACATCACAACAAGTTTAGGGAACTTGTGATCTTCATCCATTGAAGGCTTCCTATCAATGGAAGTTCATTTAGATTAGTCATTAATATCCATTAGAAAATTGTGTCATAGATCATCATTGTATACATGTAACACTCATTCTACTTCATATTAGATTAGATGGTTTATGTGTTTGGGCCTCAAAACACAGTGGTCATTGGTTTGATGTGTTTTAATTGTAAAACACCAAGTTAGTCGGTTTGTTATGTTGGGCTTTAAAACATAACGAGAGTGGTTGTACCCGGAAAGAACTCAACATCTAGCTTAGTGTCGGAAATATTGTATATGCAACGTCAGGTTGGTTCTACCTCCAACTAGAACCCGGTATTTAGCTTTGTACCAGAAAAAGTGTAAGCGACATTTGTAAGGTTTTCTCCGCCGAGAAGTGAGCTTGTTGATTTAGTGAAGTAACTCTTGAGTTGGGTACTCGGGGAGTGGAGTAGGTCGAAGATGAGTTCCGTAAACAAACTGTTATGAATATAAATATTCACGTGAAAGACTCGGTCACCCCGAGTATAGATTAGCATTACGTATCTCGTAGCCTTATATGAAGCAAGCTCTTGTCGACTACGAAATTCAACTTAACGACATCTCCATTCTTTCTGACAACAAAGGAGCTGATGCGTTTCGAAAGCTTTAAATTTATAATAACTAATTTTACCGATTCTCTTAGTTCAGAACACACGGGTAAAAGTATAACCCTCGTTTATAGTAAAGAGTTTTGGTAAGACCAGGTCGTTCCACAGGGACTGAGATTGCTTTTAAATATCAATTAACTAATCAAGATGACTTAGAAAGCTTATGCAAATGTTTTACTATGAAATTCAAGTATGAAACAAATATGATTACTTGGATAGTTACTATAACTTGGTGATGGTATATGATAATGATCTCAGAGGTCAAGTAAGTTTAACTAATGATTAGTTGTTTTCGTCAAAATAACGTTTCATAAGTTAATAGTTGTGATTCGAGAATTATGTCTGCTAATCCTTAAACAAGTGGTTAACAAGTGTAAGAACTAGTTGCAACGTTTAAAACTCTATTGTTTATGTCATAACAAAAGCGATTTCTCCTTCAATTGATAAACACACATAGACATATGTTGAAAACCATAAAATACTATTTGAATCTTTCGACCCTTTCCAATTAGTAATTATAATTAAAGAGATAAACAATGGTGATAAGCTTAGAACACAACAAGGTCTTAACATAAACAAAAAATCACCAAGAGATCATAACCACAACCAAACACTTTATTATATTAACATATCCAAGCAACCATAAGGAGTTTAGCCTAACATGGCTTTAGTAATCATGCTTACAGTGGTAATTTCATATGAAATGATCAACATAGAACATACTTCTAAATTAATGTAATGAAGAAGCTACCGTCACTAGCGATCACCACAATTAATATCTAGAGAGTATTTCAACGTTTTTAGAACTTTGACTTTATTTCTATCACTCCAATGATTGGAATTCGAGATATAATGAGTATCAGAGCTTTGTTGGTTGTTGGGATGAGAGATGTGTTAAAATGAGACGAATTTGGGCTCTATTTACAGGCAAGGATTGACTGGCCAGGCACTGAAGTACGACGTTGAAGAAATGTTGGCGGGCTTCACACTGAATGCCGGCGATCTTGGAGATAAACCACGGCAGGCTTCAATAGATTACTTGGCGCCAAAGGGTCATTAATAGAGCTGAAGGCCGGCGCACTTGAAGATAAGATCGTTGTGCTTTACTGATTGACTTAGAATTGTGTAGGACTTCATATGTCCCCGTAGCCGGCGCACTTTGAGATAAGATCAGCGCACAATTACTAGGATAGGCTTCAACATGAGATTATCTTTGGAAGTGAACACTTTGTCTTGATTCTTGATGTTCTTTGTCTATTGGACCTGAAATGTATTTTCATGCAATTAAGTATCAAAAGTCCTTATAAATCATATAGAAACTAACAAATAATGCTATATAAAATATGTATAATTCGAGCGTCATCAAATCCCTCCACACTTAGCTATTGCTTGCCCCCAAGCAATGTAAGCGAACAATAAGATATGAGATATGAAAGATTAACTTTTTAAGGAGATTTATTTGTTAGAGACAAAGACATTTTATGTATATGGCATCAATACATACTAAATCACCTCACATAGGATTTATTTAGATTCACACAATTTCGCTCAATAGGGTGATTATGTGGGAACACTCAATTTGCATAGACATAAATCAAGTAAACTACCATAGGCTTGTACAAGATATGTAAACATAACATTGCGGCGCAAGTACCAGACGAATATATCAAAAGAAGGCAAAATAAGGCTGATGAGGCGAAAAATGAACCACTTTTAGGGGGTCATTTAAGCCCGGAATTGAATTTATTTGATCAAATATTGCCCTAAATCATTCCTTTTGTGATTTTAGGTACTTTGTGAGTGAATTCTGGAAAAGGAAGCATTTTGGACGTTTTTGGAGCATAAAAGTGAAGAAAACGACAAAGTCTTAATTTTCCTTGCTGGAAACAGTACCTGACGGCGTCAAGGGAATTTTGGTGACGGCGTCAAGAGTAAAAGTGGTGACGGCCCAGAGAGAATGTGAAGGCGTCACCCAAGGCCGTCACGTGTTAACTTGTCAAAACTTGCGCGCGAAGTAGCTGATATTGTTTTGGTCATAACTTTTGCATACGAACTCGGATTTAGGTGATTCAAAAGCCCACGTGAAGAGGACGAAGAGATCTACAATTTGGTGAAAAATGGTCATGACGGCGTCAAGAGAACGAGCTGACGCCGTCAAGCCTTGCCGACAGAAAACATGCCTATAAATATAACTTCATAACTTTACTTTTTGTAAGCCCTAAACCCTAAAGTCGATTCCTGGGTTTTGGTGGGTGTTTTTCCAGCAACTTAGAGGGTTTTAATCACTCCATAAACATCATGTATTGGTTTGATGATTCTATCTCAACTATGTCTTTCATTATTCTTGTTTGCTTTTCTTTGATTATGTTTTGCTAATTTACCTTGTGTCTACTTATGATTATGTGAAACTTGTATATAATTGATTAGATCTCATTGATTTCTTGTTGATGTTGTGTCTATCTTCATCAATGAGGGGCTTGTTGATGTGTGTGTCTATCTCCATCAATTAAGGCGTGACAACTTCAATAGATCTAGTTGGTTTAGTTTATAATTCTTGTTTCCTATTGATTCTTGTTTTGATTGAATGAATTTATATGTTAGGCTTAAGAAAACTGGCAGATCTCCAAATGGTAACATGCTTGAACATCTTAGGAAACATGAACCGATTGCACTAGGTCTTTATTGGTTGTATTTAATGCATGAGCCACTGTTTATAATCCCTATGGTTGTGCTGGGCATGGTATAGGAGGAGATAAGAGCTCATAGAATTGGGGAGTTATGTGCGATACCCCATGAATGGTATTAAGGAATACAACCCGTCGATTAAAACAAGGTTACAATTCAATAGGTAGGATTGGATAGCTAGCAAGGAGTAACATATCATGGGTAGACATGCTTCACTTATCTTATAGAACCTTAGTTTATTTTCTTGTTAATTAGTTTAATTAGTAGCTTTTGGGTTAGTTGATTAGCAACTAATTCCGCCCACTCTCCCAAAACCCGAGATTTTTACTTGCTTTTCATAAAATATAAAAATACAAAAAGAATCATCCTTCACCTTTAGACCTAGTTAGATTAATTTCAATCCTAACGACACTATTCCTAGCTGAACGATCAATCCCCCGGTACTTGTCACTATACTATACTACAACGATCAGGTACACTGCCTGGTGGGGGTTGTAAGCTTCTCGAGATCCCTCGAGAGGTAAAGCCTGGTGCGATTCCCACGCATCAAGTTTTTGGCGCCGCAGCCCGGGGAATAGTTATTGTTTAGGTTGAATTTGATTTTTATTAGGTCTACTCATTAGATTCCTTTTTAGTGAGATTTTTATTTTCTTTTATTAGCTTTCTTGTAGTTTATCTTTTCTTTGTGCATTTGTTCGTAGAAACCTTTCCATTGACTCTTCCGTTCACCATTATGGAGAATGCGAATCCACCATACTACCGACCACGAAACCCATTCTACCCTAATGACATCTTGATGTTCAAACAATATCGAGATGAACCCATATATGATGCATGGACTCGTTTTGAAAATTTACTCCGAATAGTCCCTCATCATAGTTTCGCTTTAGCATCCCTAACCCAAACCTTTTACTATCGTGTTAACCGATATGACCAGATGTGCATTGAGGATTTTGCCAATGGGGACTTTAGGGAATTAAATGCTGAAGAAGCATGGGATGCCATAGAAGATTGTGCCCATTATTATTATAGATTAGACAACCCGACAAACAACATAACAAATCATTTGACAACAAATTTGAAGGATCATGAAACAAGTTTGTTGGGGGATGAATATACTCATGTTGAGATACCTAGTTGGATGGCACCTAATATCATAGTACAAAACAAACATATAGGTAATCTAGGTACAATGGAGGATGAGGTGGATAATCTAAGCCCACAAAGTACCTCACAAGTCCTACCATCATTTGAGGCACATACACCGCCCGTGACTTACCCAGAAGAAGTAGATGAGACTATAGGAACCCCAATTGAGGTAGAACCCTTGGACCAAGCACCACTAGAGGATATAGGTTTGAATACTTGTAGTGATAACCTTACTCCTAGTTCTAGGGAATTTCCTAATGTTGTTGAACCGGAACCTCAACCTTTATACAACCTCCCATCCTTAGATTTATTTCTAGGAGACAAAAGAGGAACCGACCCACCCATCAACCTATATTATCCGGGTAGTTTTAGGATGAAGGAAGCCATTCACTCACCCCCTTCACCTCACGTGGCATATTTCCACCCTAAGGGTGTGTATCACTACTTCCACCCACACTTAATCCTAAGTGTAGGGAAAACCTCCCCTATTTCCATTAAATAAGGGTAGAGTCAGGCTCGTGACTCGAACAAAAACAAGCGCTTGTTGGGAGGCAACCCAACCCATGTTTTTAATTGTTTGATGTTTTAATTTTATTTGTTTGTTTGTGTCATATATGCTTAATCATAGTTGTTTAATTTTCATGTTTCGAATAATTTGTGAAAATGCTTTATTTTGTTTTTAACTTCGTCTTAATTGCATATAAAGGTATTTTACAAAAAGATAAGTGTAGGGAAATTTATATCTTGTTAAAAAGAACTAAATTCGAACATGAAAACTTCACAATTCATGATTAGCATATATTTTATCTTGTTTGTGTGTCAATAATTGTGGATATGTTTTATGAGTTCCTATTTGTAATTCATTCCACAAGTATCCTATCCTTTTGTTGCTTTGTCTTGTTTCTATTTCTAAGTCTGGAATTACATCTAGTTGTGATTTTTGTTCGGTTTGATGCTTTGGTTTTTGTGTTTGTTGATTACAGGACAAGAAGATGATTTATATTTCTGGAGGGAAGCTTTCAACGTTCGTCTTCTTGGAGGTAGATTTAAACATGTTGTCACATTATCCACGGTGAACGAATCAGGGGAGTATTAGTTTCTTTCATTCTTATTTATTTACTTTTACATCTTTTATCTAGAACATTGGGGACAATGTTCGGTTTAAGTGTAGGGAGGGTATATTAGAAACTATTACTCCACTTGGTTTTTGTTTTGTTTAATAGTGAATGTGTAATAAAACTGAGAGAAATATTTGTTAGGGCAATTTTAGCACCAAATTTAAATTTTTTTGCAACATGTAGGAGTGAAACTTTAGTCTTAATAAGCGTCTCATGGATAGGAGTTGTATGACTAGCACAAAAACCATACCACTTAAAAATTTCCACCCCAAATATGTGAGGTTCGCCCTTAGATCTTTAGGAAAAAGCATTCATTGTTGGTGCTTATGAGTGTACCGGTAGTATTTAGATTCTAGAACTTGTGATAGTGATGCATCCCGAGACCGCTAGTGAGACTACATTCGTGTAGTTAGGATTTACTACATGATAAGAGGCATTAGGATAACCCTTGTTCTACACCTGTAATATAATTACATTGACTTCATAGGTCAAGTAATTCTCCCACACCTTTGCGTTGTACTCATTTTTAGTACACGATACCCCTAGTACACCCCTCCGAGCCTATCTTTTCGTTTCTAACTTTAAGCATTTTACTTAAAGGAAGAATTTGTTTACAATCCACCCTAAAATGTGCAACCAAATCACCTTAGCCTTCCTTGTATGCGCTCATCTTTAGTGCATTATTGTTAATTGTTTAAACCCTTTGTTAGTTGTCTAATTGATTACATGGTTGCTAAGTCGAGTCATATCTTGTACATATTGTTTTGGGACGATTGGGACTCATGGGTAAAGTACTTGTGTTATGGAGTAATGGGGGAGAACATCATTTATTACCCCTATATGTGCGTTAATCTTAAAAGTACTCCAAGTGTTTTGATTTTCTTAATTCGAGTCATTAGATTAGTTTATTGTAAAGTATGTAAAAGCTCAAGTGTAGGGAGGAAACGAGCTCCCTTTGATGTATTGTTTTGGATGGTAGAGTAAGAGTGTATGCAAAAAAAAAAAAAAAAAAAAAAAAAAAAAAAAAAAAAAAAATCGAAAAAAAGAGAAAGAGAAAAAAGAAAGAGAAAAAAAAATAGAAAAAGAAAAGAGAAAAACATACGGGCTACCATCCGTTTCTTTTATTTATGTTTAAGTCAAATAGTGTCTTGAAAATCCAAAAAGAGAGTTGTGGTTAGTTTAAGTTGAGTCGAGTCTTGGCTTAGCAACGCCTCATTGTACATGTAGTTAACTAAGACAATTGACTTGCCACCAGTAAAATATCCGTTTATCCAACAAAACCGTGTTTTCCATATCCCCTACACCTAATGTTATAACCCTTTAAAAGACCTCTTTGATAGTTTATCCTAGGTGCTTACGCCAAGTGGTGGAGGTTTGATCCTTTCCCAAGCCTATGGTAATCTATTTGCTATGACAGGTAGAGAGTGATATTTCTCCATTTCCAATTTTGACATATAAATTTACAACACCCGAGAGGTGAGAGTATCCAAATCCTTAATGTGAGGTGCTAGTGTATAATTTCCGTGCTTGTTTTGACTAAGGTGGAATGATCATTTGTTGTAATTACTTTTATATTAGTGTTAAATGACCCCTAACTTGTATTTTGATTGGTGGAAAAGCTCATTTGCTTGAGGACAAGCAAACCCCAAGTGTAGGGATATATGATGAGGCGAAAAATGAACCACTTTTAGGGGGTCATTTAAGCCCGGAATTGAATTTATTTGATCAAATATTGCCCTAAATCGTTCCTTTTGTGATTTTAGGTACTTTGTGAGTGAATTCTGGAAAAGGAAGCATTTTGGACGTTTTTGGAGCATAAAAGTGAAGAAAACGACAAAGTCTTAATTTTCCTTGCTGGAAACAATACCTAACGGCGTCAAGGGCATTTTGGTGACGGCGTCAAGAGTAAAAGTGGTGACGGCCCAGAGAGAATGTGAAGGCGTCACCCAAAGCCGTCACGTGTTAACTTGTCAAAACTTGCGCGCGAAGTAGCTGATATTGTTTTGGTCATAACTTTTGCATACGAACTCGGATTTAGGTGATTCAAAAGTCCATGCGAAGAGGACGAAGAGATCTATAATTTAGTGAAAAAATGGTCGTGACGGTGTCAAGAGAACGAGCTGACGCCGTCAAGCCTTGCCGACAGAAAACATGCCAATAAATATAACTTCATAACTTCACTTTTTGTAAGCCCTAAACCCTAAAGTCGATTCCTGGGTTTAGGTGGGTGTTTTTCCAGCAACTTAGAGGGTTTCAATCACTCCATAAACATCATGTATTGGTTTGATGATTCTATCTCAACTATGTCTTTCATTATTCTTGTTTGCTTTTCTTTGATTATGTTTTGCTAATTCACCTTGTGTCTACTTATGATTATGTGAAACTTGTATATAATTGATTAGATCTCATTGATTTCTTGTTGATGTTGTGTCTATCTTCATCAATGAGGGGCTTGTTGATGTGTGTGTCTATCTCCATCAATTAAGGCGTGACAACTTCAATAGATCTAGTTGGTTTAGTTTATAATTCTTGTTTCCTATTGATTCTTGTTTTGATTGAATGAATTTATATGTTAGGCTTAAGAAAACTGGCAGATCTCTAAATGGTAACATGCTTGAACGTCTTAGGAAACATGAACCGATTGCACTAGGTCTTTATTGGTTGTATTTAATGCATGAGCCACTGTTTATAATCCCTATGGTTGTGCTGGGCATGGTATAGGAGGAGATAAGAGCTCATAGAATTGGGGAGTTATGTGCGATACCCCATGAATGGTATTAAGGAATACAACCCGTCGATTAAAACAAGGTTACAATTCAATAGGTAGGATTGGATAGCTAGCAAGGAGTAACATATCATGGGTAGACATGCTTCACTTATCTTGTAGAACCTTAGTTTATTTTCTTGTTAATTAGTTTAATTAGTAGCTTTTTGGTTAGTTGATTAGCAACTAATTCCGCCCACTCTCCCAAAACCCGAGATTTTTACTTGCTTTTCATAAAATATAAAAATACAAAAAGAATCATCCTTCACCTTTAGACCTAGTTAGATTAATTTCAATCCTAACGACACTATTCCTAGCTGAACGATCAATCCCCCGGTACTTGTCACTATACTATACTACAACGATCAGGTACACTACCTGGTGGGGTTTGTAAGCTTCTCGAGATCCCTCGAGAGGTAAAGCCTGGTGCGATTCCCACGCATCAAAGGCCATTTTGTTTTGGAGATAGAGGATAACTTGGGTGTATTGTTTTGAGAGATATAACAGCCATACTAATTCACTAAACCATACTATCGCTATCCATCATCATACTTTCACTTATAATAGGCACATATTTTTCTTGCCTTTATTCACTTTTTTCTTTACTTTTTTTTGGACTTCTCTTTAACATACTAGCAACTAGCAAATAGAAGGAATTTAGCAAAGTGCTTCTTTGATATTCTTATTTATTTTCGGCTGATTTCTGGAGTATTGGGATAAATGTGATATGCGATAAGGATAAGGGTTGATTTGGGTGGATATTTTGCCTTTTTATCATCTATATTCGTCTATAAATTAACCTCACTGCGATTTAGTAAACGATATATATGCACAAGTTCTAGAGTTAAAATGAATTACCGGTACACTATATATCATGAAACAGGAAGTGCAAAAATGCTATACACTTCATATAAAGTCTAAGAATATTCTCACAATTTAGTAGGGATTTTGCATGTGCTAGATATGTATCGATATGGCTTGCATTTTTTTTTATCAAAATTCTAATATAAAACCTAAAATTTGAAAATTTATGGAGCAAACAAAAATGTGGAATACACTCGACTTATCCTATTTGTCCTCCCTACACACTTAAGTTGAACATTGTCCCTAATGCGATAGACTGGAAAATAATAAAAATAGGGTAATCGAGAAAAGAGGATCGAAACTTCCCAGGGCTATCGATGGAAGTTGATATAATAGACTCTTCTGCAAGCATCTATAGAATCTCATAAAAACCTGCAAAAATAAACAAACAAACACACAAAAATATTTTTGGGATTTTTTATTTTTTTTATTTTTTTACCATAGGTGGAATACCTCCACACTTAAATTAATGTGTGGTGAAAAATGTTGAAAATCAAAGGTTGCCTCCCGAGAAGTACTTGTTTTTCTAGGAGTCTCTAGCTATACTCACAAGGACGGAGTGGGTTTAGGCTTTGGGGAAGAAAGGAGTCAGTTCCTCCCTTCGATCATTGAAACTTTCTTCTTCATGGTATAACTTAAGTCTGTGACCATTGACTATAAAAGTTTTCCATCTTTTCCATATAATTCAACATATCCGGATGGACATTGATGTTTTACCATGTAGGGTCCAAGCCAACGGGATTTCAATTTTGGTTACGAGTACTTTTTCTCCTTTGTTGAATTCTTTACGTATTTTTAACTTTCGATCATGCCAGATTTTTGTTCTTTCTGTGTATAATATAGAATTTTTATATGCATTTAAACGAAATTCGTCTAACTCATGGAGTTGAAACATACGTTTTTCTCCGGCAGCTATCAAGTCGGTGTTACAATTATTAAGTGCCCAATATGCACGATGTTCAATTTCGAGCGGCAAATGACAAGCTTTGCCATATATTAGTTTATAAGGTGTTGTTCCAGTAGGTGTTTTGTATGCTGTGCGGAAAGCCCACAGAGCATCATCCAATTTTTTAGACCAAAGAACAGGATTGTCTTTTACAGTCTTTTCAAGGATTCTTTTTAAAGCTCTGTTTGTGTTTCCACTTGACTACTAGTTTGAGGATGATATGAGGTAGAAAATCAATGGTTTACACCATACTTCTTCATTGCTTTTTCCATCATATGATTACAATGTGTTCCTCTGTCGCTAATGCAGGTTTACCGACCAGATTTTAATATTTATAAGTTGCTCGTTTGCCTAAGGTCTACCTAACGCACTATCGGGCAGTGTACCCGGTCGTGTGAGGTATAGCTAGTTGGTAAAGCCGAGGTCGTCCTAAGAGCTATGTATGTGAAGTCTATCTAAGTTTAGTGTCACATTTAAAAGGGGGTTTATGATTGTAGAGATTAATTAACTAATAAATGTAAATGACAAGACAAGTAAATAAATAGAAGAGAATCAGTAGGGAGAAGCAGTGTTAACCTAATTACTACTCTTGTTATTATCATGATTAGTTTTCTATCAAGTGCATCCTATCGTTTCGTCTGGGGGTTATATACATTTAGGATCAGAGGGTTAAATCACCTAAATCTATCTTACACCTTGTCCTATTCTCTCCTATTGTAAAGATGAGAGTTCATCGGTCGGCGTAAACCTACGAAGATGCAAGAGTCATTAAGTACCTCTACTAACTTGGACAATGATGAGGTGAAAAATGATCCGTTTTTAGGGGGTCATTTAAGCCCGAATCCGAATTTATTTGATCAAATATTGCCCTAAATCGTTCCTTTTGTGATTTTAGGCACTTTGGGAGTGAAATCTGGAAAAGGAAGCAATTCGGACGTTTTTGGAGCATAAAAGTGTAGAAAACGCCAAAGTCTTAATTTTCCATGCTGGGAACAGTGCATGACGGCGTCAAGAGGAAGATTATGACGGCGTCAAGAGTAAAAGTCCATGACGACCCAGAAGAGTTTTGACGGCGTCATGAAGGTAGGGCGTCAAGAGTTAAAGTCGTGACGGCCTGGAAATGCAATGTTCTTGACGGCGTCAAATGTAGATCTAGGCAGTCCGAGGATTGTTTTGGCGACGAGGTGACGGCGTCACCTATTTGGTCTTGACGCCGTCAGACCCCTTTTCCTATATATAGTTTTCTAATTTTTCACATTTAAAAGGGAAGTTTTGGGGAGAAACCCTAAGTACGATTTTGGTGTAACTTTACAGGTTTTTCAAGGGTTCCAACCCCTTGATACCTTGCATGATTAATCAAGATAAGTGTTCTTTTAATTCAATCAATATGTCTATGTGTTGGTTGTCTATATCATGTTCTTGTCTTAATTCTATCATGCTAGGCTAGATCTCTTTTGTGTTTGCTTAGATCTAATGAAACCTAGATATTGATTATGTGTTGATTACTTGTTTATTCTTGTCTTGGATGAATGATTTATATGTTAGGCTTAAGAAAACTGGCAGATCTCCAATTGGTAACATGCTTGAACGTCTTAAGAAACATGAACCAACGCGCACTAGGTCTTTATTGGTTGTATTTAATGCATGAGCCACTGTTTACAATCCCTATAGTTGTGCTGGGCATGGTGTAGGAGGAGATAAGAGCTCATAGAATTGGGGAGTTATGTGTGCCACCCCATGAATGGTATTAAGGAATACAATCCATCATCCATGCAATTATAACAAGTAATTAACGTGTAAAAGATATCTAGGGAGTAGTGAAATCTAAGTAAACACATTTTCTCCAATTACTGCTCACAACTTTAGTATAAATTAGTTTAATTTCATTTCTAGTATTTTATTTTGATTGCATCTTAGTATTGGGTTAGTTGAATAGCAACTAATTCCGCCCACTCTTCCAAAACCCGAGATTTTAATTTGCTTTCCATAAAATATAAAAATACAAAAAGAATCGTCCCTCACCTTTAGAACTAGTATTTAGGCTTTCTAATCCTAGCGACACTATTCCTAAGCTGAACGATCAATCCCCCGGTACTTGTCACTATACTATACTACAACGATCAGGTACACTGCCTGGTGGGGGTTGTAAGCTTCTCGAGATCCCTCGAGAGGTAAAGCCTGTTGCGATTCCCACGCAACAAGTTTTTGGCGCCGCAGCCCAGGGAATAGTTATTGTCTAGGTTAGAATTTCTTTTTATTAGGTCTACTTGCTAGATTCCTTTCTAGTAAGATTTTATTTTTATTTTTAGGTCTTCTTTAGTCTATCTATTTCTTTGTGCCTTTGTTAGTAAATTAAACTCATTGACTGTTCCGTTGACCATTATGGAAAACGCGAATCCACCCCTTTCCCCTAGAGAAGTGGCTGTGTTACGTGAACAAATTGAGAGTGAGATTAGGGAGCTTAGAGAGCTTAATAGGTTGATTAAGGTTGAGCTTGAACATGCATTTAGTGACCTAGCAACCGCCTTGTATTCAAATGAGGACCTAGGGCCTAATGACTTTGTGAATGTTGTTGAGAGACTAGAAGAGGAGGAAATAGATCCGAAGCTTAATGACTACTTTAATCTATACCCCACTAAGGAGGAGATTGCATATTATAATAATCTTATCGATAACCCGCGATCTCCTTTCACCATAATTGAACCTAAGATCAAGAGAGGCGATCCTAAGAATGCTAAGATACCATGTATGATTGGATATAGGCACATTAGCAATGCTTACATTGACTTTAAATCTCCAATCAACATTATGTCCTCAACGGTTTATAATGATATAGTGAAAACAAGACTTGAACCTAGAAGGGATCCCAAGTACCCCGGTGGAGTTTGTAACTTTGTCGGGAGAGTTAAAGGTTTACATGTCTTTGTTGGTAATTTCACTTTTGTCACCGACTTTATGATTGTGGAGGATCTTGCTAATGTTATTGATTGTCGACTATCCAATGTTGTGTTTGGCAAACCATTTGTTGAGAAATCTAAGTTGGAATATGATGAGGTAGAAGGTACGATCCGATTTGCAAGTAACACCGATAGTATCACCTATAGGATGCCTAATAGGATGAAAGAATTTCGCTTTATATCTCGTTTTGATAAGGACAACGTTGGTGCTTTTGAGAATATTGATGAGAAGGATAAGAAAAAGGGCATGGATTATGTATGGGAAAAAAGAAGTCTTTATTACAAAGATTGCTTGGCCCTTGGACCAAGGTATAAAGTTGAGAAAAAGGTGATTGATTTCTACAAAGAATATTTGCAATCAGAGAATGGAACCAATGATGAAGTCACGTAGTAACCCATGACCTTGAGTCTAGCTACAAGACTCGTAAATAAAGAAAAGCGCTTCTTGGGAGGCAACCCATGTTTTGTGTGATTTTATTTGTTTGATTGTTATTTGCTTCCGTATGCATGCTTTATTTTTATTGTTGGTAGATCATGTTTCTAAACTAAAATGTGGAAATACTTTACTTTGTTGTTTTGGCCTAGTCTTAACTCCACCTAGAAGTATTTTTGCAAAAGATAAGTGTAAGGGGAAACCCCAAATATGTTTTTAAGAAACAAACCGATCATGATTCTCCACAATATTAAATGATCATGTATATTCGTATTTGTTAGAGTCAAATGCTTGTATTGAGTCATAATGAAGTTTTGCAGGATTTTCCAGGAAGTAGGACCAAGTTTTTCCAGAAATTTTCCGGAAACTTAACATAAGAATTTCTGCAGGTCCATTCTGACGGCGTCAGGGGTTTACTCTTGACGGCGTCAGGAGTTAAAATCTGGAAATTTTACCGGTTTTGTTTTTCTAACGGAGTCTTATGGTTTTTGTGAATTATTAAGTTTTATAATCTCCAGGAGATCTGAAAACTTCATTCCACAAGCATTATATCTTATCTTGTTTTCTAGGATTTAGAAACTTATATAGGATGCCGCCGATTTTACGCGAGGTTGTCTTGTCTATTTTGTCAGGTTTTACAGGTTATGTATGACAAGAAGATGATTTATATTCTGGAAGGGAAGCTTTGATTGTTCATTTTCTTGGAGGAAGATTTAACCTGGCCATCCTATTATCCATACCGAGCGAATCAGGGGAGTATTTGATTTCATTCTCTTTACTTTTTCACTTTTACATTCTTTACTTGAACATTGGGGACAATGTTCATCTTAAGTGTAAGGGGAGGGTAAAAAGATGATACCTTACATATGCACTTTCGCTTGAGTTTGTTTTGTTTGATGGTAGATGTGTAATAAAACTATGAGAAATACTTGTTAGTGCAATTTTAGCGCCAAATTTAAAATTTTTTACAACATTTAGGAGTGAAACTTTAGCCATAGCAAGCGTCTCATGGATAGGAGATTGTATGACTAGCACATAACTGTATATTCAGAAAAATTTTCCACCCAAAAATGTGAGGTTCTCCTTTAGATTTGATAGGAAAAGCATTTACTATTAGTGCTTATGAGTGTACCGGTAGCATTTAGATTCTAGAACTTGCGTTAGTGATGCATCCCGAGACCGCTAGTGAGACTACATTCGTGTAGTAGGATTTACTACATGATAAGAGGCATTAGGATTACCCTTGTGTTAAACCCGTATTATAATTACTTGACCATTTATGTCATATTACTTGGCTAGTTAAGTCAACTAATTTTTCCACACCCTTAGCGTTGTACTCATTTTTAGTACACGAAACCCCTAGTACACCCCTCCGAGCCTATCTTTTCGTTTCTAACTTTAAGCATTTTACTTAAAGGAAGAATTTGTTACACCCCACTTAAATGTACAACCAAATCGCCTTAGCCTTCCGTGTATGCGCGCATTTTTAGTGCATTATTGTTATTTGTTAAACCCTAAGTTAACTTTCTAATTGATTACATGGTTGCTAAGTCGAGTCATATCCTTGTACATATTGTTTTGGGACGATTGGGACTCATGGGTAAGTACTTATTTTATGGAGTAATGGGGAAGAACGTCATTTTATTACCCCCATATGTACATTAATCTTAAAAGTGCTCCAAGTGTTTTGATTTTCTTAATTCGAGTCATTAGATTAGTTTATTGTAAAGTATGTAAAGATTCAAGTGTAAGGGGAATGCTCATCCCCTATGATGTATTATTTTGGATGGTAGGGTAAGAGTGTATGCAAAAAAAAAAAAAAAAAAAAAAAAAAAAAAAAAAAAAAAAAAAACATACGGACTACCATCCCTTTTCATTCTATGTTCATTTTATGTTTTGTTATTTTTCATTTATTAGCTTAAGTCGAGTCTAGTCTTGGCTTAGCAACGCCATATTGTACATGTAATTAACCAAGATTGTTAACTCGCCACCAGTAAAACTTCCTTTATCCAACAAAACCGTGTATTTCATATCCCTACACCTAACATTACAACCCTTTAAAAGACCTCTTTGATAGTTTATCCTAGGTGCTTACGCCATGTGGTGGAGGTTTGATCCTTTCCCAAGCCTATGGTAATCTATTTTGCTATGACAGGTAGTGAGAGATATCTTCCATTTCCATATTGTAATTTACACTTTATTACACCCGAGAGATATGAGTATCTAAACACTATTTGTGAGGTGCTTGTGTATGACCTCCGTGCTTGTCTATTGGTCTTTAGTGGAATGACTATTTGTTGTAATTACTTTTATATTGGTGTTAAATGACCCCTAACTTGTCTTTTGAGTAGAATAAAAGCGCATTTGCTTGAGGACAAGCAAATCTCAAGTGTAAGGGTATATGATGAGGCGAAAAATGATCCGTTTTTAGGGGGTCATTTAAGCCCGAATCCAAATTTATTTGATCAAATATTGCCCTAAATCGTTCCTTTTGTGATTTTAGGTACTTTGGGAGTGAAATCTGGAAAAGGAAGCAATTCGGACGTTTTTGGAGCATAAAAGTGAAGAAAACGCCAAAGTCTTAATTTTCCATGCTGGGAACAGTGCATGACGGCGTCAAGAGGAAGATTATGACGGCGTCAAGAGTAAAAGTCCATGACGACCTAGAAGAGTTTTGACGGCGTCATGAAGGTAGGGCGTCAAGAGTTAAAGTCGTGACGGCCTGGAAATGCAATGTTCTTGACGGCGTCAAATGTAGATCTAGGCAGTCCGAGGATTGTTTTGGCGGCGAGGTGACGGCGTCACCTATTTGGTCTTGACACCGTCAGACCCCTTTTCCTATATATAGTTTTCTAATTTTTCACATTTAAAAGGGAAGTTTTGGGGAGAAACCCTAAGTACGATTTTGGTCTAACTTTACAGGTTTTTCAAGGGTTCCAACCCCTTGATACCTTGCACGATTAATCAAGATAAGTGTTCTTTTAATTCAATCAATATGTCTATGTGTTGGTTGTCTATATCATGTTCTTGTCTTAATTCTATCATGCTAGGCTAGATCTCTTTTGTGTTTGCTTAGATCTAATGAAACCTAGATATTGATTATGTGTTGATTACTTGTTTATTCTTGTCTTGGATGAATGATTTATATGTTAGGCTTAAGAAAATTGGCAGATCTCCAATTGGTAACATGCTTGAACGTCTTAAGAAACATGAACCAACGCGCACTAGGTCTTTATTGGTTGTATTTAATGCATGAGCTACTGTTTACAATCCCTATAGTTGTGCTGGGCATGGTGTAGGAGGAGATAAGAGCTCATAGAATTGGGGAGTTATGTGTGCCACCCCATGAATGGTATTAAGGAATACAATCCGTCATCCATGCAATTATAACAAGTAATTAACGTGTAAAAGATATCTAGGGAGTAGTGAAATCTAAGTAAACACATTTTCTCCAATTACTGCTCACAACTTTAGTATAAATTAGTTTAATTTCATTTCTAGTATTTTATTTTGATTGCATCTTAGTATTGGGTTAGTTGAATAGCAACTAATTCCGCCCACTCTTCCAAAACCCGAGATTTTAATTTGCTTTCCATAAAATATAAAAATACAAAAAGAATCGTCCCTCACCTTTAGAACTAGTATTTAGGCTTTCTAATCCTAGCGACACTATTCCTAAGCTGAACGATCAATCCCCCGGTACTTGTCACTATACTATACTACAACGATCAGGTACACTGCCTGGTGGGGGTTGTAAGCTTCTCGAGATCCCTCGAGAGGTAAAGCCTGTTGCGATTCCCACGCATCAGACAAGTCTAGCGGGATGCGGGTATTGGTCACATCTTACATCCCCTCTAACTTCTTTAAGCATATCGCATTGGTAGGTGGTCCTAGAGTTAATTCGCAGATGTATGGTGATATTTCTATCACCAAGTCGCATCCCCACTGGCTTGGGTCCTATAGGGTTAATTCATCAAGCCTCAAAGGAACTACCAATACTCAACACTACCAAAACTAGAGTGTCCTAAGACTAGCCAAGAAAGTATACAAATAAGACGATAATAGATGCGGAGAAAACTAAATCATAATAACAACAATTTCATAACAAGGCTAACACCAAGAGGTGATTAGCCACTCATATTCATAATTGCAGTAAAACAAGAGTTTAATATCACAAATGTAAACATGAATTGAATACAAATCAAAGGAAAGAATAAACTTATGATTGGTGTGTGAATTCTCCCTTGGAAATGACTTGTATGCATATTGAACTTCATTCCTCCTGATCCCTGAGTTCCTCCCAACTTCTGTGTGGTGAAAAGTGAATGAATAAACTCGGAATTAGTGCTGGTATTTATAGGCCTAACTTTGCTACGACGTAGCTGAATGAGTTGCTACGCCATAGCCTTTGTTAATCTCAACTACGCCATAGTTTGATCAAGTGCTACGGGCGTAGTTTCTTCCTTAGTAGCTTCTACGGCGTAGTTATTTGGGTAACTACGCCGCAACTTCTTCTTTGGTCACGTGAGTTCTTTACTACCTCATTTTGGGGTCTACGCCATAGGTGGAGAGTGGCTACTCTGTAGAGCCCTTTAATAGATCATTACGCCATAGTCATGGCTGAGCTACGTCGTAGTCTTCATAAGTACTTGCTACGGCGTAGGTGGATGAAACCTCTATGACGTAGTTGGTGCAGAATCTGCATACTTCACATATTTTCTCTTTAGTCCTTCCATTTCTGCGCTTCTTTGTTCCTTTGTTCATCTTTGCCCTGAAAACAGAATATAAACGAATAAGAGTATATATCCTAACATATACATACAAAAGATGAGTAATTAAGGGGGAAATTAATGCTTAAATCATGGACTTATTTGATGTTATCAAATATCCCCCCGCTTGAACTCTACTTGCCCTCAAGTAGACCTTATTAGATTAATTTTTAAAAAGATATTTCCCAAGAAACTGGAAAATATGAGTCTAAAAATCTCCTATGCTAGAATATATCAAAGCCGAACACCTCACGAAATAGGAACAAACATTCATCTCTCTCTCCTAATCTAAGTGTTAATTTTGGGGTGATCACTCAACGCACAGTAATAGAATGTATTCTATCATAAGCTTGGCAGTTACACAAATCTCTACCACTAGAGCTAAGGTTGAAACAATTTTGAAAGGCAATATAGGGTGAACATATATAAGGCTTATGGGTGTAGTGTTGTTACTAACATACTACGGCAAAGGTGACAAAGGCAATGGTACATGACCGGAACGCCGGACAAGACACCAATGACTGCTCAAATCCTTCACCTAAGCCTGATTCACAACTAAAGGGTAGGATAAGACATGGGATGCACAATAATGGTGTAAAAAGAAAAAGAAAGCAAATTGTCTTAGCCTATAACCGAGTTGCTACCACTTGCCGTTCATCCAAAGTCCAAGCTTCAAAATGCAAAAATTGGATCATGTAACAAGTGTGTGCCATTAGCGGACGTCATGATGGGCACAATCACTTGGTCTTCATGTTGGCGATTAAGAACCAACAACTTCATTCTTCATATATGACCAAAGTGGCCTCTTCGATACTAATTCTTTAAAAGCTCAAAATACGGTGCTATATAAGGTTGCACCAAAGATAACTATCTACATACAGAATTTCACATTTTTTTTACAAAAAATAAATATACCCCCCACTTGAGATGAACTGTACATGTAACAATAGTGGGTTTCTCATGATATTCAAAGATGGGTCTTCAACGTAGGTGTGCTTCTTGAATCTCTTGACTTGAACCTCAAACTAGAACAAGTGGCAACTTCCCAACCATAAATCGAGACTACATGGTAAGCTAAGGCGAATAAGTGTATCGAAACAATAATATGGGTAAGAAACGAAAGGATAGGCTCAAAAGGGTGTATCTAGGGGTATCTTGCACTAAAGGTGAGTGCAACAAAGGGTTTAACACGTGGGTTGAATAGTCAATGTGACTAATCGATAAACACACACATATAGGCTATTTGGGTGATAATCCTAAAATATTGCCTTCTTAAAAAGTTTCTTCCAAATGTATTAAGGAATCTCAATACACTACTCATCTATGGTTTCAAAATGATGTAAAGGCCAAGTTCTAAAGTTTACAAACTACCAACACACTCATAATTTTGGTGGATTTGGGGTAAAACAGGGGAAACTGAAATAGGCTAAACCTCACCATGGTATTAAGGGTTAATGTGCTCGGCTAAGGTCCATTCTAGTTAGGTTTGAAAAAACTTGTCAAAAGTTTTAAAAGTGACATAATTTTTCAAAATAAACTAGAAAAATGGGGCAACATAAAGTTCAAGTTATAATTCTACTCCATTATAATTCTACTCCCGTCCCCCCACTTGAGTTGTACAAAGTCCCTTTTGTACATAAAATAATTAATAAAGAGGAAATAAGTAGAATTGGAACGAGAACTTCCCTGAAATTTGCTCTTGAAAATGAAAGAAGGATCATGTTGGAAAACGTGCCTTCACTTCGCCTAATGAGCAAACTTCAAATCCTTGAAATCACACAACTACCAAAAGCATAAAACCTAAAAAAGAAAAAAAATAAATGAAAAATAAAAATCCTAACTCACTTTCGTAGGAATCACGGTTGCATTTAGTGTATGCAACAAGCCTTTTAAACCACTTGGTGTCCCAAGTGGACGAGTGAAGTCTCGTGAGTGTTTACAGGGAACATACCCAAAAAGTTCATTTAAAAACTAATACAAGTTAAAATATGATTTGTAAAATAAAAAAAATTAGGTACAGAAGGAAGCTACGGCGTAGCCAGAATGTGTTGCTACGTCGTAGTTGCTAAAGTACTCCAGACTGACACCTAAGGGTCGCTACAGCGTAGTAATGGTTGGAGCTCACCATAGCTGAGTCCCTGGGGATTTTCTTTGGTACGAAAGTCCAAAAATGAGTTCCCCAATGCAAAGATTCCTCTAGAACCTGCAAATCATTAAGACAAAACATACCAAACCAACAAAACAAAATAAAAGGAAAGGGATAATTTGGGTTGTCTCCCGAAAGAGCACTTTTGTTTATTATCGAGTCTTTACGTTAAACTCATTGCCGCGCCCTTCAAGTGGGTTGATGAAGGACTCGCCCACGCTCGTCCATCTCTTCCATTAGGTGTTCCCTTATCCAAGCAACATTCATAGAGGTGCGTGGGAATTCCTTTTCATCTCGACTCTCTATCTTAGTGAATTTTTCGTCTGGTCCAACTTAATATTTGATGACCTCAAATTATTCTGTAAGAATAGGTGGCAGTTTCTTGTAGGGTATCCCGAGCAATTTACTTCTGCGTTGCTCATAGGCTTCGTCGTCAATGTCAATAAACCCATCGTATCCTTGTAAATCAAGGTAGTTCACTATTCCTTCAAGGTCATCATCATTGGATTCCGTATCTTTATACCAGTTTTCATCAAGCCTTTCTTCAATTAAGTCGAGAATTTGCCGATCTCTATCCTTATTCGGTCTCATCTCATACCCTTCCTCATTATCTTCATCAGAATCCTTGTGCTCTTCTTCATCCATAATTCTCGTGTGTTCCTGCCAAATCCTCTCCTTACTCGAGGAGTCAGTTCTACCATATTTAATTTTCACCCAATCATTAAAAGTTACTCATTTTACCCATGGTAGTTCACATTTTTCACTATCATTGGTGGATTTCCAATAGTAAGACATATTCCCAATTCGTTCCTTACTACATCCGCCATCGCATTCGTCATCATATGGATTGCATGATGCCCAAAATGATATTCCGTCATCATGATGTATTCTAACCTTCTTGCACCAATGCTCCTTGCCAATTTCTTCATTACCACTTACAGCTTGATCTTCTTCAACATGATTGTCCTTGGTTTCATTATTAGGGAAATGGTCGTCATTGTGAACTCGAGTAACTTCTTCCCAAATTTCCATTTACCTATCCCTATAACTTTACCATAGACGATTTGTACCCATTCGTCAAAAGATATTGTCCCTCTTTATTTTAAAATCTTTCTAAATTGATCTAGAGTTGAATCCTATAAATGTCTATTCTTACGCAGCCTTTCTTCATCACCGCCCCTGTTACAAAGCTCGTTACTAGGGTCGCATGATGGCCATAGATCATAGGACTTCCGATTATCCACCAGAATGGCAACACACCAATGGTACTTTGTTACAAGTGTAATCGGACATTTAGATTGGCCATTAAATTGACCATTATTTTGATGAGTTGTAACAATCTTGAGCTCTTCGTTTTGGGTAGCATCTTCCTTTGTGAAAATCGTTTCCTTAGGATCCTGTAATTTTCTTCTTTGTTGCACAGATTCCATATTGGGAGATGCATTGATCCTTTTTATAGCCATGCAAACCTTAGCTTGTTCATTTTGTTTCTTGGCGTCTTTGATAAAAGTTCTATCTTAGCTCCAAGGTTTTTGAGGGTTTCATCATGGCTCATAAGGCTTTTGTTAGTGGCCTCTTGAAATTTTTTTAGCCATTGATCTTGCTCTTCCTGTTTCTTTCTCGACTCATCAAGGTACTTATTGATGGTTTCTTCAAGACTCGATCTTCTTTCCCCATAAGGTGGTCGATTGTATCTGGATGGCCCTGTACGCTAACTGTTACTATTATAGCCTTAGAATGGTCTTCCTTCCCCATATTTCACTTCTTCAGTTTTTCCATCGTCCTCTTTCAAAGGATAATCTTTGGCTAAATGAGGTCCTTCATAAATCTCGCACCCAACTTGGATAGCGTGAACATTCTCCTTAAGCTTCTTCATGTCACGCCCCAAGCTTTTGAGTTTGTTGGTGATTAGCTTAATTCCATCCGAATTTCCAGTAATGCTCCTACTTTCACCTTCGTGCCACTTTTGAGAGTGGTCCGCCATGTCTTCAATAGCCTTTAAGGCTTGAGCAGGGGTCATTCCAGGGATCGGTCCATGAGAATCTAACATTTGGCGGGGGGAGATATTGATCCCTTTGTAAAAAATGTTAACCACTTGTTTTTGAGATCATGAGTAGGGCATTTGTACAAAAGATCATTGTACCTATCCCAAGCTTGGTACAAGGTCTCGTCTCCATCTTGCTTGAAATTGTGAATGTTTTCAAGCTGTTTTGCCGTCCTTGAAGGAGGGAAATATCTCTGGATGAAATGCTTCTTCAGGAGAGTCCAAGTGTTAACAGCCCCAGCTGGTAACCTATCGATCCATCTCTTGGCTCCTCCAGTTAATGTCATAGGGAATACTCTGAGCATTATCGCATCATGAGATACTCCCGGAATGTTGAACAAACTAACAATGTAAGGAACATTGTCAATGTGTTCGTGAGCATCTTCCGTCTTGCTTCCTGAAAATGGGTCATTCCGTAATTCCCTTATGAACAGATTCTTGATTTTGAATTGCACATCATCTCCAATAGCTGGCCTAACCAAACCAGGCCTTTGCTCTACTCGTGTGAGAGCCAAATATTCCTCGAGCGTGACAGTTTCAATGCCAACTTCTGCCACGGTACCTGAAACTTAAAACTGGTCGTGAGAAACTGAAAATAAAAATTAAAATTGCAAAACTTAAATAAATCCCCTTTTCCATTGAATAATAAGAATATATATATATATATATATATATATATATATATATATATATATATATATATATATATATATATATATATATATATATATATATATATATAAGTACATACTGCAGATTATGTGGTGTTTGGTATTGAATATTTAAACAGCCTATGCTCATGCTTATTGCACCTGAAGTCACAAGTTTTATTCACAGATTCACAGTTCACGTGTCCCCTGAACTCGGGCTCGCCATTAAAATAAAGAAAATTAATTTCACATACATGCAGGAAAAGCTTCAAAATATGTACTACATAGGAAAAATAGCAGATGTTAGAAAAGTATATTATATGAGCAAGTAGTTTTTGGCCCAAACTGTTACTGACCGAGTCTTTTAAACCAGTAGTTGTAGGTTCAATAGTTGTTACAAATAAGATGAGCCTCTTTTCATCTTAATAGAAAGGAAAGTAGATTACATGTGATTCATTTACTTACAATACAATAAACTTGTGTGCTATATGATGCTATCTTTCAAAAGTTTTCCTATGTATCTACCTTTGTTAACCCACCTCAACAATTTCTTTTCTTTAGATGTGTTTGTTTTTAGCATAATTTTGTCGGCATGTGTTACACATGATCCGACTTCATACTTGTCACATGGTCTTTTTGTAGTTACTTGTTAAAGAGATCTCACTTAAACCTGATTCAATATCAGCATCCCATGCAACATTCAGTACCTACAATGTAAAATTAGTGCTAATGAGACAAAAAAGAACCCCCAAATGTTGACCAGTTCCCATAGAAATTGCTACATTTGACTCAAATTATGGTTAAAACTTGGTCAATTATGAAAGTTTGTCAACCCAAATATATATAACTGGTTCTCTGTAATAATAATGGATAGATACGTAGGTGGCAAAAAACAATGATATTACAATTACAATATGTCTATGTATAGATGGATTGAAACAAACTTTTGAACCCAGGAGTAGTTGGCCATTAAATTTATGATATTTGTTCGCAAAGAACTCGTTACAGCTCATATAGTAAAGGTTTTGATCACAGTTTTCTTAATTCCTTGCAGATGGGAATGCTTAAAATACTTGATGCCAGGCGATTGGACGGATGACATATTATGTCAAGGGTACTCAATTGTGTATTACTAAGGATCAGGAATTTGAGTTTTGGACACCCAAAGGGCATGTGAAGTTCTTTCAAACTGTCACATCCATCAAGACTTGGAGTATCGAGATCGGGAGTCGATCCAAGGTGAAGGTCCCTCAACCTTTAAACCATTAAGGCTGACTAATTTCTATGTTTCAAATGTAAAAGTCAATGTTTCAACTTTATAAGTAACACATATGACTATAGGAGGGATTAGATCAGCTGTGGTTCATTCTTTTAGACTAAGTAAGAATTATACATGAATTAGTATTGTATATGTGACAGTAATATGTGTATTTAAGTTGCCATCTATTACATATCTAAACTGGGTTGCATATATGTTTTATTATGATGTATGTCGAATCTGATGTTTGATATTGAGAAGTGTTAGTTTATGATAACTATATATATTTGCTACATACTGTTTTACATATAACTGGTAATACACCTTCTTTGGTATATGCCTGATGTTGTGCCATTGTAATCTAACTGCTCAAACGTGAACCAAATGCATTGGTATTGTAACAATCAGCAACGATTGCTATTCCAAACACCCTTTAACATTTAGGTAACCATCTTAGCTGCTTATTGCGTATTTTAGAAGCATCATGCTTATCTGCTTGAAAAGCAAAAGTTTAACCCAAACTGCTTACTTGATTAGGTGTGAACAGATAAGTACTTAAATAAGCGATTCCAAATGCATCAAATTTTGAACACATAAGTACTTAAATAAGCAATTCCAAATACATCAAATTTGCTTATATTGTAACAGAAAATACGCTATGTTTTAATGTTTCAGTATCAAACTTTCTTTGAGTTGGATTTCATTTTTAGTTTTTGGAATGTTGTTGAAACAGGTATTTGATTGATTTTAATAAGTGGGAGGTATTTGTGAATGATGATCAGACATGCTAATTTCTTTCGGCTGAGAATACATCACAAGGCCTAACTGAGGTATTTTTTCCCTTTGCTTTCTTCTTTTACTGAACTTCTAGAATTACTCTACAATGACACTTATATGGACTATTGTATACAGGTGATAAAACAAATTCAAGTTGTTAATGAGGTTTTGAAGCTGCACAATCTTCCCGAGTTTTGCAAGGTTTGTGGTCGTTAAGACATGGTTCAAGCCGTGGTAATACCCCTTTAAGCTTATAATTTACAGTTACATCACACATAAAAGGTATACGTTTAAAATTTTTAAGCTAAAGATTTATATCACTTTTGGATTAAAATCAATACGTATACTTTTTGCTATGATGGTTGTAATCAGTAACTATGTAACTTCAACTTCGAACTAAGCATTAGGCGAGTTGGTTAAAGGCTCAAAACGGGTAAAATTATTGTGCAGGTCAATACGTGTCGGGTGGCGTTGGCTCGATACATCTAACACTTTTTGTCCAATTTTTTGAATTTTTGTATATAGTTTTGATGTAATATGGAAGATTTTGAAAATTATGTAAGTAAAATAATTAGTAGAGAAAATTGATGATCTTGATGGAATAAAATTTGTGGAAGTTGCATCACGGTCAGAACACTTTATCCTTACCGCATGCAATTGTTCTTTTTTAGATATTCCCCACCATCAAAAGAATGCTTTAGACTCCTAATCTGCATTCCAATGCGCTTTTTGTTTCACAACAGAGATCTTAGAAGAAACATACAACCCAGATATGAGCGGAGACCCCTCAACACCAGCACCAGCAATTGAGTCGCCGTTAGAGAAAAATGAGGCAACATCCAAAGGCCAACAACATCTGCCAGGAAACAGCTATTCGGAAGTACAACAGAAGAAGCAGTAGCGCCCAACATGAAAAAGCAAAAGCACGAGTAACCAAGAAAAGAAAGGCAATGCGAAAACTGTAGTGTTCTACAAACTCTGTATTATATGTATGATATCGTGTGTGGAAGTAACATAACTGAAACCGTATACATCTGAATATCTTAGTATGTAATAGCATTGGTCTATACCGACCAATGATGTGTAACGGTATTAATTTTCAACTACTAATACCTTTATAAATTTCAGTACTAATTCCCAACTGTTACTTACAAAATTATGATATAATTAACCCAAAAACCATCTTAACAAACTGTAAAAGTACATCTCATGGCCGCCAATCGGGCAAATACATAAAAAATAATTATAAAAAATCACTGATATCCGTAGAAAATTAAATTAAAAATACAAGTCATGTCCACACGTCAGGTTAATACGTACAAAATAACTATAAAAGATCACTATTATCCGTACATGCTTAAATTAAAATATAAAATTAGATGGGCGGGCTTCGAAAACTAGTATATATATATATATATATATATATATATATATATATATATATATATATATATATTAGTTATAAGTGTCGTAACCACTATTCATTTAATCACACTTGATTTGTAATTTGATACGAAAGATTTTTAAGTTTTAAACAGAAACGTATTCACCCCTCCCCTCTACATTTCTACATGTAGTTTCTGCTCGAGTTAGAGTGCTGATGCAAGGTGATGCTGAATTTCCAGTTGGGTCAAAACGTTTGTGTGTTTGAAAGAGTTTGTTGTAATATGGCATTTTCCATAGATAAGTGTTCATCAGGTGGTGGTCAACTTGGGGTCCGTTTGGATGGTTATGGTTCACTTATCTAATTGTTTGGCACTTAAATGGTGGGTTATGCCTTTCTTTTAGATGGTTAGTTTGTTGAGGTAGAACTTATGAAATTGTGGTCCTATTGTTTAGATCTTGTGAGTATGCATTTATTATCTTGTGTACCATGATGCAAGTCTTGTTCCATTATCTTGGGTCTTTGCCTCTTTAGCTGTCTTGTTAGAGAGGTGGGATGCCTTTATTTTGTATTGGTTTTTGTTGGTTATAAAATGTTGCCTTTCTAAAAAAACATTAATACAAATGAATAAGTATTATCATTACGATTTTAACGAGCTATTAAACGACTATATATAAATCTCCGGAATGATTATAAATTCATTCCTAACATGCCTAGATTCTCAATAGAAATTACAACGTCAAATTGATAACAAGGAAGCTTCTACGACGTCTAAAAACAAAACAAACACAAACATTAAAGCATTTTTTTTAGAACAACTACAACCAACGGAGCACTACTGAAGATAACTCAACCCCGACGTCATCATCATAACCAAGGTAAGTCATCCCAAACTCTTTGATCTCTACAATCATTCATCATCTTCAATACATATATGATCCAAACCGATCCCTAATCATTATCAACCTAACGATCTCCCTTCAATCCAAGTTTGCTCTCTAACCCAATTGTAGTTTATGTTTAACCATGGTTGCTGTACGAAGTCAGAGGTCAAAGGAGGATGATGTCCTCAAGATTTCTACGTCTGTTTTTGTTACGAGTTTTCCGGATCGGTATACCGCTAAGGATTTGTGGAATACCTGTAAGAATTACGGGCACGTTGTTGATGCATATATTCCCGATAGAAGATCAAAGACTGGCAAGAGATTTGGTTTTGTCCGATTTATTAATGTGTTTGATGTGGAGCGTCTGATAACAAAATTATGTACGGTGTGGATTGAGAACTTTTAAATTCACGCTAATGTTGCACGTTTCCAAAGAGAATCGGTGAAGAAAAACTATCAGGCGTATGATAAAGGGTCGAAGGTGGATAATGGGGGAGGTAATAAGAATGGAAATGTAATTAATAATATGGCTAATTCGTATGCTCATGTGGTGAAAAGACCTTTAGCCCAAAAGGAGAATTTTGATGATGCTCCTACAATGGTTTTAGACGAGACATGTTTGAATAAGGACGAGTTCCCGCTTTGTTTATTGGGTAAGGTCAGAGAATTTGCTTCATTATCAAATTTAAAGGTGGTTTTAGCTAAAGAAGGATTTGATAACATCGAGTTAAAATATATGGGAGGTTATTGGGTGATGATTTTATTCCAAGAGGATGAAACCAAGAAGTGTTTTCAGTCTAATGAGTATGTGGGATCATGGTTCTCTCAAATTATACAAGCTCACAATGATTTCATTCTTGAGGAGAGGGTTATATGGGTGGAGATTGAGGAAGTTCCATGTAAATGGTGGTTAAAAAATACTTTCAATCGTATTGCTTCTAAGTAGGGTACTATTCTTAATGCTCAGGAGTTGGAAGAGGGAGGTTTTCATAGTAGCCGATTATGCATTTGTACGGAGAATAAAACGGCTCTATTCGATTCGTTTAAAATGGTGTATCGTGGCAAAGTCTGTTGGGTTCGTGCCATTGAAGTCCCAGGTTGGGTACTGGATTTTGAGGTAGATTGTTAAGATGAGTATGAGTCCAATGATGGAGCTCCTGTCAATGAAGGTTTAGGGAGCAACTTTGAAAAGTTTACGGATTTGGAAGGGGAGAGTGATATAGAGGAAGTCTCTGAAAAAAGATTTGAAGACGAACCTGTTCATAATATTGGTGAGGATAACTTGGTTCGGGGTAGTCAGAATCAGTCTGAGGACCCATTTGGAGTGTATGAGTTACTTAATAAAAAGAAGGTAGTTAGAAATAATGTAGGCGAGTCACTAGCTAGTCCTACATACTCGCCTAGATTTACACCTAATGATGTTGGTGTTACAAATTTTGACGCACCTAATGTGGTGGTGGATGAGCCTAGACAAAATGAAGATCAGGAAGAGGGAGAAGTCGTAGGTATACAGGATCAAATCAGGAAGGATGGGGCTTCTGACGCACATGAATCCACATGTTCTTGTCACTTTAAGAAATCTAAGGGACCGAGTACGGGTGGTTCTATACTTCAATGTATTGATGATCTTGTTCACGTGGGGCAAAATATGAGTTATGACATGACGGGATGCATAAAAAATATGGAAGAAATCATCGAATCACAAGGAGTGATTGGTGGATATCGATGAATTTTTTATCGCTTAATATTCAAGGCCTAGCCCAAAAGGCTAAAAAAGATTGGGTTAAGAAGATTTGTGTATCGAATAAGGTGAATTTTTTGTCTCTACAAGAAACAAAGCTGGAAGTCATTGATTTGTGGGGTATTAAGAGGTGTTGGGGAAACTTAGCCTTTGATTATGTGTATAGTGAGCTGTTGGTCAGTCGGGTGGGATTTTATGTGTTTGGGATCCTAATATGTTCCAGAAATTAAATCATACAGTGTCTGGCTATTTTGTTATGGTTAGTGGCGTGTGGGTTCCTAGTGGTAAGAGCCTTCTTATTATTTCGATGTATGCTCCTCAAGAATTAAGTGAGAAGAGGATGCTTTGGGATTATTTAAGGTTAACTATCTGTAATTGGGATGGTGACGTTGTTACTGTGGGAGATTTTAATGAAGTGCGTGATAGTAGTGAGAGATTCGGTTCGGTGTTTGACAAACAAGGGGCGAAGATCTTTAATGACTTCATTGCTAATGCAGGTTTAGTGGAGGTTCCTCTTGGGGGATGTTCATTTACGTGGTACCATAAGTCCGCTTCTAAGATGAGTAAACATGATCGGTTCCTTATCTCAGATAGCCTTTTGTGCGCTTGTTCTAGCATTTCTTCGGTTTCTTTGGATAGGTACTTGTCTGATCATCGTCTGATTTTAATGCGTGAGTCGCATTATGATTATGGCCCGACTCCATTTAAATTCTATCATTATTGGTTTGAGTTTGATGGATTTGATAAGTTTGTGGAGGATTCATGGGAGGAAATTCGTGTAGCTGACACAAACGATTATGTGATTTTTATGAAAAAACTTAAAATTTTGAAAGAAAAAAATAAAACTTGGATTAGATCTTACAAGGAGCATACATATGGTCGGATCAGTAGCCTTAAATCTCAGTTAATTAACCTTGATTCAGTTTTTGATAAAGGCGGTGGAGTAGAGAAGGATGTTCATCGCAGACATGAAATTGTTCGTAATATTCTAGAATTGGAGAAGACCGAAGCTATGGAAGCGGCCCAAAAAGCAAAAATTAAATGGGATGTAGAGGGTGATGAGAATTCCAAATATTACAATAGAGTTATTAATAAAAAAGAGGCAATTTAACTATTCGTGGTGTGCTGGTTGACGGCAACTGGGTGGAGTCTCCTTCTTTAGTTAAAAATGCATTTTATTACCACTTTAAATGTCGATTTGAGCAACCTTGTATGAACGGTATATTGTTAGATAGAGAGTTTACCTACAGAATTTCTTCTGATCAGGGTTCTGACTTGGAAAGCCCGAATTCTAAAGAAGAGATTAAAAGAGCGGTGTGGGATTGTGGTATTGATAAATCTCCCGGTCCGGATGGATTTACGTTTGGTTTTTATCGTCGTTATTGGAATCTCATTGAGGGCGATGTTGTTAATGCTGTCACATGGTTTTTCCATCATGGTAGAATCCCGTATGGTGGTAATTCGTCTTTTATTACTTTGATTCCTAAGATTCCGAATGCTAATATGGTGAAGGATTTTAGACCTATCAGTCTCATTGGGAGTTTGTATAAAATCGTTGCCAAGATTCTGGCGAATCGGCTTGTCATGGTGTTAGGGGATCTTGTTAGTGATACTTAATCGGCATTTGTGAAAGACAGACAAATATTGGATGGTCCATTTATTTTGAATGAGTTGGTGCAGTGGTATAAGAAGAAGAGGAAACAATCTATGATTTTTAAAGTTGACTTTGAAAAAGCTTATGACTCAGTTAGGTGGATTTTATAAACACCATATTGAAGAAGTTCGGTTTTGGAGACAAATGGTGTAATTGGATTGGTAGTTGTCTTCAGTCGTCTAAAGGTTCGGTATTGGTAAATGGTAGTCCTAAATTCGAATTTCAATTTTTCAAAGGTCTTAAACAAGGAGATCCGCTTTCGCCTTTCTTATTTATTTTGGTTACGGAGAGTCTTTATGTTTCGTTTCAAAGAGTGGTGGATGCAAGTCTTTTTACTGGAATAAGTTGGATACCTCGATTAGTGTTACACATCTGTTCTATGCTGATGATGCTATTTTCATGGGACAGTGGAATCGAGCCAATATTGATACCATTACTCGGGTGTTAGATGTGTTTCATCGTGCGTCGAGTCTCCGTATCAACATGAATAAAAGTAAGTTATGGGGATTTCTGTAGAGTCTTCTAAAGGAGAGCAGGCTGTTGAGAAGATAGGTTGTATGGCTTTAAAAACACCGTTCAAATATCTTGAACCGAAAGTTGGTGACCTAATGTCGCGAACAATATCTTGGAATGAAGTCATGGAATGCATGGTGGCTAGGTTATCTAGATGGAAACTTAAGACTATTTCTACAGGAGGGAGACTAACTCTTCTTAAGTCAGTCTTAGGTTCAATTTTGATTTATCATATGTCAATGTTTAAAGTGCCTAAGACAGTGTTACAAAAAATGGAAGCTATTTGGGCTAGGTTTTTTAATGGAGCGGATACAAACTTGAGAAAATCTTGTTGGGTCAGCTGGAAAAAAGTGATGGCTTCAAAAGATACAGGTGGTCTCGGGGTGGCAAGTTTATTCGCTCTGAATAGGGCTCTCATGTTTAAGTGGGTGTGGCGCTTCATCACTCAAAAAAAGTCGCTATAGGCTCGTGTAATTAAAGCGATACATGGCGATGATGGCAAGATTGGTAAAAAGGTGAATCCTAGCTATCCGTCTATCTGGCTTAGTATAATACAAGAAGCTGGGGTTTTGAAATCTCAGGGTATTGATATTCTCAGTTTCATCAAGATGAAATGGAACGACGTTTGGAGGGGAGATGTTGCGTTTAAAGATCTGAAGCCTAGATTATATATGCTCGAAAATACAAAAGACGTTCAGGTTGGGACAAAGTTGTCTCATGAGGAATTGGAATGGTCGTTTAGACGTAAGGTGAGGAGTGGTGTAGAACAGCACCAGTTGATTATGCTTCAGGAGTGATTGGAGGTTGTATTTTAAGTAATACGCAAGATAGATGGATATGGTCTTTAGAGGGATCTGGCTATTTTTTTGTTTCTTCGGTGAGGAAAGTAATCGATGCTGCCTATCTTCCTCGTGGTAGTGTGAAGACTAGATGGATTAAAGAGGCGCCTCTCAAGATTAATATACATGCTTGGAAAGTTGCCAATGATTACCTCCCCACTAGATTTAATCTCTCAAGAAGAGGTATGGATATTGAGACTATTGTTTGCCCTATGTGTAATAGCATGGTTGAATCGTCCAGACACTTGTTCTTTTCCTGCGAGTTCAGTAATCAGATCATGCACAAGATTATGAGGTGGTGGGAGTTGGATTATCGGGAGATTAATTCGTATGAAGCTTAGGTTGAATGGATGTTGAGTATTCGATTTCCGTCTAATCTTAAAAAGGTATTCGAAGGAACTTGTTACATTGTTTGGTGGTTCATCTGGAATTGGCGTAACAAATTGCTTTTTGGACAAGATAGTCGCTCAAAGAGTTTGATGTTTGATGATATCGTTTCTCGGTCTTTCTATTAGATTAGGTCTAGATGTAAAGCTAAATTTTCATGGATTGGTTGGCGTAAAAACCCAAATCTTATTACGTTGTAAGTTCTAACTTCTTGTTAGGTTTTTAAATAAAATTTGCCGTTCAACAAAAAAAAAGTATTTTATCAAGTACGTACAAGAAATTAATACTTCTAACAAATAGTTCATCTTATACTTCAAAATATGTAAAAGTAAAAGTTATCAACCATAAACACAAAATAAACACAATCATTAAAACATAAAATCTTAAACAGAGAATTTAATCAATTATGTACAAGAAAAATAAAATTTTAACAAATAATTCATCTAATACTTCAAAATACGTACAAGTAAAAGTTATCAACAGTAAACATAAGTTTATTACGTAAAAAAATTAATATTACATTATTCAAGATTTTTAAAAAGACCTCAACACCGCAAGACTGTTTTAAATCTTATTCAAACTACAATGACATTAACAATTTTTAAAATTCTTCAGAAATTATTCTTCATAAGTTTTATGTAATATATATATATATATATATATATATATATATATATATATATATATATATATATATATATATACATATTCATTATTCAATTCAAATGGCATTAAGCTAAACAAGCACAAGTATAAAAAACAACAATCTGATTTTTAATATATATAAAAACATTATTCAAAAAATAAGAAACACGATATTAAAAACCATAAATAATAAAAAAAATATTTAATTTTAAATAAGTAAAAATACATTATTAGGGAAAAAACGTAAATGCCCGGGTATTATAACTAGTAATCATATAATCAAATATTTTATTTATATTTAATAATAAAAGAATTACATTATTTTGGAGCAATTTTGCCAAAACATTTTAATTAAAAAAAATTGGGCCAATCAAAGAGCTTGATTTTGACATGTAGGTGGAATAAATTATTCCTATTGATCAATAAAAGGTCAAAAATAAGGCAGAAAAATACACGAGGTAGTACGTATACGAACAACCCATTTTATTCACCTTTATAAGTTTAAGTAAAAGTATCCGAAAAAATATATTTTTTCTTCCTTTATTATATGCGTTCAATAAGGACTGATGTTATTACTTTTTATAAGTTTAACTCATGCATACATGGGTTTGAAAATTAAATACAGTTAAATTATTATTAATAGAAATATAAATATCAAATGTAAGCACGGGTGATATACACGATTATACTTATAACAACGACTTATGTAAAAATCTTTACAAAATATTAACCGCTAATAATACATAAAGAAAAATATAATGTAAAAAATCGTGCATAATTATTAGTTGTACTTATATAACAATTACAAAATATTAAATAAATACAAACATGTTTATATTAAACTAAAATTTTAAAATAAATTTGATTAATAAGTAAAACCCGACAAATAAATGTATAACATATAATAAAGAGATTTGACTTTTGAATTGGTCAATAAAAAAGTTTAATTTTACAATTGAGAGGGAAAATTGAAAGGCCGGTTAGTTGTTTATAAATATTGTGCCTACTGTCACGACCCGCCTAATTGATACGATTATTTTCGAGGTTGATCGGGATTCCGGATTATTCTAAACTTCTCTTGGAAGATTATGGATAAGCTTGGAAGCCCTTGGAAAAGTATGGAAGATGTAGGAAGCTCTAGAATCTCATGGAAGCCCTAGAAGCTCATGGAAGTCCTAGAACTTTCCTACCATAGAATTGTCTAGAATTTGTACATAGCTTCCTAGGAGTAGTATAAATAGATGGTAGCCTCATTTGTAGAGATCATCCAAGAAGTTCACTTGTAAAGCTCTCTTGTAAAAGTTCTATGCAATACAAAGCGTTTTCATATTCCACTTGTTCCTATCTTTGAAGCTTTCTTAGTTGCATACATCGTTGAGTATTCGAGCAAGGCTGAGCTTAGTCGAGACTAAGTGCCGCACGGAAGACCTTGTAGAGACAAGTCCGTGACAAGTGGTATCAGAGCCAGGTTGATTCGAGGCGATGGCGAACGTAACCGAGAAGATTGGTGCTAGTGGAAGTGTGATTCTTGATGAGAGGCAAGGTCGAGACGATAAGCGTCAAGACCCCAAGAAGAGACGAACGTCTAAGGACGTAGTGACAAGTTTGGATACGAGATTGACGAGTGTTGAGACATCCGTGACGAAGTTGAAGGACCAAGTTGAGGGCTTGGAAGGTCTTAACTCCGAGTTTACGAGCATGAAGGAGGACTTTAGGGTCGTTCTTAATGCTCTTAGCGGTGACATGAAGCGCGAAATCCATGGCTTAAAGGGAATGCTCATGGGTGATATCAAGAAATTGCGAGAAGAGTTTGGAGAAGAGATCTCCAACATTCGTAAGACCGTCGAAGACTTGCAAGCTGATGTGGTGCTATGCAAGCGATCCATGGCCAATGGAGGTGGTGAAGCTAGCCATCATGCTCCGAAGATTGATGTTCCTAAACCATCACCGTTCGTGGGAAAACGGGAAGCTAGGGCGGTCGATGATTTCTTGTGGGAGATGGAGCAATACTTGGAAGGTGTCAAAATCATGGATGACGACTCCAAGATCAAGATGGCGACCAGATACTTGAAGGATACCGCGGAGTTATGGTGGAGGCGTCGATATGGAGATATCGAGCGAGGTATGTGTACTATCAACACTTGGGCTGATTTTGTAGTAGAACTTAAGAAGCAATTCTATCCGGAGAATGCTAAGAACGAGGCAAAGAGTCGGCTTCGTAAACTCAAGCAATCCGGAACAATCCGGGATTATGTTAAGGAATTCACTACACTTGTCTTGGAGATTCCGGAACTTTCCGACCAAGACTCTCTCTTCTATTTCCTTGATGGTTTACAAGGATGGGCTAAGACGGAGTTAGAAAGACGTGGAGTTCAAGACCTTGCTACGGCTATCGCCTATGCCGAGGCCTTGATCGATTTTGGTACTAGGAGGGAATCGTCTAAGCCAAAGGATCGAAAGGTGAACCAGGAGAAAGGTGGGGGAGAGAAAACCTCTCAAGTAAAGAACGATAATACACGTAAGCCACCAACCGGAAAGGGCAAGGACTTGAAGACGAATTATAAGACGGGAGGATGCTTCATATGTGATGGACCTCATAGAGCTCGAGATTGCCCCAAGAAAGCAAGCCTCAATGGAATAATAGCTCATAAAGATGAAAGTACTAGCGAAGGTGGATGCATGACTACGATGAGGATCTTGAATGCAATCAAGGCCAAGACGGAGGTGCCAAAAGTTGTAGGAAAAGGACTTAAATTTGTGGAAGCAACCGTCAACGGGATTAAGGTACGTGCTCTAGTTGATTCTGGTGCCACTCATAATTTTGTGTCGGTTGAGGAAGCCAAGCGGTTAAGGATTAGCGCTACAAAAGGGAGTGGAACGTTTAAGCCGGTAAACTCAAAAGCCAAACCAATGGAAGGAGTGGCTAGAGATGTTCGGGTGAAGATTGGAGAATGGGAGGGGACGGTTGACTTGTCGGTGGTCCCGATGGATGATTTCGATTTGGTTCTTGGGTTGGAGTTCCTCGATAAGGTACGAGCTTTCCCTATGCCATTTGCTAACACTTTATGTATCCTAGACGGTGGAAAGACTTGCATGGTTAGCATGGAGCGGGATTCTAAGTGTGCAGTGAAGACCCTTTCGGCCATGCAATTCAAGAAAGGGTACAACAAGAGTGAACCTTGCTACTTGGCGGTAACAAGGCTAGAGACGGATGACGAGTCGGGCAAAGTGGAGGTACCGAAGGAGATTGAGCAGGTACTTGATGAGTTCAAGGACGTGATGCCCAAGGAATTGCCCAAGAAGCTACCACCTAGGAGGGAGGTGGATCACACCATCGAGTTGGAGCCGGGTTCCAAACCACCCGCTAAAGCCCCTTACCGAATGCCACCGCCGGAGTTGGAGGAGTTGCGTAAAAAACTCAAGGATCTATTGGATGCGGGCTATATTCGACCCTCGAAGGCCCCATATGGTGCACCGGTGCTATTTCAAAGGAAGAAGGACGGATCCTTGCGGATGTGCATAGACTACCGGGCACTTAACAAGGTAACGATCAAGAACAAGTACCCTATTCCTCTCATTGCAGATTTGTTTGATCAACTTGGAAAGGCGAGATACTTCTCCAAGTTAGACTTGAGATCGGGGTACTACCAAGTACGGATAGCGGAGGGAGACGAGGCTAAGATGACGTGTGTCACGAGGTATGGTTCTTACGAGTTCTTAGTCATGCCTTTTGGTTTAACAAATGCTCCCGCTACATTTTGCACCCTCATGAATAAGTTATTTCACCCGTTCCTTGATAAATTTGTGGTGGTATACTTGGACGATATTGTTGTTTATAGTCATACCTTGGAGGAGCATGTCTTGCATTTGAAACAGGTGTTCCAAGTGTTGCGAGACAACGAGCTTTATGTGAAGTTGGAGAAATGCTCCTTCGCCCAAGACGAAGTCGAGTTCTTGGGGCACAAGATCAAAGATGGTGGATTAATGATGGATGGGGCAAAAGTGAAAGTTATCCAAGAGTGGGAACCACCAACCAAGGTAACGGAGTTGAGATCTTTTCTTGGCTTGGTGAATTATTATCGAAGGTTCATCATGGGATACTCGGCAATAGCATCTCCATTGACGGACCTATTGAAGAAGAACAAAGCTTGGATGTGGGATGAGAAGTGCCAAGCGGCGTTCGAGAGTTTGAAGAAGGCGGTTATGGAGGAACCGGTGTTGAGACTACCGGATGTGACCATGCCCTTCGAGTTACATACGGATGCATCGGACTTTGCAATTGGAGGAGTTCTAATGCAAGACGGACACCCGATCGCATTCGAGAGTCGAAAATTAAATGAGACGGAGAGGAAGTACACGATGCAAGAGAAAGAGATGACGGCAATCATCCATTGCTTGCGGATTTGGAGGCATTATTTGTTGGGTTCGAGATTCGTGATCAAGACGGATAACATTGCCACGAGTTACTTCCAAACCCAAAAGAAGTTAAGTCCCAAGCAAGCTCGTTGGCAAGACTTCCTAGCCGAGTTCGACTACCAATTAGAGTACAAGCCGGGGAAGGCTAATGTGGTAGCCGATGCATTGAGTCGCAAGGCGGAGTTTGCGGCAATCACCCAAGCGCAATTCTTCCTCCAAGATCGAATCAAGGAAGGATTGGAACATGATCCTTTTGCCAAGAAGCTTGTGGCCTTAGCAAAAGATGGGAAGACTCGAAGATTTTGGCTTAAAGGAGACATGTTGTTCACAAAAGGAGATCGGCTTTACGTGCCTAAGTGGGGTGATCTTAGACGGGTAATCTTGAAAGAGTGTCATGATTCAAAGTGGGCCAGTCATCCGGGGATCAAGAGGACGTTGGCATTGGTTGAAGGCACTTATTATTGGCCAAGGATGGAGGACGATGTAGAGACATTCGTGCGGACGTGCCTTATTTGCCAACAAGATAAGATAGAGCAAAAGAAGTTCGGAGGCTTGTTGGAACCTTTACCCACGCCCAAAGGACCATGGGAGAGTGTTTTCATGGACTTTATCACATGCTTGCCAAAGTCGGAAGGAAGTGGAAGTATTATAGTAGTGGTCGATCGATTCTCGAAGTATGGAACTTTCATTGCCGCACCACCCGATGTTACGGCAGACGATACGGCTAAGCTCTTTTTCAAGAATGTGGTGAAGTATTGGGGAGTGCCACATATGATCGTTAGCGATCAAGATCCTAGATTCACAAGGCGCTTTTGGTGGGAGTTGTTCAAGATCATGGGAATGAAGTTGAACTTCTCTACGAGTTTTCATCCCCAAACAGACGGGCAAACGAAAAGGGTGAATGCACTATTGGAGCTCTATCTTCGACACTACGTAAGTGCCAACCAACATGATTGGGCTAAACTCCTTGATGTTGCTCAATTCTCTTACAACATGCAACGGAGTGAAGCTACGGGGAAGAGTCCTTTTGAGTTGGTGACGGGGCGCCAACCATTGACTCCCAATGCCTTAGCCGCATCATACGAGGGGAGTAGCCAGGCCGCTTACAAGACGATGAAGGAATGGCATGAGCAAGCGGATATGGCCCGGGCATCGTTGGACAAAGCGGCTAAGAAGATGAAGAAGTGGGCGGATGAGAAAAGGAGACACGTCGAGTTCGAGGTCGGAGACCAAGTGATGGTAAAGCTCTTGCCTCAACAATTCAAATCGTTAAGGAAGGTGCACAAAGGCTTGATACGGAGGTATGAAGGCCCTTTCCCGGTGATTGGACGTGTTGGGAAAGTATCCTATCGAGTTCAACTACCGCCCAAGTTGAAGATTCATCCGGTCTTCCACGTTAGCTTTCTCAAGCCTTATCATGGAAACGAGGAAGACCCGGAACGGGGGGTGTCCAAGCGGGCACCAACAGCGGTTGTAACTTCGTACGATCGAGAGGTTGAAGAGATCTTGTCGGATCGCACAATACGAAGACGAGGAGTGCCGAGCTACAAGGAGTATTTGATCAAGTGGCGTGGGTTGCCCGATAGCGAAGCGAGTTGGGAAGCTGAAGACTTATTGTGGCAATTTGCGGACAAGATCAAGAAGTATCATGAGGAAGGCACGACGAGGACGTCGCGAGCTTAGGTGGGGGAGGATGTCACGACCCGCCTAATTGATACGATTATTTTTGAGGTTGATCGGGATTTCGGATTATTCTAAACTTCTCTTGGAAGATTATGGATAAGCTTGGAAGCCCTTGGAAAAGTATGGAAGATGTAGGAAGCTCTAGAATCTCATGGAAGCCCTAGAAGCTCATGGAAGTCCTAGAACTTTCCTACCATAGAATTGTCTTAGAATTTGTACATAGCTTCCTAGGAGTAGTATAAATAGATGGTAGCCTCATTTGTAGAGATCATCCAAGAAGTTCACTTGTAAAGCTCTCTTGTAAAAGTTCTAAGCAATACAAAGCGTTTTCATATTCTACTTGTTTCTATCTTTGAAGCTTTCTTAGTTACATACATCGTTGAGTATTCGAGCAAGGCTGAGCTTAGTCGACACTAAGTGCTGCACGGAAAACCTTGTAGAGACAAGTCCGTGACACTACGTACCATACGACTTGATAGCTAATCAAGAAGTTTTAGGGAGACCACCTTACTATGAATTATGGCCGATTCACTGTTGTTATCATCAGCTATACGACAAAAAGAATGATTATGGTTATCAAAACAACACCAAGGATATGAAGAAATCTTAAAGAAGAAGAAGAAGAGGCGAATGATCCTTACCAAGGACAAAAGAATAAAACAAGATGAAGGATATGAAAAAATCTTAAAGAAGGAGGAGAATAAGAAGAATCGGAGAATTATCAATATTACCAAAGATAAGAATTGGATTGAGAAAAGAAAGAGAAGGAAAGCTGCACAAGAGGGTTTTTTAGTTTTTTTGTTTACATGTTTTTGTTCAACTTTGTTTAAGTTTAAATTTTTCTAATTAATGAAAATCAAACACTACTGCTTGATTGATTAGATCAATAAGAGATTTATCATCTGATACAAGGCTATGTAAACAGAGCTTTTGTCTCCAAATTGTTGCTTAGAATTTCCTGCTTTTCCGTAGTTTGTTATGTTGTTCTTGCAGCTATAAACGCCCATGTGATAGTAATTTTTCTTCTTGCGATTTTTCCTATAATTTACGTATGTCTTCATTTGTTGCACTTGCTAATGACTACTTTAGTAGATTTTTGGTTGAAACATCTTCTTTAGCTTTTGTTTAGGATGTATGCTTGCTTCTTTTACCTGTTTGCAAAACAAGTGTCTTTTTTTAGTAATTCAAGCACCTCATATATTTTGAACAAACACAAAACTGGTTTTAGTTTAAATCCTCTGCCTCACATGCTGTCTTTCTCAAGCACAAATTTACAGATTCGCAAGATTTTGTTATTAATAGTGTTATCTGAAAGAAAATAATGCTAACTTTGTTGTGAAATTTCATTTGATTTTGATCATGTGAAGTACTATGTTTGACTAAAAGGTCAAAGATGTGGCTCTTGTTTTGTACCTTGATTGTATTAGGGTAAACAGGTCGATTTGGGTGATACTTTTTTTCCCTTTGATGCATTAAGTTACGCCAACAAATGAGCTTTAATGGTTTCCTCAACACTATGACTATCTTACTTATATGTTCATTTTTTGGTAAGCATGGGTAGTCTGAGGTTATTGGGGTGTAATTAGTTGATTATCATATTAGTAAGTAAATGTTAAATCGGTTTTTGTAAACTATTGGGTGGTTGAGGTTGTTAGAGTTGTGCGTGTGTGTGTGTTTGACGGTGTTTTTTTTTTTTTTTTTTTTTTTTTTTTTTTTTTTTTTTTTTTTTTTTTTTTTGTACTGACTATATATGGTATGTTATTGCTGTTGGCGAGGGAATTCACTTTGTTAATATTGGGCTGGTTGGGTAACGGGTCAAAGTTGTTAATTTTGGTACGTGTCAAAATGGGTGGTGTTGTGTTGGCTTAAAATTTTACTTGCTCTATAGGTTTTACACAGCTAAACCAGGCCTTAAATTTCAATGGTGGATGATCAATTCCAGTGTGAAATGATTTAACCGCCAAATGCTGAGTTTTAAACTATATCTGGTCTGTGTATGACTGATTATGATAGCGCAGATATCGTTCACTCTGCAGAGAAGAAAAACCAGGCCTTAAATTTAAATGGTGGATGATCAATTCCAGTGTGAAATGACTTTACCGCCAAATGCTGAGTTTTAAACTATATCTGGTCCTCTGTGTACCGCCAAAAAGGACAGCCTTTAACAGCTTTGAGGCTCATATCAGTTTGATTATTCCCAGTTATGGTGATATTGAACTCACGGGTGATCAGCAAGCTGATAAAGAGAGTTCTTATGACTCTGCTGCACTTCTCATGCTTTATGAGCTTCAAAGACTCGGAAAGCTCAAAATCGCGGAGGAAGTAGTCATCTAATTTATCAGTAAATCCAAAAACATTATTATCCTTTATGTCGAATGGGATTTTATTTTCCTGGCAAACATTATGCTACCGTAAAAAAGCTCATTATATTATATATGTAAAAACTGTAAAATCTATAGTATTTTTGGTCAATGGTGTTATATTGTTTATTGACAATGCTTAAATACATTGACCGTAGTCTGTCTGAATGCCTTGAATCAGTATGAATTTCTAACTCTATCTCGGATGTTGACATATTTTCCTGAACATACAATAAACCCAAAAAAGTCAAAAGATTTGTCTTTATGTGAAATTGATGTAAAGCACCCGGACAACACCTATTGCTGCTAAAAAAAGACGACGGGCACATAACGTTCTTTTGGACTTCCATGATGAAGGTCCGTTAAAACTTATTTTGTTTTTTTTTTTTTTTCGTATGTTATAAATCAGTTATTATTTTGATTATTTAGTTCTTGAGCCTGAAGGTGTTTTGCACGGAAACGTGGAGACTGGTAGGCAGAGATATACTCGTATACCACCCGAACTTCTAGTAGTCATTGATCCACGAATAGAAGTTGTGAAATCGTTCTATTTCTGCCATCATAAATGCACTGAATCGAGTCCTTAATTTTGGCTAGCCAGCTTCGACAAGAGATTGAAGGCCAATCAACTGACTTACACATCTCCAACTGCTTGGTTAGTGCTTTAGTATGATTATTTACTAGATATTACAACTTATTAGTATCAAGACCCTTTCTGCTCTAGGTTTTGGAAGCCATCACAACTCTCAGATGCAACGGAAGTTTCTCTGTAGAGCGATTAGAGTTGCTTGGTGATTCAGTGCTCAATTTGCAGTGCGTTGTGATATTTATTATGAATACGCGTTAACACAAACCTGGTGAACTAACAGACTTACGTTCAACATCCGCCAATAATGAAAATTTGCATCTGCTGCTGTTAGAGGCAATCTTTATCCCCACCTCCAATATTGCTCGGATTATCTCCGAACTCAAATTGCAGACTATGTAAAGTCTGTAACCACCTCTTCGACTGATACTAAAAAAGGCTCAAAGGTGCGTTGGGTCAGAACGGGTAAATTTTGTATGGTTTGGGTTGGGTTTACCAGGAAACATTTTTTTTGCCTATATTTATTGATTATTATCTGTGTGTTATAGGCACTTGGTGACTTGGTAGAGAGTATCGCAGACGGTTATTAGTTGATACAAATCTTATATTGATGAATTTTGGAGAATCATTGAACCGTTATTATCTCCAATAGTAATACCTGATAAACTTGAGCTTCCTCCTAAGCGTGACTTGATGGACATGTGACTTGTTGGGTTATTTAGTCAAAAACACATGTAGGACCAAGGGTGATACGGTCATAGTGGAGCTGCATTTGCAGCTCAAGGATGACCTATTGGTTGGAAGAGGATCAAGATCCACTAGGAAAGTTGCAAGGGGTCAAGCTGCACTTCGGTTGTTAAAAGAACTTGAGGTTTGTTATACATTATCCCTTGATCATTAGAGTGTATCATAAGCATCATTAACACAGTGTTGTTACTTATATGACAGAAAAGAGGAATTACTAAGCCTAACCAAGTTCAAGACAACAAAGATACGTAAATGGATAAAGAAAAAGATAGCAATGAGGATACAGAGACAACTGTTTACAGCTCTCAGCCATTGGCAGATAGAAAATACGTTCATGAGTGCTTAATGAAGAAAGAATTTTATGCCAAGCGTAAAATACCAGGTATTATTACATGGTAGAAAAATCTTCATGATTATGATTTATTATGCCAAAACTTAAGTACTTGACAAAGGGAGGACCAAGAACTTCACTTTTCGAGTTGTGCGTGAACCAGTGGCCGAAGCCTACTTTTACACCATATTCGCTAAAATCAAAGTTAGTAAACATTTGGTTCATGTTTTTTTTTTTCAGGTTGTTGATTTACAACTAATACATGATTTTGCTGATCTGCGATGGAAGTTGGTCAAGGTGTTGACAAAAGAACAGTTCAAAATAGGTTTGTCTCGTATCAGCTTGAGTATTCCTGGTTATGATGATGTTGAACTCATGGGAGATTCACAAGCCGATAAGAAGCTCTTGACTCTGCTGCTCTACTTATGCTATGAGCTCCAACGACTCCAAATGATCAAAATCATGTAGATATTCGACCCATTACACAATGTAAATACAAAAATGGAAAGTTATTGTATGATGTCGAATGGGCTTAGATGGCAAAGATTATGCTACTGTAAAAAAAGGCTTATCTGAAAATTAAGGTATTAGATATGCCTAAAGTTATAGACTTATAAATGATCTGAGCTTAATTAAGGGTGGTATTTTGTTCAAATGTCTGACATATTCTCCTAAAAAAACCATGAACAACAAATGTCTCAGGTTAAACATTTTTCTATGCATTGTATTATCAACACTAGCAGGTACCCACGCGATGCAGTTGCGGGCACCCTGTAATTTAATTTTTTCGGCTAATAATTTATTTTATTTGTACGTTTTTTGGCAATAGTTTTACTGATTAGTTTTATATAACAAAAGTTTGATGAAATTTTGCTTAGTTTGTATTATTATTATTATTATTATTATTATTATTATTATTTTATTTTATTTTATTAATAATAAATTTCATTGAAACCATGGAAAATTACATGAAATTGGAGGGGAGTCTAGACACAATCTGTGCTTCCACCCCTTTTGGAATACAGAAACTAACTCGATGGAAAATAAAAGCACCACTCTTAACATTGTTAGAGTGGCTGCTGGCAATAGCCCCGACACGCGAAAGAGTATTCAGAGCTTCCACATCAAGTTCCCCAAACGTAGAAAAGGCGAAAGGGACGAATTTGTATCCATTGTCTTCACACTTGGACACATACTTCTTCCTTTTCTTTTCCACAACATTACTCAAAGCAGCGCCAGGAGCCCACGACGTTACCCCGTTCCCAGCAAACGGAGAGACCCCAGTCACATCCAGACACATATTATTATTATTATTATTATTATTATTATTATTATTATTATTATTATTATTATTATTATTATTATTATTATTATTATTATTATTATTATAGTAGTAGTTTGCTTGGTTTGTACAATATGTGAACACATTTTAGTTTACTATGTTCTTTTTGACAATAAATGTACGGATATCAAAAATTTCGTATAGCTCGTGTCCGTTTGGGCTCGAGCCTGTTGGCTCGTGTCCGTTCGGGCTCGAGCCCGTTTGACCCGTGCTCGTTCGGGCTCGAGCCCATTGCCCGTTTGGGCTTGAATATTTGTATAATATGCTTTATTATTTGTATTAGTGACATTTAATGTAGGAATTGTGTTTAAGTTGGTTGTACAATATGCTTGATAATTTGTATTTTTTATGTAAGGGGTGTTTTAATAAGTGCATTAATTGTATTGATTGACCAGTTAATTAATTGTATTTAATGTACATAATGATTTATTTATTGTATTTAATGTTAGTATTAATTGTATGCTGGAATTAAATATGAGAGGAATTTCTATAAATAGCATTTGTGTTTGAATCACTTGTATTTTAAGTTTGTTAACTTGTAAGGCTTAATTTTAAGTATTCTAATATTAGAAGGCCTTCTTCCATTATAATATAGTATGATAATACAATGTCTTAGGTTAAAATATCCTGTATCCATAATGTCAAGATTAGTTGATTGTTAATATGAGTAGATGTGATCTAGCAATTGTGAACAAGAAAAAAAATAGTATATTCATCGGATGCTCTTTTTGCATTTAAAACTAATTCTACAACAAAACTTAGCATTTTGGAAATAAACCTAAGTAAAAAAGGTGACTAAATTAATAAACGTAAATTCAAGATACAAGAAAATTATCAAAATGGTTTTCTTTCAGGCTGCGTTGTGGATTTCCGAGTCCCTGTGCCATTTTATGTTATGGGGGGGGGGGGGGGGGGGGGGGGGGGGGGGGGGGAGGGATTGTAGCGTAGATTTTCGAAAAATATTTGGTTTTTTTCGTAATTTGTCCTCCTAAGTATCAATTTATAGTGTAGCTTATAAAATTTATCAAAGTGTGCATCGGAAATGGCCTTTCAGGGATTGGTGTGTATGGACTGCGCAAAATGGCATTAAATCATAAGGCAGCAGGTCATGTGTTTTTCAGGGAGGGGCAGGTGCTCCCCTAACGAAAAAAATTGTAGCGTAGATTTTTGAAAAATATTTGGTTTTTTTCGTAATTTGTCCTCCTAAGTATCAATTTATAGTGTAGCTTATAAAATTTATCAAAGTGTGCATCGGAAATGGCCTTTCAGGGATTGGTGTGTATGGACTGCGCAAAATGGCATTAAATCATAAGGCAGCAGGTCATGTGTTTTTTCCATCTTATGAAATTGTAGTGTGTACGTTTTTTGGACTGAAAAACATTGATATTGGTAATATGCTGCAAATTGCAATCCATAAGCAATATTTGATCTTGAACAGGAGCACCCATGTTCACAAAGTTCCTTAATAGCAACAAGGACAAACCAATATCTAAGTTCAGTAGCCTTGTATGTAATCAAGCAACAAAACTACTTAAATAGGATAGAATCTTTGCAAAATTTCATTGTATTTGGAGAATATAGATAATAAAGAAATCCAAAGTCATTCACCATGATAAACTGACAATGCATAATCTAAACAAAATCAATTCTAGTAGTAGTTCTTCCTTCTTCCCTTAAAAGACAAGCTCATGAGGCTTCATGCCTGCCTTAAGTGAGAATCGTGCACCCAAATAGCTTTTCAGGTCAGGGACAGCCTCAATGCATGCTATCAATGCGGCATCTACCAACTTCTGGTCATCTTTCTTGTCCTGTGGAAGTGTGTTTTTCTCCTACAATACAATAAACAAATAATTAGACATCATAAACAATAAACTAACAAAAGATGCCCCAAAAAAGATACTACAATACCAATAGGTGAACTATACGGTAGGAAAAAATGTAAGCCAGTATTACCTCTTTCTCGGCCTCAAAAAATTCACCCTCTCCTTTTGTCTTCTTTTTCTCAACCTTCTTTCCAAAGTACTTGTCATCAAACTTCTTAGCATCTACACCAGAGATGTCAACCTTTGTTGATGTGGCAATTACGTATGACTGGTTCACTCTCCTCAAAGGAACACCATTGATCTTAAAAGGGCCTAAAAAGAAAATCAAGTAACAATTATAAAAAAGAGACAGGCAATTGAATAAAAAGAAGTCAAATGAAAAGAAAAAAAAAATGCAGAAATCAACAGGACTGATGACTGATCATAACGTGCTAACAAAGTCACCCATGCATAAGCAAACTTCACAAAGATACTCGATTGTTAGACTTGCCAAACATTATAGGTAGTGTGTACCCGCAAATGCAAACTAGTATTGCTTGATTTGTAAGAACGTCCATATTTACAAAAACAATAAACCATTTGTAGAGAATACAATACTATATACATGTCATTCTTGACAAAGGATAATTCTGATTATATATTACATCCTTACAAAACACTATCAGATTAAGAATAAAAGCCTATGACTTCCAATAGAAAAATCAGCAATATGTTTACTGCACATGCATGATTCTAGTTACACACACACACACACACACACACACACACACACACACACACACACAAAAAAAAAAAACCCTACTTGCTTAAAACAAAAGGGGACAAACACACATAACACACCATCTGTATCATATAAAGTATGCAGTAATTTAGGGCTGAGCATTGGGCCAGAACCGACCCGAACCGAAAAAACCGAGAACCGAGATTCATGAAAAACCGAAACCGAACCAACGGGCCGTCGGTTCGGTTCGGGTTTGTCGGTCTAAGTGTATTTTGGTATGTTTTTGTTGGTTTTGGGCCGAACCGACCCGAAACCGAAATCATGTAAAACCTGAAACCGAAACCGAACCAACGGGCCGTCGGTCCGGTTCGGGTTTTGTCGGTTCGGTCGGTTTCGTCGGTCCGGTTCGGTTTTGAACCTTCGGTGCTCAGCCCTATGCAGTATTGCAAAAACTTAAAAAGCAAAAGTGGTTTCAACAGCCAGTATCGCAAAGACTTAAAAAGCAAAAACCGTCAATTATCAATACAAACGTCAAGTAGTTGTTAACTTTACTAGAGAACATATACTTCTAATAAACAAATGCATTCTAATCAACAAATGCACAAGCATGTGAAAAAAAATAAGGAATTACCAGTAACAAGCAACAATCCAGAGGTAAGTTGTTTCAGAAAAACAACTCTCTTTCCCTTAAACCTTCCAGCCAAAATAATCAGCACGGTTCCTGGAGTAATGCTAGCCCTAAACATATACAAACAATCATTAAATTCAAAACAAACTATAAGTGTATTCATTATATGAGAAAACCCTTTAGACTAGTATACCTGAGCTTAGTTGGTCTAGCTTTGCGCTTGTTAACAAGTGGCTTCTTGATATCATCAGCTGGGTAGAACTTTGGTGGCTTCACAGCTGGAGCAGCATCCGCTGCTTTCTTCTCGTGCTTAGGGAAAGCACCACCGTTCTTAGCCTTAATAGCCCAAAGACCCCTCTTGTGGTACATTTTCGATCTCGAGTATTTACCAACACCTCTGATCAAGTCAGGGTTACGGCTAACATGAGGCTTCCTATCCTTTGGTGCCATTTCACTACACTAGTATCTGCATACATAATACATCATTAATTAAACCAAACTCAACAACTCAAACAAAACTAATCATATTCTAAACATATGTCCTGAACAATACAAATTTTAAAATTACATATGCAACTCACAAAGCTTACTTGTTTTTTAACCAAATATAGATTTAACAACATCATTTATTCAGCAGCTATAAAAACACTAAATCTGGTAATGAGCAAATGCGTAAAACATACTTAAGAAAATCCTACATCAACTAATACCAATCATCCTACTACATCTAGGGGCGTTAGATTAAGCTTATTTATGGGCGTATTAGCTTATATTTCATGAGCTCAAAATTTTCAGCTTATTTTGAAACGTGTACGCTTATATAAATTTGTTATGACATAATAAACTTATAATTGCCCATAAATCCGAAAATGGGGCTTATGATACATAAGCCAAAAACATATAAGCTGATAAGCCCATAAATAAGCTTAAACAAGCACCCACCCCCTTAAAAACATATATTACTGGCACAGCATAGTATACAAATAAACTACAAAAGAAGTGTCAAGTAAAACCTAACTAAAGGGTGTTTGGATTACAAGTCTATTTAAGTTGATAAAAACTAATAAGCTCAGTTTTTTTTATCTTAATTATTTTTTTAGTCGAAGCTTGTAAAGCAAAAAATAAGCAAATCGAATTTATTAGCATAAGCTGTTGAATTCAAGTGAATACTGTAAAGATGAAAGATAAAAAGTGAGTTACCGGAGATGAAGAGTGGCAGGTTCAGACGGCGGAGATGGAAATGGATGAAGAAGAAGAAGAAACCCTAATATCAGCTCGACTCTTTATGGGCTTGAGAACAAGATGGGCTTCAAATGGGCTTAGTAAGTACTATTCCTTTTTGATACCGAACTATAGTATCTTTTAAGTTTTAACCTCGACTTTTTTTAAATTGATTTGCTAGTTACTACATCCACAACACATTAAAAATATTTTGTCCATGTGTATCAAAAATACACCAATCAAAACATGACAACGCATCTTTGTGAATGTAGCAAATCTTTGTTTTAAGCCTTTAAGGTATCAACTAAACATGCAATGGGGACTTGGCTGTAAACAATCGGACAAACACGAATGGAGTCTTTTACGTAGTACTATTTTTGTAGAGCTCATGTTTTTATTTTTGTAGAGCTCTCAGCTCTCGTTTAACTGGTTAACTAGACATATGTGCTAGGCGAGTTTTACTGCCCCAATGATGCTTGTTTCAAAGTATCGAAAAGGAAGATGATACAGTGAAGCAATAAGTCATTGACCACAAAATCACGTGTAGTGCAAGCGATCAAAATAGAGGAAATTATACTTTCAACCTCTGAAGACAAAAAAAAACTGATGATCTTATACTTTGTGAAACTACAAAATTGAACTGAGCTTTAGAGGATATTGTGTAGATAACAAACACGCGCACCCATAGCCACAACAAATCAATCCTCCATCCGTGCTTCATACACCCATCCTCCAACCCCATAATTGTGATGACTTCTTTTCCGAAACAACTTTGAAACAAACCATAAAAACTTGCAAACAACATATCTTCAAAAACTGCAAAACAGAGCAGCGATATTTAATGTATGAAAATGCTCGCAAGCTCACAATGTGTGGAGGTCGCAAGACTTTTTTTTTTTTTTTTTTCCAAGGCCCTTACCAATACCGTTTTATAAGTTATTTATAGGTTCCTAGCATTATGGATGGTGTTTCTCAGCGTACCTTGCGAGATTCTTGGAAATTTTGGCAAACCAGTGAAATTTTGACTAGTTTGTCAAACTTAAAGCGAAATTCTGCTATTTTAACCAATTTCCCTATATTTCATTTGGTATGATGCCAATGTCAACATAACATGACATTTGTTTTATTCCACTAGAGGTCGGCCATTGAGAAAATAAAATATGATCCCCGATAACTGTAAAAGCCTGAATGACTTAAGTCTGGACATGCCACACATCTTGTAGACTCTTATGTATTTTAGAACCTAGCTGTGAGGAAAATTCAATTGCATACCTTTATTTTGGTGCATATCAATGGACAAATCCTCACCATCCATCTAGTTTGATCTAATGGAGATTAACCTAAGATTAAATAGGACAACCTAAGTCCATGTTTATTCCCCCTTTTTTTGTTTTGTTTTGTTTTTTGTTTTTTTTTTCCCCTTCTTTTGGCTTTTTTTTTTACAATTCACGTTCCTTTTTTTTTTTTTTTTTTTTTAATTCTTTCCTTTCTTTTTCTTTTTTACTTTTTTTTCTCTTTGTTATTTTGCTTCTTTTTTCTTTCAAATTCACATTATTTTTTTTATTTTTTTGCTTTTTTTTTTTCAATTCATGTTCTTTTTTTTCTAATTCACGTTTTTTTTCGTTTTCGTCCGTTTTTTACGTTTTCGTCTCTTTTCAAACGTTTTCGTCCGTTTTCATACGTTTATAAACGTTTTCGTCCGTTTTCAGACGTTTTTGCACGTTTTCATACGTTTTTTATGTTTTCGTCCATTTTTAGACGTTCTCGTCTGTTTTAAAACGTTTACGTTCGTTTTTATACGTTTTCATATATTTTCGTCCGTTTTCGCCCGTTTTCATACGTTTTTGTCTATCTTCTTATGTTTTCGTTCGTTTTCATACGTTTTCGTTTGTTTTAATGCGTTTTCGTCCATCTTTCCGTTTTTTCAGACGTGTTTTTACGCTTTCATATATTTTCGTCTATTTTATCACGTTTTCGTCGTTTCTTATGTTTTCACCCATTTTCGTACGTTTTCGTCTAATTTATTATGTTTTCATTCGTTTTGATACGTTTTCGTCTGTTTCTTTCGTTTTCGTCCATTTTTCATATGTTTTTCTCCATTTTCTTACGTGTTTTTACGGTTTCATACGTTTTTGTCCGTTTTCTTACGTTTTCGTCCATTTTCTTACGTTTCTGAATATTACAACTGATATTAAGAAAATCACAAGTGATACTTTGAATATCACTTGTGATATTTAGAATATCACTTGTGATTTTCTTTTGTTTTCGTTCGTTTTCATACGTATTTATCCCTTTTCTTACGTTATCTCCGTTTTCTTACGTTATCGTCCGTTTTCATACATTTTTTAATATCACTATTGGTATTCAGAATATCACAATTGCTATTCAGAAAATCGGAATAACACTTGCAATTTTCTGAATATCACTGGTGATATTCTGAATATCACTTGTAATATTCAGAATATCTATCACTTGTGATTTTTTGAATATCACTTTTGATTTTTCATGTTACAAAACATTAGTTGAAAATCACTTGTGATATTCAGAATATCACTTGTGATATTCAGAATATCATTTGTGATATTCAGAATATCGCAGAATATCACTTGTGATATTTAGAATATCACTTGTGATATTCAGAATATCGCATAATATCACTTGTGATATTCAGAATATCATTTGTGATATCATAGAATATCACTTGTTATATTCAAAAAATCACAAAATATCACATGTGATATTCAGAAAATTATTTGGGATATTCAGATTATCACTTGTGATATTCAGAAATGTATGAAAACATCTGAAAACAACCAAAGACATTTAAAAACGGACAAAAACGAATGAAAATGGACAAAAACGTAAGAAAACGAACGAATATGTATGAAAATGGACAAAAAAATATGAAAGCATAAAAACACGTATGAAAAAGGACAAAAGCGTATCAAAAGTTGGTGAAAACGAAAGAAAATGTATGAAAACGGACGAAAGCATAAGAAAATAGATGAAAACGGACAAATATGTATGAAAACGTATAAAAGCGTAAAAATGCGTCTGAAAACGGACGTAAACGTATGAAAAATGGACGAAAACGAAAGAAAACGTATGAAAACGAACGAAAACATATGAAAACGAACGAAACGTAAGAAAACAAACGAAAACATAAGAAAGCTTAAAAACACGTATAAAAATGATGAAAACGTATGAAAAATGAACGAAAACGAAAGAATACAGATGAAAACGGACGAAAGCGGATGAAAACGTAAGAAAAAGGACGAATATCTATGAAAACGGACGAAAACATATGAAAGCATAAAAACGCGTGTGAAAATGGACGAAAACGTATGAAAAATGGTCGAAAACGAAAGAAAACGGATGAAAATATATTAAAACGAACAAAAACAAACGAAAACGTATGAAACAGACGAAAACATATGAAAGCAAAAAAAGGTGAATTCGAAAAAAAGACAAAAAAAACGTGTATTGAAAAGAAAAATAATAATAATAATAATAAAAAAGATCGTGAATTGAAAAAAAAAAAAAAAAAAAAAAAAAAAAAGGTGAATTTGGGAAAAAATAGCCAAAAAATTGAAAAGAAAGAAACGTGAAATCAAAAGAAAAAAAGCAAAAAAATTGAAAAAAAAAGAAACGTGAAATCAAAAGAAAAAAATCCAAAAAAAAATAATAATAAAGAAAAGAAAAAGACAAATAAAAAGGGGAAAAAAATATGGACTTATTTTTCCCTATTTATTTATTTAATCTTAGGTTAATCTCCACGATTAGATCAAACTAAATGGATTGTAGGGATTTGTCCATTGGTATGCACCAAAACAAGGGTATGCAAAATAAAATGATATTTTAATTTTCATGTACATTCCAAAGTTATCAATTTTACATTTGTAACAAATATGTTACTTCTGGTCGGAACCTTAGAGGTATGCTTTAAAAAATGCCATGTCCTGTCTTCAGTGACGGAACCAGGGGGTGTCCCGGGGGTTCTTGGGACACCCATGGATTTTTGTTGCGTAGTGTTAATTTTATTAAAAAACCTCGATTTTTCTTAAATGCACTAGGTCCCTAAAACTGGTGTTTGTAATATTGTTTAGTTTATTTTAAGTACACCTGGTCGTTTTGTGTCCTGGTTCCGTCCCTGCCTGTCTGGGAGACTGGGACTCTAAGCATTTTGTTATCAATTTTACATTTGTAACAAATATGTTACTTCTGGTCGGAACCTTAGGACACTGACAGTCATGATTCCGAAATCGTCCATACCTCCGAAATTCACCAATAATATCATTCCACCTCATTTCACCTAATTCATACTTTTTTCATACCTCTCAACCCCTTTTTAGTGGCAACCATGCCTTTTTCATACCTCCCTAAAAAAAAAAAAAAAAAAAAAAAAAAAAAAAAAAAAAAAATGACACATTGGACACGCAAGGAGTATATGATTGACTCAGTTTTTTTGTAGCATTTACTACTTGCCACACTCAAATTCTTCTCCACCAACTATTTTCTTCCTGGAAAAGGAGAAAAAACTCCAACTGTTTAAATCGAACCATCCATAAGTATTTGGCAGTGGGATAAGAAGTAGCTAGATACAGTGCTCTTCAATAAGTAAAGGTGATATTTGTTCTTGAGTTTGGAATCCAAAATGACAAGTAAGAGTGAACTAAACGACGAGCTTTTGGAGCAAGATGATGATGATGATGATGATAACAACGGTCCTCCAACGTCTACTTGCATTTAATGCAACGGTCTTATTTTGTGTTTGAAACGAGAATGCTTCGGAGGCAATATTTGCCGTTGAGACCTTGCCGTTGATGATGCCGGTGGGGTGGCGGCGGTGTTCACCGCCGGCATCACCTTGCCGGTGGGTGATGCCGCCCCCACTGCCACCCTTCTTAGAGGTATGCTTTAAAAAATGCCATGTCCTGTCTGGGAGACTGGGACTCTAAGCATTTTGTCTGAAATTAATGATTTTTACAATCGAAACAAAAGATCGTAAGTAACAACAACAACAACAACAAAAAAAAAAAAAAAAACTGCAAGATAGTATTTTTAATCCTGTTTCCAGTGAAATATATAACTTGTATAAGATATCATGTTAAATACCGTAAAGTACTAAAACACATATGTAGTACTGTATTATTCCAAATGATGCATTGCCAACAGCTAATTCGAAATTACATCGACACTCGTTTTATGAGAAGAAACACTTGCTGTTGTCATCTCTTATTTGCACTCAAGGAGTGGTGATCCACACAAACAACGATTGTGTATGAAGGACGAGTTATCAAAGCTTTCAGATCGATACTTTAGTTTCCAAGGCGAAGGAATCTCCCCACATAATCTATTGTAACTAACATTCAAAAATTGTAGAAAACTAGCTTCCAATATTTGAGATGGTATTTTCCCATATATCTTGTTATGTGATATATCCAACTGTGTCAACGTCTCGGCCATGAACCTCACGTTTGTGAAATCAAACTCAAAGTTGTTTCGTGAGATGTCGATTGCACTATGGCTCTTTGATGCACCGAATAACATTGAGGCGTCCCCCGAGAAGTTGTTTCTTGATAAATCAATCTGATATATGATCATGTTGCCAATGGATTTAGGGATGTTACCAGAGAGCATGTTATGTGATAAACTTAATCCTTGCAAAGATGGTGACACGAGCTGGCCAAATGATTCAGGGATTGACCCTGTGAGTCGGTTTCGGCTAAGATCTAGCCCGATCATATTTGGGAGAGTGGATAGTGAGGATGGGATTGGACCCGTTAAGTTATTGAACGAAAGATAAATAAACATGACACTTTGTAGCTCTGAGAGAAATGAAGGGATGTGGCCTGATACATTGGTCCAACTTATATCAAAAAACGTAACATATCTTAGTCGTGTGATACTTTTGGGAATTTCACCAATAAGAAACGGCATTTTGTGTAGACGAAGCGTCTTGAGATACTTTAAATCACCAATTGCGTCAGGAATTGTGCCTGCGAGGTCAGAATTGGTAATGGAAAAGTCAGTAACACGATTCGTAGTCTCGTCACATTCAAATCTATCACAACAATCACTATCTGCTGTCCACCCCGACAAGAGTTGAGGCCCGTTTGAGAAGCTATTTTTGAATTTTAGAATGGCCGCTTTGTCGTCAGGGTGACAACGCTCCGTAAAAACGACCAATGGAGAGAAGAGGAGCAAAAGAAGTAGCAACATTTTTAGTGAAGTTGTTTTAAAAATGATATGATTATAGATTGTGATGTTTGAAGTTGTGGTTCATGCTCTTTTATGTATGGATTTTGAGCAAATGGATGTGCTGCCTTGCACACTAGGTGAGCTACACAATAGGTGAGCTACACAATTTGAATTTGGTTTTGACTTCTATACATTATTTGTTTTTTGAAGCCACTGGGAGTGTAGTGTGATTGGCTGGCATGTATTACCTTGCACACTTGCACTCTATTATCACCTTTTTACTTGCTTTTTTTCGTATGTGATGTGATATTTACACATTTTTTTTCGTATACATGTTAGTAGTGTCACACTCGTAAAATTTCTTATGTTCCATGGAAAATTTTGTGTCTCCAAAAGACCAAAACTTTGAGATTATCTCAAAGGGAATGTAATCAATTGTAGGATTTGATCCTTTTGAGGAACAGTCATACAAGATAGGTGTAATCAATAAGATTAGGGGTTTTGCCACTAAGCTTGCTCGTTAAATCAGAATGGTCTAAGACGAGAAGTAGGGGTTTTGCGAACAAAATGTTTTATGGTAGATTGCCAAAATGTCTAACTATTTAGAGGAATGTATCAGGCTAGCTGCCGAGAGCCACCCAAGCAGTCGCCTAAGTTCCAAAATTTCTTATTTTGGTGCAGACAAGTTGAATTACCAAGAGGCCTACATACAATGAGTGTTTAGCAAAGTGGACAACCAAATCAACTTTGTAACCAAAAAGCATAGTTGCAATCCAAGTATGAGAATAGAAATGGATGAGACTTCATCACATTCTTATCTAACAGTAACCACTGCAAAAGCTCAACACATCAAATGCAGAAAATTGAGTACATATGCATTCAAACAGAAGCATCATATGAAACAAAGCAACGTAACTATTGAACAAGAGACACGCAAAATTCCATTGTATTTGGAGAACCAAGAAATACATAAGTCATTCACCACAAAAAACCAACATTGCATCCTCTAAACAAGATTAATTCTAGTTATAGTTCCTTGTATTTCCTTTAAAAGACAAGCTCATGAGGCTTCATGCCAGCCTTAAGTGAGAATCGTGCACCCAAATAGCTTTTAAGGTCTGGAACACACTCAATGGATGCTATCAATGCAGCATCTACAGACTTCTGGTCGTCTTTCTTGTCCTGGGGAAGGGTGTTCTTTTCCTACAACAGCATATAAGAGAAATTAACACTTAGAAACATAACAGATGATTTCACAAAAGTTGCAACGATGTCACGATATGAATGTGCAATAACGTTACCTCTTTCTCGGCCTCAAAGAACTCGCCTTCTCCTTTCTTCGTCTTCTTCTCAACCTTCTTTCCAAAGTACTTGTCATCAAACTTTTCAACATTTACCCCCGAGACGTCTACCTTTGTTGATGTGGCAATGATGTACGACTGGTTCACCCTCCTCAAGGGAACACCGTTGATCTTAAAGGGACCTGCAAAAAGATAATATGTTATGGGAAGCAGACAGACAAAATCACCTTCTCACATCAAACACAAGTGTCGCTCATATGTACCATTAATCCCAACAAATGAATGTGGCTCAATAAAAATATCCACATGAACAAAATATTGATGATAACACAGCTTATCTAGAAAAGATTATACCCTACTTTCAACAAGTATACAGAAAAAAGTTAATTCAAATAATGTACTAGCAAGAATGAATGAATATACTGTAGTAATCTATATGCAATTTAGCACACCCTGAACTCTACCAGTTAACTATTCTGAAGCAAAGAAAAAATGCCAGGTGCTAAAAACCAACATATACAGATCGCATTCTAGACAAACAACTCAAACTGGATATCTCACTTGTTACATAAAACTCTACCATCTTGTAGCTTATCACCTTCCACAATTATATGCATGTGCTCCTATGATTCGGAGTGTTTTTTTCTAACCATAATTTTGAACTAAGAAGACAAAAATGCAAATACAGTTTATCACTTCTGATCTTCAAAAAGATGGCATGCAATAAATGTAAAAAATTTAAGTATATAACAAACGCAAACTGGCAGCAAGTAAGCAAACTGCAGACTTCAAACAGAGACTTGTAAACTATAATAAGTAAATCAGTCATCGAGCATGCAATTAAATATCTTCTTAAAGAACCAGAAAAGCCATATCTAAAACCAACCAGCAATAATCCATAAACACAGAAAGCAATAATTTACTTACCGGTAACAAGCAACAATCCAGACGTAAGTTGCTTCAAGAAAACAACTCTCTTTCCCTTAAACCTTCCAGCCAATATAATCAACACAGTTCCTGGGGTAATGCTTGCCCTAAACAAATACAATACTTCATTAAAATCAACACCACTGATACATTAAATTATAGCTTAGGGTGTATTCGTCTTAGGTTAACTAATGTTTTTACGAGCTTAGTAGAAATCTGATAAGCCCACAAGCTCAATTTAACAGCTTATAGCTTATATAAGTTCATAAGCCACCAAATAATAAACTAATAAACCCACCAAATAAGCTAAAGACAAACATCCCTTAAATCATATAATCAATTATATATACCTAAGCTTAGTTGGTCTAGCTTTGCGCTTGTTAACAAGCGGCTTCTTGATATCATCAGCTGGGTAGAACTTTGGTGGCTTCACAGCTGGAGCAGCATCCGCTGCTTTCTTCTCGTGCTTAGGGAAAGCACCACCGTTCTTAGCCTTAATAGCCCATAGACCCCTCTTGTGGTACATTTTCGATCTCGAGTATTTCCCAACACCTCTGATCAAGTCAGGGTTACGGCTAACATGAGGCTTCCTATCCTTTGGTGCCATTTCACTACACTAGTCTCTGCAAATGTGGCAAAGACAGAGTGTTAACAACATATTCAAAATAGAAGTTTTTATATTAACCAATCTATAACACATTTAACAAACAAAATAAACTATTTGTAAATCATGTTATTTTTACACAAAACCAACCAGATTTATATTTAATAATAACCATATTTACAATAATATAGTATAAATTTATAAAAACAATGAGATAAAAAATCATTGTTTTTTAAGTTAGGTGATTAGCAAACTGTAGTTTATGCAAATTTGACTAGTTTATTAGCATAGTTTACAGTATAACACAAATAAATAAATAAATAAACTATTGAATAGAAAAAAGTGATGGGTTACCGGAGATGAAGTGCGGCGGCTGTGGAGATGGAAATGAGTGAAGAGCAAACCCTAATAGCTTATTTGGGTTATAAGATGTTGATGATGATGATATCTTTTTGGGTTGAATTTATGGGCTGGGCTTCTAATGGCCTTTTCTTATGATATATAGATCAATGATTACTTCACAAACTAATGCTATTCATAAGAAACGAAATATTATGGTCTCTTTAATACAAACTACGAATGTTTAATTGTTATACATATATTTAAAAGTCGTGCGATACAACGCCGTTTTTTTCCTACTTTCCCGCCAAAAATACCGGCCCATGCCATTAGTCTTTTTTGTGGCCCAGTTTAGCCCTGCTGCTCCACTTTTTATATACACAAAAGAAAAACAAAATATCTAATGGTGCAGATAGAGAGATAGCTAGAATCTTCGGGAATACTCTTTCACGCGCACACACACAGATCATCACCAACAATCACGATTGTTGTTTCCTGATTCTTTTTTGGGTTTCTTTTGCCCTTCAAGATTCGCTAACAACTCATCAATTGGGTTTCGATTTTGGTGTTCTTTTTGTGCCAAAAAGTTTCTGGGAGAATGATTACTTAAAAGAGGAAGGGTTTTCCGGCCAACCTTGCTCTGTGGTCTTCACTCCTACCATCAATAGTAAGTCTGATTATATTATTTTTAAAGTTTTTAATCCGTTAGGGTTTAGTTATTTGATCATTAAAAATTAATTGGGGTTTGATAATTTGACTTAAAATTATTTTCCTTTTGAGCTTTTATATAAAAGATTGAAAGTTTTGATTTGTGGGGTTTTTGATTTTGCATGTACTGTGAATTGTTTGAAGCTGTGAGGGTGAATAGGTTTGATGTGGAGGATAAGCTTCGCGCGCTTGAACCTATGCTTTTGGGTAAGTTTTTATTTAGTGAAATATAGTTTCTGTTTACATCATATAGTTTCCGTATACGAAAAAATGCCACAAATTCGAAACCAACAAAGTCAGAAGCTTATATTGAGATTGTTAGGTGTAGTTACATGTGTTGTCCTGTATTCGTAATAGAATCCAAATACATTTATGGTTTTGGGTTTAATTTTGAGAGTACCTCTAACTCGATTATACCAGGTAAAACATTTATGGTTTTGGGATTAATTTTGTTGTATTTAGTTTTGCCTGATTTGAAATTTAGGGTTCCGATGAATAGCGTTAAATCGAAATAATGGTTAAGATTATAATTTGGTGTTTGCAGTTATATTGACGCCGTATTTTGTTTTGGCGTACCATTTATGGTGCAATGGTGAACCACCCACTTTGTTATTCTGCCTATGTTATGTCTGGCCTGTTAAGGGTATAATAGAATGACAGATTGTGATGAATGTTGGTGTGTTCACCAAAACTTGATACCAGTCGTATCTTGGCGAGGCAATATGCTATGTTAGTAGTCATGGCGGACGTGCCCTGTTTGACTTTGTGGTTGTAGCCATTACGGAAGGCTGCTGTAGTGTTTGACAATGACCAGTTTTGGCTTATGGTGCTTTTTTCAGTTCCCATATTTTGGCAGGATAGCCACATGGATTTTGTGGTTGCAGCCAACATGCTTCACGTTCTGTTGTCGGGTTTTTAGTTACCCCGTCCTTTATTGGTTATAATAGGCTATGATGAATTTGTGGGTTTGAATAAAGCCGCAAATCTCCGTGTCTTGGCAGGGCAAACTGTTAAGTTTGCAGCCATGACGTCTGAGTCAAATGATATTGGTCATTCGACGTCTGAACCGTAACTTAGCGTGGCAATGACCGAACGGCGTGATAGCATAGTTGCTATTATGCAACCGCGTTTCTTTGCAGCCATGGCGGAATTCTGACCTCTTTGACCATTTTCCATTCACAAATCTGAGCCTAATTATCTATTGCATTGGTTTTATGGTTTCTAACTTTTAGATTCATTGTTTCGTAATTTTTTGGTATAAGTTATGCATAAGTTTTGTTATTGTTAATGGTTTTTCAAAACAACGTCTCTACAATCTGGTAAATCATTTACTTCTATTTGCTACGTCTAAAACTTATAATATTTGCTTTTATTTAATACAACTTAGTGTTGCGATTATATTTAACATTTTCTAATTGTACTTGCTGTAGGTACTGATGAAGAAACAAATGAAAGAACCGCCTAATTAATTGAACTACCATAGGTAATTTATGCAACTTGGTGCAAACATGGATCTCACAATGTAATGTCAATTATTTTACATAATGCATAATGTTGTTTTCTATGTCTCACTTTTCATACCAAATTCTTTCAGCTCTTCACGCTGAAACAATGATTGTTTTGTGAATAAAAAATTATTGTACAATGGAATGGCGTGAGAAGGTTTTGAAGGAATTTGCACAAAAGGTAAGTAATTGCTTGTTGAACTGAGCATATCCTGTTAAATCTGTTATTTTATCATATCATTACACGTCCTAATGAGCTTCTTAACTTCAACAGATATGGATTTGCTAGGACTGGAATGCAACTAATGGGATCCCGGTTTGTATGAGTCTTTAAAACCAGAAGTGAGGTACGTTTATATTACTTTATCTCAACTCAACTTAGCTATACAATGAATGTGGAACAACATGGTGAAAATAAAAACAAACGTAGCATACTTATATAGGTTGGTCAAAGATCGTACAAAGTGAGTTTGGTGTATTCTTCAGACCTGTACAAAAAAGAAACATAAACGCATTTAGCCAATATGCATTCTCTTATGTAATGTTTTAAAAATTGGTCAAATAGATATTTAGGATGAATAACAAAAAAGGGCCAACTTCGTCCTGCTGCAACGAGACGGCCCAGTGCCCAAATTGTATACTGATGTCAGTATCCCATGTCCATTTATTCAATGTCAAGCCCATTTATGTGAGGCGGTGTAAAGTAAACGATAATTACTAAAGGTATGTCCATTTATTCAATGTCAAGCCCATTTATGTGAGGCGGTGTAAAGTAAACGATAATTACTAAAGGTTGCAGGTTTTTAGCGTACGTACATATACATGTGTCGATCATCAGATTGTCTTTGGAGGTATTTGTGGTTGTAATGTGTTTTGGTATGCCAAACCATGTACCATATTCAATAGTTCCAAAGTAGAACTTTCTTTAAACATACTACATTGCACTTAAAATACTCTAAAAAACCGCAAGAAAAGAAAGAATAAGGTGGGGAAGACAAAAATGAAAACAACAACAACAACAACAACAACAACAAAAAATAACGAGTTTAAACTGCAGAAGATGATCGACATAATCTTGGCTTTAACAGGTGATATATACGTTGCTTATGCTCGCTCTTCTATTTGTTTGTTGCTTTGTGGTTTTTGCCAGTTAACTTTTGCGTCTTAGTTTACATAATTCACTTTCTTTGTTTACTGTTATGCGATTTATATGCCATGTGATACTACTCATGCACATGTAGCCTTGCTTAATCTTCTTTTATAAATATTGCTATTACTCCATATAGAGTACTATGCTTGCTTCCATTAGTTTTAGACATATACATGCACATTGCTGTCGTACAAAGGCTCTTTTATGGTTATAAACAATTTATATATATTTTTACGCAAATAATCTATCTAAAAATCTTACCTAAATTATCCGCCAACAATAACGTCCCGCTGCAACGCGGCGGACCGACGCCCCACTCGTTTAGCATTAACACTCTTGTGTTATAATGTTATATAATGGTGTTATGGCAAAAACTATGGTCACAATAGTTTTTTCTTTTATAATTCAAACTTATACATTAACGAAAAAAACATTATCCCTCGTCATTCAAGTTATAGGACACTTTTGGGCCTCACATTTTTCTTTTCATTTTTTTAAATAAAACAACATATAAAAATTAAAACGTTGCATAATTTAAATAAAATAACTTACCAAATTTATACATTTGAGGGACTAATTATGAAAGCAAAAAATAGAAGGACTAACAACGAAAACATAATAAGGACCATTGGTGCAAGAACTTCACAAATGGTGATTTAAATTAGCACAACAAATTCTAAAATATTGAAACTGAAAACAAATAATTAAAAAAAAAAAAAAAAAAAAAAAAAAAAAAAAAAAAAACATCTTCCACATCTCGCTAGCACCTATAAACATACACAATTATTTTATGAATAAAAAAATTGCATTTAACTTGGCTGGTCACCACGGCACAACAGCCTATAACACGAGCAACGGTACAGTTGCCTCGCGTCATAAGTCAAAAACACCGTTTATGGCACCTCATACCTAGTCGTCTAAGGAATTAGATTGGATTTATAATACATTGTTTGGATTGTAGGGTCGGAGTTAAAAAAGACTCAGGGCCTGTTTGGTTAAGGGGTTTACATGGGTTTGGATTTAAAAACTTAAATTCAAGTGTTTGGTTGCAATTTTAAAATTTGGGTTTAGATACTAATCCCAATTATAAGGGTGTATATTAAAGTTAGTGGGTATGATGGGTTTTATGAAAAAATGGGACCACATGGTATCTATTCCACATCTTTTTCTTTTTAACCCTCTACTATTAATATAAATTATTTTAAAATTTTGTTTTAATATATAATCTATTTTTAGTATTATTTTTTCTCTCTTACCTCAAATCCAAATCAAAATTCTAAACCAAATTTAAATTCAAATTCAAATCCTAATCATAAATCCGTCTACAAACCAAACGGGCCCTCACAAAAACAAGGATTATGACCCTCTCATTTTTCACTCTCTCAAGTTGATATGTTGTGAGAGTGAATAAATTAATGGGTCTCATATTTAACTTAATTGTGAACCTACTATTTCATTTACTTTTATCTCATTGGTTTAACATAACAAAACATGAGACACAAACTTTAGAAGATCTTAATCCCAAAAACAACCAAATATATGGCCTTCTACAAATCCAGATTGAGATTTGACATGTATATATGATTGATGTAACATACTTTCAACCTTTTATTTTGTTGATAATTTTCAAACAAAGTACTATTTTGTTTTCTAAACATTTTTATATAAATAATATTATACCAATTATCTATTTTCTTTTTCCGAATTTTTTAAAAGTTACGTTCTTGAGTTCAATCTTTTAGAGAAAGGAAAGAAAAGAAAAAAAAAGTTGTGTACAAGTTGTGTTCTCTAGTTTTTAATAAGGCGTGAAAAGGAAAATTGGAGGAGAAAGTCGGCCTAAAACTTTCCTCCCAGAAATGAACGAAAATGAAAGTAAACTAAAGTCTAACATTTCAAATGACAAAACTATTCTTACTTTCTAAACTCTAACACTGTTTTCTCCACTTTTTATTTGAATGGAGAAGAAATTGACTGAAAGTGACGGGAGGAAAGAAAAGAAAAAGAAGATGTGTACAACTTGTGTTTTTTAGTTTTTTTTAAGGCATACAAAGGAAAGACATTGGACGGGAAAGTCAACAAAAAACTTTCCAACTTTCCTCCCAAAAAATGAGCCAAATGAAAGTAAACTAAAGTCTAACATTTCAAATAACAAAACTATGTAAACTAAAGTCTAACATTTTAAATAACAAAACTATCCTTACTTTCTAAACTCTAACATTGTGTTCTCCACTTTTTATTTGAATGAAGAGAAAAGTGAATGAAGTGAACGGAATTATAGAAATTTAGAAAGTGGTGAAGAAAAAAACTTTAAAAATTTGTTAGTGTTCTTAAGTTGTAAGAAGAAGAAAAAATGAGCAAATTGATGAGAAAAATGTTATTTTACAATTATGTCATCGTTCTTATATTTAGTTGAGTTTCAAGTTAAAGTAAATAAGAGGCGATTTGTCATAAAAATGTATTGTATCACTTGTATTCCTCTCACTTTCATCCCAAAAGTGAGGTGAAAGTTTTGGCACAAAAACTCAACAATTCTATCATCTTTCTCACACTTCTCTTTTACATTCCCTCTAAAAAAAAAAACTTTTAAAAACACACACATTTTGTTTTCTTTACTTCCTTTCACTTTTCACTCAAAATCAAAACTTGAGAACTCAATGTAAAACTTTTCACATAAATACACTAACTATTCTCATTTCTCTCATTTATTATTCAACTCAAGAACACAAAGTTCGATTAATCTTTTCTTTCTTTTCATATTTTATTTTTTAACTGAAAAACTATTTTTTTCACTGTCATCTTTCTTTACTTTTCCTTTCTTCCTTATCACTTTCTTTTCTTTAATAAAAAATTCGAGAACATAACGTAAAACTAAATTCAAATCCGAATCCGTATCCAATTCCATAAACGAACCAAACGGAACTTTAGCCTTTTGCATTATTGTATATCTCTTCAATACATGTTCCTGAGTTAGTAGATGACCACGCCTCAATAACATTAACCTCATACAAACGTAATTATCAATCAATCGACCCAAACAAAAATTATGATTTTTTCTTTGCTAATATGTAGTGTCTTTAATACAATATCTTGTAGATCGAGTTGCAATCAAGAAGATCGTCAAGATGTGGGATATGACTCAAGTTTTTCTACATGAGTTTGGGAGACTTTTTGAGAAATACTTGCATAAACTGATTGATTGTTTTTTCAAGCCTTATATCAGTATCAAATTCCATGAACACCAAGGATGTTGGAACGAACGAAACAAGGCTGATGAAGCTATTGAGCAATATCTAAGCACCATAATTCGGCCTATGAAAAATGTCATAGATAAGTTTAAAGGAATCAAGATCAGTTGATCTTCAAGGGCAACTTCACCAACACAACAAAGGCGGTGGTATTACGAGCTCACTTGCCATGAAAAACATCGAGAATTTATCTTTAAAGATCACATTAACCACGTAATTAAAGAAGGCAAAGCTATTGCAAAGAATACAAGACAACAAAAACTTTATACCCAAGGCGGTGAAGAATATTATAATGCAATGAGGTCTATATGGTGCCACATTCAATTCGAGCGCTCTTCAACCTTTGATACACTTGCAATGGACGCGGTAAAGAAAAAAGATATTATAAAGGATCTTAAGTGGTTTAAAAAATAAAAAGACTTCTACAAGAAGGTTGGGAAGCCGTGGAAACGAGAGTTTCTTCTTTATGGTCCACCGAGAACCGATAAGTCTAGTATGATAGCAACCATGGCTAATCTTCTTGAGTATGATATCTATGTTCTTGAACTGAATTCGGTAAAAAATAATACGGAGTTATGGACGTTATTGATTTAGACATCAAGTAAGTCGTTAATTTTTTTTCCTGAAATGGTTGAACTTGTATTGATAAATCAGCAACTTACAAACATTATTCAAACAACTATCATGTTCATAATAGTTGTTTGAATGGTGTTTGTAAGTTGCTGATTTATCAATACAAGTTCAACCATTTCAGGGGAAAAAAAAGTAAGTCGTTAATTGTCATTGAGGATATTGGTTGTTCACTTGATAAGAAATGAGGAAAAAGTAAACATATGGGCTTACAAGGATATAATTGGTAAAAAGGATAACAAGAAAAAAAAAAGAAAAAGAAGTGAGATGACAGTATTCGGGTTGCTGAACTCGGTTGGTGATGGGCTATGGCCGGCTTGTGCATGTAGTAGCGGAAAGATTATCGTGTTCGCTACAAATCACGTTGAAATGCTTGACCATTTTACAAAAATATGGGTGCGCATTGAGATGTTGTAGTATTGTCTTGTGAAGCAAATAAGATTCTCGCTAAGAAATACTAGTTTTTGATCTTTTGCACCTACGAGGTTTTGGAATACATTTTTGTTAGATTCATGTTTGCAGATTGTACACATGGCTAAAGAAAAACATGGAGTTTTTTCAATAATGAAAATTTTACACTAACCTAATATAACCCTCATATTTGATATTCTTATTAATTATTATTGTACCAATCAAAGAACCCCTAATCAAAATCGACAATGTGTTGTAAACTGAATGATACTTTTTTTTTTCTTTTTTTTAAACTTTGCTTTCATTGTAAGATACTTGTAGGTATTCTTACGGTGTTTATTTTGTAATTTTCGTGTTGGTGAGGTCATTTGTTTAATAAGCCACTTTTTTGGTTTTATTTAACATATGAACTAATCATAAAATAAAACAAAATTTTAACTTGTCAGCAGAAAAATAAGGTAAAGAAATCCGAGCAAAATAAGCTTATGTACGAATATAAAGGACCCATCAAAAATTGGTCTTAGAAATGGAATGAATTTTAAGCATCATCGTTTTACTACGCACGTTTATGGTATGAAGATAGATCGAAAACCATTGTATGGCTGTGTCATATGAACATCGTATACATCAAATATCCTCAATATGTATCGAAGCCAAGATGTTGAATCTTTTATTTATAATCTAGAGACTTGGTCCTGTTGGGCAATTGCACTGGCCCGAATTGTCAAGGGGCCTGTTTTTACAACATGCAAGCATAACAAACCAATATCAAGGCTTAATATAAGTGTTTTCTAATAGTGCAAGGCTTTGAGGAAAGAGATTATGTGTTTAATACTAATTTCCGACTAAAATTCACTCAAACACATGCTTTTTGCCGAAGGGTAGATGTTCATGGAAGGATTTGTCGACACCTAAAAAGAGATGCACGGGGTCGCGTTTCTCCCGATCTAAAATTTTCGAGGAAATACATATCTTTGGATTAAAAAGAAGAATCATTTCCATTGTGATAATTCCTTAACGTTATTTGTGACATATATCTATATGGAGTTTATTTATGGATGTGATTATACAATATGCCATATTACGCATTTCATTTATTGCATACATTATTTATGAAGGTGATATTGCATATCACTCAATTTCCATTTTAGGATTCTTATCTTTTTTGAGTTCATATTCATGTATAGTATTTTCTAAAGTTTTGCAATTTGCAGATAAACGATGTAAAACGTCTTAAACAGCTTTGCTATTACAAACGATAATAGGCAAACTCGAAACCTTTGTTCACAAACCGAACTATGATAAATTGAAATAACGTAGTTCTACGAAAGTAAGGTGTGGTACAATACTGATGACGTATAGTCTATATTTGGGCCGCGAGCCCAAATGATAAACATTACTAAAGCCCAAACCCACCACGCGTGGGCTATCATAACAATGATTTGGGCCGCACTACCAATGGGTTGGACTCACGTAGACCCAAGCCCAACCAAACTATTTATGGTCTAAATAAGGATCTTCTATTTACGGATAAAGATCCTTGGACCGGATAAGCACCATGTGTGCGAAGAGTAAGGAGCACGAAACCTACAAGGATTCTGCGCCTATATATAGAATGACATAATTCTCATTAAAGGTACGATTTACGAAACCCTAACTCTTGAATATAACCCTAAAACCGATTACTTACTCTCACGCCGGAGGATAATCGTGGGAGACAATCCCACGATAAGCCTAACGGTGTTTGTTTATTTTCTTAGCGCGCAGGTTACAAGCATTAAGAAGCTAATTGGTACAAGAGCAGGAACCCAAACCAGGAACGCCCAACTTTTGTATCAACATGGCGCCATCCGTGGGACCCCACACTAAGAACTAAGAACTAGAATGACGAAAAACATGATCGAGGGACTTTTGGTAATAGGAAACTTAGGCAATAGAGATCAAATATAGCATATCGTTGAAAAATCACTTGTAATCATGTCTATAGCAGGTATCTCCTTATGAGATATAAAAATGTGTAAACTAGTAAAGTTTATATGTAATATAGTCCTGTATTTAATTAATGAATACTTGTAAAAGTAAAAACAGTAGTTAAGCATGTATCTCCCCCAAAAACGTTTATAAACCATTGTAAAACAAGTAAGAGTAGGGGCTATGACTCACCTTAGTAGTACAGTAGTAGTGGTAGTAACATAATCTCAACGATGCAAGGCAACAGCTTCACACACAACCTAAAAGATATGGTATGTTTTAGTTGATAGTCTAAAATCTAGTTTTATCGCGGATATTAGTCATTCAGTTGTGATTAAAACTCGTGTTCGTTTAAATGCTTGAAGTTCAAGAACAAAGTTATATATACATATAACTTGTGAGTGTAATGATCGATGATCGATGTGCGATGAAAAATCATCAAGAATAAGTCGAAGTATGTAGACGATGTTTTATGATGTTAGTTTTAAAAGAAAAGAAGTAAATGTATCGTTAAAATTAATTATAGTTACGCGAATATTTATATCGTATATATATAAGTTAAATTTATAAGAGTTTTATACTAAACATGTGTATTTATATATAAAAAATTAATATTATTTTTATAAAATAATATTACAGAAAATCCCTTCAAGTTTTACAAATGTTACCTTTTTAACCCTTGTTAGGAATACAAATATTCCTGTAAAAGTCTCGGTCACCTAATGATTGTAATAGCATTAAGTTAGCTCGTAGTTAGTTTGTTTATTAGTTAATTAGTGTTAGTTTAAGTAACACCGTGGAAGAAGGACGGGTCTTCACCCACTATATGCCTGATCCACAGCCCGGGAGTGGGCGTTTTATAGTATGTATAAATACCCCTCTCCACATGTGGAGAGGGTTGGACCTTCACTTAATCTCAAGCTAATATTACATTTTTCTCTCAAGGTTCCTCTCTTCCCCTCCTTCTTACTTCTCCAACGCCACACAAACATAACACCAATCATGTATCCAACATAGTTAGTATTCTACAATTGGTATCAAGAGCCAAGGTTTCATCTTAGGACCTTGTAGAATCAAATTTGATTGTATTTTGTGTGGTTTTGTGAGTTTGGTGTAACTTTCTTGTAAAAACTCTTGGTTTGATCTTCTCTAGTGTTGTTATTCATGTTAGTGATGTACTTTTATGTTCATTAGTGTTTGTGGAACATTGTGGTTTAGTTTGTGTTACCATTTCCTTAATCTATTTGAAGTTTGGAGGTGATTTTGGGCGTATTTCTTACCTGCGGTTAAGTCTACTGTTACATTGCTTTGTTGCGTTTAGTTTCTATAATCTGTGGTTAGTTTGACTGCGATTACTATTTTGGGAATACAAACAAAACGCAAAGATAGTGACAGTTTTGGACCATTGTCACTGCGATTAGTTGTCTGCGATTAGTCTATTGCGTTTAACTACTCTGCGGTTGGGAGTTTTCTGTGGTTGGGAGTTCTCTGCGGTTTGGTACTTTCTGCGGTTAGTGTCCTTGGTTTGCGGTTTGCTCAGGTTGCGACTGGATTTTTCTGCGGTTGGAATTTGTCTGCGGTTTAGTACTCTCTGCGGTTTGTGTCTTGCGATTAGTGTTCTGCGACTGGTATCTACTGTGGTTTACTTGTCTGCGGTTTACTATCTCTGCGGTTAGGTCAAGTTGCGGTTAAATTTTTCTGCGACTAGTACACTACATTGCGAGTATCTCTTACTTTGTGGTTTGGTAGTTTCTATTTTGTAATGGCGACATCTTCAGATGACATTCAAGCTGCTGGGTCCGACACCCGACCTCCGATGTTGGACAGAACTGACTATGAATCATGGGCACAGAGGATTCGTCTTTATTGTCTGGGTAAGGAAAACGGGGTTAACATCTTGAAATCCATCGATGAGGGACCCTTTCAAATGGGTACTACTAGAGACACGGTTGCAGCAACTGATCAACAACCGGCCGTATTTGGTCCTGATAGACCTCACACTTACAATGAGCTGTCTGATGAAGAAAAGAAACGCTATGATGCCGACATCAGAGCATCGAATATCGTCATTCAAGGGCTTCCAAAATATGTCTACAAACTTATCAACTACAACACTGAAGCAAAGGCGGTCTGGGATAATGTCAAAATGCTTCTTGCAGGGTCTGAGTTAACTAAAGAAGATCGTGAGTCTCAGCTATATGATGAATTTGAGCATTTCAAAATGAACCCAGGTGAAAGAAAAACTGACTATTACGTCAGATTTCACAAGTTGGTCAATGATATGAGAGCCATCAAGATGACAATGCCCAAGATACAGCTTAATTCCAAATTCGTTAATAACATGGCACCAGAATGGGATAGGTTTGTCACAGCTGTTAAGCTCAACAAAGGTCTCAGGCATACCAATCATGAACAACTCTATGCATATCTCCAACAACATGAGAAACATGCTGCTTATGATCGGCTAATGCGAGAAAAGCTCAATCCGTCTGCAACAAATGAATCTCTCGCTTTTGTTTCTAATGTTCAACAATCTAACCAAACCTCAAATGATCAATCTCAACCATCACAACCATCCTCCATGTCTCCCCCAACTAATAGTCAATCATCAACTCCCCTTCCATCTGCTTTAAATACACAACTTGATTCTGGGTATTCTCACACTGACATGATGATTGATAATCTCTCCAACCAAGTTTCTCTACTGGTCCAACAGTTCAGAGCTACACTTCCCTCTACTAACAACCAACTTAGGATCTCATCTAATCCACGCAATTAGGCAGTCATTGAAGATGGTCGTGTGGTGGTGCAGAATGTGCAGGGAAGACAGAACTTCAATCAAAGAAATGCTGGTAGAGATAATGGGCAGTACAGAGTTGGGAATGCTCTTCAAGCACAAGCTAAGCAGCCTGAATGCTATAACTGCGGAGGGTTGGGCCATATAGCTAGGAATTGCACTCTTCCAAAACGTCCTCAAAACTCTGAGTACTTCAAGGACAAGATGTTGCTGATGCAGGCACAAGAAAATGGGACGGTGTTGGATGAAGAAGCTCTGCTCTTTCTGGCTGGTAATGATGGGAACACCTTTGATGATGATGTGGATGATCAGCCTGTTCAGGATATGGCTCTTAATGACCCGAATATCTTTCAAGTTGAAGAGTGTGATGCATTTGACTCAGACGTAGATGACGAACCTACTGCACAAACCATTTTCATGGCTAACCTGTCTGCAGCTGCATCCTCTTCACAGCATCCTGATTCATCCATCACATCTGCTATCTCTGAGGTACCAACATCTCCTAATCATGATCTGAACAATCCTACAACTGTACAGGGGGCATGTGACTCGGTACAACTCAAGAATACTGTCAACACAAACGTCACTGATATGGGTAACACCAATAATATCCCATATGAAATGTATGTGAATGACAGTGGACCGCCAGTTGTACCAAGTAACATGCCGTCTATTGACTCTAGTGAACATGAGGTACATGAGCACACGATATACAACCCTGATGATTCCTTAATCACTAGAATTAACACCCTTAAGGATCAAGTGAATATTTATGAGCAGCGTGCAAAGTTTGAGCTGAATGAACGTGAGCAGAAAATGGAATGGCAACTGCGTACTTACATATCTGAAAACAATTCCAAACAAGAAGCATTGAAAAGGGAACTAGTTTCTTTAAAAAACCAATTGGATCAAACCGTCAAACAAAAATAAGAGGTTCAAAAAGGTTTGACTTCAATCAAACTCGAATTCAAAGATAAAGAAACTAAACTTCTAAATGATTTCTCAAAACTAAAAATGTTGAAAAATAAATTGGATGATAAGTTGTACACACATGGCCAAACCATTCAATCTGCTCAAATGATGGAAAACCATAGGAAACTAAGTGGTGAATTTAGTGAACAGGATACCTCCAAGCCCAAAGCAAGATACCTTAGAATTGGTCTAGGTGCACAACCTGCATTATATGATGCAAACACTATGCTTGAACCTAACCATGCCCCTCCTGATACACGATCCTATGACCACATCAATGAGGCAGAGGATAGAACTAGGGTAAAACTTGCTAAACGTTTAAAGGATCCTAAATGCATTGCTAAGAATATTGTGTTTCACTATGATTATGCGAATGACAATCACTCTGCCATTTTTGTTCCTCAAAAGAGAATTCTTCCTGACAAAGTGTTTTGGAATATTGACATTGAGAAAATGCAAGCTGAAAGAGTTGTAGGTAACACACGCACTATGTTTAGAATTCCTGACCAACTATTTATCCCCTGAACACACCTAGGCACCTCGTACCATTCACTCTTCCCACACAGTGTAACACTCTAATTGGGTCGTATGTGCTAGGTCAATTGTTCAATGACTTTGAGAAAACCTGTAAAATAAGAATTACACCTACAGGGATTACAGAAGGGGAAAGGGGTTTTGAGCAAACAAAACAGTGTTACCTAACTGAAGTTATGCCATTTTTTAAACTTCTCAAAGAACATTTTGAGGGCCTTAAAAACACCATTAATGATGATGTGACTCAAATGAAAAAGGTTTTTTATGAAGTGGAAAGTGAGGGTAACCAATTAGCTATTGATCTCAAATACAGTGAAATTGACAGGAAAAACATTCTCATCATGAATGAAAATTTGATTGCTAACTGCATTGCAAAAGATGTGTTTTATACTGTTACCGACTCTGCACTATTTGCTCGACAATTCCATGAAATGTCGGTTACTTTGAATGTCTTCCAGAATCGTGTAATTGAGCTTGAGGGGGAGAATTACAAACTTACTGAAAAAATTCAAAACGACGACCATGATAACATGGTCAGGAATTTCTCAAAACTAGAAGTTGATAATCTGAACCTACAATTAAAATATCAACATCTAGAAGAAAGCATAAAAATATCAAATGCCAAGACATCTTCGGATGCTCCTGAGTTTGATACATGTTTTGAATTAGCCAAAAAGGATGAAGTAATTCAAGCTCACTCAAACACAGAAGTTGAAGGTCCAAATTGCACAATTAAAATCGAACAAAAGCGATGTGATCAATACCAATTACCAGAAGTCGATAGATTCTCAAAACTTTCAAAAACAGGGCATTAGCAATGAATTACAACATGAAAATGAGTAGCTTCGTGCTGAAATGTCTAACGCTAAACAACATTATAAAGAATTGTTTGAGTCTATTAAAACAACACGTGACCAAAACAATGAAAGAGTCACTTCTTTGTTAAATGAAATTGAGAATCTAAAGACCATGGTGAAGGGTAAAATGCCTGTCGTTTCATGTGATCATGCAATTTCCAATGTACATGCTTGTAAGAAATATGCGTGCGATGCTGTGAATGTCTCTCTTCCCCTTAGGAACAATAAGTTAGTTCATAACAACTATCTTAGAAATCTTAAGGATTGTCTGGCCATACTTAGAGAAACCATTGAAGATGAGAGGATTTCTAAACCACTTGATGATGATGTTATTATTGGTGCGTGCTTCCTCGCTAATAGAGCCCAGGAATTATTAGAATATGCTATAGGATCATGCCCCAAGAATGATAACAAGTCGGATAGGACATTTGCATTGCACCCTAACTGTGGCAAAAAGCATGTCACATTTGATTTTCCCCAAACCATGTCACAATCCTCCATCTTGATCACCGGTAAACAAGTAGCAACTAATCAGACTAATGTTCCCGTCATTGCTTCTACATGAGTAAAAGGTGTATCTAATGCTAGCAAGTCACAGCCTAAGTGCAATACAAAGAATGATAGGACTTTGCCGGCTAAGAGTACACTTATGAAGGAAGTAGAAGAATCATCTAGGAACAATAAAGTTATGCTTAGTGAAAAGAATCGAGTTGATTCAAACATTTGTGTTAACAATGATGTAATTAATTCGAATTCTGATGCTATTTGTAAGACTTGTAACAAATGCTTTTTTTATGGTAATCATGATGCATGTGTTATATCCTTTCTTAAATCCACTATGAAATCTCCAGTTATGAATGTCTCTAGTGTTAAACGGGCAAAACAAGTATGGAATAAAACAGGAAAAGTGTTCACTAATGTTGGTTATCAATGGAAACCTACTGGAAGGAAATTCACTCTAAGGGAAAAGTGCCCAATGACTAGGATCACTAACTCCAAAGTTGTGCCTATTAGGAAGTGGAGACCTACCGGTAGACTGTTCCCAATAGAAGCAATGAATACCACTCCTAGCTCTAGTGCATCAAAATGTGAATACTCCAGTGAGATATCTGTAACATATGATAATCCAATATTTGTGTGTGCTAACCAAACAAACCCCAAATGTGTGTGGGGCTCCAGCTTTTCAGTTATCCACGATTGTCTGGTTTCAAATGCAGGTCATACAAATCGTCCTTTGGTATTTGGACTCAGGCTGCTCAAAACATATGACTGGAGATCGCTCGCGGCTCAAGAATTTCGTGGAAAAGTTTATTGGTACGGTTAGATTTGGGAATGACCATTTTGGATATATAATGGGTTATGGTGATTACGTCTTTGGAGACAGTGTTATATCCAGAGTTTACTACGTGGAAGGACTTGGGCACAATCTATTTTCTGTTGGTCAATTCTGTGACTCAGATCTCGAAGTCGCTTTCAGGAAGCACACCTGTTTTGTTAGAGAATTAGATGGTGTTGATCTTCTCAAGGGGAGTCGGGGCACTAATCTTTACACCATCTCCATCGAAGATATGCTACGGTCCTCTCCAATTTGTCTACTCTCTAAAGCCTCCAAGAACAAATCATGGTTGTGGCATCGTCGTTTAAACCATTTGAACTTCGGTACCATCAATGAACTTACACGTAAGGATCTTGTTCGAGGCTTGCCCAGACTTAAGTATGAAAAAGACCATTTATGTTCCGCCTGTCAAATGGGCAAGAGTAAAAAGCACACCCATAAACCCAAAACTGTCAATTCAATCATGGAAGTTCTTCATACTCTTCACATGGATCTCTGTGGACCAATGAGGATTCAAAGTATCAATGGAAAGAAATATGTGCTGGTTATTGTTGATGATTACTCTCAATTCACGTGGGTAAAGTTTCAACGATCAAAAGATGAAGCTCAGGAAACCATCATCAAACTCATCAAGATGTTGCAAGTTTGCCTCAACAAAACAGTTAGATTCATTCGTACTGATAATGGAACAGAGTTTATGAACAAACAACTTACTCAATTTTATGAAGGTGTCGGCATCAGTCATCAAAAGAGCATTCCACGTACTCCTCAACAAAATGGAGTTGTTGAAAGATGCAATCGCACCTTAGTTGAAGCTGCAAGGACTATGCTCATCTTCTCCAAAGCTCCTATGTTACTTTGGGCTGAGGCAATTGCCACCGCATGTTACATGCAGAACCGATCCTTGATACATCCTCTCCACTGCAAGACTCCCTATGAACTGGTTCATGGCAGAAAACCCGATCTTTCGTTTCTTCGAGTTTTTGGTGCACTTTGCTATCCAACTAATGACAGTGAAGACTTTGGGAAACTCAAGGCCAAGGCCGACATTGGTTTCTTCATTGGCTATGCTCCAGAGCGAAAGGGGTACCGAATCTACAACAAACGTACCAGAGACATAATGGAAACAATCCACGTTACTTTCGATGAGCTGACTGAGCAACCGGTTCCTGGACAATCAAGTTCTGGACCCGTACCTAACCTTTTGTCTCCTGGACCAATTAGTTCCAGGCTTGTACAGAATCCCATTCCTGCTGCTCCTTTTGTACCTCCTACAAGTGAAGATTGGAAGAAACTGTTTGACCCAATGTTTGATGAATACTTTGAACCTCAACAGATGAATGCTCCTGAAGCTACAGTGGTTCAACCACCAGATGGGGTGGTGAATATTCAAGTTGACAATAACGGTCCATCCACTTCATTGTCATGGGATTCTGAAGCTCCCACCATCAGTCAATCGGTTAGCACTTCTAATGTCCAACCTTCACCTGTACAGCGAGCGGCAACTGTAGATAATACATCTGAAGTAAATCCTTTTGCTCCACCTGATAATGAGCCGTTTGTTAACATCGTTGCCCCTGAATCGTCAAATGATGTAACATCCTCCGACGAATCTAACACGGCTACCTCAGTTCCCCATTCTCAACCCCATGAATACCTTAGAAAATGGACCAATGATCATCCTATAGACAACATTATTGGAAACCCTTCGCGTCCAGTATCTACCCGCAAGCAACTTACAACCGACGCATTGTGGTGCTTCTTCAATTCTGTCCTCTCTAAAGCTGAACCAAAAAACGTCAAGGATGCAATGTCCAAACACTCATGGTTCACTGCAATGGTGGACGAAATTCATGAGTTTGACTGACTGGATGTATGGGGCACCTCCCGAGTGTGCTATGATCATTGCTCTCAAATGGATATTCAAGGTTAAACTTGATGAGCATGGAGATGTATTGAAAAACAAAGCTAGGCTTGTGGCAAAAGGATATCGACAAGAAGAAGGTATAGACTTTGAAGAATCCTTCGCACCTGTTGCTAGAATTGAAGCCATAAGAATATTTCTCGCAAATGCTGCAAGTCAAAACATGGTGGTTTATCAAATGGATGTCAAGACTGCATTCTTAAATGGCGATCTAAAAGAGGTGGTGTACGTATCTCAACCTGAAGGTTTTGTGGATCCAGAACGCCCTAATCACGTGTATCGATTAAAGAAGGCTCTCTATGGGCTTAAACAAGCACCTAGGGCGTGGTACGACACTTTGTCTAAATTTCTTCTGGCTAACAAATTTTCCAAAGGCGTTGATCCTACACTCTTTACCAGAAAAACGGGCAAAAACCTTCTGCATGTACAAATCTATGTTGATGACATCATCTTTGCCTCATCTGATCCCACAAAATGTGATCGTTTCTCCCAAGAGATGAGTTCCGAATTCCAAATGTCTATGATGGGTCAAATGTCATTCTTTCTAGGACTGCAAATTTCTCAAAATCCCAATGGCATCTTCATCAATCAATCCAAATACGCCAATGAAATTTTGAAGAAATTTGGATTCGACTCCTGTGATTCAGTTGATACTCCTATGATTGAAAGATCGAAACTAGATGAAGATGATGTGGGAATTCCGGTCGAACAAACCATGTATCGAAGCATGATTGGATCCTTAATGTATCTTACCGCAAGCAGAACTGACCTTCTATTTGCAGTTTGCATTTGTGCTCGGTATCAATCCAAACCCACCAAGAAACATCTGGAAGCTGTCAAAAGAGTCTTTCGATACCTTAAAGGAACAATCCACATGGGCCTTTGGTACCCTAAGGAAACTTCTATGGCTCTCACAGCATATTCAGATGCTGATCATGCGGGATGTCAAGACACTCGTCGCAGTACATCTGGGGGTGCACAGTTTTTGGGGAATAAGCTAGTCAGTTGGTCGTCAAAGAAACAAATGAGTACATCTATCTCCTCCACTGAAGCTGAATACATTGCCATGTCATCGTGCTGTGCTCAGATCCTATGGATGAAATCTCAACTTTCAGACTATGGATTCATACGCAACAAGATTCCCATGTACTGTGACAACAAAAGTACAATTGCACTCTGCTGCAACAATGTCCAACATTCAAGGACTAAGCATATTGACATTCGACATCACTTCATCAGGGAGCAAGTTGAGAAAAGAATTGTGGAACTTTACTTTGTGAGGACTGAGTTCCAGCTAGCCGATATCTTCACCAAAGCACTTTCCAGGGAACGTTTTCACTTCATTCTCCCACGCCTTGGTATGAAGAGTCTCATGCCTGAGGATCTCATTTGTCTTCAGGAACATAAAGAGGAGTAAAGGGGTTGCTTCACATATCCTTTGTATATAATATTAACACAAAAAGAAAATAGAAAAATATAAAATTTCAAAAATACAAAAATACTCTTCTCTCGACATGTCTCTTGTATAATCAATATTATGTACGTTTCTATAAATGTCATTCAATAATGACACGGATTCATACATATGCTTGAGCAAGAGTTTTTCGGTTTCAAATAAATTTCTTTTCAAAAACATGTCGTATCTCAACAACATTCTTAAAATATGGCTTGCAGTCATTTCAGGCTACAACCGGAGCTTAAAATTATGGCTTACAGTCACTTCAGGCTGTAACCCGAACTTCAAACTATGGCTTGTAGTCATTTCAGACTACAACCCGGACTTCAAAATTATGGCTTGCTATTACTTCAGATAGCAACCCGGTTTTCAAAAATGAGGAAAACACGTCGCCAAAAAGACGGTTGTTCCTAGCAAAGGGTGCCGTTCATCCGAGCGTGAATTACTTTACATTCATGCACCCTCGATCTAATGTACGCTTTAGTGCATTATTTCTTGATAAAGAAGAGAAATCTTCTTGATAAAGAAGAGAAAGTATTTGTGCAAAACTTGGTGGTACCATGAGATTTTGATTGAAAATCAAATTGAATCTAAATCTTTGATAAATTTTTTCACTCAACCAATGACATAACATATTTATGTTTTACACATCCGTCATTGATTGAGGGGGAGAATGATTTTCAAAAATTTTATGTATCATCAAAACTCCCCACCTTGTACAAAAACAACAATACGATTTGTGATGGTTATGTGTCAGAATGAGTAAATTTTCAAAGAGTTTTTGTTAAAACTTCGAATCTTTTGCAAACTCTTCAAATCTGACACATAACAACCTCCCTCACAGTTGAGGGGGAGCATGAAAAAGTTCCTTTTTATCAGAAAATATTAAAATTGACCGCATTTCTCTCCCAAAACGCTTTCTAAATTATTTAAATCAATTGAGATCAAAAATCTCGAAAGGTTTGAAATTTTTGATCGGGGGAGAGAATGTGATTTAAATATGAAATTTGATAATCAAAAGTGATCTTTTGTACTCAATAATAGGCTCCCACATATGTGCTAAACTCTTTCGTTTATCGATGCACATATTGAGGGGGAGCAAAGGCGTTTGCGGAAGTTATACCAAAGACCGACCATTTATCTCTATGCATAGAGTTATAAGGATGGTTAAGGTTAGGTATGAGTTCCCATGATCCACCAGAACCGGAAGGATCTTCCCAGGGACAATCCATAGATAGATTAGAAGTCCTTAGGAATGATATGAAAAAAAAGGAGAAAAGTGAGAAAGGGAAGAGTGCGGACTGAGATAGAGCTAGGACTGGAACAAACCCAACAAGGTTCTAGTGGTGAAGTCTCGGTAAGCACTGAAGGGGTTGAAGAATTAGAAAGAAATGAAAGTAGAAAGGGTGAAAACAAATAGCCCTCCAAATATTCAACCTTAGGGCAGAAACCGGGTTCAATTCATAATCTACTAGTGGTTACTAAAGTAACACTAGTATTGAAGACAAGACGTCATGGACCCAGTGACGCACTGCAGTAAACTTCCCAACCACTCAAGTTCTCTTAAAAGAACTTGTTTCATTCTCACGGGGAACCCTGTGCAATGTATCGACCGCTCATTGCGAGCAATGTTGATACCTAAAATAGGAGACGCCTCCCCAGTCCCCAGGAGCGGATCAAAACGCACATCCGAGTGATATGAAAATATTCACAATGAAGATGGAAATCCTTCTAGAGCGAACATCACTCAAGCTCTTGGTAGGAGACATGTGAGATCCATCTTGGATCAATGATCAAGTGACAACTGGAAAGCAACGATGGTGTGATTCAAAATTGAATCAAACTTGTTCCAGGATATGATTGACGGATACTTTTGCTAAAACCTCTCAATGTGCTCACCAACTAATCTTTCGAGCACATTGACTGTGTACAATATCTTTCAAACAAAAGTATTTTTTATGGAAATGTGATTCTAAATACAAAACTCTCGTTGTGTCTCAAAAATGTTTATCATAGGACACATGAGTGATTTCTACAAATCTATTTCTCATCTCCGTGAATATTCACTCACCGATTCACTCTATCGTGCTGTCTGCTTTGAGACGTTCCGGTATGAGAACATGCTAAGTATGAGGATTCCAAAGTGGATTCTTTGGAAAATTCATTACTACAAGCTGGAAATTCCTGTCAAGGAGAGTCTTCTTTAAAAGAGATTCTACCTGATCACAGGTCGGTTTTCACAAAACCGGAGGGTAGTCTGTCCTCGCAGAACGAATGACAAAGCCATGTTCGTTCTCTATCTTTATTGCTAACTGTTTTATTTTAGGGACACATATAAAGATGGCGTTGATGGCTCCAGTTTCCAGCTGAATCGGGTCAATCCATACCTCATGCTCACACATCCTCCACACTATTAATGAAGATAAGAGACTTGCTACAACAAAATGTTGAGAGACTTCTAACAACGTTTCCACAACTCTGATGAAAAAGTCTCCTGATTCACAAACTCCAATGCAACGTCTCCAGATACAGAAGGGTGTGACCATGATGGTCCTTTGTCACTACATCACATGAAGACAATACAACTATGGATGAGCTTGGAGATTTACTTTGGCTGATGATCTCAAAGAAGCTCAAAGATCACATATCTCAAAGGAATTCAAATCAGAAGTTCTCTTGCTTGAAGTACGAAGTGTGTTGAAAAGTGAAGAATCAGATCCTACGAGCTACAAAGACTAAAGAATGCTTAAAGACCAAAGATCTTAATTTCAAAGGTGACCTCGCTTAGGGGGAGATTGTTAGGAATACAAATATTCCTGTAAAAGTCTCGGTCACCTAATGATTGTAATAGCATTAAGTTAGCTCGTAGTTAGTTTGTTTATTAGTTAATTAGTGTTAGTTTAAGTAACACCGTGGAAGAAGGACGGGTCTTCACCCACTGTATGCCTGATCCACAGCCCGGGAGTGGGCGTTTTATAGTATGTATAAATACCCCTCTCCACATGTGGAGAGGGTTGGACCTTCACTTAATCTCAAGCTAATATTACATTTTTCTCTCAAGGTTCCTCTCTTCCCCTCCTTCTTACTTCTCCAACACCAAACAAACACAACACCAATCATGTTTCCAACATAGTTAGTATTCTACAACCCTAACGACATAAAATTTTCACCGTTAGTCCAAAGTTATATATATTTACATTTTATGTCCAAAAGTATCGATATTTACATTTATTACTTCTAAGTTTTAGTAATTACAGTTTATAACCCATAAATTCAGATTATTACAGTTTGACCCTAAGTTTCCAAAATTTACACTTTTAGTCCCTCATTTATGAAATTTTGTAAATTTAGTCCAAATTTCACCAAATTAAAAGTTTAACATTTTTATTTTCTAAATAAGCTCAGAATATTCATATTAGCTTATTTGACTGGCTTATTTGCTTAAAATCCAATTTTTCTATCTAAATGGGCTTAGCGAGCCATTAAACTTGGCCCGTTAACATTTTAAGATCCAAAGGGTTAGGGGGAACACTAGACCTACCTTAGTCCATCATTTTAAGTTACAAAAACATTTCAAAAGAGTTTGTGTGATCAGCTTATCGAATAAGCTTAAAAACTGCTTATTTGACTTATAAGGCCCAAAGTTAACTTATTTAGTTTTATAGAAAACAGATTTGGTCGTTTCAAAATGGGTCGAGCAAACAGCTCATACGAGCTTATGAGGTCAAGTTATTAATGTTTCCTGGTTGCTAGCTAGGTGGTTAATGAGGTCGAGTAATAAAAAGATGTGGTCATGTGTCGAAATAATTATTTACGAGGCCAAAGTAAATGACCAAAATCAATTCTGAAAACAGTTTACTCAAAAATATTCTAAGTGCTTTACTAAAATTCGAATGGGTCAAGTCATCTTGTAAGCGTGTCTAGTTTAATAAGTAAACGTTATTATTAATATCAAAAGTTAATGGAACTCGATTGTTAGCATATGAAGCATCTAGGATAATCAATAAAACGTATGTGTCATGTTTATATTTTACGAGATAAATGATCAAAGTAAAATGCAAAAACTGAAAAATATCAAAAGTATATATATAAAATAAAATAATCGTGCTTCACCTTGCCACAAAAGGGTGTGATAGTCGAATTTAGGTGTCGATCTGGAACAAAAGAGGAATGTGGTTCGATTCTAAACCCACCAAGGATCTAGGATGAGCTAAACTTGAACCTTGAACTTGTTTCTAACCCCTCGAACTTCTTGCCAACTTTTTGTCCCGTTTCTAGTATGCTTCGACTTGTATTTTAGCTATTTGGTTCGTTTGTGTGTGTGTGATCAACTGAGGATACTAGAGGTCGTTTATATAAGCTACTTGAAGCTTTGTGATCATAAGAGATGGTGTGTGAGCTTGTGTGCTTTGCATCTTGCCTCCAAAATCAACCAATCGAGACTTCACAAGGGAATGAATGTGTAAGAATACCTCTGAACATTCCTGACAAGTTAAAAGACGTGTATGGATGATTTGTAGAGATTGGGAGGCTTGGGTGGCTCGTAAGAATGTTTGTGACACATTGGGTGAAATTTCCAAAGGGTGAGTTTCATGGTTCGCTTTGGTCGTATCTAAGGTAGTAAACAAGTGAGGAAGGTCATGAAATTTATCATTCTCAATTCTCAGTAACATGGTGAAACGAAACAAGTAAAAATATGTGGGTGTTACATGTCGAAATCGCAAGAAACGAGGGTGGTTTTGGTGTGTGTCGCGGCAGGTAAACAAAAGAAGGAAAAAAAAACAAAATAATTAAGGGTGCGCTTGGGCTTTGGCCTGGTGGGCTGCTGGGCTTGCTTGGCGTGGATCAGGCCCAAACGAAAAAGAAAGAATAATAAGAGTCTGTTAGCAGCAGTTGGGATTAATTCAGGCCCATTGGGTTACGGGGGCCCACAAGGCAAGTTTCGAGAGTCGGGTTACGGTCCAATAATATTAGTGAGCAATCTCGGGAATTTTCGTAGGCTCCGGAAATATATAAATATGGAACGGTAAATAAACGAAACGTATAATTTTAATTATAAATGTTTTAAATATATATTCACGATATTTATAGATTATCGAGGTTGTGTGTAAGCATCGTTCCTAGGTAAAGAAGTATTATGATGCAAAGGTTAAACACACTTCTTTCAGGCCAGGAGACTTCGTATACCGCGCTAATGATGCAAGCCACGCAGAAGACACGGGCAAGCTTGGACCCAATTGGGAAGGACCCTATGAGGTCACGGATGCACTAGGTAATGGTGCATACAAGCTGCGCGATATGGAAGGCCACGAGCTGGCACGCACTTGGAATATCTGCAATCTAAAGAGATGCTATCTTTAGGAAAGGCAACGGCCCACAAACAGACAACTTCGCACTTTAGTACGTGCCCAATAAATGTCTGCCTTTGAACTTTCTTTTCTTTTTTAGGAATTGTCTTTTAAAACTTGCAAGTATTAATAAAAACGTTGTGGTTTCTAGCTAACTCCATAACATACTTCACTTTATTGCGTACATTTCTATTATGTCTCAATATTGTTATTTTATATTTTGCCTACATGGCGTGCATGCACTCATTAAGACCCACGATGGCAGAAAGGATGAGTAAACCTACTAACTAACTCGTTGAGTAAGAGGGTTGCAAACCCATCAACATTGGATCACGCATCCTTGCTAAGCGCCTTACCTTAAAGACGTTGAAGTAAGTTTCCATGCGCATTCCACGAAGGATGCGCAATACCACGTACAGCGTACATGCTTAGCAATAAACGAGCCAAGACTCTTGGTCAGTTGATAAAATTCTTTGCAAAATAATGCAAGTCTATCTTCATACTTATGATTTTTTTAAGTTACGCACTTAATATGAGTATGTAACAGTTCAATTTGACTCTTAGTTGATCTTTTACACAAAGGATAACAATCTAAGTACAAGTAACATAGCACACAAACAAAAAGATGCAAGTTGTTATTTATACAAAACCGTACATTTACAAGTTATATAAAAACCATATCTACATACTATGACAGCAGAGCTCCCAACCTCTTGGAGCTTCCTCAAAAGTAACGCATCCTTAGGCGACACGATCGCCACACTGACTGCGACTCCATCTAATCTGGGGATATGCGCAGCGCCCACACCGCAAAAGATAGCTTTCCCCTTCACACCCTTCTTCTTAGCCGCCCTCTCCACATGAGTCTCTAAGACCTCCTTCAGAGGGACCTCCTTCTCAAGGGCGAAGGGGTTAAGGATATCACGCGGCTGCGCAAAGACTGGCACCTGCAACTGCGACTCGTCAGGCTTTAAGAAAAAGTCCGGTTAAGCCTCTGCATCCTCTAAAATGTGCCTCCCCAGGGTTAACCCCTCCATACTCAACTTTATGGGGTAATCCTGGTTGCGCTCTAGCCGCGCAATATGTGGAAGCTCAAAGAGCTTCATCCCCTCCATAGCCTTCACAAGCTCATCATAGGCGTCCGCCTTATAACCAGGCACTTCAGCAAGCGACACTGTCAGCATCTTGGCCTCATGGAGCTCTTCCACAGCCTGCGCCCTGCCACGCTCCACGGCGCACTCTACAACCTTCCCAAAGGCTTCCAACACCTTCGGGGACTCCAACGTGCCCATAGCAGCTAGGCGCAAACCATGGCTGATCAACCACCTACACAAGCAAAAAACGGAGACATTAGTATGGAAAAAGAGCATTAATACATATCATAAGTAATAATTGCGGAATAGACAACACCGACATACGCTCAGTGATCGTAGACATGAGATGAGGATACAACTGCTCATCGTATTCTATACTCAGCCTGTGCAGCTTGTCCTCCTGCACCCTCAAGGCATTCTGAACTTGGGCACGAAGGTCCTCAATATGGCCGAAGTGCTCAGCCTTCTTCTCCTCCAGATACCTTATCCCCCAGGTTAAGTTCGACCTAAACTGATGCAGCTCCCCACGCTCATGCTACAGCTCAGCCATCACGGTCAACTTCTCATCAGTAACCTTCTTCGCATGCTTAGTGACAGCCTCCATCTCTGCCTGCGCCCCAGCCAACTGCGCCCTGAGCAAGGCAATTTCCTCATCCTTCTGTGCGAGACTGCTCCCCTCCCCAACATACCGCGCCTTTAGCTGAGTGACCAACTCAGTCTGACGCTCAGCAACAGCCCCCAACTCTTCCATCAGCTGTTGCGCAGACATCCCCTCATCAACCTTAGCCGGCTCCTCCACATGAGCATGAGCCGTCTGAGGTGGCACTGACCCCTCCACGAACGCTGCATCACCCCCTGCAGCATCATCCCTACAGGCAAACATAAAAAATAAAGATTAGGGAATGGCACAGAGAAAAAACACGTACAAACATAATATATTCAGTTTTACTTACATAAAGAGAGAAGCCCGAGCCTCCTTCTGCGCAGCCATAGACGCAGACATATCCTCATCCGTGGACTCATCTACAACAATGGTATGGCGCATGCGCTTAGAAGTCCCTTCACCAGCATCAACGGCCTTGCGCTTCATACTCTGATGCTCTTCTTCAGAGTCCGTGTCCACCTTGAGGATGCCAGCACTCGCGGATGACTCAGCGCGCGCAACTTCAGGCATCACCACTGCCTGCGCAGGAACCGTCTGAACTGGGGTCGCATGTACCGCAGTCTGAGATGCATCCGACGGCTCCTCTTGCGCAAACTCTAACAGACGACCAGCAGTGGCCTCCAGAATCGGCAACTCACCCTCCTTCAAAGGGCGTACACCCACAGTCACCTGCGTCGGCTTGGCCAGCTTCACCACAGCTTACAGATCCATCTCTGCGCAGCATATAAACACACAAAAAAGGGAACAAGTTAGTGATAAATTAAATATTTACGAAGAAGCTTACACTATACACGCAAGCATAAAGAAAGGACAAGCACCCACCCCGGCCGCTTTCATCCGAGAACGTTGCACCTCATCACTTGCCCCGAAATAGTTCCGACTCAGCCCCACATGCACCAAGAACTCCTCGGGGTAAGTATTGATGGGGATGCGGTTCCCATCAATAGTCTCCGCATCCCTCACATTATACGTACTGGGATCTGGGCGCTCATCCTTTAGAAGCCCCCCTTGAGTATATAACTCCGGGGGCGCAGCGAATACCCGATCATCTATCCAGAAAAATCTTTCTCTCCACCTCCTCAGGGAGTCTACCTTATCAGTATAGCACTGATAGCCCCCTGGGCGCTTGGAAAACGTTACCCACCCGTTCGACCATGACGTGTGGTAGAACGCGCGGAATAAGTTGATAGTTGGGTTTATTGCCAATAAGCGGCAGTTTACCTCAAAATTAATTATTTTAGTTGCACCTATACAGTGCAGCAGCGAAATGTGCAACCGATAAAAGTTTAGCACATCACCCAGGAAACGGGATATGGGCACACGCTGGTTTGCAAATTCAAAGAAGCGCGTGTACACCCCTATCTTCCCCTCAGGGAAATCCGCTATACATGCGTTCGCATCCGGTAATTCTGGATGCACTGCAAGCGGGATATAGTAGTCAGAGGTGAACTGACGTAGTTCATCCTCGTCCATCTCTGAACATAACTCTTCTAACTGTTTAACCATTTTTACTAAGAAGAACGCATTCGCTATTACCTAATATACACGGTGGATTCTGGAAAAAGCTTTAAGAGATTTTAGAAATGGCGGAAAAATTGCGATTCACTATGAGATCTTTAGTAAAGAGAGAGGCGGTGCTTTATATAAAGCCACCAAACCCTAGCAAGATTGCCACGTGGATCCCACTAAGGTTCATCGTGTGGCTAGAAGACGAGAAGGTACATGCACTTTTTCCCACTTCCCGATATACACGTGGATACGCTCCCCATTTCCCGAGGTATCATAGAGATAATTTGGGACTAGATACATGGTTCCAAATAAGGGTGGTGAATATTCGAACTTTTCCCGCCACGTTTGCCACTGATATTCCTAGTTTAGCGCGCGCAGCTACGAGCCGCACCCACTAGACTGGGGGGACATGATGACGTATAGTCTATATTTGGGCCGCGAGCCCAAATGATAAACATTACTAAAGCCCAAACCCACCACGCATGGGCTATCATAACAATGATTTGGGCCGCACTACCAATGGGTTGGACTCACGTAGACCCAAGCCCAACCAAACTATTTATGGTCTAAATAAGGATCTTCTATTTACGGATAAAGATCCTTGGACCGGATAAGCACCATGTGTGCGAAGAGTAAGGAGCACGAAACCTACAAGGATTCTGCGCCTATATATAGAATGACATAATTCTCATTAAAGGTACGATTTACGAAACCCTAACTCTTGAATATAACCCTAAAACCGATTACTTACTCTCACGCCGGAGGATAATCGTGGGAGACAATCCCACGATAAGCCTAACGGTGTTTGTTTATTTTCTTAGTGCGCAGGTTACAAGCATTAAGAAGCTAATTGGTACGAGAGCAGGAACCCAAACCAGGAACACCCAACATTTGTATCAACAAATACCTTCATATATATCGGAGCATGTGTGGTTATACCCTAGTTGAGTTGTTTAACAACATTCAACAAGGTTGCACAAGTGATACATCCAATTTGTAATGTCACTAAATAACCTCATTTGAGTTTGGTACCAATTTTATCATAGCTTAAAAAGATGTACAAAGTACAAAGGGAACTTATATATTTTACTCGTATAAATATGACTTTACAAGTTACAACTGTTGATACAAAAGTTGGGCGTTCCTTGTTTGGGTTCCTGTTCTCGTACCAATTCAATCTTAATGCTTGAGACCTGCGCACTAAGAAAACAAACAAACACCGTTAGGCTTATCGTGGGATTGTCTCCTACGATTATCCTCCGGTGTGAGAGTAAGTAATCGGTTTTTAGGGTTATGTTTAAGAATTAGGGTTGTAAAGTCGTCCCTTTAACGAGAGTTATGATTTTGTTTATATAGGCACGGAATCCTTATTGGATACGTGTGCCTCACATTTTGGTGTATATCCGGTTTGGATACATATCCCTTAAATAAGAGATATCCATATCACAACTATAAATAACTTTGGGCTTGGGCTTTCGTGAGCCCAAACCGTTAGCATATTTGCGCAAATCACTGTTATGACAGCCTATTCGTGAATATAGACTATACCTTATCATGTTCCCCCAGTCTAGTATGCGTCGTTATTAACCGCGGATGCTAGACTTAGAAATATTAGCGGCAAGCGTGGTGGGGAAGTTCCTAGTATTTCCCGCCAAAAACGCGATACGGTGTATCTAGTCTTTAAGTATCCCACGTGTCCCTTGGAAGACGTGAAAAAGTGCATGTATCTGTTTTTATTCCACCACATGATGGAGATAGTGGGATCCACGTGTCATTCATCCGATGCAAGAGGGAACCCTATCTAAGGGGCTCCTTATGTCATTGTTTTAACCACAGTGAAAAACACCATTTCCTCTAGTGAAAAAATCTTTCTTCAAGAAAGCTAATATCTTCGAGAGGTAATTACGTGTGTGCATTCTATAAAAAATGGTCCGTCAGTTAGAAGAGTTCCGGTCTAAGATGGACGTGGATGAACTGCGTCAGTTCACCTCCGACTATTTTATTCCTCTCGAGGTACATCCGGAATTTCCGGATGCCGACGCATGCATCGTAGACTTCCTGAGGGGAAGATAGGGGTATACACGCTCTTCTTTGAGTTTGTAAACCAGCGCGTGCCTATATCCCTATTTTTGAGCGACGTGCTCAACTTTTACCGCATGCACATTTCGCAGCTGCACTGTCTAGGTGCGGCAAAAATAACAAATTTCGAGGTAAACTGTCGTTTACTCGCAGTGAGGCCTATAATCAACCTATTCCGCGCGTTTTACCACACGTCATGGTCGAACGGGTGGGTGACTTTTTCCAAGCGCCCAAGGCGCTATCAGTGCTATACTGAAAAGATAGATGCCCTTAGGGGTTGGAGGGAGAGATTTTTCTGGATAGATGATAGGGTGTTCACCACGCTCTCTGGGTTTTTTTACCCAAGGGACGCTTCCAAAGGATGAGCGCCCAGATCCCGGTACGTACAGCGTGGAGGATGCGGAGACCATTAGTGGTAACCGCATCCCAATCAATTCCTATCCCGAGGAATTCCTGGTTCATATGGGGATGAGTCGCAATTACTTCAGCGCAAGTGATGAAGTGCCAACCTTTCTGGATGAACGCGGCCGAGGTGGGTGCTTGTCCTTTATTATCCTCGCCTTTATGATGCAAGCGCCCTTGTATATTAAGATTTTTATCAACTAACTTGTTCCTCTTTTTGTGTGTTTATATGTTGCACAGAAATGGATCTATTCTCCGTAGTGAAGCTGACCAAGCCTACTCAGGTTACCGTGGGCGTGCGCCCCTTGAGGGAAGGGGAAGTGCCCGTCTTGGAGGCTGCCACTGGACGCCTTCTGGAGCTTGCACAAGAAGAGTCTTCGGACGCGTCACAGCCGATTGTGAATGCGACGCCTGTGCAGACTGTGCCTGCGCAGGGGGGTGGCGGCTCCTGAGCTTGCGCGCACCGAGTCATCCACGAGTACTAGGTTTCTCAAAGTGGAAACTGACTCTGAAGAGGAGCGTCAGGGTTTGAAGTGCAAGGCTGTTCTTGATGATGACGAAGGGACCTCCAAACGCAGGCGTAATACGATTATTGTGGACGCGTCCACAGATAAGGAGACGTCCATGTCCATTGTTGTGCAGTAGAATGCTGAGACTTCTCCTCCTATGTAAGTAACCATTGTTTTGAGTAGTTATATATATTTTATCCACTGCTTTTTCTTGACTTCTCCGTGTTTGCGTGCAGCGACAGTGCTGCAGGGGGTGATGCAGCATTCGTCGAGGGGTTGGTGTTGCCTTAGTTGGCTCAAGTTCATGTGGAGGAGCCGGTGGGGGCGAAGGAAGAGATGTCTGCGCAGCGGCTGATGGAAGAGCTTGGCGCTGTTGCTGAGCGTATACTGATGAAGGTAGCAGTCTCGCTCAGAAGGATTAGGAGATTGCTATGCTGAGGGCACAGTTGGCTGATGTGCGAGCAGACGTAGAATCTAGATCTGCGTATGCTAGGAAGCTCGCTGATGAGAAGCTGTCTTTAATGGCTCAGTTAAAGCGAGAGCGCGGTGAGACTCATCAGTACAGGGCTAACTTCTCTTGGGTTTTAAAGTACCTACAATAGAAGAAAACTGAGCACTTTGCCCACCTAGATGAGCTGCGTGAGCGTGTGGAGGGTGCTTTGAAGTTTCAGGAAGGCAAGCTTCGTAAGCTGAGTATAGAGTATGATGAGGAGTTATATCCTCATCTTATGTCTACTATTGTGGAGTGCAGGTATGTATCTCCTATGTGAATTCTGTGTTTACCACTGAGTGCCTTAATGCTTTCTAACGCGTTCGTTGTTGCGTGTGGGAACGTCGTGGAGTGCGCCATGGCACGTGGCAAGGCGCAGGCTGTAGAGGAGCTTTCTGCGAGCAAGATACTGGTTGTGCCGCTTGCGGAGGTGCCTGGGTATAAGGCGGATGCCTTTGATGAGCTAGTAGAGGACATGGAGAAGATGAAGGTCTTTAACTTTCCTCATATTGCCCGCTTGGAGCGTGATCAGGATTATCCTATCAGCGTGATCATGCAGGGCCTAACTTCTTTCTGAAACCAGACGAGTCGCAGCTGAAGGTGCCTGTTTTTGCTCGCCCCCGCCATATGCTCAATCCCCTTGCTCTTGAGAAGGAGATTTCTTTAAAGAAGTGCTTAGAGGCACATGAGACAAGAGCTGCTCGTAAGAAGGGCGTGAAGGGAAAGGTCATTCTTTGTGGTGTTGGCGCAGCCCATCTTCCCAGGTCTGATGGGACTCCCGTTAGCGTACCAATGGTGTCTCAGGAGGATATCATCCTTTTAAGAAGGCTGAGTAAGGCTGGGGAGTTGGCATCTACAGCTAGTAGCTCAAGTCATAGGCGTGCTCGTAGCATTTAGATATGTATGGATTTTGTAATTATAACTTGTATAAACTCATAGTTCTTATGAATAATAATGTTTATTTTATTTCGTACGCCTTGTTGTACTTAGATTGTTTTCTTTTGTGTAAAAGATCATCCAAGAGTCAAATTGAAACCGCGACATACTTAAAATGATTTATATTATGTGTATAACTTAAAAAATCATAAATGTGAAGATAGACTTGCGTTGTTTTGCAAAGACTATATCAAAATGACCAAGAATCTTGGCTCGTGGATTGCTAAGTATGTTATGTTACGTATCCGTCGTGGAATGCGCATTTAAACTTACTTCAATGTCTTGAAAGTAAGGCGCTTAACAAGGATGTGTGATCCAGTGTTGATGGGTTTGCAATTCTCTTACTCAACGAGTTAGTTAGTAGGTTTACTCATCCTTTCTGCCATCGTGGGTCTTTAATAAGTGCATGCACGCCATGTAGGCAAAATATAAAATAGCAATATTGAAACATAATAAAAATGTGCGCAATAAAGTTAAATGTGTTATGGAGTAAGCTAGAAACCACAACGTTTTATTAATACTTGCAAGTTTTGAAAGATAAAATACAATTCCTAAAAAAAAGAAAATTCAAAGACAGACATTTATTGGGCACGTACTAAAGTGCAAGGTTGTCTGTGTGTGAGCCGTAGCCTTTCTTAAAGATATCATCTCTTGAGATTGCAGATATTCCAAGTGCGTGCCAGCTCGTGGCCTTCCATATCGCGCAACTTGTATGCACCATTACCTAGTGCATCCGTGACCTCATAGGGTCCTTCCCATTTGGGTCCAAGTTTGCCCATGTCTTCTGCGTGGCTTGCATCGTTGGCGCGGTATACAAAGTCTCCTGGCCTGAAAGAAGTGTGTTTAACTTTTGCATTCTTCATCTTTGCTTTAGCCTTTGCTTCACGTATAGTTGCGCATTCACGCCTTTCTTCCAGCAGGTCCAAGTCTATGCGCCGTTCATCGTCATTTGTTGTGACGTTTATTTCTGCTGTGCGGATAGTTGGCATTCCAATTTTGGCTGGTATGACGGCTTCTGTCCCATAGAAAAGAGAGAATGGTGTGTCTCCGGTACTGGTTTTAATTGTCGTGTGGTGCGCCCATAAAACATGTGACAATTCATCCACCCACCTTCCTTTGTGTCTGTCAAGGCATGCTTTTATTCCTTCGCCCAGACTGCGATTCGCGCGTTCAACCAAGCCATTGGTTTGTGGGTGCTTAACTGAAGCAAAGTGCTGTGTAATGTTCAATTGCGCACACCAATCTTTGAATGGGTTGTCACAGAATTGTTTTCCATTTTCCGAAACAATCTCTCCAGGTAGTCCGAAGCGACACACAATGTTGTCCCACACGAAGCGTTTGACCTGGTTGCCGGTGATGCTCGCAACCGCCTTTGCCTCAATCCACTTAGTAAAATAGTCTATAACTACGATGAGGAATTTTAGCCCTCCCGCTGCAACTGGAAAAGGGCCTGCGCTGTCAATGCCCCATTTATAGAATGGCCATGATGAGGTGATGGGGGTTGACTCTTGTTGTGGTCGGCGCGGAATTGGCCTGTGGACTTGGCAATCGCTGCATTTCTTTATCATGTCCCGTGCGTCGCGGTGCATAGTAGGCCAATAGTATCCTGACCGCAGGGCACGCGCCACTACAGACCGTGGTCCTGAGTGCATACTACATGAACCAGCGTGAATTTCTCGGAATACATAATCTGCTTGAAGATGTCCAACGCAACATAGCCATGGTTGTAGGAATGAACGTCGGTATAGGACGCCATCTCGGAGTTTAAATCTCTGCGCTGTGCCCCTTACCCTACGAGCGTCCTTCTGATATTGTGGTAAGATTCCTTTGCTTATAAATTCGATGATAGGTGTCATCCACGTAGGATCCTGTTCTTCTATCATTGTGGATATTTTCATCTCCAAGATTGATTTGTTTTTTAGAGTTTCTACCAATACCTGTTTTGATAGGTGCGCAAAGCTTGTAGATGCGATCTTGCTAAGCGCATCAGCTTTCCTGTTTTCTCCTCTAGGGATTTGTTTGATGGTAAACCTATCAAAATTCTAAATTAAAGACTTGGTTTTTTCGAGGTATTGGATCATTTGTTCATCCTTGGCTTCATATTCACCTAACACGTGGTTGGCTACTAGCCTGGAATCTACATTTGCCTCTAGGTTGCGTACACCCATTTGAGTTGCAATACGCAGTCCAGCAAGTAGGGCTTCGTATTCTGCCTCATTGTTTGTGGTTGTGAATTCGAAACGCAGTGCGTAAGTGAATTCTACTCCTTCTGGATTAGTGAGGATAAGGCCTGCGCCTGATCCATCCACGCATGAGGATCCGTCTGTGAATAGAACCCATGGTACTTGTAATTCTGCCTTGCTTACTGAAGGTGGAGTATCGGTATCTAGCTTCTCAACAATAAAGTCGACTAATATCTGCCCCTTGATTGCAGTGCATGGCCTATACGAGATGTTATACTCTCTCAATAACACACTCCATTTTTGTAGCCGTCCTGATGCGTCAGGTTTAGAGATAACTTGTTTGATAGGCTGATCCGTGATCACAGCTATTGGGTGCGCCTGAAAGTATCTGCGCAGTCTTTTAGCTGCGAATACTAGAGCTAGGACCAGCTTTTCCATAGCAGTATAGTTAGTCTCTGTCTTTTTGAGTGCTTTGCTTATAAAGTATATGGGCGTTTGAACGGAGTTCCGATCTTTCAATAGTACTGCGCTAACTGCTCCATGGGTTGCGGATAAGTACATGATCAATTCTTCCCCTGGTCGTGGTGCGACAAGCTTGGGGAGTGATGCAAGATGCTGCTTGAGTTATTGGAAGGCTTCCTCCGCCTCCTCAGTCCAACGAAAGTCTCCCTTTTTCGTGCACTTCGTGAGTGTTTTAAAAAGAGGGAGTGACTTGTCTGCTGATTTGGACAAAAATCGGTTTAGTCCAGCTAGCTTTCCATTTAATGACTGGACTTCTTTCAATGTGCGCGGAGAAGGGAGATCAATGACCGCTTTTGTCTTTTCTGGGCAAGGCTTAATGCCATCAGGTTCTATTAAATATCCAAGGAACATGCCTTCTGTCGCGCCAAAAGTGCATTTCTTGGGATTTAACTTCATGTTTATTTTTCCCAGTGTTTTGAACGTCTCCTCAATGTCGCGCACCAGTTCTTCCTCTGTGTGGCTCTTTATAACAAGGTCATCGACATAAACTTCCAGGTTGCGACCTACTTGCTTCTCAAATGTTGTGTCCCCCAATCGCTGGTATGTTGCTCCCGCGTTCTTTAGACCAAAGGGCATTTTTGTATAGCAGAAGACCCCTTGACTTGTGTGGAAGGCTGTTTTCTCTTCATCTTCTTCAGTCATCTGAATTTGATGGTATCCTTTGTATGCGTCTAGGAAGCATTTAATGGGATATCCACACAGAGATTTTACCTTCCAGTCTATCTCTGGCAGCGGGTAGCAGTCCTGTGGACATGCTTTATTGAGGTCAGTGAAGTCCATGCACATTCTCCAACTGCCATCACTCTTCTTTACCATTACTGGATTAGAAAACCAGTCGTGATAGTAGACTTCTCGCATAATACCTGCGTCTACAAGTTTGTGTACTTCTTCCAGGATGGCTTTTGCGCGATCTGGAGCCTGGCCGCGCTTTTTCTGTCGTATTGGAGGATATCCTTGTCGGATTTGTAGCTTGTGCTCCGTGATAGAGCGCGACACTCCAGTCATGTGCTTTGGTTCCCATGCAAAGATATTTAGGTTATTTTGCAAGAGTGCGCACACAGCTGCTCTGCCTTTGTCAGACAGTGACCCTCCAATTGATATTTGCTGATTTGGGTAATCCAGGTGAATGGCAACTTTTAAGTTTGGTATTTTGGCTGCGCGTTGTTCTGTGACACTCTCCACTTCGCTGGCTACTGTGTTACACTCTTTTGGTGACGCAGTGGTATTGTAGAGGGTGATGATGCCTCCTTCTACTGGGAATTTGAGCATCCCATGTGCTGTGGACGGTACGGCGTGCATGGATGATATTCCAGGTCTCCCGATGATGCCGTTGTACGGTGAGGGGGACTTGATTACCATAAAGTTCATCCAAGCTGCCGTAGAGTGTTGCTCATTACCTATGACCACGAGTAGGCGTAATTGCACCATGGGCCATATCTTTTCTCCTGTGAATCCTGTCTGCGATGTCGCGGCTGGAATCAGCTGACTTTGTATATCTAGTCGCAGCCTTTTGAAGCAATGTTCGTACATAATATCTGCGGATGCTCCTCCGTCTACATACATACGGTGGATATCGTGACCCCCTGTATGTATTTCAGTGGTGAGTGGCTCCATTACTGCGTTGTCCGCAGCGAGGGTTGGAAAGGAAATTTCATTCTTTGAGGAGAACTTTTGGCTGACTTTTTGCCTAGACTTTCGCTGCCATGATTGTATCATGTAGATTGTGTCAGCTTTGTCTTTGGGTGTCTCCTTCTTGCCTCCATTCTTTGGTTTTTCTTTTCCTTCTTTTATATTCTTAACAAGGTGATCCATTATACCATCTTTTACTAATTTGTCAATTAGTTGTCGTAGTTGGACACACTCATTAGTGGTATGGCCCTTTTATCCATGGTATTCGCAGTATCCATTCCCGACGCGTCGATCCTCTAGTGTGCGCATTGGTGGAGGTTTTGGGAAGTTTGCACCTTCTGTCACAAATATCTCCCTCGGGGTCTTTGTGAGGGGAGTGTATTTGTCATATTCTCGTCCACTTCCCTGGCCGCGATAACCCTTGTTGCGATTGCTACCCTGGTCATTGGATTGTCTCCTAGGCTGTTCTTATTGCCTATAATTTGAGTAGCCTTTTTTACTATCCACGGCTGCTGCTTCTCCTTGGATGAAGGACCTTGTGCGCTTCATTAACTCATCAAAGGTTTGGGGAACCTTATCATTTAATTTGCTGATGAGTTCTGGGTTATTTATCCCATTCATGAACCCTGAGATTTTTAGCACTTCAGGACACGCCTTCACGTGTATACATTCATCCTTGAAGCGCTCCACATAAGCGTTTGTTGATTCCCCTTGACGCTGTTTCACCCTGGCTAGCTCAACAGGGTTCTTGGCGCACTTCTTCCTTTGGGTGAAGTTCAAACGGAATGCTTTGCGTAGTTCTTCGAACCCGTTTATGCTTCTTCGTGGAAGCTTGCTAAACCAGGTCCGCGCGTTCCCCCCTAATGTAGAGTTAAACATATGACACCACACAGGCTGTGGCCAATTTTCGATGGTGGCAGCAGATTCGAAAATTTTTAGGTGATCGTCGGGGTCACCTGTTCCATCATATGTTTTCACATTGGCGGGCATGCGCCTCTTCTTATCATCCGAGTAGTCACTAATGCGCCGTGTGAACGCATCGATCTTTTGGCGGCGCCAAGGAAGAGATATGTCTTCATCTTCTTCCTCACGACGTCTTCCTCTGGACTTCCAATGTCCTGTTTCTTTGTCCTCGTTGTCCGAGGAGTCACTCGAGGAATAGTTGTCTCTTTTACGACGTTTGCGCCGTTTCTCCTCAGAATCCGAACTTGGGGGACTTTCAATTGGGGGCGCCCGTCTCCCCAGTCTATCCTGGATTCTTCTGCTACCAGACCTTGAAGAGCTGTCGCTCGGTGAGCGTTGCCGCCCAAGTCTGTCTTGTATTCTGCGGTTACCAAGTCTAGAGTAAACATTGGTGCGCATTCCATCATCTTCATATTCTTCTGAGTACTGCGAATCAGATGTTTCATCTTCCGCAGTTTTTCTTCCAATCCTGGTGAATACTGGGGGTCGACGTGTACCCTTATTGCGCACCTCGTTCTGATAGCGTGGTGGGGGTGATTCGCGCTTAGGACCAAAGTTGAGCCGGGCTTGCAGGCTCATACTTGACCTTCTCCTTGCTTCTTCTTGCATGAGGGCAGTTAGGGTTTCGTAATTTTGGGATACAAAATTACTTAACGTTAACTCAGGCGCATCCTCTTCCAGCGCAAGAATTTCTGCCTCAACATTAGGCCCCTTATCTCGGTTAGGTGCGCCAGGCGGCACAGTGTTGTCCACTATGGGTGCCGTTTGGTGGGGAGTATTGAAGAGGGTGCGCTGCAGTTCCTCAGTGTTCGGAGCCACCGTGGTGGTCTGGGTAGTACTTGCGGGCAACTCTACAGTCTGGAGGATTAGAGTTGAGCCCGTTTCTTGGTCTCCAGGCGCACTGGTTGTTCCAGAGGCCTGTCTAGGGATCAGATCTTGGTTCTTCCTATTTTGGGAGTCACCATGTGTTTTTTCCAACTGCGGAGTCCGCTGGCTTGAGTTTTTGTGCTTCGTCATTCTAGTTCTTAGCGTAGGGTCCCACGGATGGCGCCACTAGTTGATACAAAAGTTGGGCGTTCCTTGTTTGGGTTCCTGTTCTCGTACCAATTCAATCGTAATGCTTGAGACCTGCGCACTAAGAAAACAAACAAACACCGTTAGGCTTATCGTGGGATTGTCTCCCACGATTATCCTCCGGCGTGAGAGTAAGTAATCGGTTTTTAGGGTTATGTTTAAGAATTAGGGATGTAAAGTCGTCCCTTTAACGAGAGTTATGATTTTGTTTATATAGGCACGGAATCCTTATTGGATACGTGTGCCTCACTCTTCGGTGTATATCCGGTTTGGATATATATCCCTTAAATAAGAGATATACATATCACAACTATAAATAACTTTGGGCTTGGGCTTTCGTGAGCCCAAACCGTTAGCATATTGGCCCAAATCACTGTTATGACAGCCACTCGTGACGGGTTTGGGAGTTAGTAATGTCTATCATTTGAGTCCGTGACCCGAATATAGACTATACGTTATCAACAACAATAAATATGTTTTGTATCTCTTGAGCAACTCTTTCAGTCCCACATTGATCAAAGAAAGCAATATTTTCTTGTTTATATATCGTGGTCTATATGGATAACCAAGTTACTATTTGTATTATGCTAGTCCTATGGGGACCTTATTCACGGGTAAAATATTAATACACGTGACCAAATTTCCCAAATTGTTGGCTTTTTACCTTACTAGTTGACGGGCATTTTTACCTTACTAGTAGAAGAGTGCCCGGTAGCCACGGAATTTTATAACGATAAATAGTTTTAGTGATAAGAAAACGTTTATGGGTTAAAAAAAAAAAAAAAAAAATTGTGGATTTAGGTATTAAACATAGGGTTAAATCATTGTAGGTTTTTTACCTTACTAAACGAGTAACAGTGCATAACAATGAAATTTTATAGCGATAGATAGTTTCAGTGATAAAAAAAATGAAAAATAATTAAATTGAGGATTTGGGTATTAAATATAATTTTTTGAAGCCCGGTTCAATCCAGGTGGTTCAACGGGTTGAACCTTTCCGGTCGAAAAACGGGTCGATATAAACCAGGTTAGCCCAACGTGTTGGGTCGAAAAAACGAGTCAAATTAAACCAGTTCAACCCGCCAGGTTTGAAGTGTCTCAGGTCAACCCGGTTTTCGATTTATATTAATAGTTTCCTTTTGAAACATATGTGTATTAATAGTTGAAATTGCCTATAATTAATTACTCTTGTTTCAACATTTCTTTTTTAATACATTTCACTTTTTTTACTTTGATATTTTTGTTTTATAGATAGTATATATAATGCATAATTACCTAAGTTACTGTTTGTATTACGTTAGTATCTCCGGTATACCAATCTTATGTTTAATTATGACCCATCATGTTGGGTTAAACACGAGATCGAGAATCCTAATCTAATCCAACAATTAAACATTGCTAATTCTAGACTTCCACCAGTAGATTTTTGATTAATAACCTTGAAATTCCTACAAATCAAGCTTATTGTCGCAAGACATTGTTTGTATTATGTTTAATTCATGGTCTAGACTTTAGAGTTCTGTACTATTTACTTGGGCTCATTTGTAACTATCTAGGATCGTGCATGAAAATGTACCTTTTTATAACTTAGTTGATAGATAGAAGGAACAAAACCAAGGGAAAATGCAGTACAAATTATACCCATAAAATTTATCTTCTATGATTAAAAAAATAAATAAATAAATAAATAAATAAAGTATAGGCTCAAATGGAATGAAAATGAGTAAATTGTAATTGTGTGAATTTTGGCCTTTTACTATCCTTTCAAAAGCAAAGATATACAGCATCGATAGTTATAAATCTATAATGATGAAATCTTTACAAATTGAAATAAGAAGGAAAACTTACATACAATTAAAAACATTTATGTTTGTGCATGTACAATGTGAAAATCTGAATCAAATATCCGAAAGTTTTTCAATTAGGTGCAAAAGTAAATTTGGTTTTTCAGCTTACATACTCAACGGGACAATTCAATGCCTTCAAGAAAATACTCAACTCTTGAGGAAGTGAGTTCAAAGAGAGGCAAGAACTCGATCATAAAATCATGTGCTCTTTTGCGGCTTGTGAATTGGTGTAGTTCGATCGTCAGCCAACCATCTTTTCTCACATGTGCAACATATGAATTGGAATAGTGTCCCTCCCCTTCCAACTTGAATTTAAAGGGTATATGTGTCCCATGATCTGCACCGCTATGTTTGAAGACAAGGTTTACAGTGTACGCAATCTTTGGTGACAAAAATTTGGTTTTCATTTCTACTTTGAAACCATTGTGTATTACACATTTACACCCCTTAAAACATTTGTAAACCTGCAAATATCAAAATTAAACATCTAAGAGATAAAAAAGGATCAAGTCTAAAAGAAGTGGCATTTGATATTGAAATCATAGTTTAAATGTTTCATATATATAGTAAAAAAAACATCCATAAGAGAAAGAATATTACATTACATTTCTTTAATCCACAACAAGTTTATAGAGTGAACTTTACACTTTCTGTATTACATTATCGCATCTCTTCTGAAAATTAATTAAGTACATCAAAAGGTTCTTTCGTTTGTCGTATTGTCTTAAAATCTATCATTTACTTTAGTCATTGTAGACAAAACATGATATAATATGACTTTAAGTTCATGTATGAAGTGGGCATTTTTCTGGGTTATATTACTGTTGTTAGTTACATAAATAGAGAACCAATGAATACATCAGAACGGGAGAGTATATGTGTGAAAAATCAGCTCCCTTTTTGTGTAGTATGGATAAGAAAAATCCCTCTATATATGAAAAAGAAGAAACAAATAACAGAATATGATACTTGTTGAGAGACAATCACTAACCTTGAATTTTCTATATTGTCGGGTAGAAATGAGTCCGCAGAGATGCATTCTATTGCAGATACTATTTCACAGACTTTTCCGTTCTCAAGTTTTGAAAGCCACTGCATGTCAAATAAAAACATATTTATTGCAACTTTGAGAAAGGGGATACAAAGTAATAAGTTGCCAATGAAAATTCTATTCATCAACTCATTGTTAAACCCCTTATTCTTTTATTATTTCAATGGTGCTAGAACAAAGTATGTTCCAAGAAGAAGTGCTAAATTTCTAGTAGAAGATGATTGAGTTAAGATCATGAGTATACTATCCTTAGGAACTTATTAGGCTTGGTATAAAAGTTAATCCTCTTACGATTTATCGTAAGTCCGTAACCAAGAGCTATGTGCACCACAGTCTATGAACATTGCTACAAATGTAAAATACTGTGTTTATGATAAAATATGATCGATCAAATTATATACGTATATTTTACAACATCCTATATGTAGTCACCTATGATTTTGAAATTGTATATATTTTAGATATAAAATTTGAAACTGTATATATTTTAGATAATTATTATCCTATATATGTAGTTACCTATGATTTTTTAGCTTTTACCCAAGGCTTTTGGTCTAGGTATGTGAGTTGCCCCCAACTTAGAGGTTGTGGGTTCAAACCTCACTAGAAGCATTTGTTAGATATATAATGAGATACGGGTTGTATCAGGGTGTGAAAATAATTGTTGTGCAAAAAGTAAAAAATAATAATGATTTTTTTGGTCCTTTCCTTGTACTTTATATACAAATTTCATAAACCACAAAATAAATATTTCTACACCAACTACAACGCGCGGGATATAATTTTTCGTTTATAACATACGTGATTTTCAAAAACTACAATTAGATTAATATGTAAAATCTAAGGGGGTGGCAACCTTGCCTCATCTTTTAAATCAAACAACCAATCATGGTTGTCCAACAAATTTTTTGCCTAAAGTTGCCTAATCTTCATTTTTAAGTGGCAATCTTGCCTAATGGCAAGCATTAAATGTGTATTAATTATATAATTTAAATTAAAAAAACATAATTAAACAATTAATAAAAAACAACTATTTTAATTAAAAAAATAATACATTTTATTAATAATTCAAAGCGAAATTACATAACACTTATTAAACAAAAAAAAAACGAATTCAACAAAAAATAGGAAATCACTAGTCATCGAGGTATGATAAGTCTTGAGCCGCTATGTGCTCCGTAAGATCATATCGAAGACGATTATGGATATCTTCGTCGAGTAACTCATGTAGCACACTATCATCATAAACTGGAGTTACTGGCGGATCCATTATATGAACCGGTGATATTGCCATACCATCATTTTTCAAAATCATATTGCACAATATAATGCACGTATAAACCAGTTGGCGAATCTTTTGAACCGACATAGCTCGGAGAGGACGACTGAGAATCATCAATTTTCTTTTTAGACGACCAAATGCTTGTTCGATATCCTTTCTTGCAGACTCTTGTAGTTTCTTGAATCTCTTTTCCATTGGGTCAGTTGGATACGGATATGCTTTAACAAATGTTGAATACTTAGGATAGATTCCATCGGTAAGATAGTATCCACGTTTGTAAAGCATTCTACCCAATAAAAATGAACTGTTTGGTGCCGTTCCATTTCGTTCATTAACATACAATGGAGACTGATTCAAAACATTTATATCGTTGTTTGAACCGGGAGGACAAAAAAACGAATGCCAAATCCACAAATCATATGAAGCAGTCGCTTCAAGCATAATAGTCGGGTATTGGTGATCACCTCTCTTATATTGGCCTCTTAAGTGTCTAGGACAATTTCGCCAAATAAAATGCGTACAATCAATGCTACCAAGCATTCCAGGAATATGATGTTTTTCTTCATGCATGTACATTGAATAAGCATGCTACGTCATGGCTTGTAGGCCTACGTAAGAACTCTCGACCATATAACTTTATAATCGCATCGCAAAATTTATCAAGACATTCTCCTAAAATAAAATGACAACTTTTAATTAAAAATAATAATAACGAAATATATAATGAAAAAATAATAACTAAAATATTAAAAAAAAAAACATAACGAAAACAATTTAAATAAATTAAAAAAATAATAACGAAAACAATTTAAAAAAAAATAATAACGAAATATTAAAAAAATTAATAACGAAATAATTTAATTAAAATAACAACCTGACGTTCTTCGTGTCATGTTTAGATAGTCATCAAATCTATCCGGAGGTTCACCCGTTGCGAGTTGTCGAATGGCGGATGTACATTTTTGTAATGCCGTGAAACTATTTTGGCCCATCGCGTCTTGACCCGGTTGAAACCATTCGAATTGGGCTTCAATATCATCAACAATTTTTAAAAACAAATTTTTACTCATACGAAAACGATCACGAAAAACGCTTTCGTTAAACTTTGGTTGTTCAACAAAATAATCATTCAATAGAGTTTCTAATGCTTTTTCACGAAAACGTTGGACATAACCACGGGTGTCGGTAGAGCTAGCCGTGTCTTCAAGAGCTTCGATTGCGGCTAAAAATGTTTCAAACGTACTTCCGGATAACCATTCTTCGGACGAATCCGGGGGAATAATGATCTCGTCCGATGAGGAAGAAGACATTAACATGGTTAAATAAATTGTGTATTGTTTTTTTGATTTGATTTGTGAGATTTTTGTGGATGAAACAATATGTTCTATGTAGTTATATTTATAGGGATTTTTATTTTTATTTTTATTTTTTTCAAAGTCATACACGCTCCAAATAATAAATGACAAACGGTCATATTTTCTTGAAACACTCCCCCACCGAATCGGTACAAACTACCGTTTGAGGCACCGAATTTTGTTTGCCGATCCACTGGCATTCCTCGTTGCCGATCAGCAACCCTTGCCGAGACCTCCAAACCGCAAGGTTGCCACCACCCTAACAAACATTGGAAGTACTAATAATATTTGGTTGAGTTTAAATAAATGTACATATAAGGGGATGAAACCGGACATTAATGAAGTCGAGGGGTTGTGCTTTGTTAAGGAATTGTTAGCCGCCATTTATTTACTCTATTTTCGGAAAAGAATCATTATAAATACACCATATATCCCATGCAAGTCATTCACAAACACAAAATTGCTGAAAACCAAGATTTATTGGCAACGCAGAAGGAGTACGTTCATCGAATTCGTGAGGTAACTTCCTAAAAAGCTTTAATTATTTTAATAAACCTTCAACTAATATTTGTGTCGTGTTACAAAATTACTCGATATCACTTGCTGATTACATCTCTCAATTTCAGAACAAAACAGTGATGAGAATTTTAAAGATGAAGATGATGTGTATTTTGCTATCTCTTTGCTGCCTAATTAGCGATATTCATGCATCATATAATGGCGCCGACTTTTTCGTCATTGACAAGGCTACCGGAGCAATTGGTTATGAAGCAGTGTACGCACCACCTGTTGCGTACAACAATCCTAATGATCAGGCTCCTGGGCGTTCTCGTTCTTTTGTCAGGCATGTAAGAGGAGGAGGAGGTGGTATTGGTGCAATACTTGGCGGGAATGGTATTCTTGAGCCATGCGGTATGCGTGGAGGTGGTATTGCTGCAAGACATGGCTGTAGCACTAGTTGATCACGAAGTACAAGATCAGGAGTTGGTAGTAGTTGATATATATGCAATGTTTGGATGTTAATTTTTGTTAATGACATGATACACGTACAGTGCTTTCATGTTAGTTTTATGTGACATTACATTCTTTTAGTTTCATTTATTTGACAACCCACTTATTTAATTAAATGATATCTAGTTGCCTTTTACTATGTTTTAGAACATATAACAAAGATGAAGATGTTAATTTTGCTAGCACTTTGCATACTTAAATTAATTAGCGATACAGCATCAATTTCGAATTTTAACTATGGGCTTAAAGAGGATGAGGATCAAGTTTATGTGGTGGTGGAGTATGTTTTGGTGGAAGGTTGTAGTGGTAGTATACGTAGTTTGGTGGATCATGTGGTTCATGTGGAGGTATAATATCAGCAGGTCGTTCAAGCTGAGGAAAAAATTCTATTCCCTGTGGTAAAATTACACCAGCTGGTGCATATGACAATCCTAAGGATCTTGATCATGGCAGTGGATGCCTTCACAAGGCGTTCACCATCTAATTTGGCCTCCACAACTTTAGGCATGCTCGTTCTTTTGTTCATTGCTTAGGATATATATCTTCATTAGTCTAATGTACTCGCATTATAAACAATCAAATATAGTTTAGTCTTCCTAACCAGGAGGCCAGGAACAAATATGTCACAGTGTTTTCGTTTTGATTTTGTGTAAATTTTCTGTGGGCAAATACAACGCTCGATCAATAAGGTATGCGCAATTGCGCATAAGTCTATATATTCCATATAAATTCAAACTCAATAAAGGGGATGAAGTAACAAACCAGATATGTATATCAAGTTGTTGCATATTCTCTAGAGGCTTGAATATGTTTTGAATTTTTGTGACGGCAATTTTACTAAAAGCTAGCAAAAAGTTAGAAAGAAAAAAAAGGAATACACAATACTCGTTCAAGCTATTTTTGGATTTACTATCCAATTAATCCTATACAGACATATTTTTCTCTTATGAAGGATCCTTTAATGTGATAAGACCCTAATTTCATTTGCAAGAGTGTGAGGTCTTGGATCAAACAAACCCTATTCCGGTATCTCCTTATAATCCTTAGTGGTGAAGAGCGAATCTTCATCTTCTCACTGAAACCCGCCGAATTTGCCCAAGTTAGAATCCTGTGCACATTTATGGGAGAACATTTTATGTGTCCCAACAACAACAAATCGATTTTCAAAGGTTGCAGGCATGTGAATAATCAATGAGGAGATGTTTCCATTCATAGACGCAGAAAGAAGTCGATTACAAAGCAAAGGATGCCTCAACACAAACAGCCCAACCATAGTCGCGACTACGTTAATCAGTATTACAATAGCTGAAAACAAAACAAAATTAGTCAAAACATAGCATTATATGCATCTACATTGGCACAAAAAATTAGAAATTAAAATAAACTGAGATTAGTCAAGAGCTTATATCACATCATCAATCCGTTGCTGTCAGTGGTCAGGTTGCTGCTATTGATGGATGAACTACTAGATGAATTACATCTTATATGATCCTCATGAAGTTTTTTGGTTGTTTTGAGCCTTTCTAACTATTTACAGTTGAAATTTATAACCTTAGCGTTGTTTCTTCCACTATCAAGTGCAAACATGCCTCGTTTGTTTAATACGAGTATATAATTTGTGTTGGCCACTCGTTGAGTGCAATATCTATGGCAAAGAGCCCAGCACTAAAATGCATGAGATGCAATGCACACGAGTCGATATGTTGATTTCTGATACAGCCAGAAGCAACACACACGGCTAAAGACACCTTAAAACAAACCAGCACAAAACTATAATCATTTATCAAAAGAAATCAAATTTACCAGCTTTGACTTAGAATATTCAAAAGTAGGCCCAAATTAAAAAAAAAAAAAAAAAAAAAAAAAAAAAAAAAAAAAAAAAAAAAAAAAATTAACTCTTTATATGAAATTCGCAACTTTGACAGCCAAACTCAAAACAACCTAATCATATGTTCTTACATTGGAAATAAGTGCAACATTATGAGGCATTATCCCAGATACTAACTTTTCCAATACCAGCCTACCGGCTTCATCTACTTTCCCTCAGTCGAATTGTACACATGAGTACCATGAAGAACCTAGCCTCCTAGCCTTCCATTACCAAACGGTGTTTCATGCAGTGTCTCAAGACTGAAACACTTGCTTCAATGAACCTGTGAAGCTTCTTACAGCATTGTTCAAGACAAAAAGAGGTTTGAAAATGGTCATCATTTTAACAAACAAGTTACATACTGCGTTGGCTCAAAATGTCTAATGTCTGTATCAAGTATGAAAAAACAAACTCTTTTTAAAGGCTTATAATGTGGGATAATGATAGCTACAGGCTAACTAATAATTGTCGTATGGCCAATCCTAAAAAGCGCTATTCATAAAGGCTGCACACACATGAACTCTGTAACCCTTAAACTAAAGCCAAAAGTATTGTGTCACAAACACTAACAACACCATTTGCTTCATATTGAAACCACAATTTGAGTATATCTAAGACGCCACAGGAGGGAACGGAAAGGAAAAGAACAACACGTTGGATAAAGCATATGCAGAGCAAAATCACAGATCAAGAAGCAATGTAATCCATTGGGAGTGCTTGACATTGCTTATTAAAACTTCTTACTCCTTATATGTTCATTGTTACATGAAATACACGCTGTTAAAATATGCATAAAAACCGCTTATTCAGAAACAGCTCATTTCACTTGCAAATAGGCAGATGCTCACATGGATAAGTAATGCCAAACATCATCAAACTGTTTGTTGTATCAAAACTTAAAATAAGAGATAAGTACTCTGAATAACAAATCCCAAACATCCTCCTAATAAATAATAAAACTGTCCCTGTCACAAAAATGAGCAATTGCTGCAGCAGGGGTTGGTTGTAATACTGCCCAGTCTCTTAAATCCCGTTGCATACGAAAAAATTAAAAATACATGAGCATATAGGATAACAAACTGAGGTTCAAATGAAAGATCGTGGACAGGTAAGTTCCAAGCAATCATAGTTCACACAAAAGATACAAAGAAAGAAGATTGACTTAGAGCCGCAAACAACAGGATGTGTACTTCATCCATGATACAAAAGAATATGTACACAAAAAACAGAAACCATTAATTCCTAACAAACCAACTACTAGCAGCCTGCCTAATGTTCTCTTTAATTTCTGACAAACTAACTTCAGTACACCAGTTATTAGATGACAATGACATTCAAATGTAGGTTACACTCATCTAATCAATACGCGGTTTCTATCTAGGCAGCATTATGAGTAAAAAGAGCGCAGCATCTCTTATAATACATTCTCTTGTACTGCCTTGTGCCCTTATAGAGAGTAAGGTCACATACAAGCACAGATGGGTATCACTAGGACTAACATCATAATAACATCTTCATCCTCCAATGATCACGACTTAATAATCAATACAATTGACAGATGCAAGTAATAGGTTTTATGAGTGACCATATTTTATAGATGAAACACTTCAACAACAAAAAAACTTCTAGCAGGTGGTTTTGCAGATGTAAGAGACATCGAAAATGCATGAGATTATCAAAAATTTGAATCAGTTTGATAAACTTACTTAAGTGTTTAGGATTGCTTATTAAGAAGCTTTGCTGATCATCTTCTTGTTTCTCGATGTCAAAGTCACATGTAACCGGATATTGTTGCTAAATACTCGCATATAATTGTGTATTAACAATATAAGGTATATAAAGCAGATTGTTTGACTATAAACAATCAAACCTGCAGCTATTCCAAGAGAACAAATATGACAATTGTAAAAAATGCTAATGAACTTGACTGAATTTTCCTACAAAATTAAAGAAGCCATGCTTCTCTAATAGCTGTTGATATGTATAAAAACAAGCTGATAGATTAAGCAGAATCAAGCCAATGAACAAAGTCAACAAACACATATAAGCAGATTGAAGCTTTAAACGGTAATCAATCATAGACGTAGCAACTATAAGAACACTAACGGGAATCTTCCCATGAATTCCTTCAAAGTTTTTCTATCCATACTTGCTTAGTTGCTTTTAGCTATCTGGTATCAATAACAGCCAAAATCCAACAAGAAACTAAACCTATAATAGATTCAAATTCCTAAAAGTTATAAACTAAAAATCGAGTGATAACGATATGATGTTATCACAACAATCCATCGATTTTTGCTGGCAGCCTCCTGAAGAGGTTCATTGGCACAGAAGGAAGCCTGTTACGCAGTGAAGGATGCCTCAACACGAACAACCCAACCATAGTCACCACAAATTTAATTGGTATGACATAAAGTACAATAGCCAACAAGAAACAGAACATCAAAAACATAGCAGTTGCACGCGGGTCCCGCCAAGATACCAAGTTCTGGATCCTCTCCCCCTGAGTAGCCAAGTCACCAACCACAGTTTGAATCCTTGACCCCACACTTCTAAGCCTGTCATACCTAATTTTCAACACGTCACCATTTTTTGAGCTTGGAAAACTGTCAAACTCTTCATCTAACTCATCACTCGTTAAACGATCACCATAAGATAACTTAATATCCATGTGAGGAGGGTGTCTCGGTCTTGATTTGTACCTCCAAACCCCAATGACAATCAAGTATAGCAGAATTGAGCTCATCATCATTTGTGGATTGTAAACAACACTTAGAAACAAAACATGTACCAGAAACGTGTAAAATGGTCTAGTCCAGCTGCAAATGTGATCGAACCACTTACAAAACGATATCACACAAGCAAGAACCTCAATGAGCCGATAATAGTTAGCCTTACTCTTTCTCAAACTCCACATAGTCGAACCAACATCAAGCATATACTCAACCACTTCTTTTCTCAAAGGAGGCTCAGCCCGGTTCAACCTCATCGCCACAATCTGTGTCGCTTGGTGCCTTAAACTGTCTTGTTGAAAAATACTTAACGGATGTATGTAATGCATATTTGGTAGCAAAGGTTGTGTGTACATTTGCATCAGATTTGCCAATGAGACACAAGTAAATCGAACCGCCAGCTGGATTTCTCCCGTCTTCTTTACACCAGAAGGGTGTAAGACTATCAAAGGATACGAATGAGTGTACACACGGTCTGTTTCAAGTGTCGATAGCCTGATTCTTACTTTCCCAATTCTTGAATCTTTAACTCCAGTTCCACCACCATTGTCAACACCTTGTAAATGATTGTTGTCAAATACCACAACTGTGACAACAGTACATGGATCAAAGACTTCCCAAGTGTACTGTTCGTTCCAGTTGGGGTTTAGTGAGTCAATTACAGTTCTTGTTCGGATCCATTTATGCCCGTATTTTGCTACACAGTAAGCATCTACTGCCCCACGCGAGTTTCTTGATTTCATTGGTGTCAAACCATTAGCATTCAAGATTCCCAACTCAAGTACACCAATGCTCGGTGACCCCAGTAGCTTATGAGTCGGTCTTAAGTCACTACTATACTGAGTCAACTCGTCAAGTACATGATACCCCCCATCCAAACAGACCCGAATGTGAATCTTACTATTCATCATAATCACATTAACCTCCCCATTATCACCACGAATATGTTTCTCAAGATTGTACCATTTACTACTAACAGCTCGTGTATCCATCCGTTTTTCCACATTATGCAATGGAATAAAACACTTACCAATAACTTCTTCCCTATTACCGTTCTTTTCTTCCACACTTAAAACCAACTGCTCATCAAACGGTTCAGCTACAACAAACATCAAATCCTCATTCCAATTCGGCCTAACCAGCATTTTAGTCCTCAAAACCATGTTCATAACTGCACCTTTCACAAAAACCTCACGATTGTTATTTTGCAACTCTTGACCCTCAATCACATGAACACGAACATACCAAAGACGAGGCGACAAGTACACTTTTGACCTCACATTACTAACACCATCACCATGAACCAAAAGTGCATCCAAATGCCATGCATCAGGAAATGACTCATCAGCTTGTGTACCCATCCAAACAGACACCATTAACTCCCCTAACGAATTGTTACTCCCATTCTCTAACCGATACCATTGAGCAGCTAATGGACTGTCCGGTGGAACCCTAACAGGAAGCTCGTTTATATCAAATGAAATCCTACCTAACAAATTAGCATCACCCTCACATTCATCACATTTATCTTTTACAGCAAGTTCTAGACTTAACGACTGGATACGATCTTTAGGAAATGCATAAACTTGGTGCCACTCAGGATTCGAGCTATTCTCAAAATGCTTAGTACAAGCCACAAAATTACCAAGCTTAATTTCGACATACGCGTCAGGAGGACTATCAGAATTACCTGTTTTCGATGGTAAATTTTTCGCTTTCACAATCTTAACATACAAATAATGCATTTGCTCCACAAGATCAAAAGCAGTCCCAAATCTTTCATTTCCAGGTACTCTCCCCCCTCCTAAACTCGGCCTAGTCTCGCGCAAACTGAAATCTTCATTATTCACATTCGGGTTCTGATTCTGACCCGGTCCTTGCCTCGCCATTGTCGAAAAACAGAGAAACTGAAATTTTAAACCAAAATCTTAAAAATTCAAACAAAAACAGAGCAACCCAGATGAAATTATTACCAATATAGTATTTTTAGACCAAAATATGATCAAATAAAGTAAAAAACAGAGTAACCCATTATAAAATAAGGGTTTTAACATCAAAAACAGAGTAACCAACTGATCAAAATTTTATAAAAATGTATAACACCCTAAGAAAACAAAAGGGTTTATCTTAAAAACTAATATTTCAAGATTTTAAAAAAGTTACATAGTCAAAAAACAGAGACCGTTGTGGGTTTTCCTAAAAAATTGGGAAAAAAATAACTACATAAATTTTTCAAAAAAAAAACCGTTGAATGTAGAATCATGTATATAAGGAAATAATGTAAAAGACTAACCAAACAGATATGATACATGCATTAAACACATACATAAAAATAGTGAAAATTAATTAATAGAGTTAAAAACAGAGTATTAACTTACTTTTTAAAAACAGAGGAGTTAATGTTGTGATATTGTGTTAGTGTAGAATGGTAATGGCTAAAAACCCATATCAGAAAATTGATGAATGTGTGAAATAATGTTTGGTTTTATGGATTTAAGGGGTTTTATGAAGGTGAATGAGAGGGTTTTTGGTTTATTTAAGAGGGTTTTGAGTTGAGGGTAGGTTATGTAAATAGTGGAAAGATGGTGTTTAATGTTTTGTTGTTGAGGTTCCACTCATATAGGATGTCAGGAATGCAGGCGTACGTGACGAATAAAAAGGATATGGAAAGATAAAAAAATATATATATATAGTTTTTAACTTTTTTGTGTGATGTTCTGATTCTTTCTTTACCGTCTCTTACCTTAATGAGTTACATAGCTTAATGAGTTACTCTTTCTGTTCCTGTTAATAATAGAATCTTTAGATGTCCCAAATTAAGTGTCAATATTGTATTTTAACTAATGAGATGAAACTTTAGTAGGTAAAAATTATATTTGATTGGTGGAAAGTGTAGTTAGTTGAATTTTTTAAAACCTTGTGCATTTAGAAAGTGGACATTTAATATGGGATGGAGGGAGTACATAGGTGTGTTTGGCACGGGATTTCTCAGGGATTATAGGGGCTTGAGCTTTTAAAATAAGTCGGCTTATAAAATAAATTTCGTTTGTCACAGGCTTGTGGGTTATAGCCCAAGCCAATAGAAAGGGGTTTATAAAGGCTTATGGCTAGTTAAATTACTTAAATACCTTTAAAAATATAATGAATTATCATATAAAAGCTGAAAATATATGTGAATTTAATTTGATATATTTTTATGTAATTTTACATTAATAAGTTTCAGCTCCAACTAATTCGTCAAACAACTTTATAAAAATATAAGATTCAACTTTCAACTTATAATATAAGCCTCAGCCCCATCTCAAGCCCTGTGTCCAGCCTTAGCCCCAGCTCAAGCCCATTGCGCCAAACATACCTTTGATGATATGATTTTTTTTTCCTAAAATGGTGAACTTGTATCGTAACTCAGAGACAAATAACCAACTTACAAGATTCAATAGACTAATTGACATGCTCATTGAGTCTTTGAAAAACAGAATTGAACCATACAACTTATTTTTCTTTTTTTTTTTATTTTTTTTAACAGCACTAGCAAGGGGCTAGACAAGTTGATCAAACAAGAGTTACAAGAGTATATGGGGTTTATGACCCAATCATTCCAATTTGGTTTAAAATGCTTGTTTCGATGAAGAGTCCAAGAGTGGGATAACACATTGATCTCTTTAATAAGAATGTCTTTCCTTGGAAGTTTTAAGTCGAGCAAACACGGTTTCTAAAATTCCATATAACCCGCATTGTAGTTTGAATCACCACGTCTAATCAAGAATTGAACCATGCAACTAACTACATTCATAGGGAAAACTGAAACTTAACACCATTCTTCTAGGCTAGAACATACTAAAGATGATGAACTAGACCTAAGCAACCATTGAAAAACCTTTGTTCATGACTGTATTTCCCTCATACAAACACCCTACTTGATAACATCAGTAGCCCATACTCACGAAATAAGAGGCTCTTGCAAAGGGCATCATCAAGAAAGAAAGTAAAACTCCTGTTCTATTGAGAATCTGAATCATAGAGCTACATTTCCAAATGAATGGCATCACTCAAATGAAAAGATTTACTCAAAGATACATCCCACCTTATGATATGAAATTATTGATTTGTTAGGTTCACATGTTTCCATTTTAATCTTAAGATAGTTAATTAATTGAGATAGAATATTTACACCATTCTTTTTATAAAAGCTATATACAACAATAGTGCATTGCATATATAAGAGCATCCATAATAGTAAAACTTTATATAGGGTCTATAAGTTTTCATAATCATTAATTTATAAAACTTTTGATGTTATAAACCTATGTTTACTATGCATAAACCTTTTACAACTCTTTGAATGAATTATAATAACATATACATTAAATTATAAATAGGTTTAAGAATATCAACATTTTCATGCCACATGTACATGAAACAAATAATTGCTATAATTAAAATAAAAGATAACGCTTTATATAAGTTTTAAACCTTTTGATGAAACAAATGATCACTATACTATAGTTAAAATGATCGCTCGTATAGTGGATGCGCTAATGATGTATGCATCGAACAAATGGTGTAGGCATAAATGTATCTTAAATTAGATTAAAACTTGTTATCAATGGAGGAATCAAGTGACAAGAAATTATTTTATTCTAAACAAGTATAGCGTACCTTTTAGTATGATTGTAGCTTCAAAACCGTCGATAATGTATACAAATGACCCTACTTTCAGTTACAAACTCATTTGATAAAAATTCTCACTACGCGAAAGTGTGGCGGACATACTTGAAATACATGGGATGCACCATATTAATTGATGCCCAAAAGACTTGTTTTCTTCGAGTTTAACATCGATGTATACATTTTATCATTCAAAAAAATTACTCGTAATTTATACTATTTGACAGATTTCGAATTCGCTGCCACTTAATGACGACATAAATTATGTGGTTTGATACAGATATGATTCGTGAGACCTGAAAAATATTTAAGCTAGTATAGTTTGATAAGCTTATTAATTAGAGTCATGTTAGCAACTTATTCTCCAAGCTAGTAGCTAGTTTGATAAGCCCATTAGAGTTTTGTAAAGTAGAGAGGGTTGATTTTGTAATTAGTGGAAATATGGGGATGATGTATTTTGTTGTTGTTTCAACTCATGAAATGTCAGAAACGCAGAGGACGTGAAGGATCACAAAAGTGTAATGACTTTCTCATCACGTTTACTATTTTTATTTACCTTTTTCATATGTAGTAAAGATGATATGTAAGTATTTACATTTTTTGTTTGTTTGGTTAAAATTTTACGTCAATTAGTTTTCATTCTTATGATCTCATGATTGTTAATGCAATGAATTATCGAAAAGTCCTCCAGAATCCAGATCGTAAATTTTATTAGATATTTTTATCTTCCGCCCGATAGCGCCTGAAACTAAATAAAAAAGACCAACTTGAATCCAAAAGCAATAATCGAGTTCATGTATAAAAAACTTGGAATTTAGTTTTTCAAACTTAATTAACTTGATGATTGAAGACCTCAATTATATGTTTTTATTAATACGATATGAATATGTAAGCAAGGATGGAGCCCGGATTTAGCGATAAAGGGGGTCGATTTATTTTTTTTTTTTTTTTTTTCCTAAACCAACAGAGTTATATAACTTAAAAATTAAATGGCAGATTCTGGTGATCACAAACATTAACAAATTCGGGTTACAAACTTAAAATTTTGATCAGAAAAACACATGACAACTAACAAAAAAATGATTAGATGAAAACCTTGTGCATGCAACAGTGTCAAACTTCTCTTAATTTTTTTGACATCTAAATATAAAGAGGTCATTTACCTATAATTGAGTTATGAACTTAAAGTAAAGTGATTAAGCCTATTAGAGGGGCCGAGCACCCTCCAACCCCTCCGCCTCCAGTAGGATAAGGACGTAGTTGAGTTTAATAGAGTTGGAAAAAGTGTATACATAAATATACACTAACCACCTTCTGACACGTCAGTTTGTGAATATTTTTGTGGAAGTTTGTTTGTGGCTCTAGCATTCCCGATAAATATATGTCAACGATGCATCATATTATGTTCACCCCATGTTACCAAGTATATAAAAGTAGGAGCAGTATAAAAGTGGTAGTGACAATTTTGACCGTCATAATTTACTTTCCAACATTGTATGTAGACTCGTCGCCTGGAATGATTTCATATTTTTGTGATTGTGATTTATGACTAAAAATGATTTATGAGTATTTACTAACATACGTTTGGTTAAAATGTTACCTTTTATGTTCTTATGACATGAAGGGAAATGCTAACATGCATATTAGGGATCTACTTTTTAAAAAAAATTGCAACAATTTAAAGAAATATGTCACTAATTTTTCTTCGTAATCAATAAAGTTTTTATTTATTTATTTAATTATTTTTAACGGCTTGTTAGTTGTTAGTAGTTCAGGTTCAGCAGTGACATTCAATTGGGCAGTATGTTGACCCTGAGACCTGTCTACTACTCCTTTATCGCCTGAAGCGGTAAAAGGCCCGAGTAAGACTCGAACTTGAGACTTTCCCTAACCAAACATCCCTAAGACACGTTAGGGAAACCTTGATGGCCAACTGTTAGTGATTATTCAGAATTTTATTTGGGTATTCTATATTGTCTAAGTTTATCTTTTGAAAATGAGTTGATCAAAATCTTTTGTGAATTGTTAGTTTAAATTGATGTGTTTGTCTCTAAAATTTTCGATTAATTTCTAGGTCTACAATTTGGATTCCAACATGGAACGCTTTGAAATCAAATGAAACTGACCAAATAATCGAGTTCAAGCACAGAAACATGAATTCGGTTTTTTAAACTTTAATTGATGATTGAACACATCTATTGTATGTTTTTATTGCTATGTGATGAAGGTTGTAGTTGATTTAAACATGAATGATAAAATTGTATATGGAGTATTAAATACGTCAATGATGCATCCAAAAATATGAAGTGATAGGGACACCGGACATATATTGACCGTCGTATGCAATGTTTTGAAACCCGGGTTTGGGATCGACCCGGCCGAGTCACCGGGTCACCGGGTCAACCCGGTTAGACCCGGTTTTACGCACATTTCCAAAAATCGATTTTACGCACAAATATGAGTGAATAAACACCATAAGAAAGTCATATCAAACAAAAATAGCACCTTAATAATGACAAATAAATAAAAAAGAGTCAAAATTAATTTAAAAAAAAAAAAAAATCCAAACCCGGCCGGGTTTCAAAACCCGGGTTGAACCGGGTCACTCAAAACCCGGCGGGTCACACCGGTTGACCCGGTTTTAGAATCCCGGGTTATTTTGACCCGTTTTTGACCGGGTTCCGGTCCAACCGGTTCGACCGGCCAGATCGACCCGGGTTTCAAAACCTTGGTCGTATGTTTCTTTCTAATATAGGTGTATATTCTTTGCCTCTGATTTTATGTTTCTTCACTTTCTTATAATTTGCACAATAAATTGTTGGTTTTTAGGTGTTAACAAGTTCTCAGATTAGGGTAAAGATAATCAATAAGGTACCGGATATTCACTTGAAATCGTGGTATCACTTTCCAATAGAAACTATTCGACCCTATGCCTGGGTTACACGAATATCTCTATGGGATAAGACCAAGTGATGTTCTTGTTTTAGGCACAAACCAAGAACCAGATGCGTATTCAAGTGTTTAGGGTTTTGTGATTTCGTATTGTTATATCGTCGTTTCATGCAGAATAATGTGACCTCTATTTATAATAGAGAATACTCAAAACCCTAACCCATGGAATTATGTATAATTAACGGCCCATTAATTATAACATAATATTTTCCATAATAATAGGGATCAGTGGTTATCAGTGGAAACAATATCACTTGCAGTGGTAATGTTAACACTATCAGTGGAAACACTAGCAGCAGAATCACACTAGCAGCAGAATGCTATCAGCAGCAGAATCAGCTATCAGCAGGATCAGCTGTCAGCAGAATCCTAGCAGCAGATTCACAACACTAGCAGCAGAGTCTACTAGCAGTACTTTGATCAAGCAGTACTTTGATCAATACATAACCACTATTGAGTCAGGGGATTCAGTGACCAAATGGGTGTATACTCCATACCTCCAAACCCATTACCAGGTGTAAATTGATCCCTCAAGTGCACTAAATTTTCCAACATAAATTAGAGTTGATAGAATTATAGTCATATGCCATAGATATCTTGATTTCTTTAATGGCATTTGAACGAATGTTTTTAAACAATTGAGATTTTATTCGATTTATACCTTTAAAAGGACCAAGCCAAAGCTATAATCGTGTAAGGTCATAATGTATATGTGTGTTGATATTTTAGTTGATGACTTGAAGATAACTCTTGAACATGTGAACATAAGATTTACAAACAAAATTTTTATGAATGAAACCACTCTCGTAGTTGCTCCCGATTAAGATGAACATATATAAAGCTAAAATGAACATGCAAAATTGTATGAACAATCGGTACGGAATTCGCTCTTGAGTTTGATAAGTTTCGTAGTTTGTATCACGCCTTTCACAGCAAAGTTGAAGTTTTATACACTACCTAGTACGAAAAACATGACTTTTTGTTTGTATCACAAGAAAAACATAATTCTGAACATGTAATGGTTTCTGTGTTATTAATAAATCTGTTTTATCTCTTTTTATTAGTAGTGGTGATTTGAAATTAATGACGTTGTTTGTTTGGTTCTTCCCTTTATAGCATTACAATTGTTGATTTAATGAATTATCAAATGTTTATATATATGCTAAGCCGAATTAGATTGTTTTGATTCTTGATTATTATAGGTTTGATATTCAGTTTTTGGCTCAGTAAAATTTGATATCGATTGAAACGGATTATGTTCTTTTTACATTTATGATTCGAAAGACATGATAAGGTCGGTTGCAATAACGACCGAGACCGAGTCGGTCGACTCGGTCGTCATTGATGTAGGATGAAGGTCGCGACCGATTGGGTGGTGAATTTGAAGGGTACTCGGTCCTTGTCTCGACCGAGTATTGTTTTGGTGTTTGATCCATTTTTTGCAACTAAACTCAATTTACAACCGTTTGTGAGTAAAAAAAAAAAAAAAAAAAAAAAAAAAAAATCTTACCGTTTGAAAACTAGCCGTTGGCTAAAAAAAAATTCCCCTATAAATACACAACTAAACAACACTTCAATTCACACAATCTCACACTTCTTTCTATTAAAAATGTCTAAGAAAACACCACAACAACAAGCAAAAGGCCGGAAATCCCGTTTACCACAACAAAACATCCCGCAATTATCACCGGATTCAACTTTCCGGTTAACCGGTGTGTCACCAACCATCAATTTCCGACCTCGTTCTCTTGATTACGAATCTCAACGACCTCCACAACAACAAACATTCAATCTATTTGCTATGAATCGTAATATTAATCGTCCATTTGTTCCCCCGTATCAAAACAACCAACCACAACAAAGCAACTCTCGTCGAAGCCAACAATCTATGTATGGCTCCCCCGAATCGTGCTATCGTCCAACAATGGACTCATCATTGTCTTCCTACTCTAATTACCAAAATTATTCTCCGGTAAACAACATCAATCTTGATGCTTGTGATTTTATGGAACAATTAGAAAACAATCCGGATTTTTATGTTGGAGCCGGTTCGGGTTATCCGAGTCAACAAGTGTCACCGGGTTATCCAGGTTCGGGTCACGGATCGTATCACGATTCGGTTCCAAATGATGATCTTGTGGGTGATGACGACGACAACACTATTTCTGAAGAGATGTCACCGGTCAAACCAAAGAAGCGTGCTACAAAGGGTAAGAAGAAGGCGGTTGAGAAAGAGGTTGAGGAAAAGGTTGAGAAAGACATCTCGAATTGGTCAAAAGAGGAAGAAATCGCGTTGTGCATGGCTTGGTGTGATTCGTCGGAGGATAGCATAGTTGGAACAAACCAAAATTCTAAGGGATTTTGGAAGAAAGTGATTACATACTTTGAAAAGGAGGTCGGTGAAGAGAGATCGTACAACTCAATTACTAGCAAGTGGAAAAATAGGATTCGTCCTAGAGTTGGTGCATTTTGTGCCATTTATGACAATTGTTATACGAATTTTGAAAGTGGTGCGAATGATCTCCTTATTTACCAAAGAGCGTCTCAAGAATATGCAATAATGATGAGGCACACGTTTCATTTGGATCATTGTTGAGAGATTTTGAGGGAGCATCAGATTTGGAAGAAAAATGAGATGCCGCATTTTTTAATCCAAAATGAAGGTCGAAAAAAACCAAGGACTTCTGACACGGGCTCGGATGTGCCTAGTAATGAAGAACCTCGTGTGCAGCTAAGAAAAATAAGGGTAAGAAGAAATCGTCGGAGTTTAGTTTGGATGGGGTAGCCGAAAAATGGCAAGCAATTACGTCAAAGGCTTGGGGTAAGAAGCAGGAGCTTGCAGACGGATACTACAAATTGAAGGAAAAAGAGCTGGAGCAAAGGGATAAAGAGTTGGCGCTGGAGCAAGAAGACAGAAGATTGGCAATGGAAGAACAAAAGCTTGAATTTGAGCGTCAAAAGAAATATCAAAAACACCTCATCTTCTATTTCAAACCAATCGACCCATCTTTGCCCGCATTTCAACGACAAAAAATGCAAAAACTCAAAGACGCGATTAAGGAACAATACAACCTGGAAGATTAGTTTTTATGTTGTTATGTTTTAATAAGTGTTGTAATGTTTTTATTTTAGTTGAATTAGTATGTAATGTTTTAATTATGAATGAAATTTTATTTTGTGTTAAAAGTGTTAAAAATGTTAAAAAATAAATAAATAAATAAATAAAAAATAAAAAAATTTGAACTTGGTCGCCCTTACTGTGGCACTGAATCGCCTGCAGGTCGCTGGAGAGAGAAAGCTGACGTGGCAGAAAAAGTAGGGGGATTGACCCTAATAAATTTTCCTTATTGCAAGTAGCCTAAGATATAAGTAACGTACGTGAATAAATATGGTAAATATGCATATTTTGTCCACCCATGAAACCAAGCAAAAGATATGAACATAATAGTAACTGTTTTGACCTGTCATAATTTTTCTTTCTAAAATAAGGTTTTACATTTGTTGCTTCTGATAAATTTATTTTTCTTGTACTTTTCAAATTAAGTTAGGGGCCACAATGATATACGTAGAAATCTTCGTTTTCATTGGTGTCTCACCAATTGTCATAGAATAACAAGGATAAAGTCGAAGCCATAACTGTTTAAAGTCATATATGCATATGTGTTATAGTTGTCGTCTTGTCGACTTCAAAATATTATGATTACTAGAACAACGTGTTTGTAAAATTGCAACTCAATAATTCATGCATGCTTTTAGAACCCTTTTAAAATTTTAAATTTTTGTTTGGGTGCTTGTATTACTAGAGATAAAATCGTTCTTGCACATTTGCATGAATGATAGATGTGAATTGCTCTCTTGAATTTGATAAGTTCATCGTTTAATGTAAACACACATTACCTATATCACCTCAATAGTTCGATAAAGTTGAAGTTATAATAAACTTGGTAGTTGGTACCAAAAATAATAACTTTTACTTTGTATGTAAGGCAGTAAGGTTCACTGAAGCCCATTTTAAAACAAAAGGCCCAAGTGGGCTCAAAGTTTTCTTTAAAAAGACGCATGAAATCTCTTAAATGGGGTTTGGCCCATTGGTACATATTTAGCTTTTTATTAATAGAATTTTTAATTTAATTAATATTAAATTTCTATTTATTTAAGATATTTTTAAAGTTTACTTAATGTTCACTGAATGTATTTTTTATTTAAAAGGAAAGTTTATGTTCATTAATTGCACCTTACGATATGCCCAGTAAGCATATATTAGCAAAACCCTTTATTATTTATAGCCAAGATTGTCGGCTCTAACTAATACATAAAACTCATGATGCAGGCCACGTTTGGGCTCTTGCTCTTCTGGCAACATAGAATAGTGGTCATGCATATATGGGCAATATTATGAAAGAAATATCACATAAATCAATAATTCTCATAAACATAAAACTAGTTATAATACCTGTGCACGCACAGGATTTTTAAAATTTTGATTTGATTATGTATTATTATCGATTAAAAAATAAACCACTTACATGTTTCAAATAGTTTTACTTAGTGGACTAAAGATAAAAAAATCATATGTATATATGTTCTAATCTACCTATTATTTTAGGAAAATACTTTTGAATTAAAAATTATATTTTATTATTCAAGCAAAATCACATGATAATACTTGACTTGCATGAGATGCTAGTAATATATGCTTTTAGTTTTGCAAACTCGTGCTATCAATTTACGATGTGTTTTGTAATTTCGGTATTTTTTTTACTTATATTTTCGTTATGTAGTTTTTTTTTTTTTTTTTTAGGAGTTGATTCTTATCAAATAAGGATTGTGATGCATGCATTTTTTTTATAATTTAAAGAAAACACCTTCTATATTAAAGAATGACTGTCTAACCGATGTGTTTTTGTTTGTTTTTTTTTTTTTTAATAATTAGCTTTGTATAACGTTTTTAACTGACAGCGATGTTGAGTTTGAGGTTAATATTGTTATTTAACTTTAACTATTGATATCATGTTGTACAAAATGTGCGAATTTAGTGGCACATAATGAGCGTTGATGAAGTTAAAATATGTTCCGTAAAGTTTTTAAAATGTTTTTATGGATATCCATATATAAGTTTTAAATAACAATTTCATGAGTCGTTGTTATAAGTAGAATCGCGTATATTTATTTTCATATCAAAGTAACTCATGCTTACCATTTAATATTTATATTCCCGTTACTAATAATTTAGCCGTATTTTAAATCCGTGTACGCATAAATTAAACTTTTATATAGTAACATGAGTCCTTATTTAAAAAAAATATTCTAATGGATTAAAGTTTAAAACTAATGTTAGTTTAAAAAATATTTAACGTATATTAAAACTAATTCGCATATTTACTAAATTTACTTTAAAAAAAATAAAATAAAATACTATTACTCATGTAATTTTAAACAAACATTATAAAATATATGAGTATAAAGTGTAAGGGGTTAATTGTTTATTATCTAAAGTTATTAAAAAACATGGAGACTTATAATTTTACACTTAACTCTAATATATTTAAAATTCAACCACTAAAGTTTTATTAATTACCTCCTCTTTTCTTAAGTTTTTATTTTCATAAATTTGACACTTATATTTTTATGTGTTTTTTTTATCAATCAAATTCTCCACCAAATTTATTAAAGTTTGACCAAAATCAATTCAATTTTGACTTTTTATTGGCCAATCATATTGCTTAATTTCGCTTATGTGTCAAAATCGAGCTCTCCTATTGGTCCAATTTTTTTTTCAATGAGAAGGGTTTTGCAAAAAACTACGAAATGATGTAATTCTTGTATTATATAAAAGATACCCGCAACAAAACAATTAGCAAAAATTATCTTTACTTCTTATATGTTCCTCGTAGACGTAATGCAACTTCACTGAGTAAGAACAACCGCCAAATACACCACTTATCTAATTTCGCTTAGAGTTCCCTGTAATCTCAAAATCGTAACAACCCTTTCAGCAACCGTACAATAAAAAAAATGCATTTATATACGAACTCAGAATCACAAATCGCAACACTGCTGAATTCAAATGCATAAAAACATGAAGACCAATAGTTAAAGGGTTAATGGCATATAATAGCAACAAACTTTTTCATTTGTGTCATTATCAGATACGAACCAAAAAAATTACAACTATCAGATACGAACTTTAAAATTTTGTTTCATTATCAGATACGAACTTTAAAAAAATACCACAATAACCATCCAACTTTGAATTTTTTTTTCATTATCGTACGCAACGAGATGAGATTTTTACATTGATAAAACAAAATTTGAAAGTTCGTATCTGATTGTTGTAATTTTTTAGGTTCGTATCTGATAATGGCACAAATGAAAAAGTTCGTTGCTATTATATGCCATTAACCCATAGTTAAACACCAACTTACACCTACATCCATAGCCATGCAAACCACATTACTAATCTCTATTTGCATAATTCGAAAATTTCGCAAACACCTAAACATGATCTCAAAACATCAAGATCTAATAAAACACTCTAAAACTAACGAAATTACTCTTACTTGCAAAAATATAAGGAAAAAAAAAGTCAAAACCAAAAATATAGTGACCAAAATAAAACTGAACCACTAACCTTTAAATTAAAGCTCTAATAAGCGCCCTTCGCAATTTTTAGATCACCCCTCCTGATTGCCTGATGACGGTGATAACTGGGTAGAAACAAGTTTGGGGGAGCTGTAAATATGCGGTGCATGAATTTTTTTGCAAAATACCCTTAATACCAATATTTTAAGAAAAAGGAAAAATATAATCTAAAACGACGGCGTTCTACTTAAACACATTTTCAAAAGAAATACAAATTCCTTAAATGGCAACGTTAGACCCTTAAACAACGTCGTTTCGTCCAAGTCAAGTCTTAAATTGATAAGTTAAGCCTTAGGCTATGTTTGGTGACACATAGCAGTAAGCAGTAGCAGCAATAGTAGTAAGCAGTAACATTAAGCAGTAGCAGTAAGTAGTAGTTTGTTGGGAATTATACTAACAGTTACCACGGCTAAGAGAAGAAGTTACAACTGCAGAAGATTGTACTTGCAGTGGAAACTCATTACCACTGCAAGAACAATACATTACCACTGCTTATTAGATAACTGTTAGGAAACGCGTCTAGATAAATATAGAATAGATCTTGTGTATATCTTATTCTATTAGCTTTATACTTATCTTGTAGAAGAGGATTCCTTGTGCTATAAAAGGAGATCCTAGGTTAAAGGTTTTATATACGTTTTTCTAGAGCTTCAAGGTGTAACCCTAGTGATATCAAGATCACTCGTATTATTATCATTAATAATATTGGAGCTAATAGTTTGTTTACATATATTGTTTATATACAACTGTCTTACTCACAATCAAACTTCTAAGTGTTACTAAGTAGATTCCGCATACTTAGTGATATAAGTCAAAGTATCAATCTAACACAAGTTCAAGGTGTTTAGATCCATCAAGTGGTATCAGAGCCAGGTTTTGATACTTTGATTTAGAAGACTCAAGTTCACTCAGAAGAATCAATGGAGACAGAAACCAGTAACTCAAACATTGCTGCTAAGCTTCCAAAGCTTAAGTTGAATGACTTTGAGATGTGGAGGCTAATGATCGAACAATTCTTTATGGTCCAAGACTACACACTTTGGGAGATCATTATGGTTGGAAATTCTTTCAAACCAAGTTCTACTTCAGAGATGGTTGGTGGCAAGGAAGTAATTAAGGTCAACACTGGACCTGTTACTAATGATGAAAGACTTCAACTGAAGAATGATTTGAAGGCCAGAGGTCTTTTGCTGATGACATTTCCCAGAGATCAAGTTGTAGCATTCAGCAAGTTCAAGACTACAAAGACTCTCTTTGATGAGATCTGTGAAGTTTTTGGTGGTAATGATTCCACCAAGAAGACTCAAAAGACCCTGCTGAAGCAAACTTATGAAAACTTTGGTTCAACAAGTAATGAATCTCTTGATAGCATCTTCACAAGACTACAAAAGATTGTTTCTCAACTCACTGTTTTTGGAATTGAGGTGGAAAGAGAAGACCTAAATCTAAAGTTCTTAAGAAGCTTACCCTCTGAGTTTGGAACCAATGTTGCCGTGTGGGAAGATAATTCAGAGTTGGAGACCATGAAACTTAATGACTTGTACAATAACTTCAAGGTTATTGAATAAAGAATGAAGAAAGCTGGCAAGATAAGCTCAAGTTCGGGAAGTGTAGCACTTATATCATCATCTCTTGATGATAGTTCAGATAAAGAAAGTGATAGTGATGATGACAGTGCTAACATTATTGTTTCCACTGGTAGTGGAAGTGTTTCCACTGGTAGCTCAAAGAGACAGATTGCAGGGCTTAGTGATACTACTTTTTATGCCTTTATATCAAGTCACGTGGGTGGTTCAATCCTCAATCATGAGGATCTGGATCAAATTGATGAAGATGATATGGAAGAGATGGACATTAAATGGCAAGTGGCATTACTAAGCTTAAGGACAAAGAAGTTTTGGAAGAAGACTGGAAGAAAGATCAACATCAGTGGCAATGAAATAGTAGGTTTTGACAAAAAGAAAGTGGAGTGCTACAATTGTCATAAGAAGGGGCACTTTGCCAGAGAGTGTAGGAAGCCAAGGAAGTCTGACAACAGGTCAACTTGGTACAAGCAGGACAAGAAGAAGGAACCTACTACTGAGGAGCCAAAAGGGCTATTGGCCATTGATGGAGTGAGCTTTGATTGGAGCTTTATGACTAAGGAAGAGGAAGATGATTCAGAGTCTGCAATGGTGGCACTAATGGCTTTTTCTGACTCTGAAGTACAAATTGATAATGCTTGTTCTTAATCTTGTAAGCCCTTAAAAGAGTATGAGAAACTTAAAGCACAATCTAATGAGCAACACATAGAGTTAACTCATACTAATTATAACTTATCAAATCATAAAAGATGCCTAAGTGTTTTAGAAACTCAATTAGAGCATTATAGGGCAAATGAATCTAAGTTCAATGATGATATTGCAGTATTAAGATGAGACTTAGATTATCAGGTTGCTGTTAATAAGGTTCTTAGAGAAGAACTAGAAAAGGTTAAAGTGGCTAGTGAGAATATAATGATAACTAAGCAAACACTTGATCATCAATCCAAGTGTATTGATAAAATTTGGGAAGCCCAAATTGTGAGCAAAGCTAAATCAGGTCTTGGATACAAAACTGTTCCACCACCTCTAAGAGGTGTTCCATCACCTCCTGGCATTGACTTAGCTCACACAGGTTTAGAAGAATTTCAGGATCTACCTATGACCTATGGACCTAAGTTTGTTAAACCAGTTGAAATTGAAAAGGTTCAGGTTGAGGTTGATGTATTTGATGGTGCTAGTGACTCATCTCTTAAAGATGATAATTTGAATGTTGAGTCTAAACCTAGTACTCCTGAGAATGTTAAAGTAGAGGTTAAAAGAAGTATTCCTGATGTTGTCAAAGAGAAGCCTAGGTCACAACCTAATTTCACTAGGCCCACTACTAGATATGCAGAGATGTACAGAAGTAGGTCACCAACTCCTAGGGGCAATATGAGGAGTTGGAATCATGTCAAATCTAGGCAATTTGGTAGTGACTTTGTGTTCAATAACAAACCCTGTCATATATGTGGTAGCTTTGACCATTTGGCTTATAGTTGTACCTACCACTTGGGAAGAAGGGAAGTGTTTGAGAATACTAGGGTGAATGGACAAAATGCTAATAACTTCACTCACCCAAATCCACTTAGCAAGATGATTCCCAGGTCTGTTTTGCTTCATTCTGGCATTAGACCAATTTCCACTGCTAGACCAGCAGTTGCCACTGCCAGAAATAAAAACAGAGTTTACCCTAAGCCCCCTGTTACCACCTTTGTTAAAACTACTAAAACAGGGAAAAAGACAATTTTTGAAAAGAAAGTTAACAATAATCAGAAGTGGGTACCTAAAATTTCTAAGCCAGCAGTTTCCACTGCTAAGGCAGCAGTTACCACTGCAAGGCCAAAGGTTACCACTGGTAGGACTGTTAACAAGAAAAGGGTAAATATGGGAAATGTTGTTAAGGCCTCAACACGTTAGGAATGGAAACCAAAAAGAACCATCACCTCAAACAATCCCAATGGTGTATCAATGACCTTTGATAGATATAATTATATTGATACACGAGGCAGATCCAAGTCATTTGTGGCTTGGGTCCCCAAAAGGAACTAATTCCTTTATTTTGTGTGCAGGGACATTCAAAGACTACTAATGATCAAGGATACTCAGACAGTGGATGTTCCAGGCACATGACTGGCAATAAGTCCTATCTTTCAGACTTTCAACCTTATGATGGACAATTTGTCAGCTTTGGAGGAGGAATTAGTGGCAAAGTTTCTGGCAAATGAACAATCAAGGCTGGAAACATTGATTTTGAAGATGTGCAGTATGTGAAAGAACTCAAGTACAACCTCTTTAGTGTGTCACAGATGTGTGACAAAAAGCATAGAGTTCTATTCACAGAAGATGAATGCTATATCTTATCTAAGGATTATAAGCTTCCAGATGAATGTGACATTTTGCTTAAAATCCCTAGAAAAGGAAATTTGTATAGCATTGACATGCAGAACATAGTGGCTAATAATGATGTTACTTGCTTGCTTGCTAAAGCCACTTTGGATGAATCAATGCTTTGGCATAGAAGACTTGGTCATGTTAACTTCAAGACCATCAACAAGATTGTGAAAGATGGACTTGTCAGAGGACTACCAGAGAAAAGATTTGAAAATGACCAAACTTGTGTTGCCTGTCTCAAAGGAAAGCAACACAGAGCTTCATGCAAGACCAAGGCATTCAATTCAATCAATCATCCACTTTTTATGCTGCATATGGACTTGTTTGGTCCTACTTCAGTGAGCAGCATCAATTTGAAGAAGTATTGTCTAGTTGTAACTGGTGATTTCAGTAGATTCACATGGGTTTTCTTTTTAAGTACTAAGGATGAAACAACAGGCATTCTTAAGACATTCATCACTCAAGTTGAAAATCAATTTGAAAAGAAAATCAAGATCATCAGGTGTGACAATGGGACAGAGTTCAAGAATAAAGTTATGGATGATTTCTGCAGAGACAAAGGTATTAAAAGAGAATTTAGTGTTGCAAGAACTCCTCAACAAAATGGAGTTGCAGAAAGAAGAAACATAACACTAATTGAGGCTGCTAGAACCATGTTAGCTGATTCCAAGCTTCCAGTGACTTTTTGGGCTGAAGCAGTTAACACTGCTTGTTACATCCAGAATAGGGTTTTAGTGGTCAAAACAAAGAACAAGACACCTTATGAGTTGTTCAGAGGAAGACCTCCTACTTTGGAGTTCATGAGACCATTTGGGTGTCATGTTACTATTCTCAATACCATTGATCATCTGGGCAAATTTGAAGAAAAGTCAGATGAAGGCTTCTTTGTTGGATACTCTATGGTTAGCAAGGCTTTTAGAGTCTATAACTTAAGAACAAAGAAGATTGAAGAGAACTTGCATGTTCAGTTTCTTGAAAATAAAGCAAACATGGCAGGTTCAGGACCAGATTGGCTATTTGATCTTGATACATTATCAAATACAATGAATTATGTTCCTCACTTCAAGTACTGGAGACAAAGATCTTGAAGATTCAGAAGAATTCATTGATGAAGATGAAGCTTGCAAAGATGATGAAGATCAACTTGTTATGCCACTTTGGGACTTAGGTGATCATTCTGAAAAGTCAAGTGATGCAGATGGTGTGAATTTTGGTGTTTCTAAAGATATTCCTACTAGCAGTGGTAACTCAATTCCCACTGCTACACCAGAAGTGTCCACTGTAAGCCCAAATGTGGAACATACTTCTCAGGAATCACCAAGTGATGATGTAGAGATCTCAAACATGCATACAACATATGATATTCCTAGCACATCACAGTCTACCATTCACAAAGTGCATCCACTTGATAATGTTATTGGTGAACTTCAATCAGGTGTGAAGACTAGAAGACAGACAAAGAAAGATGATATTCATGGGTTCATAAGTGAAGTGTATGAGTCCAAGAAACATAGCAAGAAGAATGAGTGTTTGTTTTTCTGTTTTCTCTCGCAGGTGAAGCCTAAGAATGTGTATATGGCTCTAGGAAAATCTAGCTGGGTTGAAGCTATGCAAGAAGAGTTGTTACATTTTAAACTTCAAAAGGTTTGGGTTCTTTGTGACTTGCCTGATGGTATGAAGGTCATTGGTACTAAATGGGTTTTCAGAAACAAGAAAGATGAAAGAGGCATTGTAATCAGGAACAAAGCTAGATTGGTTGCTCAAGGATACACTCAAGAGGAGTGTATTGATTATGAAGAAGTGTTTGCTCCTGTTGCAAGGATTGAGGCTATTAGATTGTTCTTAGCCTATGCATCATTTATGGGCTTTACAGTCTATCAAATGGATGTTAAGAGTGCCTTTCTGTATGGAACTATTGATGAGGAGGTATATGTCTCTCAACCTCCAGGCTTTGAAGATCCTCAACACCCAAATAAAGTTTACAAAGTGGTTAAGGCTCTTTGTGGCTTACATCAGGCTCCAAGGAAGTGGTATGAAACTTTAGCTAATTATTTGTTGAATAATGGGTTTCATAGAGGTAAAATTGATCAAACTTTGTTCATCAAGAAAGACAAGGGTGATATCCTACTTGTGCAAGTATATGTTGATGATATTATCTTTGGGTCTACTAAACAAGAGATGTGCAAAGAGTTTGAGAAGCTGATGAAAGATGAATTTCAAATGAGTTCTATGGGAGAACTTACATTCTTTTTGGGGCTACAAGTACAACAGAGTAAGGAAGGCATATTTATCAGCCAAGACAAGTATGTGGCTGAGATTATTAAGAAGTTCAAGTTTACTGATGCAAAATCTTCCAATACCCCTGCTGACAAAACCACTCACTTATTGTTGAAGAATGCTAGTGGTGCTAATGTTGATGTTCACACTTACAGATCTATGATTGGCTCTTTGATGTATCTTACTTCATCAAGGCCAGACATTATGTTTGCTGTATGTGCTTGTGCAAGATTTCAAGTGACTCCAAAGACATCACATATGACAGCAGTGGAAAAGATTTTTAGGTACTTGAAGACTTATCCTAATCTTGGATTATGGTATCCAAGAGACTCTCCAATGGAATTGATCACATACTCAGATAGTGACTATGCTGGTGCAAGTTTGGATAGAAGATCAACTACTGGAGGATGTCAATTTCTTGGATGTAGATTGGTGTCATGGCAGTGCAAGAAGCAAACTATGGTGGCTACTTCAACCACTGAAGCAGAATATGTTGCAGCTGCTAGTTGTTGTGCTCAGATCCTTTGGCTTCAGAATCAATTATTGGACTATGGGTACAATTTATGAACACCATTATCTATATAGACAATAGTAGTACCATATGCATTATTAAAATTCCTGTGCAACACACTAAAACTAAACATATTGAAATTAGACATCACTTTATTAGAGATTGTCTTGAGAAAAAGCTTATTAATGTTGTCAAGATTCATACTGATGACAATTATGCTGATTTATTAACAAAAGAGCTTGATGTGGGTAGGTTTCAATACTTGGTAACAGGTATTGGAATGCTCAATCCATAAATTTTTGATGTCTAAATACTTTTCAGTGTTGCAGGATACTTTTTGGGTACTAATATTGTTTGTATTGTATGTATGGTTTTCTGCTAACTTGTATGCAGAGTTATCAAGAGCACAGTGGTAATTAACATACAACAGTGGAAAGATTGGTGAAAATAGCAAGCAGAAAAGAGTACTTTTATTGAGTATTTAGAAGAAGTACATCACATCCATCAACAAAAGATTGTCACCAAACAAGAAAACCATTACATCTGACATGAACCTACAACCTAACACCTACTCCATAGGTTTCTTTCCTTTTCCCTCATACTGATGCTTGCCTTTGGAAATTTTCTTTCTCTTGTCATCAAAAGAGAGTTGTTTCCTTGGACAAGCAAGTCCAAGAACTTGCTTGGGAGGCCTTGGTGCTTGAGTAGACTTGTCTACAGCTGGCCACTTCATGTTGTTTATTGCAGTTGTCAATGCTGTGGTGAGAGCCTTTGGGAGTTCCTTGGAAAGATCAAAGGTTGGATCATTGTCATCATCTGATGAAGAGCTAGAATGAAACTCAAGAGATGGAGCAGGATCAGCTGATATCTTCTTATTGGGTTTCATGCTTGAAGATGTAGCAGTTGTAGTATTTGGTGGAAAATATCCACTCCATCCAGAAGAAAGTTCTTCAGAGTCTGAGTAGTAGCTGATTTCCTCATCAGAAGAATCATCAGAGGAGATGTAGATTATTGGAAACCAACTCATGATGATGTATAGGGTTTGTGTTTATTGAAAAAGATTGTTGATGAAAGATAAAAGATGTTGAGCCCCCTTTTATATGCAAAGTCAAGGTCGAATTCTAATTAATGAAGGATATTTACTCCTACTTGTTTTGGTAGGTTGGAGGAGTAAATTTGGTTATTATCGGGTTGACTTTTGGAAGATATTTTTGTGAATAGTAACTTGGTTAAAAAGTTACTTTGGGTTAAGTTTTATGGGTTAAGTTGAGTTGTTGAATACAATCCATATTATTGGAGTCATTGGAGTAATAAGGTGTGTATCATGGACACACAACAAATGGTTATTGATTCACCATGTCTAATCCACATAAGAATCAACTAGTCCAGAGCAAACGGCTACTGGTAAAGACTTCACAAATCCGTTTATGGTTGATAGTTTACCAAAAACTAGGTTATCAACTCACCATACATCCATGTGATCAAGAGTTGGTTAGTCCATAGCAAACGGCTAATGGTAAAGACATATCAAATCCGTTGATAGCTGGTAGTTTTCTAAAAACTATGATAAGAGCAACAAATTTTCATGTTTTATTAACCACTGCTCTTTGATATGTTGTGAAAATTTTACCACTGCTAGTTCATTAGTTACCACTGCAAGAGTAATTTTTCCACTGATGAACTAGCCGTTACAACTGTTGTGTCAGTAATCTATTTTTTACTAGCCATTGTAAAAATAACCGTCATTCCTTATTAATATGGTAAAATCTTTTGTGAATTATCTACTTACTTATTATAAATTATTCTTTTTCCAAAGATAATTCTTTCTAAAGATAATTCACATTGCGCTTCTCCTCAAACCCTATTAGTATAAATTGATCATCATACGGCTTGCTTTTTATCTTGATTACTAACACTTTCATTCTCTTTTTCACAAATATCATGGCGATTCTAAAATTTGTCAAGGAGCACAACCAAGTGGCCTACTTACAAAAGTCAAACGAGAAGAGTGGCCCTGTTTTCCATCAGATTGTGGATTTTCTAAACACAACTCATATAAGGTATGCCTTAACTATTAATCCCACAATCTATGTCTCTCATATCAAACAGTTCTGGAACACTGTGGAGTCCATAACTCTTGAACAGGGAGACACACAAGAATCTGTGGATGCTCTAAGAGCCACAGTTGATGGGGTAACTATTGATGTTACAGAGTCATCTTTGAGGAGAATTCTCCAATTGGATGATCTCAATGGTATCATCACATTACCTAATTCAGAAATTTTCACTAATATTGCTTTAATGGGGTATGATACATCAGAACAAAAAGTCACTTTTAGAAAAGGATGTTTTTGTCCCCATTGAAGATTTTTCATTCATACTCTTTTACATTGCCTAAGTCCTAAGAAAACATCTTATGAACAATTTGCATCAACCATGGCTTATCCTTTGGTTTGTTTGGCAACTGATAGGACTTTCAATTTTTCAAAGTTTATTTTCAATAATATGAAAGGCAATGTAAAGAGTCCATATAAATTTTTGATGTATCCAAGGTTTGTGCAAGCAGTGTTAAATGAGTTTCAACTGCACCCTCACAAAAGAATTTATGAACCTTCCACTCTTAAGCCAAAAGTTTTTCAAAATATGTCTAAGGCTTCAGAACTTTGGAATGGGGAGGTTCATCCACTTTTCCCTAAAATGCTTGCTAAAATTTCTCAAGTACGGGGTGAGGATGCATCAATCCCAGCTGCATCTCAAAACACACCCACTATTGTTGTTCCACCAATTCAACATACCCCTGCAATCACTCACACTTATGAGAGAAGGTCTAAACAGCCAACTTCTCTCATCTCAACATTGCATGTTGCTGAGCCTTTTGGTTTAGGAACAAGCAGTGGTGGTTCAAGGCTTCATTCTAGTCCAACTAGGGAAGAGCCTGAATCAATGCCTCATGATTCACCTCTCCCAGCAGGTTACACAGTTGGAAGTGATGAAGGCAGTGTGCAACAAAATGAATTGATGGACATTTGTACCAAGTTAGTCAAGCAGGTTCAAGCTCTGGAGAAAGACCTGGCACAGACCAAAGAACAACATGCCACATAGCTGAAGACATTGAAGGATGAGATTCAAAAATTGCATAATGAAGTTGAGAATCTCAAGAAGCAAAGATCTCAGGTTGTATCATCATCCTCTTCACCTTCAGATGAGTTTTCTGCAAGTTCTACTAAAGTTTTGGGAGATTCTTCCAAACAGGGGAGGAAAACTGATGCAGAGTTTAAGGGGAGGAGTACAAATTTTGAAAAAGCATTTGCTGAGCTCAATGATTCTGATAATGCTCAAGCAAAAGATGATGTTGCTGAGACTGAGGGGAGGAAATTGGATTTTGAAGATATGGATGCTGATGCAGGTTTTAACTTTGATGATTTAGTTGGAACTGCTCAACCAATTTCCACTGAAGCAGAACAAGTTCCCACTGATCAATCTTTTCCCACTGCAAGAGAAAAGGTTACCACTGCTACTCAAGAAGTTACCACTGCAGAGGAAGAAGCTGCCAGAATAAGATCAGTTAAAGGAAAGGCTGTTGTAGATGCTTCAGATCAAGAGACAAGAAAGATTTCTAAGTATGAACAAGCTCAGATTGATTTTGATGCAAGACTGGCAGAGCAACAACAAGCTGAAGAGTATGAAAGAAAGAAAAAGCTTAAAGAAGATGAAGTAGCTAGCTTTATGGAAGCAACTAGGTTAGATAAACTTGAAGCAGTAATGGCACAACCACTTTCAGTTGTTTCACCTATGATCATGCATGAGAAACCTCCATTGTTCACTTATGTGCCTACAGAATAGGAGATTGACTATTTGGTTAATAATGATCAGATTATCAGGAAGAAGGCTATTGAGTTAATTGCTAATACAACCTTGAATGAAGAACAAAGGTCTGCTCAACTTAAAGATTTCATTCAGATGAAGAATCAGCAGGCTCTTGATGAAATCATTGGGGATGTTAGAAAAGGTCAAAAGAAGTCAAGAAAACCTACAAAGGCACAGATTATTGATGAGATGAAGACTTTTTGTTGCCATGTTGGTAATATGAAGATGGCTCAATTCAAGGGAATGTCACATGATCAGATTGAAGGAATTTATTACATAATCAAAAGACAAGATAGTAAATTCATTCCAATGGATCAAGAACAAATAGTTATGAAGACAAAAAGGACTGGAGAGAGTCTTGAATCAAAAGATGGAAAGAAGTTGAAGACTCAGAAATCATCTCAAGTAACAGAGGGTCCTAGCAAGTTGACAGAAGAGCAAGTTACAAACATGTTATTCATAGAGACTGATGTTCTTAATATTGAACCTCTACAAGCAAGATATCCAGTAGTTGGTTGGGAAATCTTTTCTGATAGTTTTGGTGTTGCCTGGAAGATCATCAGAACTGGAAGTGTCACAAACATTTGCAGAGACTTTGAAGATATTGTTAGATGTTGTGATAGAGAAGATTTGGATACCTTGTGGAGAATTGTTCAAGATCAGTTTAAGAAGGATGAACTTGTTGATGTCAAAGCAAAGGAGTTATGGGTTCACTTCAGAAGACTATATGAACCTGACCCAAGTGTAGGCATTGGAGATTTGAAGCTCATGGTACAAGAACTTTGTGGAAATTCTATGATTCAAGTTCTGTACATCATGTTTCTACTCAAGATGGAGTTGATGTCTTTATGCTGGCTGAGAAAGAATATCCATTGAGAGCTGGAGTATTAACAGTGATGTTGTCAGAGAAGCTTAGGTGCTGGGAAAGAACTTAAGTCATAGATGATTTGCTACAAAGGATTTATGATCAAAGTGTGAGAGCTGATAGAGAGTTAAGAAGAAAAAGATAAGTGTTTGGAAGAATTCCCATATTCTCATGTTTACTGAATACTTGAAGAAACTTATTGATTTATGTATTAATCATAAGTTAGGGGAGGATTGTTGGGAATTATACTAACAGTTACCACGGCTAAGAGAAGAAGTTACAACTACAGAAGATTGTACTTGCAGTGGAAACTCATTACCACTAAAAGAACAATACATTACCACTGCTTATTAGATAACTGTTAGGAAACGCGTCTAGATAAATATAGAATAGATCTTGTGTATATCTTATTCTATTAGCTTTATACTTATCTTGTAGAAGAGGATTCCTTGTGCTATAAAAGGAGATCCTAGGTTAAAGGTTTTATATACGTTTTTCTAGAGCTTCAAGGTGTAACCCTAGTGATATCAAGATCACTCGTATTATTATCATTAATAATATTGGAGCTAATAGTTTGTTTACATATATTGTTTATATACAACTGTCTTACTTACAATCAAACTTCTAAGTGTTACTAAGTAGATTCCGCATACTTAGTGATATAATTCAAAGTATCAATCTAACACAAGTTCAAGGTGTTTAGATCCATCATAGTTACTTGTTTAAAAAACGTGTTTGGTAACGTAGCTGTAGCTGTATTTATAAAATGTAAAATTACGAAAAAGGGCATATACAAATCTTAGACCGAAACTATCATCAAATAATAATGCAAGCATAATGTAAACTTATGAATGTTATTTTCAAGGGTAAATTGGTAATATTAAAAATAAAATGCTAGCAGTATGTTAGAAAAGTATGTTGGAACGCTTCTTTAGGAAACATTAAGATTGTAAGCAGTTGAGGTGTTACTAAACGCTAGCAGCAACGTTGCCAAACAAGCATTAAGACTGAAACCCTTTCTGCCTGTCGCTTAACGCTCTTAAACGTTTCAAAAGAGTGTTGCCAAACATGACCTTAAACGACATTGTTTTTGAAACCCAAAACACAACATTTTAACATTAAACGCTGTAGTTTGCTTTGCTATTACTCCTTCCGTATTTTTTTTTTTTGAAAGGTAAATTTCAACTTAGAAATGACCACATTCGCGGACAGCGAAGGCCCCATCGCCACCCCGCCAAACTATGTTGTCTTAACCGGGTCCACGCTGATCTCAGGTGGTAACGGGTTTCCCCCGGAAACCGTACTGCCTCCACACAAGTTTACCTTGCTGGAGAAACAGCCGGATGAAAACCGGGCCATGCTCAAGATTTGAACCCCCGCAACGAGTGGCTTGAAGGTTCAAATCTATCATTGCAATATATCTCCGGAACAATATGGTCTAGAAGTGGACCACAAGTGAGGACTTTCCGGGTGGTCACCCACCCGGTACTACTCCCACTTGTTACTCCTTCCGTTTAAAAATTATAGTTCATATATCATTTTTGGTATGTTTTTAAAAAATTGTTTATTTTTCATTTTAAGTAATAAAAAAGTAATTTAAGAAAAGAATATTTTATTTGAGTAGTTAAAAATTAGTATAACGATTTTAATTTTATTAAAATAGTATGATTTTGTATTTTAACTATGTTGTATAGTCACGAAGCTTCTCAAGGAAGATTTGTACCGGCCCAATCACATATTTCAAAGCGCATCCGGGTCGGGTTCATGGCGCCAATATATTCCCGCCCCTCTACTTTTCCCCAAAATTGAAAAAAAAACCAAAAACCGAAAAACCAAACCCTACCCCAACAACAAAAACACATCTCTCTCTTGACAAAACCAGTTTTCATAACTTCCAACTTCCATAAAGAATAATAATGTTTTACTCACATAATTTGTTGGCAAGAAAAGGTCCTTTGGGTACTGTTTGGTGTGCGGCTCATCTTCAAAACAGGCTCAAGAAGTCTAACTACATTACCATTAATATCCCTAATACTGTTGGTTCGTTTTTTTCTTTGACCTTTTTTTTTTTATAACTAAAGTTGTGATTTTTAGTACTTTTTATTAATGGGTTATGATTCTTGATTGTTTTTTTCAAGTTTTATTTAATCTTTTTGTTGTTTTTTGCTGATTTTAAGTCGATTTTCTTGATGGGTATGTTTTAATCTTTTTGTGGCTGGAAGCTGTGATTTTTAGTACTTTTTATTAATGGGTTATGATTCTTGATTGATAAATTTGTTTTTTGGCTGATTTTAAGTCGATTCCTATGATGGGTTATGTTTCTTGTTTTTTATTTATTTGCTCTAGTTTGGTGTAAAATCATATGCTTTTTATATGGGGTTGATTACGTGTGACCTTTTTATCGTTTTAAGGTGGAAGGTTATCATCTTTAGTGGTTATGTTTTATGATGGAGAATATCATCTTTAGTTAGTGATTATAAGTTGGTTTTCTTGATGCGTTAAATTTATATAATCTTATGTTGGAAAGTTACTAATTTAGTGATTTTCGTGATTGTTATTTATGATCTTTAAGTTTCTGTTTAATCTGTGATCTTTTTATAATTTTATGGTGGAAATTTTATCATCTTTAGTAGTTTTGCTTCAATTTTTTTTAAGGTTTTTCTTGAATTAATAATTTTCAATTGGGTACACCTATGTGATTATTCTTGATGGCTTATGTTTTATATCTTTTTGTAGTTTTAGGTTGGAAAGTTGTCATCTTTAGTGGGTTTAAGTCGGTTTTTATATGGGTTATTTTTATTGTTTTAATTGGGTGTGCTTGTTATATTGGGTTAATCCTGAGGTAGGGGTAGGATCGGTCTATATTCCACCTCCCCCATACCCCGCTCCGGCGGGATTGGGTATGTTGTTGCTGTTGTTGTACGTGTTCTGTTTGCAGTTTTATGGTGGAAACTAGAAAGTTATGATCTTTAGTTTGATTTTGTTTATTGGTTATGTTTGTTGATTTTTTTTGTTTATCTGTTTTATTTGGGTGTAACGTCTTTTATGCTTGTTATATGTGGCTAATTATCTGTTCAAAACTTGAATCTATCAGGAGTTGTGGCACTTTCAAAGTTTAAAAGCAGTAGTGTATTAGTGTATTGTTTGCAACATTATGTATAGTTTGTATATGATTGAATCCAATTTGTAATTCTTTTCAAGATTCTCACGATTGTGTTTCGTCAATCCTCTGATGCGTGATTTAACTTTTCTTGTGTAGAGCAAATAATGAATCCACAAGTTCCAATTGCATTAAGAATGTCGGGTCATCTTCTTCTTGGTGTTGTACGGATATATTCAAAGAAAGTTGAGTATCTCCAGCATGACTATAATGTCTTAAGTATAGACATAAGCAAGGCCTATGCATATGCAGACATTAATCTTCCACAAGATGCCAATCAAGCTAAATTTGAATCCATCACTTTACCTGAAAATTTTGCCCTTGATTTGATGGATATTGATGACTACGATCCAAATGGGTATGCAAGTTTACCGGTTTTTCAAATTTAAATCTATGTTAGTAAGAAGATGTAGAACTGATTTGTTTTGATTCATAGGTCCCCTGACAGCCATCTTAGGCCCAATGAAGAAATCTCATTTGCAGGTAGGGTTTTACTATCACAATTTTTATAAATGTTCTTGAAAATCTAATCTCTAAAGCTTAGTGTATCCTCAGATCGTACTCCTATCAGTATATCAAAACAAAGAGACCATCAGACTCCTGCAGGATATATTAAGATTACTGTTGGTGGGGTAAGTACATGTGGCAGTTTTATTTCTGTTTTGATTGATAATTGAGAAAGTTGTTTGCTTTTAATGTAAGTTTAATGTCAGTTGCTGTTTTTATAGGATGCCTTCCACACTCCGTCTGCATCTGGAGATGAATCAGGGCCAGTAACTGGAGAGGGCTCAGGACCTGTAATGCCCCCTATAGAAGAAAAGTATGCTTTTTACAGATATTGCATTCCAAATTTTACTGTCAGTACACTTATAACATACCTTCTCTCTTTTGAGAATTGCCGAAATATTATGACACTTTGAGTGAACAAGTGAAAGCCGTGTCCATATATTGTGGTGTTATTTGCATTTTCAATATTATGATCTATTTAAAAGTTTATAGATCAAAAAGTTGATTACTGCTTAATATTATCTCGAGTTTAGTGAATTGGCTGCATAGCTTGAAAAACATGGAGAAAGTATTTAAACCACCATACTTGGATTTCTATTGCATGCTAATCTGAAATAAACATTATACTGCTTTGGACTCATTGTATGTCGCTTATTCTTGTGTATAAAGTTTGCTTTAGACTCATTGTATCTGCTTTAAATTTGGTTACAAGTGTTACTTTTGTTTATCATGTGCCATCTATAGCTCATCATGTTTTTATTGCAGTCCTCAGTTTTCTTCTCCACATACCCCACCAGTAACAATTGACGGTGCTCAAGATCCTGATCCTAATCATGGAATAGGAGCACGTGGCAGCCTCACTAATGATGATAATTTACCTACACCTGAAATTGGTCGTAAACATATAGCCAGTATGACTCCCACAGTTCTTCGAGAAACAGTGGAACCAGACGATGAATTGGGCGATATGCTCTCAAAAAAGAAATCTAAAGATTTATCAACTCTTGACGAAATTCGTATGCATGATAAACCCGTTTCCTCACCTAAGCAAACTCCGCAATGGGAGGAACCAGATCATTCTGAACCAGAACATCCCCAAGATAACTCAGACCCGCATGTCTCGTTTGGTAAGTGTGGTTCTAATGGATGTATTAACACTTGGAAGTGAAAGATTGATGGTTTCTGTAACATGTTATAACAAGTAAACCTTGTACAGTTTTAAACAGTCCGGATTAGGTGGATTTAAGTACCTAATTAGAAACACTTTTTGTCCACAGTTTTTATTTAAAACAATACAACTATCAAGATATTTCCCTAATAAGCTCAATTTTTTATTGTTATTGAAGTCGGAAGTTTTTTTACATTAAATGTACACTTTGGGTGCACACAGTTGGTTGACCATTTTCTTTTAGTTATTCTTTTAATTTAACCCGTTTGACCCATCAGAGATAATAATACAAGCTAAGAGTGTTTATGACCTGCGGTTTTGTGGCTCAAATGATATGCAGAGCTAGCACCATCTCCAGCGGTTGAGCTAGCACCTTCTCCAGCGGTTGAGCTAGCTCCATCTCCAGCGGCTGAGCTAGCTCCAGATGATCAGCCAAGGGTGAAACGGAGAAGGATAAAATATGATCAAGCTACAGTCTTGACAAACGAGTATGGTTTTATCTATTCATGTTATTATTTATTTTCTTTTTGCTGCTGATCGTGATGAGATTTTGTATGGTTATTCTAGGTTCTTAAAAGGATCTATAGCTGATCCCAGTGACCTGTCACGGAAACGAAAAGGAAAATCTCGTTTGGTGGTTTGGAAGTTAAACAATAAACATAAAAAGGAAAGAGTTGTACTTAACCCAGTAAATACTGGTTAGTGTGTTTTTCTAGCATTCTTTCTTTCTGAGGTCAATTTATTTGAACTTGTAACTTTTCTAATTGGCTGTAGGTCTTTGTATTGTTTGGTGTTAAAATTTTAATCCGTGACTTCTGAAGTTGAAATTTTTTTGATTGTTCACACTGACTCATTGAAATATGGGTTCTTTGTTTGAATTTGCGCAGGGCTGTGTGATGAAATCAGTCAAATGTTTGAGGATGGATACATGTCTAGTAAAATTCAACTGATTAACACTGAAGAGCCTCCTTCTGATTCTACGGATATTCCACGCTGTCACACTAAAGATGGTCTTTCTGGTTCTAAGCAAGTTTTACGGCGTCATACTGAAGATGCTCCTGATTCTATGGAAATTCCACGCCGTGATGAATCCGTGTCTGCCGACGACAACAATATGAGAGACATAGATTTTACAGATTATGGATCATTTCCTTCTCCTCGTTCAGTTGATGAAAATACCCCTGGCATCAACACTGATGTGGGTTCAAAATCACATCAGTTCGAGACTACAGTAGAGACTGCTGTGGGGTCTACTCCCGGCCCCGCATCTTCTATTGGATCTCTTGTGTCTGAGAAGGAAACACCATTTGGATTTACCCAGAGTCCTCATGGTCTCGATTATAGTGGTGGTTTATCTGATATCGCTGAGGTTGATGATGTCGGAGTACGTTATTTGTTTTCAGTTTTATTTTATTAGCTATTAAAAGTTGTTGAACATAAGAACATTTGAAGCTCACAATGGCATTTGTATATCAGGAGCTGCCCTTTTTGGAAGATGATGAGGCGACAACAGCGGGTAAGTTCTTTTTTTGTTAGGACGCGTATCGAACTTCCACTATTGAGAGTCAGTTAATTGACTTATGTTTAATTGAAAATTTACTTTGTTCTTCATCTATACTGTGTGTAATAATATTGTAGAATAGAAACAATTCTTGCAAAAGGTGAAAATATGTGCAGAAATAAGATGAATGGTCCTTTAGGGACAGGACAAAGAATGGCATCTTTTTCCATCGTTATGTGATGCTTTCTTATAGATTTTGTACTTTTGGCTTTAGTGGTCAGAAGTAGGTATTTTGTGAGTTTAAATTGATATAGTTGTGTTTGTAGTTTGAGAACAAGTTTATTCACTATTGATATTTCTACTTGTATAATGTTATCTTTTTGTTTGCTGCCTGAATATTATAAAAAACTTACTGATTTTGTATTCTAGAGTTCATTTTTTACTTCAAATGTAAAAAGCACACATATGCATTACCTCACACATTAATCTACAGGATTGAGGGGTACCCCTGATACGGATTACTCGTCTGGAAAACAAAGACCACTACCAGATTCTGGCTCATTGTTACCAAGAACTAGGTAGTGATCTTGAAGCTATGTTTTTTGTTTGTCTACTTATTTGGAATGTATTTGATGTGTATATAATAATGATGTTGTGCAGGGCTGTGGCACAATATATAAAAGAAAAGTCATCAGCTACCCCTTCTTCATCAGAACAAGCAGGATGTGTTAGTATGAATAGCATTTTAAATGGAAAAACTAGAAAAGTTTGCTCCCGGATGTTCTTTGAGACACTGGTAAGTTTCTGAGCTTTCACTTTGAAAGTCAAAAGGACCATCACCTTTTATTGTGTTTGGTTTTTTCAAGTATTGCATGTATTATCTTTATCATATAACAAGTTGTCTTGTAATAATGCTAAAAAAGATACACTTAGTTCCAACTAGAATGGTTTTTTTCATTTGCACTTTTAGAACTTGTTCAGAATTGGTCATTCTTTGCAATAGGAGCATATTATGTGTTCTTTTTCACATGACCAAAGGTAAATTTGCTTTAAAAAGTCAAGTAATGGTTCAAAAGTGAACCGCTCTTATACTGGTTATTGGTTAAATCCTTTTATGTGGCCAAAATTTGACCTGTTAAGTTAAAGAACCCCCATTATTCAAAATCTTTATATAAATGCTGTTGATTTAATATATAACTTTTTTTTGAGTGCCAAATACATGTCTTAGCTATGAATATGCTCATATGTATCTGTGCGCCAAGTTCCATTGAATCAACTTGATTGTTATTTTTTTGGGTTATGAATTTTAAGAGTCTGAACGTATAATCACCAAAATGCGTATTCTGTCTGCACCTAAGAATGAATTTGTATTGATCTGTCTTATTAAAAAACTAGTAACCCAAGGTTGATGTGTTTCAAGATTCATAAAGTTTAAACTTTAACATTTAGGACTGTCAACAACTTTTAATCCGTGTTTGGTTTAGGTCTTGAAGAGCTGCGATCTTGTTGACGTAAAGCAAGATGAACCATATGGTGATATCACTCTGAAGGTGACTCCTAAGCTTTTGAAGCTTCAGCTTTCAAACTAGATATGGTCCAAGGCTGTTAGTTACATATAAATATCGTAAGGTACTTGCGCTCCACACCTTTTTTTAAATTTACGGTTTTTATGTGATTTTACCTTAACTTATAAACCAGTATTTTGTTGGGTTTTAATACTGCAGTTGGTGTCTATGGCTCATCATCTGTGTAAATGGTTTGGATCTTTAATTAGTGGAGGAAGAAGCTTTTTGATGATGCAGAGTTCTTTGTATCCAATAATTTGCTCAGCTTGATGTTCTTCCTCTATTTTAGTTACTTTTCTAGAGTTTCAGGAAGTGATTTATTTAACATTTTGGTGTTGGATTTTGGGTGTAGTTTTGTTTTATATTTAAGTTGCTAAATAACTGATCTCTAACATAGATTGTAAATGATATTTGTTATCTGGGATGCATGTTTATTGTTTTATAAGGTATTTAGCCTCTTAGTGCATGTGCAGTTTTGTTCTTGAATTGAGTAACGCCAATAGGTAGTCAAGTTTTATGAAAATGTCGTGAGTTGATGAAGTTATTGCTTCTGCTTGAATCATGTTCGGTTCAAATGTGGCTGAGTTGTTGAAGATAGAGGTTGGGATTCTGGCCTTCAGAATCTACCATGAATTGAGGTTAGCATAACTCTGTTCATACAGGTGTCAGAATATAATCCAGACAGGGAGAATCGTCAATCCTTGTTAGAAATTACATTGGAAGATGACGGGAGGACAAAATAGTCATTTGGAAATTAGTTTCAAAAGTATAAATATCGACATTAAAAGGCACGATAAATAAGCAAAAGATTTCAACTTTAGGCAACTTTACTTTAGGCTGTTTGATCCATTTCTTCATTTCTTATTCATTTTACCCGTATAACTTGGCACCTGTATAAATGCGATGACTTTTAGCATGACATGCTTATTGTGATTCAAATGGTCTTCAGGGCTAGAACCATATCCAGCGGTTGAGCTAGCTCTAGTAGATGATCAGCCAAGGGTAAAACACGTAAGGGTAAAAATACTATAATGCTACCGTTTTGATAGATGACTGAACGAGTATGCATTTATTCATTAAAGTTATTATTTATCTACATTTGGCTGCCATTCTTGATGAGAACTATTATACTGTATTAAATAAGCTCCAGCGGTTTGTTATGAAAAAGAAAAATGAGCATGCTTCCTGCCGTAACCATTCGGCAAAGGTACATATGTGAAAGGGTTTTTGATCTTTTGAAGGCAAGCAATTCTCGCATGTTTTTATTGATTGTGATATGTCATTGCCTAACAAAAGTATCCTTTAGTAAATTGTTTGATCTCATAATTAGTGATCAGATGAAAAAACTTCAGGTCTTTAATTGATCTTTAATTGAAAAGCTGCAACACTTGTCTGGGAAATATGGAATATTATTAAAATGCAGTAGCACCTGGATGGTGTTTGCTGCCACTGTGCTGTGGGTTTGAGTTTCTATGTATCAACTGATCTTAAGGCGTTAACTGAAATTTACCATGTGATTCTGCAGAAGATTACACAGGACAATTAAAGTGTATATCTAAGTTGATTGGATACCCCAAATTCTTTGTAATCGTAGAAGTTCTAGATACCATGGTGAGCGATAGATGTACAATTGTCCTATTTATACAAGTGGTGGTTCCCTAAATAGCAGAGAAGCAACCAGTGGTTGTAAATCCGGTTAGAGTCTTAGACTGTTCGTTTGGATCCTGTGTTTTGTATACACAAGATGATGTGATGGGTTATGAGGGCAACACATACGAAATGTCCGCCTGTAGCATAGTCAGTAGCATTTTTCAAATATGATTTCAGCCTTAACTTATTTTTCTTTGTATAATTAATTTTTTGTTAATTAATTGATAACTCTACTTTTTGTAGCTTTGCTTAGTCAAGCCAGCAACGTTTCTCATGTATATTGTTCACAAGTTATGAGTCCTACTGGAGCACCAGGGGAGCGACGTTTATAGCTTATTATTGTTGGAAGTAAAATATGTTCAAAGTTTTGTGTCAAGGAAAATGAGTACTCTTAAATATGTTCAAAGTTTTGTTTTGTTTGTATTATTTTATTTATTATTTATTTTATGTTTTTGTTTAATAGTTTGTTTGTTTTGTACAATATGTGAACATATTTTAGTTTATTATATTCTTTTTGACAATAAATTTACAGATATCAAAAATTTCATTTAGCTCGTGTCCGTTCGGGCTCGAGCCCGTTTGACCCGTGCCCATTCGGGCTCGAGCTCTATTTGGCCCATTGCCCGTTCGGGCTTAAAAATTTGTATAATATGCTTTATTATTTGTGTTAGTGACATTTAATGCAGGAATTGTGTTTAAGTTGGTTGTACAATATGTTTGATAATTTGTATTTCTTATGTAAGGGGTGTTTTAATAAGTGTATTAATTGTATTTATTGACTATTTAATTAATTGTATTTAATATACATAATGATCAATTTTAAGTCATTAATTTTCAATTTTAAGTCATTAATTTTAAACTTTAATGGCAAAAAATGTCTAATTATGTTGAATCACTTGTACTTTTAGCATTGAAATGTGTAATGCTTAATTTTAAGTATTCTATTAATAGTAGACATTCATGCTTTATAATATAGTATGATTACTCATTTATGGTCTTGTGGCTCCTCGAACTCTGTATATTTCAACAATGACTTATCTCAGAAATGACGTGAATTCGGGAAGTGTATGATGTGGCTGCTCGAGCCTAATATTAGAGTCGAATGCAAAAGCGGTGTGTGTTAAAGATAGATTAAGTTTAAATGCATTGTTGCTCTTATATTGCCTGGCTTATGCCTGCTATTTCAGTAAGTATATATGTTTTATTTGAGGTGAGCCAATATTTTACAATGTTCGTAATTTATTACTTAGGGCCCGTTTGGTTTGTAGATGGCCGGATGAGTTTGAATTAGGATTTGGATAGAAAATATATTATAAAATTTATATTGTTTGATTTGATTGGGTTAATATATTACTCCCTCTGTCTTAAAATTATTGTCCCTTATTGACTTTTTCGGTCTTTCTTTCTCAACTTTGACTATAAATATTTTTGTTTGTGTTATAAAATTTTTGATAAAAATTATATCAAATGAAAATACATTTAAAACTCAATTCGTTCATATATTTTGTATCAAGTATTATGTAATATAAACAAAAATACTTAAGGTCAAAGTTGAAAGGTTAAGACCGAAAAAGTTAATAGGGAACAATAATTTTAGAACGGAGGTAGTATTTTTATACTTTATAAAAGCTAAAAAAAATAAGTGACAAATAATGTGTGCCTGATAGATCTTTAAAAACGGAAAAGTTAACAAAAACAAAAAATATGTCACAAAGCCAGAGGGACATGGTGACTTTTGTTAAAATCCATCAATAAAGGGATAAAACAATGTTGCATAGCCCATCAATTCGAAACAAAAAAAGATTTTTTAATTTTAAATCCTAAACCCACTAAAACACCATGAACCAAACTGCACCTTAATTTATTCATTGGGCACTTTTCCAACTATTTTTTTACCCGTCTTTTTAAGCTATAGTCAAATCAATGTAACTTATGATTTAATATATCCATATATCAAGAGAGGGTTATGTTATACATACTCCCATGAACGTGATGTTTTGTCTTTCACCTTGGCCCACATCTGTTTATAGTATACACAATTTTTTATTAGTTTTTTGTTCGGTATTTTCTATCAGTTAAATACTTTTGACTTATAAAATTTTACATTTTTTATTCTATACTTTCAGATTTATAGTTAAAAAAAAAAAATGTGTGGGTGCTGGGTGGGTGGTTACTGGTGGGGGTACCGTTTATCATGCCCCAATCAAATCAAGAGGATAGTCTTCCACGTAAAATGTTTCCTGCCGTGTTTCTTAATTTGGTTTTATTGTATTTGATTGGAATCAGAAAAAAGGTATAGTTGATGCGGTCAAAATTCTTTACCGTGGGGAACATTTTGTCACCGTACGTTCAACTTCAAAGGTAGTTTTGTTGACTTAAGAGATTAAATATTTTTTCTTTATAACGGAAGACCTTAAAAGTTAAAACCTATCATTTTATTACATAGATATGAGTTATCTATATATATACTACATAACTAGCAAGGTACCCGCGCGTTGCAGCGGCGGGTACATTGAAATAAAAAATTTCGATGAATAATGTATTTTAATTTATTATGTTCTTTTTGACAATGAATTTACGGATATCAAAAATTTTGTATAGCCCGTGCCGTTCGGGCTCGAACCCGTTGGCCCGTGCCTGTTCGGGCTCGAGCCCGTTTGGTCCGCGCCCGTTCGGGCTCAAGCCTATTTGGCCCGTCGCCTGTTCGGGCTTGAATATTTGTATAATGTGCTTTATTATTTGTAGTAGTGAAATTTAATATAGGAATTTTGTTTTATTTGATTGTACGATATGTTTGATAATTTGTATTTCTTATGTAAGGGGTGTTTTAATAACTGTATTAATTGTATTTATTGATCAGTTAAATAATTTACTACATAAAATAGCATTAATGTGGTGTTTTGTTGTACACTACACTTCTTGTATTGAACGTCTGAAAATTATGTGCATTAAAGTGTTATACACTATGTTTCTTTTTTTGTATGTAGTAGTCATTATAGTCATTAATAACATTGACAACTTTAATAGCTTTAATGTTGTAAGTCTGAAAATAAGTCTAAAAATTACATCATGCTTATTTTGTTGCAAATCTGAAAATTGGTTGCACCTATTGTACATTGTGCTTAAATTGTTGTAATTTTTGGTGAATGAGTGTTTTTAATAGCATTAATGTTCTTTGATAGAATTTTGGTCTTAAAATGACACCACGCTTTATTTTATTGTACAATATGCTTACTTTGTTGTAATTCTAAAAATTGGATGCATTAAAGTGTTGTAAACCATGTTTAATTTCTTGTAAGCCTTAAAATTTTGAAGAGAGAGTCATTCATGTTTTATATGTAGTATAGATAAAACATTTGAGACTTTTTATAAAAGAAAGTTTTAAAACTTTTAAAATCACAAATATTACTATAAAAGAAAATCAAATTTATAAGTTGTAAGCATACATCTTGTAAGAGCTCATAATGTAATTTAATGAGAAAAAAAATGCAACCCCATAAATGTAATTATTTAACAAAAAATGTGTAACTCCAAAAATAAAAAAGTGTAACCAATAATGTAATTATTGAGAGCAAAGATCAATACTTGGTCATGACATATTTTGTCATAGCTATGAATCTTGATTTTTTTTTTCTTCTTTTTTTCCCCTCTCTTCTCTTCTAAACATTAGCTCTCATAAAACCATTTTTTTTCGTTAGACAAGCATACAAAACAGACACTTACACCACTCTCTGCTCTATCTAGAAAAACACACACTGACCTAAACCCCTTTCTCTCACTAACACACACTTCCGCCACCAAAAATATAACTTGCCGGAAATTTTAGTTACAGGATATCCGTCGCTGCTTTTTTTGGATCCTTCCTCAATGGTATATATGTAAGAGAAGCAAGCATTGTAATTACAAAGGCTAATTCAAATTTTCTTTGCAATACGCGATAAAGATGCGATATTTATAAAATAAATTATGAGAGCGTTGTTAAACACCCGTGAAATTCAAAAGTATATAAAAAGAAATCTAAAAAATAAGCAAAAAAGTTGATATATTACGCAATCTGAAAAAATAGTATTCGAAGTAGAAAAGATAACTTAATTCCAAATAAGAATAGACGGATAATTGCCAATTGTTACATATCGTAAAAGAACATAAAGTTAAATATAATAATGTATATTGTTGTATATTATTTTTGTTGTGGACACGTAAAAGTGCTATAGATGAATTTTCCAATAACCTGGTCATTTTCTGTGCATGCATCATATTCAGTCTTAAGTTGATAACGTTATAAACAAATTATTTTGACCGATAAAAATTTAACAATTGCTATAGTATGATGCACAGAGACAATTTGTTTATAGCTTTATCAACTTAATACTTAGCTCAGTTGGCCACATGAGTTTTTTCTGGAGCTTGAGGAGAGATTTTACTCAGGTTCGAGTCTCGCAGGTGACAAAGAAAATCTGGATTTTCCTCTTAGTGCGAAGCCGTGAGTTCTAGTGGTTTCCCTTCGCGGGTCTCTCCTAGTGGTTCGGACCTCGAGGTCTGCCCGTTTGGATGGTTTAACTGAGTGGTCGGATTTCAAGTATCATGCCGTTAAAAAAAAATAAAAAAAATAAAATAAAATTGCAATAGTAAGAAATGATAATATATCTCTATAAAATCAAACTAGAACGGTACCCGCGCATGCGGCGGCGGGTACTTGTGACTATTTTTTGCGTTATTCGGTTATTCGGTTACACATTTAGTTGTTTTTATACTTTATAAGTAGAGATGGTTAAACCAAATAATTTTAGTTTGAACAACAAACCTGCTTCTTAACAAACTTTCTAACCAACTTCCTAACCAATTAATTTTGAAATCCTTTCATGATTAGCAAGTAAAAGTTTGAATTTTAAGCCTTTCTAATTATATAATAGTCCCAAATGCATTATATAGTAGTATAGATAACATAAAAAATAAAGAACTTTCTTAAAATTGTTGCCAATAATAAAATCTATCAAATAAGATATATGAAGGGAACACCTTGGAGAAAAAGAAAAAAAAAGATATGTGAAAGGGAATAACAACAATATGAGTATAAGTAGATAGAAAAGAGTAATGCTAGACTCACTCACAAAATTCTAAAAAAAAAAAATTTATTCGCTGAGCGGATGATTGATGCATTTCATTTTGCACATCATTGAAACAGTGTGCAATGGCTAGGATCATATATTTATTTCTTTTAGCCCTTTTCCTGCCATTTTCAATTGTAGCACAGCAAACAAATGGTTTAGTACTAGTTGGTGCGTCCCTCACAGCAACTCAAGATGCCATACCATGGCTCTCGCCTTCAGGTGATTTTGCCTTTGGGTTCCAACAATTTCAGGGCAAAGATAACTTCGTGTTGTCCATATGGTATGACAAGATACCTGACAAAACCATCGTCTGGTATCCACAAGGAAATCCCATGGTGCCTAGAGGATCAAAAGTTGAATTAATCAATGGGCGTGGACTCATACTCAGTGATCCCCAAGGAAGACAACTATGGACTTCCAGCTCCATCCCCAATCTTTCATATGGTGTTATGAATGACAAAGGTAACTTTGTGCTCGTTGGTAACGATTCACGCAAGGTATGGGAGAGTTTTAGCTTTCCAGGAGATACCCTGTTGCCTACTCAGATTATGAAGAGTGGCGGGGTGATCAATTCAAAAAAGAGTGAAACAAACTTCACTGGAGGAAGATTCCGGTTACTTCTGCTTGAAGATGGGAATCTTGTTCTTAATTCTCGAGATAAACGTTTAATCTATGCTAATGTCAGTGGTACTCATGATCCCTCAAACTCGACGAATTCAGGTCACCAATTGATGTTTGATGCAACGGGATACATGTATATACTGACAAGAAATGGTCAAAGATTTAACCTTACTCCAAATGAAGCACTTCCATCTGGAGATTATTATCACAGAGCTACTCTAGATTTTGATGGTGTTTTTTCTCAATACTATCATCCCAAGAATTCTGCAGGCAACACAAGCTGGAGCGTTTCATGGTTGGTGCCGGAAAACATATGTCGTGATATAGCTGGAGCCGGAGGAATATGTAGTAGTGCTGAGGCCTGTGGGTTTAACAATGTTTGCAGCCTCAATGGTGCTAGCCGGCCAAATTGTAAATGCCCACCAGGTTGGCCAATGTTGGATCCCAGTGATCCGTACGGTGACTGCAAGCCGAATTTCACTCCAACCTGTAATAAGGATGAGCCATATCTCAACGGAGACCTAGATATAATGGAACTCACTGGCGTTGATTGGCCTGGTGGTCATGGAACTGTATATATGACACTGAATCCAGTTAGCATGCAGGATTGCAAAGATTCATGTTTACATGATTGTTTATGTATTGTGGCAATTCATCGTGATGATCAATGTTGGAAGAAGAGGCTGCCACTCTCTAATGGATGGATGAATGAATCACATAGTGTGAAGGCATTAGTGAAATATAGGAAAGGTGAACTTCCTCGTGTTAACTTACCTCAGTTTCCAGGGAAGAAGAAAAACCAGAAAACATTGATTACCATAATATCAGCCCTCCTAGGTAGTTCTGTGTTTGTAAATGTCATATTTATTGGTGTTATTTGTCTTGGTTTCTTCCTCAACTACCAGAGAAAAACCAATAATCATTATCCAGATACTAAATCTCTCGATACCAATCTGCCTCATTTTACCTATCGAGAGCTAGTCGAAGCAACTAATGAGTTCAAAGAAGAACTGGGAAAGGGGTCATTCGGGATAGTCTATAAAGGTGTAATAGGGCCAAACATTGTGGCAGTGAAGAAGCTGGATAGGGTGTTTAAAGATGGCGAAAAGGAATTCCAGACCGAAATCAATGCTATTGCAAGAACTCATCACAAAAATCTGGTACAACTTATAGGCTATTGTGATGAAGGTGAGCAGCGGCCACTGGTTTACGAGTACATGAGTAACGGTACATTGGCGAGCTTTCTTTTCGGAGATGAGAGACCCAATTGGAAACAAAGGAGGCACCTAGCACTGGGGATTGCAAAGGGACTCGCGTACCTCCATGAAGAGTGTAGCACACAGATAATCCACTGTGATGTAAAGCCTCAGAATATACTTCTCGATGACTACTACAATGCTAAGATTTCTGATTTTGGATTGGCAAAGCAATTGATTAGGAATCAGAGTCAAACAAACACCGGAATCAGAGGAACAAAAGGATATGTTGCTCCAGAATGGTTCAGAAATACTCCTGTCACAACGAAGGTTGATGTTTATAGCTTTGGTGTATTGATACTCGAGATCATTTCTTGCCGGAAGAGCGTTAAGGAGAATGAGAGTGGTAATGATTATGGAGCAATCTTGACTGATTGGGCATGGGACTGCTATGAAGAAAGGATTTTGGATACACTTGTTGGGAACGATTTAGAAGCCTTAAATGACTACAAGAACCTAACAACATTTGTGATGGTTGGTCTTTGGTGTGTCCAAGAAAACCCGTCTTTGAGGCCGACAATGAGGAGTGTCATCCAGATGCTTGATGGAGTTGTTGAAGTTTCTGAACCTCCATGTCCATTTCCTTTATCTGTTACTATAAGCTGATTATTAGTCTTCTTGGTATATCCTGGTAACAGATTTGTATTTTTTTCTTTGGAATAATATTTGGCCGTAATGGCATTTTCCTAGTTGACCTCTATATACGGAAGCGACCAAAAAATTCAGATATCCAGTTGTTCATCGTTATATTTGACAACTTTGTAATTGTAATATCGATATTTAATCTGTTGTATATGTTCTTAATTTCTAAGCAAAAACTCCCTCCATCCTAAATTAAAAGTCCACTTTCAAATCGTACAGTGTTTACAAAACTGGAACCATTATGCCGTGTAACAATAAAATGTCATCTTGAACATTATTTGAAGTCATTTTAATCGGTTAAAATAAGAAAGTAGACACTTATTTAGTTATTTTGAACAAACCAAAATAGAAAAAGGGAGAATCAATTTGGGACGTTGATTTGCCATGTTTGGGTAACCGAATGTATGTACTGTCTCGAAAATTAATAAGATCTGGCCTATGTAAGAAGTCAGATTCTCATTTAAAAGTGTCATTTGGAATGATGATGTTTAGTGTTTAGATGAATTCAGTTTAATATATATGTTTTTTTGAACATCAATTCAGTTTAATATAAGCCTCAAGAAAAATGCCTTCTAATGATGCATAGTTTACTGACAGTGTAACTAAATATGCAAACTTTACTGACTCTTTTAAAAGAGAGTTAGCAACAGGTAATTGTTCTTAAGACTAATAAATTAGTTGACTATGAAATTTAAAGAAAATAGACAGAAAAAACATCGGGTCAGCCCACCCCGGCAGAATGACCTATTTAGACCAAGAAATGATAACTATGTGATAATGACAACATAATACTCCGTTGATCATTTAACAGTTACAAAAATTATCACATTATAATAACACAGTTGAGATTTATCGTTTAGTTAATTAACAACTATTTGAGACACTGATTCATATGGGCTTTTATATCAGAGTAGATGGATGGTGAATGTGATAATCATCGTTATACAAATAGATTCTTCTAATTAGATGAAGATAGCTAGTTTTAATACATTCTAATTCTAGTTATCGGTTCTTTTCAGTCTTTACGATTAAAATTTTAGTTATCGATTCTTTTTGTGGTTCGAAGATGAGTTACCCATTATTTACGGAGACATCTCCAAGTTTTATGATTCATCACTTGGGACGTTTACATAGTTCAACTCTTGATAGGAACGATTTCCAGGAGCTTGTAGAAAGAATAACCGAGCTACCCCCCACTTTACACCGTTTGATCATGGAAAGGTACCACGAAAATGTCCTCCAACTTGAAGAACAAGAAATAGTTGACGTACTCCGTGAAGAACATCAAGGAAACAACAATATCGTTTGTGTAGTTTGTTTGGAAGAATATGAAGAAAATGAGAGGAGGAGGACATTGATTTGTTGTCATGCGTTTCATGCAGATTGTATTGAGGGCTGGTTGTTACGAAAGAACACTTGTCCGTTGTGTAGGACTATTGGATTGCCGATTTAGATGTACTACTTACTTTTGCTATGTAATAGTATCGTATATTGTTTTACTATCGGTTTTGAGCTAGATCTCATGTAATATTAACACTGTAGTATTTTCTTTTGGTTTTGAATGATACAAGTGCAGCGATCTAATTAGTCAAATGCAACAATTTGAATACTTGTTAGACAACTTCTGAGCCGTTTGAGAGGTTGTAAACCATCTTTAACCCATACACCTGTAATTTACCAACTTACCTATAAATTACTCAATCCTCCTTGAACTGCTTCAGATTATTGAAGTCATATTGACATAAAGTCGACAAATATACCAAGTTTGAACAATACAAACATGCAACACTTTGTCCATGAGGGATAAACACAGCTTCTAAGTTTCATCCCAAACCCTCCACAATGGCTTGTCTTAAGCGTGCAATACCCAAATTTAATACATTTACATAGATACGCGCTAGAGGTTGAAAAACGGGCAGGACATTGGGTCTAAAATGGGTAAAAACGGTCTCCTTAATATGAGAGTGGAATGCATAAGCATATTCAACATCTAATAAACAAAATAAGTATATAATTAGTTTTGCTTGAACTCGTCTCTGGGATATATTTTGAGATCACATACTCTAAGAACTGGTTACCGTACTTGATTGATGATACTGAAGATGTAGTTGAGCTTAAAATGGCCCCATTTATTATAGCAAATGCTTCAACTTGCAAGAAAGGCTCAGATGTGTTTCCATAGAGGCCACAATACAAGTTGACTGGATCACAACTAACTATATTTGTTAACCAGTTAAATACAGTTACTTCTTTGTACAAATCAACAAGTACTGGGATGATCATTCACAACTTATTGTTTTTAAAGATTTCCCCTTAAGTTAAGGGATCTAGTTAGTCCACTTATTAATGCACGTCAGACAACTTGTGACCCGTTTGAGATAATGTAAGCAAAGTTAGCCCTATTTACTAGGGGTGAGCAGAAACCGCACCGCAAACCGCAAACCGCAAAAGAACCCGCAAAAACCGCACCACATAAACCGCACCAACACAAAAACCGGTGGATCGGTTTTAAGAAAAAAGAAAAACCGCATTTGCGGTGCGGTTTCGGTTTTACCCATAAAACCCGAACCGCTATACCCGCACCAACCCGCAATTGTTATATATAATAATTTTAATTATAATATTTCAAATAATGCCATCAAAATTTGACAAGACATAGCTCTGTAACTGCAATTTTAGAGTAGGATGTACTAATATTCACCTATTGCCTAAATCAAAAGTCAAACACTCAAAAATTTCTCGTATGGAGATAAAGCAACATCTAGATATGCTAGTTTTTTTCCTTGAAGATCAGATCTATCAAATTGGGTCTAAAAGCTTTAACTCAAAATTATCAAAATCCTTTCATAAATTCAACTCCACCAAGTTAAATCTCAATTCTTCCAAGTTATCTCCGGGTAAGTTATTCATTTTCTAATTATGTTCTATGTTCTTTATATACTAAATAATCATGCGTGTTATTATTTATGTGTGTTATTAAATAAACAATTAGTGTTATAAGAATTTAAATCATGTTAAAATATTTTATAATGAATCATTAACTGTATGTATTGAAATAGAAAAAGATTTATGTTTATAAGATAACATCTTCGTTTGTGTTTATAATACGTTAGGAAATAGTTGGTAGTAGTTTGATTAATATATGTGGTATTGATAATACTAATTACCAGCTGGTGTCATATTCGATTTGTGTTATACTTTATAAGATAACATCTTCACTTCTTCAGTGAACATATCGACAAACAAAAATAAGCAAATCTGCAACCTAAGAAAAAATGACTAAGAGTGTGTTGAAGTTGTTTATTGTAAGAGACACAAGATACTTACCAAGTCATTTTAAATAAACATTCGTTATTCTTCAGTTGATAGTTATTATGGTTTCGTGTGTAGATGGAAGCAGGCAACGAGGATGAACTCGGGGCCAATGCTGATGAACCCGTGATCGATGTTGATGAACCTGTGATCAATGTTAATGAACCTGTGATCAATGGCGACGAACCAGTGATTGATGTTGATGAAGGCAATGAGCAGAATACGGAAGGTAATAGATTGAAATCATTTGTATGGAAACATTTTACCTATAAAAAGGATGCCCTTAAACATCAATGCCCTTATTGCAAAAAATGGTTAGCTTCTGGAATGAGAAAGCATGGTACTAGTACCACGGGTAATCATTTAAAATTTTCATGCCCGACGTCGCCTGTGCGTGTAAAATTGACAGATAAGAAGAAACAATCTAAACTTAGTTTTAAGCCATCAACTTTGGGGCAATCGGGGAGTACTTTGGTATCTCATTATTTTAGTCAAGAAAAATGTAGGAAATCCATTGCTAGAATGTGTATAAAAGACAACCAACCATTTAGTATTGTTGATGATGAGGGGTTTAAAGAATTGGTATGGGACTTGAATTCTGAATTCGAAATGCCATCTAGGTGGACCGTAGCTAGAGATTGTTTATGTTTGTTCCAAGATGAGAAAGTTAAGCTCAAATATCTTTTGCAAAATCAAACAGTGTGTCTTACTACAGACACATGGACATCAGTTCAAAATTATAATTATATGTGTCTTACGGCCCATTGGATTGATGAAAACTGGAACTTGAAGAAGAAAATTCTTAACTTTTGTCAAATATCAAATCATAAGGGTGTGACAATAGGAAAGTTGGTTTATCGTTGTTTACAAGATTGGGGTATTGATCGGGTTTTCACAATAACGGTTGACAATGCTTCTTCTAATGATGGTGCAATTAAATTTTTAAAAACTCTTCTTAAGGGGCCTAATTCGGTGTTGGATTGCAAGTATTTGCATTTAAGGTGTTGTGCCCATATTATAAATCTTGTTGTGAGAGATGGTTTGGAAGAGCATATCACTTCCATTGACAAGATCAGGAATGCAGTAAGGTATTTGAGATCATCACCTAGTAGGTTTGACTAGCTTCGAAGAGAGTGTCGAGTTTGAAAAGATTGATTGTAGAAGAAAACCATGTCTTGATGTAGACACACGATGGAATTCCACATTTCTAATGCTTGAAACGGCGTTGAAGTTTCGTGGAGAATTTGGCTAAAATTGAACTTGGTAAGAGTTTATATATTTAACTGTATAGTATTTTACTTTTTTTTATTACTAATAACCTAATATGTTGTATGTTACCTGTTTGTAGAAATGTTTTCTACTGGAAAAAAACCATGCAACGAGTCTTCAATGGATGAAGATTTGAACTAATGAACTAATGCAAAGGATCAAGAAGACACAAGCAACAAATGAAATGTTATGTTTTCAAACTTTTGGTTGTATTGATTACGTAACAAACTAAGAATGCATGTAATTTTGTGATACATATCTACATGTAATTCATAAACTTACAATTGTGTGCTTTTAGTCTTCGAGCCTTTAATCAACTATGCAACTTAATGACTTATTATCTCAATTATTTTAGCTTCTTATTTCTTATAGCAGAATGAATGTTTGTATTACTAGTTTTAAATGAGATGGTATTGCTATTATAATATGTTTACATTAAGCCCAAACTTACTATTGGGTTCAAGCCCAAAATTATAAGATGGCCAATGTGGTGCGGTTAAAAACCGCAAAAACCAACTTTCAAAACCGCAAACCCGCAAAACCCGCAAAACCCGAAACCGCAAAAACCGCATGGTTTCGGTTTCTAATATTACAGAAACCGCATGTTCGGTTTGTGGTTCGGTTTTAGTCAAAAACCGCACCAACCCGCACCATGCTCACCCCTACTATTTACCGATAAAGAAGTCACAATACACACCACTAATGTCACTTATGCAACTGAAACCAGCCAAATTACCTATAAATCACTCAAAACCTCAATGAACTGCTTCATAGTTTTATTTCACCGGGTATAACCCTTTACCCAAAAAAAAAAAATAAATAAATAAAAAAAAAAATGCTTCATAGTTTTTGAATAAACACTAAAATGATGTATAGTTATAGTCATACACATAAAAAAACCACAAATATACAAATTTTTTAGCAATATAAACACAGTTAGTACTTTAGAGGTACCTTCTAAACAATAGATGCTGCACCTATTTTTTTCATCATGTAAAAATACCGAGTCACTGGAAGTCTGGAACCATGTCCATCGGATTTTTAGCAGTGGTTCCAAACCCGACAATTGCTTGTCTATGGCGTGCAGTACCAAACCCGACAGGTATATAGCATCATCCTTGGGTCTTTTGATAACAGGAAATTTATCAACTTCTGTGTTTTTAGTGGCTGCCAACCTCAGCCTTGCAGCTGGAGGGATTCAAAGACACACATTAGAGGCTGAAAAACGGGCGGGTCGTTAGGGTTCATAATGGGTAAAAACAAGCTGAGTTTTACTTTTGATTCAAGGGTTTTACCATAAAAGGCGTAGGCCTGAAAAACAATGAATTTATATTACAAATAAAACAAGCACAAGTATATCTAACTGAACGCAATCCTAAATACTCCATAAAGTTAGTTTCTTTGCTACAAAGTATATACTAATAATGCTAATGCTTGCAACTTGCAAGAAAGGCTCAGATGTGTTTCCTTAAAGGCCAGAAAACAAGCTGACTGTATCACAACTAAGTGTCTAAGTGTATTTGATAATCGGTCAAATACAGTTAGTTCTTTGTAAAAATCAACATGAGTAGGGTTGATCATTAACCACTCATAGTTTTCAAAAACTTCCCTTTAAGTTTAGCGAGTTAGTTGGTCTAATCTTTACTACACGCCAGAAAACTTGTGACCCATTTTAGATAATGTAAGCAAAGTTAATCCTATTTACCCATAAAGTAGTCGCAACTCACAATACACACAACTTATATGTCATTTATGTAACTCAAAACCTCAATGAACTGCTTCATATATTTTAAACAAACACTAACATGATACATAAAGTCCACAAATATACCAACTTTTGAACAATATAAACACAATTAGTACTATCTGAGTAGCAACACCACGAACTCCGCCTAGCACCTGGAGGGATACAAAGATATGCGTTTGAGGTTGAAAAAGGGGGTGGTCATTCGTGTTCATAACAGGTAAAAAGTAAAAACAGGATGGGGGTTTGACCCACATAATATCGTATTTTAGTTATTAATTTTCATAAATGATAAATATGCCAGTTTAATTTAAGCCAATCTTTTATCCATTTGACTTGTTAGAGAAAATGTAGTGTTGTCGATAACCCACATAAACCCGCTTATATTAGCTAAGTTTTTTAGGTTAATCAATTTGACCACTGCTTTGCCCATAAGTGGGTTGACATTGCCGCCAGACCACCTATAACATTTCTCGAACAACTAAAGGTTATAACACAGCACCTTAAAGAGTCAATTGATAGCAAGAGATAGATAATCAAGGTGACGCTTTAAGTTCATTGATTTCGTTCATTGTTTTCTTCACAGAATCATCTGGTTCTATACTGGCTATCAATGTTTGAGCATTCTCAAAATCATATGCAGACATTGCCTACAAACAAGATCGATAAGAAAAATTGTAACAACTAAATTAAAGGTCCCCGGTATTCATAGTAAAGTTAGTATATTCCAAATGGACAGTAAGTCAAAACAGGTCATTTTGGGGGTGAGTAAGGTAAGGTGTCCCAAAGCACTTCGTGTCCAAATATATATTTTTTTTATATAAAATTAGGACGTTAAATTTGTTCAAAGAATATGGATCACTTCTAAAGTGAGAAAAATTACAAAGTGTACAAAGTCATTCGTAGTGTGATACGTATCCCTCACTATAAATTATATATAAAATCCGTCTAGGGGTAATTTGGTCTTTTGATAAATTTTTTCTTTTCCATCTCAATTTTCAAACGCATATATCTCTTAAACGACAAACTTTTAGAAAAAACCGATTTCACCATAATTTTTAAAATTTGATTCTCTTTAATTTGGTATAAATCTTTTTAATTTTTTCAAAACTTTTTTTTTGACATATTCATTGGGTCATGATTTTCTTGATGTTTTTGCTATTTTCGACCCTATTTTTTACTTTGAAAATTGCCGAATCATAAAATATTTAAAACACGAAAGTTGTAGATTTTGATTCACTCTTTACCCAGAAATTTCAATCACTCAAATCCGATATGATATGAGTGAGATATCGCACGTTAAAGATGACATTTTAGTCATATTTGTTGCACACAACGTGTTTGATGAAATGTTTAGCTTAGATTTTTTGTCTTAAAATCGAGTTAAATGCACTTATTTTTGTCTCACAACGCATTATTAATAATTTTATTAATGTAACATTCAAAAAGTGATGTTTTTTTAATCATTATATTTTTAAAATATACATATAGTTCATCAGTTAGGTTATTAGGTTCATCAGTTAGGTTATGTTTTGTTCATCTGTTAAGTTATAAGTTATAGGTTCATCAGTTAGACATTTTGTTCATCAGTTACTTTGGTTCATCAATTTTTTCAGATTCATCAATTTCAGGTTCATCAAATTTGATCAAATGTTTGGGTTCATCTGTTATTGACTAACTGGTGAACCTATAATTATAGGTTCATCAGTTATTGACTAACTGACGAACCTATAATTATAGGTTCATCAGTTATTGACTAGTTATAGGTTCATCAGTTAGGTTCATTAATTATATGTTCATCAGTTAGTTTATCAGTTATTGACTAACTGATGAACCTATAATTATAGGTTCATCAGTTAGGTTCATTAATTTTAGGTTCATCAGTTATTGACTAATTGATGAACTTATAATTATTTGTCATGTGTTATGTGTTTAGATTCATCAATTAGTCAAAAATGTTGCCATAAAAACTGATGAACCTAATAACCTAACTGATGAACCTAATAACCTAACTGATGAACTAAATGAATATTTGAAAAATATAATGATTAAAAAACTTTACTTTTTGAGTCTTACATTAATAATGCATTGAGAAACAAAAATTAGTGCATTAAGCTCAATTTTAACACAAAATATATAAGCTAGACATTTCATCAAACACATTGTGTGTAACAAATATGAGTTAAACACCATCTTTAACGTGTGTTATCTTACTCATATGAGATCGGATTTGAGTGATTCAAAAACCTGTGTAAAGAGTGAACAAAAATCTATAACTTTCATGTTTTAAGTTTTTAACAATTTGACATTTATGAGGGTAAAAAATAGGGCCGAAAATGACAAAAAAATCAAGAAAATCAAGACCCACTTTATATGTAAAAAAAACAAGTTCGAAATATTTAACAAGATTTATACCAAATTAAAGAGGATTAAATTTTAAAAATTATGGTGAAATCAGTTTTTGTAAAAGTTTGTCGTTTGAAAGATATTTGCGTTTGAAGTTTTAGGGTGGAATAAAGAAACGGGTTAAAATGACCAAAATGGCCCTTAACCGAATTTAAAAAGAAAAAAAGGGAGGGAGTGGGTGGTGGACACTTGTCACATGGTGAGTGGCTTTCTAGCCTTTGTAGACTTTGTATTTTTAGTCCTATTTGTAGGGGATCGCACCTCTTTGTTCAAAAAACTATATTAAAGAGGCGTTGCGCCTTAAAATTATGCTTTGGCATCCTTTGAAATATAAACTAAACCGACCCATTCATAAGTGAATGGGCGGAAATTACACATAATGGCCTCTTGATTTAAGCAAGTTACCTTCCCAACTTCTTCTTCAACAGCCTTGGCAAATTCAAGCTTCGGAAAAGTAACTCATATAGCTAATGTCCATTCTTAGCTACCAACACATGCATATCACAAATATTAAACATTTAATTCAAAAGGGGAGAAAAAGACCTCAGTTTTACTTTAGTCACACACATTTGACTCGTAACTGTTGCAGACCAAGTGCAAATTTCCCAGCACCACAAAACCACGACACACAATGACAACTAGGGTGAAATCTTCATCAAACCTTTGGTTAATCTGTATGATATAAACTGCAAATCTTTGTCTCTATCCTATATACTAGCCAGCCGTTCAAATAGGCATTTTCACCAACACTTAGGTCTAAGTTTCCACACAATGTTAAAATCTACTCATAATTCCATCAGGGGCGGCTCAAGTTTCCACAAAAGGCCTTTTGAATTTTTCGTTTTTTTTTTCTTTTTTATTTTGCTTAATATTAGCTTTTCGATTTATTGGATTTAGAGAGCAGCCAATTATCAAAGAACACAAACATCACTTTATGATAATCTATAAATAGGGCTAAAAAACCGAACCAACACGAACGAGGCTTATGAACACTTAAACAAACAAATATTGGTGTTCATGTTTGTCCACTGAAAAATAGGCTAATCTTGTCGGTTCATTAAGACACTAGTCATGTGTGATTCTTGAAGCGTTTAATTTGTTTACAGTATCGGCTAAAAGTAATCAGAATTTGTAACATTAAATAAGTTTAATTCATCATTTTGTAATAATAAAAAGATTGAGTTGGCCGTGTTTCTTAAACTCAAATAAAGATTTAGTGGTATGGATTTAAAAAATCAACAATAAATAAGTAAACATCCTTGACACTTTTAGCAATTTTAGTAATAGGGGCCTTTTATATATCGGGACCTCAAGATGATGCTCAGGAAAATATATGACCGACTATATATTCATAATGAACGTTATAAAATTGGGGGCCTTAAATGCTAGGGGGCCTAAAACAATGGCTTTAGTTGCTTTACCCTTCAGCCACCACTGAATTCCCCATCCAACAACATACAACATTTTCCATTTATCCATCAACATTAGCTTGTAATTTCTTCCATAAATTAACCTGTTACCAAATAATTTGTTATCAAAATTAGCTTTTTTGTAAGGATGTGTTTGGTTCGTGGGTGAGATTGGAATAGGATTTCGATTTGAGAAAGGTGAATGAATAGGAGTAGAGAGAAACTTATTTATCTACACTACTTATAATGGAGGAAGGATTCTCTCTACAAAAAATTCAGATATACAAAAAATGATGCATGGTTTACAACACTTTAAAGGAAGCAATTTTCATAATTACAACCATCAAAGCATTGTGTACAACAAAAACTAACAAGAATCGAAATTCAGACCACTTTTCTTATAATTCTACATTAATAGCATTAAAAATACCCCTACACTCATTATTACAATCATTTAAACATAATGTACAACCCTCATTCTACATTAATAGCATTAAAAATACCCCTTACACCCAATATTACAATCATTTAAACACAATGTACAACCCTCATTCTACATTAATAGCATTAAAAACACCCTTACACCCAATATCACAATCATTTAAACACAATGTATAACCCTCCATCTTAATCTAGACATGAACCTGTGACCAAGACTCAACTCAATAAAACTCGATTCGATACATAAGGCTGTGATCTCCAACTCACGGCATCCATTGTTTTCACGACTCAATAACGACAACAACAAAAAGAAAGAAAATGATACCAAACAATTATTTAGCTTCATATTTGTTAGTTTTAATCTTTATTTAATCAAAATCTCTTGAAAATTCATGTACTTATCCCCCACCGTCGCTAGAACGACAAAAAGGGTGGTTGGTTTCCTACCTTCGACCGCCGGTATCAACAAAACGAGAGAGAGATGGTTTTGGTGATGAACTCGAGCTGTGGTGGTGTTAATCGTGGTGTTGGGAGGTGTTTCTTGGTGCGTGATGTACAACAAAATGATGGGAGGTTGTAAGGAGTGTGGTGGTGGTGGCGGTGAGTTTAAGTGGCCGGCGGTGGTGTGTGTTTGGCCGGAAAAATGACTGGAGAAGAAGAAAAAATAGGGTGCGGCTGGTTTGAGAGAGAAAGGGTGTCAAACCCTAAGTGGGAGTATAATGAGGTTTATATAGGAAAGTGTTTTGGACCTTGTGTGAACCCTATTGCATCCTTAGGGAATAAGATTGTAAATATATGCTAGGGTGGGAAGTGTAGTTTATCAAATCTTTTAGTATTTCGTTCTCGAGGCAAATTTAGGTGTCGGAATGACATCTCGTGACATTTTTATTAATTCTATCGAAAATTTTTATTTCAAGGTACCCGCCGCTGCAACGCGCGGGTACCCTGCTAGTTATTTAATGAAGTAGTAAGTTTTTTTTTGCATTGAAATTACACTGCAGGAAACTTTGGCGGTTCTTTTTTAGTTACTCTTTTGATTTTACCCATTTGACCGTATACCTTGCCACCCGTATAAATAGACAACCTTTAGCACCATCTCCAGCGGTTGAGCTAGTTCCAGTAGATGATCAACCGAGGTTAAAACATAAAAGGATAATATACGATAAACTTACTTTCTTGACAAAGGAGTATGCAAATTTTTAGTGATTTTTTTAATGAAATTTATCTTCTTTCGGCTGCGGGTTATTAATGAAATTTATCTCTTTTTTATGTTTGTTACTGGTTAGTATATGCTTTGCAAGATTGTTTCTTTTGCTATACTGCCTTGATTTCTGAAGTCAACTCAAACCAGATTATAATTTCAATATTGGTTTGAGTTTAGTGAGTTATTGAGAAATTAAAATAACTGCATTACACATTTTAAACATCCTACAAAATATCTAACTATAGTGTTAACTTCTCCAATACTACCATCTCAATTTTGAGTTTAAGAAGAGAATGAGTTGACTTTGAAGTCAAACCATTTGGATTTTCTCAAAGTCATCAAGGTTTAGAATCATTGAATGTAGTAGTGATTTATCTGATATTCCTGAGACCTCCAACCCGGTCGATGTTAGTGTCACCGTGAGTACAGGATACGCGAACAGTCTCCATAACACAAAAAATAAATACACTACTATACACACATTCTCTCACCTCATGTGTTCTCTTACACACAAAAGTCGAATTCAAAAAAAAAAAAAAAAAAAAAAAAGAATATATAATAGAAAAAATAAAATTTGATTGCACAAATAAAAGAATGTCAAGTTTAGTTTTTTCTTTTAGTGATAGAAAAAAAGATAATTCGTTTATAAATAAAATGAAAGAGAGTGTATATAAGTTATGAGCATGGATGAAATCATTATTAATGGATTTAATATTTGTCGCATACACAACCCACAACATTATACTTCCCTCAAACTTATGGATATCATGTACATGACAGTATATAACTAATTCAAAATTCTTTCCATCACCCGATAAGGAATTGAAACTTGATATGAGTAGCACATTAGATTGTAAAGAGTTGACCAAATGTTGAAACAAAAAGCATGAAAATCACACCATTGAACACCACATCTCTTTCATTTTCTGTTAATTAACATTACAAACTTCTGACATTAATAGAATCTTTTATAGTATTTAATGTAAAGTGTTGTATATCTGATAAAGTTACAATGAATCGTGTATATATAATACACAATGGGCCAATACATATAAGTATAAATAAGGCCTATAAGCCCCTGCTACATATCATACGCTAACATCCCCCGCAGTTGGAGCGGGAGAGGAATGAACGCTCAAGCTGGACCGAAATTCATCAAATAAGACCGTGGGTAATCCTTTGGTAAAGATATCTGCATACTGATAACGAGATGGAACATGTAGAACCCGTATATGACCAGTGGCAACCAAATCACGAACAAAGTGAATATCAATCTCGATGTGTTTCGTGCACTGATGTTGCACGGGATTGGAAGAAAGATATACCGTACTGACATTATCACAATAAACAAGTGTAGCTGTAGATAATGGCGTATGAAGCTCACGTAAAAGATTACGTAGCCAACAGGTTTCATCAACCGCATTAGCAACACCCCTATACTCAGCCTCGGCACTAGATCGAGATAAAGTAACCTGTCGTTTTGAAGACCAAGAGAGAAGATTGTTGCCAAGAAAAACACAATACCCAGAGGTAGACCGTCGTGTAGTGGGACAACCAGCCCAATCCGCGTCCGAATAAGCAACCAAAGAAGATGTCGTGGAAGAATAAAGCTGTAAACCATAAGACAATGTTCCACGAACATAGTGCAAGATGCGCTTGAGAGCAGAGAAATGAGGCTCTCGAGGATCATGCATATAGAGACAAACCTGTTGTACCGCATAAGATATATCAGAGCGTGTAAATGTCAAATACTGAAGAGCTCCGGCAAGACTACGATACAATGTAGGGTCAGAAACAACATCACCGTCAGCAGAAAGTTTGGAATCCGTGTCAACAGGAGTACGACAAGGATTACAAGTAAGCATACCTGCACGCTCAAGTACCTCAGATGCGTACTTCTGTTGAGATAAAAACATCCCAGAAGGAGTACGAGTCACCGATATACCCAAAAAATAATTCAGCGGTCCCAAATCTGTCATAGAGAACTCCTTATGTAAAGAAGAAATGATACGCTGTAGAAAATCTGGAGTAGATGCAGTCACAACAATGTCATCAACATATAAAAGTAAATAAGCAGTATCGGCACCCTGTCTGTAAATAAAAAGTGATGTGTCACAACGACTGTGCTTAAAACCAACCCGTGTAGCATAAGATGCAAATCGCTGAAACCAAGCCCGAGGAGCCTGTTTGAGCCCATAAAGTGATCTCTGTAAAAGACAAACATGATCTGGATGCCTAGGATCCCGAAAGCCAGGAGGCTGCTACATATAAACTGTCTCAGATAACGAGCCATGAAGAAATGCATTCTTGACATCAAGCTGATGAACAAGCCAATGTCGAGAAATAGCAAGGCTAAGGACAGTACGAATGGTGGCCGGTTTAACCACCGGGCTGAAAGTCTCATCAACATCAACACCTGCTAGCTGAGTGCTGCCATTCAAAACAAGGCGAGCTTTGTAACGACTAAGACTTCCATCGGCATTGTATTTATGCCGAAAAAGCCATAAAGAACGAACAACGTTCACATCCTGTGGTCTTGGTACTAAAATCCAAGTATTATTTTTAATTAATGCATTAAACTCATCAAGCATAGCACGATACCAATTCGGGTTCTGAAACGCTTGAGGGTAGGATTTTGGAAGAGGAGATGTGGTGGACACATGTAAAGTATACAATTGAGTAGGACGATTGGAACCAACACGGAAGCGAGTGACCATGGAGTGAGTTGAGTGGGGATTTGGGTTGGGAATAGGTGGGGCATTTGTGGATGATGTGTGGGTAGGCATGGTTGGGCTAGATGTTGTGGTGGGTTGACTTGAAGAAGCCCCGTTGTTAAGAGGGGATTGTTGGGCCATGGGAGTTGGGCTTGGTTGAGGAGTTTTCGGGGCCATATGGGTACGAGGCGATATTGGTGAGTGAGGGGGGGGGGGGTGTGATGAGTAACGATGGGGGCTGGTGTAGGTTTAGTTAATATGTGTTGTTGAATGAGATTCGGTGAGGAGTCCAAGAAGGTGTATGGCGGTGGTGTACCAGGAGTCATAGACCCATAGGGAAAGACAGACTCATCAAACGTAACATGACGAGATAAGATAATCTTATCCGTGTTTAAGTCTAGGCACCGATAACCACGATGACTGGTAGGATACCCAAAGAATATGGAGGGGGTGACACGTGGTTCAAGTTTATGATTGGTGTGGAGATGTGGATAACAAAGACAACCAAAGACACGAAGGTCCGCATAATTAGGTATAGTCTTAAAAAGGCGAGTGTGAGGTATTTCGTTGTTAACAGCGGTGGAGGGTAGAATGTTCAAAAGGTGAGCAACCATATGAAGTGCCTCAACCCAAAAGGTGGGTGGTAGGTGTGCTTGAAATAAAAGGGTGCGAATGAGGTTATTGATTGTGCGTATCATGCGTTTAGATTTGCCATTTTGTTGTGATGTTTTTGGACAAGAGAAACGAATGGTAATGCCATTGTTGGCAAATAATTGGTGAAGAGCATTGTTGTCAAATTCACCTCCATGGTCACATTGCAAAGATTTAATATCACACTTAAACTGATTTTTAACAAAAGCACGGAAATGAATAAATTTAGACAACGCATCTGACTTATTTCGTAAAGGATACACCCACAAATAATGAGAATAATGATCTAAAAACAAAACATAATATTTAATGCCCGAAACACTCGAGAGTGGAGAAGTCCACAAATCCGAATGAACAATGTCAAATGGAGACTCAACAATAGTTTCAGAAAGCCAAAAAGGAAGTCGCACGTGCTTGCTTAGCTGACATGCATGGCAAAGCACAGGAGACTTAGTCTTATTACATGATATTAAATTACTAGAAACCAAATTACGTAACACTTCACTTCCCAGGTGACCAAGTCGTTGATGCCACGTATGCTGACTGACCAAAAAAGCTTGAGGATAAGATGGAGAGGTGACTGGAAAGAGATCACCCGTGCTGTCACATCGAAGTAGAATTTGACGGGTTCAGAAATCCTTCACAGAAAAACCAAACTCATCAAATTCGATAGTACATTTATTATCCCGAACAAATTTTCTGACCGAAATTAAGTTTTTGACAATATTAGGTGTAATAAAAACATTGTTTAGATATTAGCCGATATAAGCCCAAGCCCGATCTGTGGGCTTAGGGTACATTATGATTCTTTGTACTCTATAAATATTGGTGATTAATAAAGTTAAAGCTAAGCAGTTACAATGTAAATATACGGGTTAACATGGTATCAAACCTAACTAATCGGTCCTAAACCCTAATCTCCAATAGATCGTATCTTACCTTCAACCTACCTATTGCTGCTTCTTAATCACAAAAGTGCATTACGCTTCTCCCTAAACAACCTGCTGTCCCATATCATCTGCTCCACCACCATCATAATGACAAATGGTGATCTCCTTCTACCACCTCCTACCCTCACCCGTTGAAACAAAACCTAAAGGTTTTTTCTTTGGTTCTCTTTTCATCGTATTGCAAAAAGATTTTTAATTCTGAAAAAAAAAATGATCTTCATTGTTACTGTTTTGTTTTTTTCTTTTCTTTCTTTTCTCTCAAAGTCGACTAAAGCTCGACATGTCTCCACCTATAGTCGACTAAAGCTCGATCAATGGTGTTACTTCATTCAATAAGCCGCAAGATGTCACTTCTTCAAGAATCAATGTGCAACATTTTGATGTCCTAATGCACATCACTTGTGAATATACAAGTTCTTCGACAAGTGCCACTTTGTTTGCTTTGCTTTCGCTTGCTGTGGATGTCTTCGTCATCAAAAATAGTTGTAGCTTTACTGATTTAAGTATCTCCAGTCCTAGCGTTCGCGATTTCGCCGCTCGGACTGCGGGGGAGTATTAGCCGATATAAGCCCAAACCCGATCTGTGGGCTTAGGGTACATTATGATTCTTTGTACTCTATAAATATTGGTGATTAATAAAGTTAAAGCTAAGCAGTTACAATGTAAATATACGGGTTAACATTTAAACAGTGGAGTCTGCTTTTAGCCATTCTGCGGTTGGAGGAGCTGAACTATTAACCAACTAGTACCCGTGATGTGTCACATCAAAACTTCACAATGATTTTTGAAAAAGTAACACCGCACAACATAGTTTGCTTTGTCTACAAGTTTAATGAGAACTTGACTAGTGATTAAGTTAAAGACATATAGTTTATTGGTATCCGATAAGATAGGAGTGAAGAGCATCGTTCGTCATTATGAATGAGGGGTGAGATGAGTTGAATTAACAATCGATTAAAGGATAACAAAAAAAACCCACCAGTCAGACAAAGATGGAAGTCGACTAATAAGAGACAAAAGTTTGCTAAATTAATATATCCTTCACTTTGGTAGAATCTACGTCACAACCTTTCACAATAATGGAAACCAATTTAATTATTCGAATGGTGATTGATGAATCAATAAAAAAGAATTTGTTGTGATCGACTTGTGTGCGGTCGATGAAAAGAGAAACAAACATTATAAACATTATGGCGGTCAACTTTTTTCAGATTCTTAGGCTTTTAAGCTTAAAACATGATTAATGCATAAATGACTTGTACAATTGTATTATGTACTTTCTTTTTTCAAATTTCTATTATTCATTTTTTGAAATCAACCAATCAAATTATTATGTACATTTATAGACATACTTAGTAGGCACAACAATCATTTTTCTTTTCTAAAACCCAAAAAATATTTGACTTTCGGTTTTAGGATTTTAGGCCCAAGACCATGTTAATGTGAGATGTTCATTGATTTATGATTTATAATTGTGGTTACATATGTCTCAATATGTTTACTATTTGTAAATAGAAATGATTTGTGCACTATTTCTTTTTGGCTATACACAACTAAATCACACCAGTAATACATACAGTACAACACCGCAATGCATAATTTAGTGGTGGATGGCAAAAAAAATAGTGTACAAATCACCTCTCATTTATAAAGGGTGCATGTCCTTTCTTGATTCTTGAAAACATAAAAGTAATGAAACTTATGAGAAAAGTTTATTTGTGGAATAAGTTTTTGTTATATACTGAGGGACAAATCTCCACCATCTATCTAGTTTGATTTAATGGTGGTGATTAACCTAAGATTTAATATAGTAACCTAAGTCCATGTTTTTTTCTTGTCTTTTTTTCTTTCTTTTTATTCACTTCTTTTCAACTTTTTTCTTTTTTTGTCTTTCTTATTTCCTATTCACGCGGGCTTTTATTTATTACAGTACTTTTATTTATTTATATATATATATATATATATATATATATATATTTTTTTTGTCTATTCATGCTTTCTTTTCTTTTTTTTTCCTTTCTTTTTTTCTTCCATTTTTCTTGGTCCTTTCTTTACTATTCACGTTTTTTTTTCACACATTTTTTTAATTCACATTTTTTCCTTTTTATTAAAAAAAAATCACATTATTTTAAATTCACGTCTATTTTTTTTTTAAATTCACGTTTTTTATTTTAAAACGTATGAAAACAAACAAAAATGTCTGAAATTAGACGAAAACATAAAAAAAGACGAAAACGAAACCTTAAAAAACAGACGAAAACTTATGAAAACGGACAAAAATGTCTGAAAATGGACGAAAACAAGTATAAACGTATAAAAACGAACAAAAACGGACGAAGACGTATAAAAACGGATGAAAACGTAAGAAAGTGAAAAAAAAGGTGAAATAACTTGTGATATTCAGATTATCACTTGTGATATTCAGAATATTGCTTGTGATTTTCATGTTACAAAACATTTGTTGAATATCACTTGTGATATTCAGACTATCACTTGTGATATTCAAAATATCACTTGTGATTTTCATGTTATAAAACATTAGTTTAAAATCACTTGTGTTGTTCATAATATCACTTGTGATATTCAGAATATCACTTTTGATATTCAGAATATCACTTTTGATATTCAGAATATCACTTTTGATATTCAGAATATCGCTTGTAATTTTCATGGTACAAAACATTTGTTGAAAATCACTTGTGATATTCAGACTTTCACTTGTGATATTCAGAATATCACTTGTGATTTTCAGAATATAACAAGTGATATTCAGAATATCACTTGTGATTTTCATGTTACAAAACATTAGTTTAAAATCACTTGTGATGTTCAGAATATCACTTGTGATGTTCAGAATATCACTGTTGATATTCAGAATATCACTTGTGATATTCAAAAACGTATGAAAATATCTGAAAATGGCCGAAAATATTTAAAGACAGATGAAAACGTAAGAAAATGGACGAAAACGTAAGAAAACTGACGAATTTGTAGGAAAACAGACGAAAACGTCTGAAAACGGACAAAAATATATAAAAACGGAGGAAAACTTATGAAACGGACGAAAACGGATGAAAACATATGAAAACGGACGAAAACGTATGAAGACGGACGAAAACAGATGAAAACGTATAAAAACGACCGAAAACGTAAGAAATAGACGAAAACGTATAAAAACAGACGAAAACATATGAAAACGTAAGAAAGTGAAAAAAATGTGAATTAAAATAAAAAACGTGAATTAAAAAAAAATGGATAATTAGTAAAATAGCCCGGTTGCCCTGGGTCTAGGCATATTTAGCCCTTTTTTGAAAAATTCCCGTTTTAGCCCGGGTTGCCCTGGGCAACTAGTGCATAGCCAATTAAAGAGTGCCACGTTGGGGCAACTTTTTTGTATTTTGGGCAACTTTTTTGTATTTTGGGCAACTTGAGGACACTTGTCATCTTTCGGTTGGCTATACGAAAGTTGCCCGGGGCAACCTGGGCTAAAACGGGAATTTTTCAAAAACGGGTTAAATATGCCTATACCGCAGGGCAACGAGCCATTTTGGTAATTTTCCCTAAAAAAAATAAAAGTGAGTTTAAAAAAACGTGATTTTTTTAAAGGAAAAAGAAAAAAAAAAGTGAATTAAAACATGTTTATTGAAAAAAAGCGTAAAAAAAAACGTGAATAGTAAAGAGGATAAAAAAACGTGAATGTAAAGAAGGGTCTAAGAAAAAGGAATAAAAGAAAAAGAAAAAAAAAACGTGAGTAGACAAAAAATAAAAAGAAAAAAAAAGAAAAGAAAAAAAAAGCTACGTGAATAGGAAAAGAGGAAGGAAAAAAAGAAAAAATGTAAAAAAGAAGTGAATAAAAAGAAAGAAAAAGACAAAAAAAAAAAAAAAATGGACTTAGGTTACTATATTAAATCTTAGGTTAATCTCATCAAACTAGATAAATGGTGAGGATTTGTGTAACAAAAACTTAGTCTATAAAATAACTCACCTCCGAAACTTATATATGGCAGTATTATATATCCCACGAAATTCAAACAAATAATAGACGAAATTCAAACAAACATATGAGAAGACTTTTTGTCTATTATATATGGCCGTATTATATTATATATGGAAACATTGATATTATTGTTTGCATCCTTTAATTTGTCGATAGCATACTTTTCATACTTCTGGCATATTGCATCTACTCTCGTTATTAAATATGCTACTCCTATGATCAAATCTGGTACTCCCACGTATATAGGGATGGCAATGGGGCGGGGATTATCGGGGATTGTATTTACCATCCCCATCCCCGTTTCTCACTCCCCATCCCCATCCCCGCCTCCATCCCCATCGGGTAATCGTTTTACATCCCCATCCCCATCCCTAATGGGGATCGGGGATCCCTTTCGGGGATTTTCCGGCCTTATAAATTGAGCATAAAAATTACATAAGTAATCGAAATTATAAAGAACTGATCTATAAATGTCTTAAAAAGCTTACATCGTACATAATTGGATTAATTAAAATGTCATTCAACTTTAAAATATCGTAAATACTGAAACATCACATATAATACAAAAATAAACTGTATCGAATGTGTGTATTCGGACAAAATATTGGTAGAATAATATGTAGTTAGTGCTTAACATTTTTAAAGCATTTGATCCACTAAATATCATATATACATACATATATACTTCATGTATAATACTTGCCACTATTCACTAATATATACATATACAAGTATATGTAGTATTAATATACATATAACTTATACAGTGTTTCCTTATACATTAAAAGTTCAAGTTCGGGTTTGGGGTCGGGGATTTTTGTTATCCCCATCCCCGCCCCCATCCCCGGTTTTATAATTTGGGGATTCCCCGTCCCCATCCCATCCCCGGTCAACTCGGGGATTCCCCAGTCAAATCGGATTTGGGGATCGGGTCCCCGTCCTGTACGGATTTTTTTGCCATCTCTACACGTATACCTTTAGAAACCCCTAAATCGTAAACATGTTTTATTTCTCCAAAACACACATTTTGTATTTCAAAAAATACACGCTTTGCATTAAAGGCCGAACTAAAATCACGATTTCGTAAGTATAATCATTTGCCGCTATACGCCATTGCTTTGTGCGAGTAGACGCCTAGTTTATACTAATGAATAAACCTATCAATTGGGTTTAGGTAGGGCTGAGCATCGGTCCGGATCCCGACCCGACCCGTCCCGACTAATCTCGATTCCGAAAGTCACCTAAATCGTAAACCGAATACCGACTCGAAAGTAGTCGGTTTTTGCTTGTATTTTGTGAGTTTTTGGCCCATCCCGGCCCTTCTCGAATCCCGAAAATGCTAAAAATCCATCCCGACTCCCGACCAGAGAAGCTATTATTTGGTTTCGGGACTATCGGTTTATGCCGGGATCGGATAGGTTATCGGGACTCGCGCGGTTTTGCTCACCCCTAGGTTTAGGTTTGAGTTTAAGCAATACAAATAAATAGAAGTCTAACTCCAATATAAATCTAATAACAATTACCTAGTATGAGTTTGAATTGATTATGGTCATTGGAGATTATTACCTTTTAGTAGCCAAAAAAGGTTGTGTGAGTTTTAAGTGCGGATGGTGATGGGAGATGGAGAGGTCTTTGAAAAAAGATAAAAAAAATTAGGCAGAATTGCATATATATCTATCCCAAAATGAATAATTGCATATATATCCTTTGTACTAGTTTTTGATGCACATAATACAATGGTTTTTATGCATACTCTGGATATATATGCAATTATGCATTTTCAGAAGGATATATATGCAAAAACCCCAAAAAATTACACAGATGTTCCTTGTGGTATACTCAGATTGCATGTTTAGTTCCTAACTCGTTTTAATTACACAAGAGATATCTATTTTTGAAACTTGTCACTCATTTAGTCCTTAATTTGGACGGGCCATTAGTTTATCCGTTAAGTTGTTTGCCCGTTAGTCCCATCGTTAATATTTTTGCACCATTAGTCCTCAATTTAAAATAAAGTACTCATTTTTTGCACCGTTTGTCCCTCCGTTAATATTTTGCACCGTTGTCAATCATATTACGTTTTCGTCCATTTTTAACGTTCTCGTCCATTTTTTTAACGTTTTCGTCCATTTTTTTTACGTTTTTGACATTCCTTTTACGTTTTCGTCCGTTTTTTAACGTTTTCGTTCATTTTTATACGTTTTTGTCAATCTTTTTACGTTTTCGTCCATTTATTACGTTTTTGTAAATCTTTTTATATTTTTGTCCGTTTTTAACGTCCTTTTATGGTTTTTTTACGTTTTCGTTCATTTTTACACATTTTCGTCCGTTTTTTTTATATTTTTGTCCATTTTTAATGTTCTCGTCTGTTTTTTTACGTTTTCGTCCATTTTTTAGTGTTCTCGTATGTGTTTTTACGTTCTCGTCCATTTTTAACGTTTCCGTCCGTATTTTTACGTTTACGTCCGTTTTTTTACGTTTTTGTCCGTTTTTAACGTTCTCGTCCGGTTTTATGTTCTCGTTCATTTTTTTATGTTCTCGGAAGAAAACATAAAAAAACAGACGAAAACGTAAAAAAGTAAACGAGAACATAAAAAACGGACTAGAACGTAAAAAAAGAACAAAAACGTGCAAAAATGAACAAGAACATAAAAAAATGAATGAGAACATAAAAAATGGACAAGAACGTAAAACAAGAACAAAAACGTATAAAAATAGGCGAGAACATTAAAAAGTGACGAAAACGTTAAAAAACGGACGAAAACGTTAAAAAATGGACGAAAACGTAAAAAAACAGACGAGAACGTTAAAAACAGATGAAAACATAAAAAACATACGAGAACGTTAAAAAAGGACAAAAATGTAAAAATACGGACGAAAACGTGTAAAAATGAACGAAAACATAAAAAAACCAGAAGAGAACGTTAAAAAACGGAAAAAAACCGTAAAAAGATTGACAAAAACTTAAAAAAATGGACGAAAACGTAACAAGATTGGCAAAACGTAAAAAAAATGGACGAGAAAACGTTAAAAAACAGACGAGAACGTAAAAAAATGGACGAAAACGTAAAAAGATTGACAAAAACGTAAAAAAAAATGGACGAAAACGTTAAAAAAATGGACGAGAACGTTAAAAATGGACGAAAACGTATAAAGATTGACAATTGTGCAAAATATTAACGGAGGGACTAACGGTGCATAAAATGAGGACTGCATAAAATATTAACGGATGGACTAACAGGCAAATAGCTTAACGGATAAACTAATGGCCCATCCAAATTAGGGACTAAATAAGTGACAAGTTTCAAAAAAAGTATTTCTGGTGTAATTAAAACGAGTTAGGGACTAAACATTCGATCTGAATAAACCACATGGATCATCCGTGTAATTTTTTCAAAAGAGATTATTAAACCGCACTAGTTAGAAAAGGTTGTTTGAGATTAAATTAGGGATGGTCATGGGAGATGTAGAGGTCTTTAAAAAAGATAATTACTCCTTATCAGTTAAAAACAGCTGTGTGAGTTTGAAGTGGGAATGCCAAGGTCTTCCAAAAAAAAGATTATTATTAGTTATAAAAGGTTGTCATAGGAGATGGACAGGTCTTTGAAAAACGATTATTATTAGTCGACAAGTGTTATGTGACTTTGAGGTGGGCTGGGATGATCATACAGATGGAGAAAGTCTTTAAAGAAAAGATTATTTAAGTTTATCCCTTTGCCTTCGAAAGTAAATTATACATTAGTTGCCTAATTACTATAAACACACGTATATACATTTAAGAAATGCACTACACTTGATCGCTTAATTCTTAGTAAAAACAAATCACTGTCTCCATGAACGAAGGGAAAGGTATGCATATATGGCCCTTATTCCATTCTGCTAATAGATAATGACTTTTTTTCTCTCTTTAATTTATAGATTACTATACTTATAGTCTGATACCATCTTGATCACGTAATTCATATAGGAATGGCACTAGACCCCTTTCACGTAAATGTTGGTGACTTTGTTTCTATCAAGCTGTCTGGTAAAGCCAATTATGAACTTTGGAAGAGACAGATGGTGTTGCTTTTGGATAGGTATCGTATGACCCATTTAATTGGGTATCCATTGCATACTAAAAAGGATAGGTTGCACGTTCGGCAAAATGTGAAACAGGTTGATCGTGACAGACTTGTAAGAGGATGGATATTGGGCTCACTAACTGAAGATGTGATGAGTCATGTTCTAGACCACCAAACAACAATTGATCTGTGGCAAAAACTAGGCAAAACTTACGGTGTTCCACCCAAAGCTGAAATCAACCTGGATAGCAACCATAGTATGGTGCCTATACTTTGCTTATATTATTCTTTTCATTTATATTATTAAGATTACTAATCAAATCTTATCATCTCTTTATATGGCAACAGATATGAAACATCTCTCACGGCTTTATCGATATGTTTTGACTGGCAAATGGCGGGAAACTGAAGATTTTTTCAACAAGTACCCGAATACATGGAATGCTAAACTCCGTTTTGACGGTTTAACACCACTCCATCACGCAGTTTCCACGTGTGGAAATATTTCCTATTGTAGGGCCCTCTTGGACTTTGTACGCCAAAAATTAGAAGCAAATTATCAGGATGAAAATGATGAAGACAAGGAATGCCATGACTATGCGGTGAGTGAAGCCAATCAGGCTGTTGCAGATGCATCCACATTCACTCCAACCATAGTTTCGGCTGCCTCTGCCGCCCACCATGCTGTCTCTGCGGCCAATCATTTCATCAAAACTATAGGCGAGGGCCACCTCCACCGAAACAATATTGTTGCCGCCATTGAATCGGCCAATAAGGCCTCCCTTTCAGCCACTAGGCTTGCTACGCTTGCCAGAAATGCGACTACTAATCCCAGAATTGGTAGGATTGCCATTGAGGCTACCACCAATGCCATCAACGCGGTTTACGAATCACTCCACGTGGCCAAAGTCATCATTAATGCTGTTTCCTATAGTGAGAGGGCTCCTGATAGTTTCATATCCAATGATGCAGCTCTTGAGATCGACAAAGCTGTTCAAAAGGCCACTGACATCACCAACAGCACCACAGAAATCGCCAATCTTACCAATGCCATAGTGGTTTCCATAGCCATAGCTGACGTCCACAATGATGATGAAAGAGCAACAATTGCTGCAGCGGTTATTACTGCCACCATGGATATTGTTATCGGCAGAAATGAAAATACTGGTGTCACAGACAGAGCTACAGCCATACTTACCAATCTAAAAGAGACGCGGGTTGGAATTACCCAAAAAGTCCATGTTGCCATTGAAGCCTTAGAAACCCTCAAATCTACCTTTCTCAATACTGCTAATATTATAGTCAGCACAGCCAACAATGAGACCCTGGATGGTGTCATGTATGGCTTACAAGATGCTCCAGTCAGTGCTGCAAAAGCTGCTGTAAGATTAACCCGCACCAGAACTCCGACTTCAGTTCTACATCTGATATCTCATGCTGGGTCAAACCTGCTACATATCGCTGCAACTGTGGGTAATACCGAGGCTGCAAATAAGTTAGTGCACATAAACTCACGTTTGTTATTCACATTGAACGATAAGGGAGAGTTGCCTATCCATTTAGCTATTTCCGCTCCTCACAAAACAACCTTCCGATTTTTGCTTCGAAAGTCCGCAGAGTTTATATGGCAAGCCGACAACGATAGATATTATAATCCCTTTGAGGGCATACGTGGTGTTGTCCTTCTCAATGATATAATTAAGGCCGGCTATATGAGTGAGTAATTACATAATTATTACTTATGAACCCTTTAATAGATGCACAACATTCGTTCAATATTAAATTATTATTACATTTAGCAGAAATTGCCTTGAAGTTGATCTCGAAATTCCCAGACATTGCTCGGGGAAACTACGAAGGTGTTGCCACTCCAATGGAAACTATTGCCAGCAGCTTTGACATTTATAATAGGCAATTCATAAGCGACAAGTTATTTGACCATGGTATATATTTATTTCTTGTAATATTACAGTGTTCTTTAGATTTTATTTAAACTGCTGAAATTAATACTGTTTGTTATTTTTATTCTTGTTTTCAAGTTGTGGCAATTGAAGTGCAGCGAACCCAACCACAGTACCGACACCAAGAAGGAGGTCCGCCATATGAATATTATTGTTTGCTATATACATGTTATTTAAGTTGCATTGTTCTCATTCTTATGTTAGTTGATTCAGTTGATTAGTACTTTTTTACTTTAGAATATAATACTGTCACTGAAGAGGATCGGACCCTAGCCCAAGATGAACGTGCACAGCAAAACCTACCTGAGTCACTAAACCAAGATCCGTCACTAGACCCTACTCTGTGGCAAAACCAAGATCTGCCACAAGACCCACCTCCGCTGCAAAACCAAGGTCCGCCATATGAATTCTGTTTGTTATGCGCATCTTATTTAAGTTGTCTTTCTCTCATTATAATGATTCAATTATGTTGAGAATGAAGATCAAAAACACCTTTTTGATTTTGTATGGTTATCTATATCTACTTTTTTGCCGTCCTCAAAGAATTACAATACATAAATTTGTTTTCCTTGTATTTATATAAAAAACGATTTTCTTTTGTAGTCTTGTGGTCAATACTAAAACATACGAAGAGGATTGTTCCCTATCTTACGAAACTTGGAGGACGAGGTAAGGAAAAGATTTTGTTTGATTTTTATTAAATGAAATACCTTTTCTCTATGTCATAAATGGTGACATCCGCAAAATAAGGTTTGATCTATGGACCTTTACATGGAAGCAACTAAATCAATGTTAAATATAAGATACCTAAATGATCCTCTGCTTTCTTCTGTAGAAACCCAAAGACAAATAAGACTTACATAACTTGATTTGATTAAAACAGTTTATATAGGAAAACAGTAAAACTCTAATGCCTAAACAAGGAGCCTAACTATTATGGGCCAATGGGCTTTATTAAGCTAACATCTCCCACCTCCAAAAGCTGCAATACTTTCATGTCTCATGAACAATACCAGATTTTATCTACAGGTCTTACAGTTAGCTATCTCTTCAGTGAAGGTATTTCTAATATTCTTCACGGTATTTCTAATATTCTTCACAATCAATGCATGTACATTTGAATGTTGCAGTTTTCGGGTGTTTTTGTTCAATACAATCACTTGAAGACGAACTTGCTGATGATAAAGTGAAGCGCAATGTACCTCTCAAGTTACTCAGGATTGCATGTAAACAAGTTAGCTCACTCGACGATGTTTCTACCATGAGTAAACACTACAAAAAAGCTGTCCTTGTGGCAATGGCGCAAGATATACCAGAGGCACTAAAAGAAATTGCCAAGCATTTTCCTGAAGCACTTTGGAGAAGTCAAGATTATGGTTTAGGCCTTATTCAACTAGCAATATTACATCGTTGTCCAAAGGTTTATCATTATTTGGTATATGAGATGGATGATGCGAAGTTCTATCTTAGGAAATACCCACACGAAGAAGGAAGTAATTTGTTACACTTGGCTGCGGAATTGACACCTAAGGAAAAACTCAATATGATTAATGGTGAAGCTTTACAAATGCAACATGAAGTCCAGTGGTTCAAGGTGAAGATGTCATTCTCTGAGCTAAAATTTAAGGCTATATATGGTTTTATTTTAAGAGGTCAGGGTTCATGACCGGCTTTTATAAATTATTAAAGATTAAAACTAAATTATCTATTCTAATCACCAACGCATGAAATAAGCTTTTTGCAACAAACACTAAAGCTTATTATGCTTATATAATCTATCACTGAAAAATCAAAAGTAACTTTTTGAGCTTCGTATTACCAATAAACCACGTAGAGTGTGATACGCGAATTCAGCTCCAACAATATCCCTTAAGGTTATGAATAGCATTGCGTTTTCTTTTATATATATATACTTGAATCAATATGGTGTTTAAACTACAGGAAGTGGAGAGCTTTATGCTTCCTAATCAAAGGCAGGAGAGAAACAAAAAAGGAGAGACACCAATGACAGTGTTTATAAGGGAACACAAGGAATTAAAGAAAAAAGGTGAAGAATGGTTAAAAAAGACAGCAGAATCCTGCACAATCACAGCTGCACTCATTGTTACAATAACTTTTGCAGCAGCCATTACTGTTCCAGGTGGACTTTGTGATAGTATAGAAGAAAACGGACTTTGTAATGGAGATGGTATACAAGGATTACCTATTCTTAGAGGAAAAGACGCTTTCACTGTATTTGCGGTCTCGAATGCTGCCTCATTGTGCACATCTACTGTTTCCTTGCTGTTCTTTTTATCCATTCTAACATCACGTTATGCAGAGAAGAATTTTCTCCGCATATTACCTAGGAAATTAATGTGTGGCCTGGTGATGCTATTCTTTTCAGTAGCAACCATGCTTGTAGCCTTCGGTGCAACTCTGTATCTTATGTATGCCAAGGAAAAAACATCAACCAAAATTTTAATAGCTATAGCTACAGGAGTGCCAATACTCGTCTTTGTGGTGTTACGCTTAGACTTGCTTTTGAGGATCTTGTTTTCAACACATTCTATGTTCCTCAGACTAAAGTTACAATGGTTTTGGACGACTCTTTCATTGGACATGTTCAGTGTAGACACTTGGAAGAAATTATTAACACCGTCTAGTGACGAAATGTTTTACTGTTGTGTTTAATTAGGTGCACTGCTTTATTTCATTAATGTATTTTTCTTGTTTTGTTTCATTAATTTCATTAAGGTATTTCTATGATGTACACCTATGGCGCTGTGAGAAAAGGTGAATGGTAACTCTTTATGTAGTTTATTTTGAAATTTTCTATATTCAATTTTATTGTGATATAATAATATGTCTGTAGGTATGGTCAACGAAATGGTCGTCAACGAGACAAGTGGGCAAGACCACTTGTCTTGCCCACAGCTGGGTAGACATGCTCCTCAAATCTGAAGCTAACTATATAGAACGTACAAATATGATTACAAAAACTGTTTACACCCTTAAAACCAACTATAGATTGTAACCGTTCATAACATGTTTATAATGTCTCGAAACAACAATTTTGTGGATATGCGATACATGAGTTGCGATCGTGTGAAAAGTGGGAGTAGAAGCGTACTTTCTACAAAGTTTAAAAAGCCTCTTCATCCCATCGCGTGTCCACATCTTTCCAATGTATCACTTTCTTTATCATCTCCTCTCTCATGACCTAAGCAGCAGGAGCATCAACAGCAGGAGTGTTAGGAAGAGGTGTCTCAATGATGTCCAACTTTCCTTCATACTTGAAGATAATCCTGAAGTTCCTGTGCCAAGGAAGTTCATACAGGTGAGTTTCTCCTTCTCAATCAAAGAACGTAGAAAGAATTCATACTTTGGTTTGGTGCAGTCATCTACACAAATAAAGTCCATTCAGTATTTTCGGTATTCAGTTTAGATAAATTAGTTACCTATGTATTGAGTTTATAGAGAGAACATATTTGTGAAGAATGATTGTTATTGATAGAAATGAAATTGTATCTGTTACATTGAACCCAATTGGGTATTTATACTACTTACCGTTACAAAATATCTAGTTAAGATACAGAAAATATCTAATCTACATCTTGTTACATTAAGTCATACTTCTACTGAGTAAGATCTTCATCTTGTGTTGACTTTGTGGATGTCTTCGTATGGAGTTGACTCTGCTTCCTGAGTGTTTGGAACTCTGTATGACAACATCCCTCACGCAAGTTGGCATTGTGTAAGGATTACACAATCCCAACTTGGACAAACAGTTGTAATGAAGTGGTTTAGAAAGTCCTTTAGTTAATATATCAGCCACTTGTTGTTTGGTTGGAACATAGGTTGGCAAAATGAGACCTTCTCTGACTTTGTCCCTGAGAAAATGGCAGTCTATCTCTATGTGTTTTATTCTGGCATGTTGTATAGGATTGGAAGCAAGTGAGATAGAAGAGACATTGTCAGAGAAGATGGGTGTAGGAGTAGTAACCTTGACCTGAAATTCCTTGAGTAAGCACCTGAGCCAAGTGACTTCACATGTAGTATCTGCTAGTGCTCTGTACTCTGCTTCAGTAGATGATCTAGAGACCACAACTTGTTTCTTAGATTGCCAGGATATGAGATTAGGACCAAGAAAAACTCCATAACCAGTGACTGATCTCCTAGAAAATGGGCAACTTGCCCAGTCACTGTCACAATATACTGTCATATGTAGATTGTTGTGAGCAGGAAAGAACAACCCTTGAGTCATTGTTAACTTCACATATCTGATAGTTTTGATAAGAGCTTTCATGTGAAGAGTGGTAGGACCTTGTAGAAATTGGCTCAATGTTTGAGCTGCAAATGCTAAGTCAGGTCTTGTGATTGTGAGATAAAGAAGTTTACCAACCAGTGTTCTGTATTGTGATGGGTCAGGTAATGGATCACCATCATGCATAGTTAACTTGAGGATAGGATCAAGTGGTATGGCTGAAGGTTTTATGTCAAGTAAACCAACATGTTTAACAAGCTCCATAGCATATTTTCTTTGGCTCATGGCAAGACCAGTAGAGTTTCTGAGGAATTCTATACCCAAGTAGTAGTGAAGTGGCCCTAAGTCTTTGATGCTAAACTCTGGTGCAGGCTTGCTTTGATGTCCTGAATCACTTGTCTGTTGTTGCCTGCTACTAGGATATCATCCACATACACCAAGAGAGCAGTGAAACTGTTGTCTTTTGTAAGAGTGAAGAGAGAAGTGTCAACATAGCTTTGTTTGAAACCTTGTGAGATGAGAAAAGATGTGAGCTTTTCAAACCATTGCCTATTGGCTTGTTTGAGTCCATAGAGTGATTTTTTAAGCTTGCAGACTGAGTTAGGTGGGAAGTTGTGAGAGTAGCCTTGTGGAATTTGCATATATACTTCCTCATGTAAGTCACCATGTAGAAATGCATTGTTCACATCAAGTTGTTCAATGATCCAATTGTTGTGCACTGCAATAGCTAATAAAGCTCTCACTGTAACCATCTTTGCCACTGGTGCAAATGTTTCTGTATAATCAACTCCTTCTTTTTGATGAAATCCTTTAGCCACCAGCCTTGCTTTATACCTCTCAATAGAGCCATCAGCATTGAACTTGATTCTGAATACCCATTTGGAGCCAATGGGTGTTTTGCCTGCTGGTAGGGTGACTATGATCCAAGTTTCATTCTCCTCTAAAGCTAATATTTCCTTATTCATTGCTTCAATCCATTTGGGGTGTTTTGATGCTTGAAGATATGTTGTTGGTTCAGTGATGTGATCAAATGCATTAATGAAGTGATGTGATTTAGATGATAAATTAGAATAGTTAATGAAGTGATTGTGATGGTGTTTAGATGATGTTGTGTTGTGGACTGTGGACTTAGGAAGTATATAATCTTTGAGTTTTACAGGTTGGTGTTTTGTTCTTGTGGATGTCTTTTTTGGAGGGGTGGTGGTGTTGGAGGTGAAGGTAGATCAGCTGGATCACTGTTGGATTGATCAGAAGTTGGTGTGTTTATGGGTGGTGATGTGGATGAGGTAGAAGATGTTGTGTAACAACCGTGGTTTTAGCAGGTCAGTTTGACTGATAGTCTTGACTCGGTTGACGTTTGGTTGGTGTGTATTAGGTGTTTGTAGTAATATAGAAGTGATATAGGTGAGTTTTAGCACTAAATCCCTTTGCGTAAATGGTTTTATTGTGATTTGGAAAGTTTGAAATTTGGGAAAGTTCATTTTGATCACCTTTATGGTGTAGAAATGACTTGTGTAGTTTTGGTGTTTTGTGATTTTACGTAACAAGTTTTCGTTCAAGTGTTTGAGCGTTAGTGAGTTATGAGGAGTTTGTTTTTATGAGTTATAATTCAAAAAGAGTGTGAAATTCTATTTTTGGAAACTTTGTTTTGAAAATGATTATTTTCCGGTTTGTCGTAAAATTTAGGTTTATCGCGAAAGATGTTAGGTTTTGTTTCGGGAGTTTATAAAATATGAAAAGTATGAGGTTTTGAGTGTAATAATTAATTTAATAATATATATATATATATATATATATATATATATATATATATATATATATATATATATATATATATATATATATATATATATATATATATATATATATATATATATATGTAAGGAAAATCGATTTAGGGGGATAAGGGAAAAAAAGAAACCAAATTTGAGTCCAATTAAAACACCTAATGATAAGGATTATCCATAAATAATATATAAACAAACCCCAACACCCCACAAACGTTTTTTGGGAGTTCTTGGTCGTTCATGGGAGGCCAAGGAAGAAGGAAAAATTAGGGTTTATAGTTTTGAGGCTAAAATCAAGAATCAAGGTAAAATCTTTAAACCCTGTGTTCAATTGTTTGATTAATTATTGGAATTCATGTAATATTAATTATGATGGATCTAGGGTTTTTAAACTTCTGTAAATTATTGAAGTAAAACATGTTAGGATGATTAGATGTTAATATTATGGGTAATGGTTAAGGGAATTGAGTGTTAAACGTGTTAGATTATGTGTTAGGGTTTGGACAGATTTGTAAGGCTGTAAAGATATGAGTGTATATAACAGATGGTGATGAGTTAAGTCACTAATTTTAAGTCTAAATTTAAGTATAATGAAAGAGCTTTCCAAAAAGTCCAGCCACGATCAATTTTGAGGTCGGGAAGTCGGTCTTTTGATTTTTCTTTGTTAAGGTGTCAAAGCTGTCAAACCGAGACAAATTTTGGGTAAACGTTTGAGGGTGGCATGTGGTTGTAAAAGTGGTATTTTGACTTGGTCTTCTGGAATAGTTAAGTTTTAGGTTATATTAGACTACCACGAAGAGGATTCGCGATAAAAATTGTGGAAGTAATTATTAAAAATCAAAACTTTTTGGTGTGCGTTCAGATCCGAATTTGAGTAGTTGACAAGTTTGAATTTTCTATGAGTACTTGTGTGTGTTATTGGTCCATGGCCTTCTGGGATTAGCTTCTATGCTTATGAGAGACCATGGTAAATTTTTGGTGTGAGTTGTTGAGCTTTATTTGTCGTGATTTTATGTGAGTGAATGTACTCAAAAATTCTGCGTTTTCTGAGTTTTAGAGTGCAAGGGATTTAGTGAGTATTAAGTTATGGTAGTGGTTAGTGTGGTGTCTAGGAGATCCATGGTGGGTCATATGAGTCTTAGACATCCATCATATGTGTATTACATGGGTTGTAGCTTTTAGCTTGACCTTGTGTAATGTGGATTATTTTTGTGTGCTATAGATTGTGAATTGTTTTGTGGAAGCTGCGGAGTTTAAGGTGAGTTCATAGTCCCATATTTTTACTTTGTTTTAAACTTGGGATGGGAATGATTCTTGTCTTAAATGATTTGATTTACTGTGATTATGTGTGTGGTATTAAAGAGCTTGGGCTTATAATGTTATCGTATGCATGCTATGTGTGATATTTGTTGTGTGAATGTTTATGGGATCCAATTAGGAGGATGTTATCCTATTACTCGCACATGCGACCTAATTGATGTTTGATATGTTTGATGGGATCCAATTAGGAGGATGTTATCCTGTTACTCGCGTATGAGTCCTAATTGATGATTATGGGGTCGGAGGACACGAGCCGTCCTAATGTTTGCTTTATGAGTGTTGTTGCCTTTGCGTGTGGATATGGAATTGTGAATGCATGTAGCTATATGATAACTATAATTATTTGTCCAGCTATATTTTGTAATCACAGTGAATTTGGTTGCCTTGTGTGTTGAGTCTAAAACCTATGAATCTCACCAACGTTATGTTGACATTTTAAGCATCATTTTCAGGTGAGCTTTCTAAGGATAAGATAGAAGGATGTGGATAGACGAGACCTTAGTTGCATTGGAAGTGGTTTATCATCTGTGTTTGGATTTATGTTTTGATTTGGTTATTTTATTTTGGGGTATTGTTACAACACTTTGTGTTTGTACATTGCTCTATTTATGTGCATGTAGTTGTTCTCTATGTAGACACCAGGTGTTGTGATGATATCCATGAAGTGACACCCGCGCGTTTCCGCCGTGGCGGGGTGTGACATGTTGGTGTTTGACCAGTTGTTGGTGTTGGTGTGGTGGGCTCAGATGGTTAAGATGATGATTGAGGTGAAGGTGTGGTTGAAATAGGTGCAGGGTTGAAAGGGTAAACAGGTTCTGCAGTGGTGTTTGGTATAAAAGGTTGAATGGGTTCAGGATTGGTTTTGTAGAATGGAAAAATTGTTTCATCAAATGATACATTTCTGGTGACTATGGTTTTGTGTGTTTTGGTGTCATAAAGAAGGTAGCCCTTTTGATTGTGTGAATATCCAATAAGCACAGTGGGTGTGGATCTTGGTTTAAACTTATCAGTGGTATGTTGGTGTGCATGTGCCAAATAGCCAACAATCTTTAAATGATCTAATGATGGTGGTTGATTGTAAAGAAGCTCAAATGGTGTTTTGTGATGAATGACTCTGGATGGTATTCTGTTTATGAGATAGGTGGCTGCCAGGACACTATAACCCCAAAAATGAATAGGAAATTGTGCTTGGAATTGTATTGCTCTTGCCATTTCAAGTAAGTGTCTATGTTTTCTTTCCACTCTAGCATTCTGTTGAGGTGTATAGGGACATGTTGTTTGGTGTTTGATGCCATGATTTTGAGTGTATGTTAAGAAGGATGAGTTTATGAATTCTGTACCATTGTCACTTCTTATGGTTTTGATTTGAGAGTTGAACTAAGTTTTGACATAATTATGAAATATTTGAAAAGTGGACAAAACATGATGTTTACTAGGTAAAAGATATGTCCAAGTTGCTCTTGAATGATCATCTACAATTGTGAGAAAGTAGGCACATTTATTGACTGTGGGATGTTTGTAAGGTCCCCATACATCTAGATGAACAAGCTCAAATTTGTCTTTTGCATGAAAAGAACTACTAGGAAAAGGAAGAACATGTTTTGCTAATGGACATATACCACACTTGACTTCAGAGGTATGTACAGAGATGTTTTTGAGCTTTTGAATGACTGGTAGTGATGTGTGACCAAGCCTGGCATGCCACAAATGAGAGGTGCTTGAGTGTGATTGAACTGTAGAAGTTGAGGTGAGCTTGGGTGATGTTGCAGCAGGTAAAAGATGGAGTCCACCGTGTACGGTGCCATGAGTGCTTGTCCCATCATGGCCCGGAAAAATGAATTTGTTGTGAGTAACTGTGACTGAAGCAAGTGTGTTGTGTAGAAGCTTACTTATTGAGATGAGGTTGTAGGTGAAAGAGGGTATGTATAGAACATTGTGCAGGGTAAGTGAGTTGTTTAGCTTTACTGATCCAGTGATGTATACTTTAACTGTGTGACCATTAGGTAGTGAGAAAAATATTGGTTTTGTGAGGTTTGTGATGTTATGCATATGTGTGAGTGAAATACATTTATGGTCAGTTGCACCACTGTCCACAATCCAAATATGATATGAGTGTGAAAGGTTTGAAGCAATAAATGAGTAGATACTAGCCCTGGATTTGAATGAATGAACACCAATGAGTGATAGAGGAACATTTGCTTTGTGATTAAAGGTGAGTATACCTGCCACATGAGGTACTGCACAAGTGCCAGTAGAGTCATTTTGATTGCTTTGCATCATTAGGAGAACTTGGTTGAGTTGGTTTTGAAGTTGATCCATCCTGGCATAAACATGTGATTCATCTGGCATTGACTCCAAAGGACTTGACTGTGAAGTACTTGGATCCCCATTTGCTTCTGAAGCTTCACCACTGACCATGTTGATTGTCCTATACCTGGTGTTTGACTGAGTTCTTTGTGATAGTGGCAAGTATTTCTTATGCAGTGGGTGACCAACTAGATAGCCAAGTAGCTTGTAGCATTCCTCCTTATGGTGTCCCTCTTTCTTACAATATGCACATATGACCCCTTTTCTGAAATTTCCTCTTCTTTTAGCTTGAGTGTTTGGAACTGGGGTGTTTGGTGGTTGTGGATTGTTCCTCTGAGTGAAGTTTGGTTTGTAGGTGTTCAGGGCAATAGGTGTACTGATTTGTTGCTTGTGAGTCTCTCTTTGTTTTTCCTCTTGTCTCAACATACCATATGCCTTAGCAGCTCTTGGTAGGGTTGCATAAGCAGGATTTGACCTCTTATGTTTGTGTAACACTCATCTAGACCCATCAAAAATTGCACTAATCTCTTTCTCTGCTCTCTTTCTCCATTTTCTTTCCCATTTGCACAAACACACTTACAGACACAAGCATAAGGAGCTTCAATTGTACCCATTTCATCCCATAACCCCTTAAGTTTGTGACAATAGACTTCTATTGTGCAGTTTAATTGCTTGAGATCAACAATTTCATTAGCAATTTGGTAAATTCTATGTCCATCTAACTGAGAATAGTGTTTAAAGAGTTCATTCCATAAAGCACAAGCAGAGTTGATGAATGTGAGATTGTTACCTATCTGTTCTGAAACTGTATTCAAAATCCATGAAATCAACATATCATTAGCCCTCTCCCAATAAGGCCCGAGACTTGATGATAACTGTGGTTCCTCATAATCACCATTGACCAATTTCAACTTATTCTTTGCACTTAAAGCAATTAGCATGGATCTTTTCCATGTTCCATAGTTTTTTGAACCAAGAAGCCTTTTGGAAATGAGTAGAAAACCAGGATGGTCATTAGGATGAAAATACAGTGGATGATGAGGTGAATTGATGTCATCAAGTTCTGATGATGAAGTAGGTGGTGGTAAATCAGTGTTTACAGCCATTGTTGAGTTGATTATGACTAAACTGTGTGATATTGAGTTTTTGTTAATGGTGAATGGAATTTGGGACTGTAACAGAATGTAACTGAATTTGAAGAGTTAGGTAAGTGAATTAATGGTGATTTGTGATTGTTTGAGCGGAATAGTGGTGGATTATAGTGGTTTGACGATGGTAGAAGTGGTGTTTATGATTGTAATTGATGAATTTTGGTTGAGAAAAATTGGCGGGAGAAGTTGTTATGGTGGAAAAGTTTGTTATAGTCATCGGAAAAAATTGTTATTGTGACGGAATCAGTTACACACCACAGTTTGTTGTGGTGGTAGCTCTGATACCATATTGAGTTTATAGAGAGAACATATTTGTGAAGAATGATTGTTATTGATAGAAATGAAATTGCATCTGTTACATTGAACCCAATTGGGTATTTATACTACTTACCATTACAAAATATCTAGCTATGATACAGAAAATATCTAATCTACATCTTGTTACATTGAGTCATACTTCTACTGAGTAAGATCTTCATCTTGTGTTGACTTTGTGGATGTCTTCGTATGGAGTTGACTCTGCTTCCTGAGTGTTTGGAACTTTGTATGACATCACTATGTTTACCAAACTTAATTATCTAAAGTCTAAGATCCACATTAACCTATCCATCGCGCAACACGAATACAGTGGTATATGTAAATGGTATGTTATTTCAATCGGTTGTAGCCATGGAGGGTATTTTTTTGGGTTGCAGAACGAATCTTGTTTTAGGGTTGGGATGGCGATGGGTAATGATTAGGAGAAGATGGGTCAGGCTTTTTTTAAGAAAACTTTACACTTTTGGTCCAGAAGAACGAATTTGTATCAAAATGCCTCCCATAAAACTTTAGGAATCAACCTAGCTTTTTTATAAAACTAGACGAGTACCCGTGCATAGCAACATGATTTTATAGCGGCAGATAGTTTATTGATAAAAAAAATTTTATAGGTTATAAACAAAAGATAATAAAAGTTTGAAGATTTGGGGTTTAAACATAATGTTTTAAAACCTGGTTCGACCCGGGTGGTCAAAAACGGGTCAAATTAAACTGGGTCAACCCGTCGGGTTTGAAGCGTCCCAGGTCAACCCGGTTTGTGATTTGTATTAATAGTTTCCATATGAAATATATGTTTTCAACATTTCCTTTTTTAGTTTCAACTTATCACTTTTCAGTTTTCTCTTCGGGTACCCTGTGACGATTAACCGGAGAAATAGATCTCGATGAGGCCTGATTCACCAGTTTGTATCGGTTTCAATGGGTCCTCTATGGTTCATTTTCAAATGGTTTTTATTGGTTAGCCGAACCGGTGGCGACACCAGTTCCCGGTTGAACCCGTTTATAACACCCCATAAAATTTTCCTACGATTAACACGTTACCATAACATAAATTAACCATTTTTACCCATAACAATTTTTTTTTTATATAAATATATATATATACTTTGTCAATTACAACGTTATTCACTTTTACCTTGAAATGACATTTACACCTAAACGTTAATAACCTATATACCATACATAACTTAAAACATTGATACTTAATAAGTATACGTTTCAATAATTAACAAATACAATTTAAATAAATCCCGAGCCTACTAAAATTCCCATGTGTACTCGCTAATAATATTGGACCTCTAAGAACCATGAACGACAATTATTATGAACCTTCAAATATAATTATGATACTAGAATATTGATCAAGTTAAGGCACCTCACACATTTCATCTCAATTTGACACAAATAATAACTTTGTTTCAATAACAATTCATATAAATTCTAATAAACCACAAACTTTCTGTAACGTATTTAAATCCCAATTTCAAGGCCCTTCTGGTCCGAACCAGGAAAAGTGTAAAACACGAAAGTTGTCCGAAATAATGTTTTACGTCTAGACTCGCGAGATTTTGAATCAAAAATGCAATTCGTGGCTGTTAACTATACAATACGACCTGGACTCAATTTATATACAACTACTTGTACATTCTTACACCTTTCCTCACTTATTACTACCCCAAATACAACCTACCAACCCATGTGTAACTCTTACACACCAGCCCTTATCCCCACTTGTCTATGCATAACATTGTTTATATCGAACAAGAATAATAGAAACCCATGTGCAAATCTGAACTCACTCGACATTTGTCGAGATTCCCTGCCATACATCCAAGTCTCGTATATAAAGAGCCATGCAAATCGACAGGTTACTCACACACAAAACTATCACATTTCAATAGTTTCCAAATCCTTCCTTTATTGTGGTTTGTACAAGAGCTTTGGCCAGGAAATTTTCTTAGGCTTCGCACGTTTGATAGTCGACTAGGTGCGAGTCTTGGCTCATGGTCAAGTCTGCATACGAGTCATATAGTTCCTTACAACTCTCTTTCATGTTTCCATTCGAGAAACACTCTTCCTCATCACCACTACAAACCATCACAAACTAAAAACAAACACAACATTATTTTTCTCCCTTTGTGACTATTGTGAGGAGAAGGAAGGAGCAGACTATGGTCTCGCAAATTCTCAAATCCTCTTGGCAGCCATGCACACGTTCAGAAATTCACACAAGCAAACTCGATCCATGCACCCCCATACGATCACACCATTCAATGAAAGCTTCAACATCCACCTATACTCTATGTTGTTTCGAACCACTAGCATGTACCACAAGTTGATGACGAACGTAAACTAGATCAACCCAAAGAGGAAGCTCGACAGTAAGAGAAGGCTTGTAGCCACAGTTCGTTGTTAGGATCGCATGCACACCTATTACCGTCGCCTTCCCACATCTCGGCCCCACTGTAAGGGATCCTAAAAATCAACTCTTGTATCATATTTGATCATGGTTAAACTTTCATGTTGTAATCATATGTCTGACCTACATTCTGACCTTGTGGCTAAGTGGTATTTAATCTTGCATGGCAAACTTAAAAACTCTTGCATGGCTAGGCGAGAGGTGGTGTAATAAAACGATATTAACATGTATGTATAATAAGTTTTAAGACATAATCCAAGTCACGTAACGTACTCACCCTACACCATATATAGGAATATAACGAGAAGCTCACTTCAAAACAACCCTACAACGAATGCATGTGTGTACAAACAACAAAGAGAACCTCAACGTTTTTCCTAAACAAAACCCACAATTCAGTTTACTAAATAAAAAGGATCAACAAATTTAAAACAGTTAGATATACTTAGACACAAAGGGTAACAAAAGATCATTACTAGCTCAATTGGTTTTACCGTGGAATGGTGAGCTAGAGGTCTTGAGTTCGAACCTAGAAATGGCCACTTTTGCTATTTTTATTATTTTGCGCTATGACAGTCCCAACCCTTCAACTTGCACCACTTATTACTTTCTTAAAAAGACCTTTATAAAATAACTCATATAAACTTCTACGTTTTAAACCTTCAACTATAACTATATAACATTTTCTTATAAACTTTCATAAGTTTTAAGCCCTTATACTATTATTATAAATTTGGCACCACGAAACTAACACATGACATTTTCACCTAAGGCTTTATAACTAAACATAGGTAAGATTTTACCATTCTCCGTCTAAATGGAATATATGGTTAACAATTATTTTTTTTACTTAACAAATACATCGGAGTAAACAAGTAAACTATATATTGATCCTAATAGATTATCTTAATTATATACTTTGTAAATCTTCACACTTTAAAGTCTAACAAAAATAATAAATATGAAATGACGAATATAGAAACCTACATTTTTAGACGATAATAAAGTAATAACTATGATTAACTATATATTTCTGAAAATATATATATTTTATAACGTAAAATTTTATGACTTGACATTATTATTGATTAGCTTGAACACACATTAAGAAATGATTACTCTTATAATATTAAAACTCATCGATTCGCTTAACCAGGTATAAACTTGCAATTTCTATAAATTCATCACTCACTAACTTGTGATACATATTATAAATACATGACGAGATATAAATAAACATTAATATTTATACATAAGGACGAGTTATATTGTATATAACCTTGCTCTTGAACTATTAAATATTTTGCCACGCAAGCCACCTCTGCCACAAACCATCATGTCATCTAACATTATTCAAAGCACTATTCTCGATAAGTCGAACTTATCTCGAACTTCCATAAACATTCAGGTTATCTTTGAAGTCATTTCCATTCTACCTCTGACATTACGTTATCCATGCCTATCATGAGTTCTCAGGTGAGTTCTTAGCCCCATTTTTATAATTGTTTTATAAATATTTTTGGGGGAGATACATGCTTAACTATTGTTTTATACTTTTACAAGTACTCGTTAAATATTTACATATTACTATGATTTCATAGCCTCCTCTTTAACTATTTTCCCGTGGGGGAGATACATGCTTAAAACTCGAACACAAGTCTTTTATACCGGGTATTGAAATACCGTCAGGCCAATGTTATTTGCTTAAGTTACTATTGCCAAAAGTCCCTCGATCATGAACCTTAATCACTTGAAGGGTGAACGTAAATAAATGTGGATAGTACTATTAGTGATTGACAATCCTCGTTTGGTTGTTAGAGAAAACACCAGGCGCACTTTATTGTTCTTATAAATAGGTTATTGGCAAATACCTATCTTGAGGGCCTACTACTTACCGTCATAACTTGAGATTATGATTGGCTGTTAATCGTTGAGTATCATGAGCTTAAGGCAATAACAGGAACATTGATTTAAACTTATTGATTGTATGTGATTACAATACACTCTTAACTTGTGATTCGAACCTCATGTTAAATGGATTTATAAACCAACTAACTATTTTGGGTGTTGACCCAGTGAAGGGTAACCCAATTGACTATTTTTGAATTAATAAGGAAATCACTCATTTTCTGATTTTGATAAATCAACGATTTAAACCATGAACACTATGGATTTCCTCACACTTTAATTTGGATAATCAACTCTTATTATAAACACTGTGAACTTATAAACTCTTTGATTTTGGAAATCGATATTCGAAACTATAAACTCTATGAACTCACCAACCTTTGTGTTGACACTTTTTAGCATGTGTTTATCTCAGGTAACTAAACAAGAAGGAACTTGAAGGCACGGAGTGGGCTTGTAACACGGCATGGGCTTAAATAAACATCTTGACATATTTCAAATAAATATGTTGTTTAAATTATAAAACGTCTTGATGTCTCGAATATTTGGTATTTTGAATGAATTAAACTTTAAAGCGTCACTTTTGTGTCGTTTTCTATGATTGTGACAAAGATCCTCGAAGTAACACCCAAAAAGTCTTTCGCTGACATTTTAAGTCTTCCGCTGACGTGATGATTTTGGGGGTGTTACAGATTGGTATTCAGAGCCACGGTTATAGAGAACCAGATGTTTTTAAACATTGGACTATAACCACACTTTAACTGGACCATTTTTACAAAATACCACTTCATGCCCTCCGTGCCTACATTCCAACATCTGGTAGAAAAATTTCTTCTCATTATTTCTTACTTATATAACTTGATATATGCTTACGTGTTACGATTATGCTAATAACTTTGTTTACTAATCGGGATTATTACAAATATCGTGTCTTCATATTTCTATTTCGCCCGACGATTATGTGACTTTAAATAGTTTATGGTACAACTACACTCTAGTATATTAATATATATATTTATATGCTCCCCCAACTATTTTGAGTACTATACCAATCCTCCTTAATTATCTTGCTCTCATCTTTATAGATGTATATGACATACTCTTTTCGTACTCTCGGAAAAACCTGCGCATTACCTTGTCGATCAGTATGGGTGTTGAGTCAGAAATTCTTAAGTAGGATGATTTACAATGTCTTTATTTGAATGGATTGGGACGCCTTTCTATTGAAATAAAGAAATTGTAAACCGCCGAACCATAAGTTTATACTTCGTTATTTACATCGTTTGGGACGCTTCTCTATGTAAATAACGAATTATAAATAAGTGGGTTTAATTTTGTCTGAAACGGCATGCGTATGAAATCTAGGATCACTAAAGTTCATAAAACACTAAAACTTCAGCCAAAGACTCACGATTTTCTTCTGCGTATGCCTAATTCTAAGGCATTACGGCACAACCACATTTCTTCAATCATGTGCTTACTTTACATTCTGGCGATTTATGAAACCTTTTCACGACATTGTACGTGATTACAATGGTCTCTCTTACTTCTCCGGCACTATAAGTGATATAGTAATCTCCAAACCTTTCACAACTTTACCTAAAAATCCATCAAAATCTATAAATTCCTCTAATAGAACTACAATATATGGGATTGCTAAGGAACAAACAGATTCATCATCTACAAAAGCTTGAAACCAAATACCGAGTTGTCATTTAAAACTATACAAAAGCTGAAGTTCAACAACTTTCTCTTCATTCAACAAGTTTCCACTTGAAAACTCTTATTATTAAAATTCTGTTAAACAAGCAACTAGTTTAACGGGTAGGTTACCCTACAGATTTTAAACAAGATACTGTGAACCATGTTTATCTTCAAAACATGTTAAAATAAAAATCTTCATTCAAAAATGGAATTGTTTCTTAAGTCAAGAGGAATTGAACATAAGACAACGCAAGTAATTAGAACTACTCAACAATTATGACTATGAGAACTACTATCATCAAGGAAAAAGCTAATGTAGTAGTAGATACGTTAAGCTAGAAAGAAAAATTAAAAAGAAGAAGCTAATGTAGTAGTAGATACGTTAAGCTCGAAAGAACAATTAAAACCACTCAGGGATTAGATAGTTAGGAATGACTATTTGTTCACCCTTTCCACTCACCTTTACAGCTACCTTATCATAGAATCCCGGGACGGGATTCCGTTTAACGGGTAGGTAATATAACACCCCATAAAATTTTCCTACGATTAACACGTTACCATAACATAAATTAACCATTTTTACCCATAACAATTTTTTTTTATATAAATATATATATATATATACTTTGTCAATTACAACGTTATTCACTTTTACCTTGAAATGACATTTACACCTAAACGTTAATAACCTATATACCATACATAACTTAAAACATTGATACTTAATAAGTATACGTTTCAATAATTAACAAATACAATGTAAATAAATCCCGAGCCTACTAAAATTCCCATGTGTACTCGCTAATAATATTGGACCTCTAAGAACCATGAACGACAATTATTATGAACCTTCAAATATAATTATGATACTAGAATATTGATCAAGTTAAGGCACCTCACACATTTCATCTCAATTTGACACAAATAATAACTTTGTTTCAATAACAATTCATATAAATTCTAATAAACCACAAACTTTCTGTAACGTATTTAAATCCCAATTTCAAGGCCCTTCTGGTCCGAACCAGGAAAAGTGTAAAACACGAAAGTTGTCCGAAATAATGTTTTACGTCTAGACTCGCGAGATTTTGAATCAAAAATGCAATTCGTGGCTGTTAACTATACAATACGACCTGGACTCAATTTATATACAACTACTTGTACATTCTTACACCTTTCCTCACTTATTACTACCCCAAATACAACCTACCAACCCATGTGTAACTCTTACACACCAGCCCTTATCCCCACTTGTCTATGCATAACATTGTTTATATCGAACAAGAATAATAGAAACCCATGTGCAAATCTGAACTCACTCGACATTTGTCGAGATTCCCTGCCATACATCCAAGTCTCGTATATAAAGAGCCATGCAAATCGACAGGTTACACAAAACTATCACATTTCAATAGTTTCCAAATCCTTCCTTTATTGTGGTTTGTACAAGAGCTTTGGCCAGGAAATTTTCTTAGGCTTCGCACGTTTGATAGTCGACTAGGTGCGAGTCTTGGCTCATGGTCAAGTCTGCATACGAGTCATATAGTTCCTTACAACTCTCTTTCATGTTTCCATTCGAGAAACACTCTTCCTCATCACCACTACAAACCATCACAAACTAAAAACAAACACAACATTATTTTTCTCCCTTTGTGACTATTGTGAGGAGAAGGAAGGAGCAGACTATGGTCTCGCAAATTCTCAAATCCTCTTGGCAGCCATGCACACGTTCAGAAATTCACACAAGCAAACTCGATCCATGCACCCCCATACGATCACACCATTCAATGAAAGCTTCAACATCCACCTATACTCTATGTTGTTTCGAACCACTAGCATGTACCACAAGTTGATGACGAACGTAAACTAGATCAACCCAAAGAGGAAGCTCGACAGTAAGAGAAGGCTTGTAGCCACAGTTCGTTGTTAGGATCGCATGCACACCTATTACCGTCGCCTTCCCACATCTCGGCCCCACTGTAAGGGATCCTAAAAATCAACTCTTGTATCATATTTGATCATGGTTAAACTTTCATGTTGTAATCATATGTCTGACCTACATTCTGACCTTGTGGCTAAGTGGTATTTAATCTTGCATGGCAAACTTAAAAACTCTTGCATGGCTAGGCGAGAGGTGGTGTAATAAAACGATATTAACATGTATGTATAATAAGTTTTAAGACATAATCCAAGTCACGTAACGTACTCACCCTACACCATATATAGGAATATAACGAGAAGCTCACTTCAAAACAACCCTACAACGAATGCATGTGTGTACAAACAACAAAGAGAACCTCAACGTTTTTCCTAAACAAAACCCACAATTCAGTTTACTAAATAAAAAGGATCAACAAATTTAAAACAGTTAGATATACTTAGACACAAAGGGTAACAAAAGATCATTACTAGCTCAATTGGTTTTACCGTGGAATGGTGAGCTAGAGGTCTTGAGTTCGAACCTAGAAATGGCCACTTTTGCTATTTTTATTATTTTGCGCTATGACAGTCCCAACCCTTCAACTTGCACCACTTATTACTTTCTTAAAAAGACCTTTATAAAATAACTCATATAAACTTCTACGTTTTAAACCTTCAACTATAACTATATAACATTTTCTTATAAACTTTCATAAGTTTTAAGCCCTTATACTATTATTATAAATTTGGCACCACGAAACTAACACATGACATTTTCACCTAAGGCTTTATAACTAAACATAGGTAAGATTTTACCATTCTCCGTCTAAATGGAATATATGGTTAACAATTATTTTTTTTACTTAACAAATACATCGGAGTAAACAAGTAAACTATATATTGATCCTAATAGATTATCTTAATTATATACTTTGTAAATCTTCACACTTTAAAGTCTAACAAAAATAATAAATATGAAATGACGAATATAGAAACCTACATTTTTAGACGATAATAAAGTAATAACTATGATTAACTATATATTTCTGAAAATATATATATTTTATAACGTAAAATTTTATGACTTGACATTATTATTGATTAGCTTGAACACACATTAAGAAATGATTACTCTTATAATATTAAAACTCATCGATTCGCTTAACCAGGTATAAACTTGCAATTTCTATAAATTCATCACTCACTAACTTGTGATACATATTATAAATACATGACGAGATATAAATAAACATTAATATTTATACATAAGGACGAGTTATATTGTATATAACCTTGCTCTTGAACTATTAAATATTTTGCCACGCAAGCCACCTCTGCCACAAACCATCATGTCATCTAACATTATTCAAAGCACTATTCTCGATAAGTCGAACTTATCTCGAACTTCCATAAACATTCAGGTTATCTTTGAAGTCATTTCCATTCTACCTCTGACATTACGTTATCCATGCCTATCATGAGTTCTCAGGTGAGTTCTTAGCCCCATTTTTATAATTGTTTTATAAATATTTTTGGGGGAGATACATGCTTAACTATTGTTTTATACTTTTACAAGTACTCGTTAAATATTTACATATTACTATGATTTCATAGCCTCCTCTTTAACTATTTTCCCGTGGGGGAGATACATGCTTAAAACTCGAACACAAGTCTTTTATACCGGGTATTGAAATACCGTCAGGCCAATGTTATTTGCTTAAGTTACTATTGCCAAAAGTCCCTCGATCATGAACCTTAATCACTTGAAGGGTGAACGTAAATAAATGTGGATAGTACTATTAGTGATTGACAATCCTCGTTTGGTTGTTAGAGAAAACACCAGGCGCACTTTATTGTTCTTATAAATAGGTTATTGGCAAATACCTATCTTGAGGGCCTACTACTTACCGTCATAACTTGAGATTATGATTGGCTGTTAATCGTTGAGTATCATGAGCTTAAGGCAATAACAGGAACATTGATTTAAACTTATTGATTGTATGTGATTACAATACACTCTTAACTTGTGATTCGAACCTCATGTTAAATGGATTTATAAACCAACTAACTATTTTGGGTGTTGACCCAGTGAAGGGTAACCCAATTGACTATTTTTGAATTAATAAGGAAATCACTCATTTTCTGATTTTGATAAATCAACGATTTAAACCATGAACACTATGGATTTCCTCACACTTTAATTTGGATAATCAACTCTTATTATAAACACTGTGAACTTATAAACTCTTTGATTTTGGAAATCGATATTCGAAACTATAAACTCTATGAACTTACCAACCTTTGTGTTGACACTTTTTAGCATGTGTTTATCTCAGGTAACTAAACAAGAAGGAACTTGAAGGCACGGAGTGGGCTTGTAACACGGCATGGGCTTAAATAAACATCTTGACATATTTCAAATAAATATGTTGTTTAAATTATAAAACGTCTTGATGTCTCGAATATTTGGTATTTTGAATGAATTAAACTTTAAAGCGTCACTTTTGTGTCGTTTTCTATGATTGTGACAAAGATCCTCGAAGTAACACCCAAAAAGTCTTCCGCTGACATTTTAAGTCTTCCGCTGACGTGATGATTTTGGGGGTGTTACACCGTTGGTCACGTCCAATTTTCTAAACTATATGTACCATCAACTTGTTAGACTGTATGAAGCTTTGTGTGTTTTATTAATTTGTATAATGTGTATAATAACATGTACTTTTCATTTTAGGGTATTTAAAACTAACATTAATTAGTGTGTTTAATTATTTCATATGGATTATGTTGTAGCTTATCTAAATTATAAATTATGAAAATTTTATTGTACTTTTTAGTAAGTGGTGTTTTAATTGGTTGTATTTAATTTGGTAAATATGTTTTTAATTAGTTGTACAATGTGAATAAATCATTGTACTTTTAAGTAATTGGGTATTTTAATAAGTGTATTAATTACGGAGTATAGTATAATTTAGTTTTTGGAAACCATTTATTACAGATTTAATGAAAATAAATACTGATTGATATGATTAGTAACTTTCTTTCTCATTTGACTAAGTGTTGAAAACTCAACATTTCACTTGACCATTTCTCCATTATAAGTAGTTAATATTAAGATATAAAAAATCAAACGAATTTGACCGCCAAAGACTTAATTTTACAATTGAGTTTAACTGAAATGCCCAATTTCAAAAAATAGATTTTCTCTTATTATATTAAAGATTTATATGAAACTAAAGACTAAAATTAAACATTCTATAGGATTAACAACCCAACCGGTTCGGTACAAATACAAAATTAAAGATAGACGGACTAATGCGAACATGGCTTAAAGTTTTACTCGTTTTAATCAAACTTGTATATTGATTAGCCGACTTTTAAAAATTGGTTATGTTGCGTCTCCGTCTGAGCATTCGGAACAAGCTGAGTGTTTTGGTGTTGATATTAGTAACAGAAAGTTTTTGGGGAGGAAGAACAGTGGTGGGTGGTGGCGTTGGTGGTGGTTCGAGTAGGGATTAGTGGTGGAAACAGGATAGTTGTGGTGGTGATTCAAGGAAAGTGAAAGATTATGCGTCGGAGTGGATTGGAAGTGATATATGTTTTTTTTTGTATGTAAGAAATTTTTACAAACATAAACTAGTTTGTAATTTTTGATGTAAAAGTCTTTAAAAATGTGGGTTATGTCATTGTATGTTTTTGTGTAGATAAAAAATAAATATAAATTCAAAAGAGATATAGATATGGGGAAGAAGACAATGGTATATTTATCATTTCACTATGGTCAACGCAAAAAATGACATAGGGTGTTACAAACTTTGAACCGCGCATCAAAGGTACTTAATTCTTAAGAGTGTCAACGAGTACAAAAATTGGAAACCACACGGACAAAATTTGAAATTTTCCCCAATAAATTATTGTATTATTCTTTTCTTTTTTGAGCAAATTTTGTATTATTTAGGTGGTGTTCGTTTTTTTAAAACTGACTTTAACAACTTTTTAATCTGACTCATTCAGACGCGGTCAGACATTTGGGTTGTTTGTCCCAAGTTATGTCAGTTTTGTGAAACAAAGTATAAAACAATTTAAGTATAATTAACTTTTCAAGCGTGTAATACTTTATTGATATAGAATCAAAGAATTACAAAGTGTTATGGATTAGACTTGTTGAATGACAATGTATGAGTTACTCTTTGAACAAGTAAACTTGAAGATTATGAAGTTTACAACCGAAATTATATAGTCACCTAATAGGATCAACCAACTAAACTGGAAGTTCATACAAAGGAGTAAATAAGCTTCACTAAATGCTGCAATAATAATTAGAAGCAATAAAATTTACTCCGATCAACATTCTCTTTAAATAGTGGTACGAGATGACTTGACCGTGGGTTAGTTGGGACGTGTCAGGAATCTAGTAGAGAAATACAATTACATTTAATGCTCTTATATTATTGGAAACGTGCCAACCCTTCTTTTGTAAACAGTTCTGTCAACTGTTCACAATCTTTTCACCAACTCGTACAAGGTAGACTTTAATTTGAAAGACTCTTTTGTTTCACTTTTTTGCTTTATCAAATTATTCCCGCCTAAATCAATTTGAAAGATTCAGAGCCATGCTTAGTTGGTAGTATCAAACAGTAATAAAGTTCATCAAGGTACTGTCATCCCCTGATTCACTTTGAACCTTCATCGAGTTCCTTCTACATGTTAGATGATAAGTATGTCTTCAAGTGGTCTTTGATTTTCTTGACGATATCGATTACTTGAACTCTGCTAAGGCTACTCGCTGAAGTCTATGCTTCAGCGAGTCTTCTTGTTTTTTGTTGATATCTTATCAACTGGTCATCTTAACTTAGTTTAATTTATGTTCAAATCCTAGTCAGAGACCATTGAGCACTGAATTGGGTCAACATGAGTCATTCAATCCGTTTTTTTTCTCATTCCGAAGCGGTCCGAGGCTAAAACCTCTTAACCAACAAGATGTGGAGGGGATGTCTTACTATCTCTAAATACTTTGTTACTTTATTTTTTTTTCTTTGGTTCTTCTTTTTCATTTCCTAATTATATATTTTCTCGACTTTTCATTTAGTATTGATTATACGTTTAAATAGAATCTTTATTGTTGTTGTTGCTGCTGCTGCTAAACAAAAAATGTTAAATATAATAATATGATGATGACGAAAATGCTCAAGCATAAGAGTATTTGATACAATAATAATATATAACTAGATTGTGAAATCAAATTGTAGCATGCATATTTTGAGTATTAACTTAAATTCTATTCATTATTAATATTTTTAGTTATTAATTGATAATGTTAAGTATATTATAAAATATTTTACTTCTTCCCAATCCTATCATCATATATTAATTGATGGTGATAGTTTATAAAATGATGAAGATGTTTAATAACATCATGGAAGTATAATGTATCAACAATATATGAATACTTAAGAGATCAAATTAGGATACAATGTTCTTAAATGTTTTGTTTTAACACATTTTATTTTCACAATGCTATGATGTGTTAATTTTATAATTCAATTGTTCTATATAATGTTTATAAAAGTTTATGTATCGTAAGAATGAAACTGCATTATATTATATCATTCAGACATTATTTTACAATAAAACAAACATTATTATTTCATTCAGATTCATACATTTACATCTAAGGTTCATATTCAAATGTGCGATCACATTCAGATTCAAAAACTCTTAATAAACAAACAATATGTTAGATAAAAGAGGAAACTCAATTAAAAAGTAATCTCGAATTACAAACCTTAATCCAACATTTTCCCCTTTCCCTCATTTTCCCCTTTCCCTCCAAACATTATTTTTCATTTTATTTCTTCATCCATGATCTAATAACTTAAATTATACATTTAATTACTTAAATTCGTTTTTTAATTACATCAATTCAAGAAATAATTATTTCAATTCGTGATCTAATAGCTTCAATTTAATAGTAGGTTTCTTTATTTTTTCTCAAGTTTTTCATCAAAAAATTACAAAACCTATCATTTTTTTTGTCAACAAACCATAAATTAACATCAATTCTCTATCTTTTTGTTTTTATTAAGTTTTTCTCAAAAATTTTCAAAGAAATCATGTATTCATAAAACACCTATAAGGTGTTCGTTGAAATGTCTCATTGAATGAATTTGTGATTTTAGACTTTGAAGGTGTTAATTATAAATGTTTTAGTAATTTATAAAAACTTCAACATTTATGGAAAAAATTAAAATTGTGATTAATAAAACTTCGAATATGCAATACGTGATTACGTGTTCATGAGTTCATCAATATTAGTTTTTTATGAATAAAATCAGAATGTTCATTAGTTTTCTTTGATATCATTGTTCATCAGTTACATCACAATAGTTATCAGTTAGATCATGTTGTTTGTCAGTTCATCAATTTTTTTTATGAACAACATCAAATGTTCATCAGTATTTTTTTAATAACTTTTTCATTTTTTGTTATCACAATGTTTAGGAGTTTTTTTTTTTTTTTTTTTTTTTTTTTTTTTGTTCATCATTTTTTCAAAAAGAAATTACGTTGTTTATCATTTTTTTTTAAATATGTAATGTTCATGAGTTAAATCACAGTATTCAGAAAGGAGTGTGAGTACAGCTTGTGTCTAGACTCTCATCCAATATTCAAAAAGAAATTACGTTGTTTATCAATTTAAAAAAAAAAATATGTAATGTTCATGAGTTAAATCACGGTATTCAGAAAGGAGTGTGAGTAAAGCTTGTGTTTAGACTCCTATCCAATTTTAATTAAAATTATTATTTTTCAATAATAAAATTTGTTGCTAAAAAAAATCTTATATACTAAAAGCTTAAGTTGTCTTATAAATGCAAAGTGCCCTCCATAAATGTTTCTTGAATTGATTGTGAAATGTGGAGGCTTCATGTGTTAGTATATTGATTTAATAGTCATGCATAAGGGTAAGTACATAGAAATCGTGCACAAAAGTTTGTACGGTACAACATGTTTCAAGCCATCTCTAAACAAATGTTTCATGAATTAAAAGTGAAATGTGGAGGATTCATATGTTAGTACATTGATTTAATAGTCATGCATAAGGGTAAGTACATAGAAATCATGCACAAAAGTTTGTACGTTACAACATGTTTCAAGCCATCTCTAAACCTCAAAGAATACAAACCAAAAATGCCATGAATGCATAAATTTAACACACCAATTAATGGTTAGTCTTTTTACCTTCCCGTCCATGAGTTACAAATATTTTATCAACTATATAATGTGTCAAAAATCACACACAACAAACCACAACTTCCTCCACACCGCGTGCACATTTGGGCTACAACTTATTATGATATTAAAGTAAGCATCATATCATCTTACTTATTTAGCATATTGTTTTATATTATTTTATGAAAATTTCACGTGTATTTTGTGTGTGTAACAATGTAGGACATAAAGATGGTGCTTAGGAGCTTTGGTAGTAACATCATATTCTCTAATGGTTTAAGAGATCCTACACATCGTTTTCTTATCAACTAAGTGAAACATGCACGAACATTTTTACTTTGATAAAAAAATGCGATATATTGATTAACTGTATTTAAGTTACTAACGATCAACTATATCTAATTTTTTTTTAGCGAGTCAAGAAGCGTTAAAGAAAGAGATCGAGAAGTCACAAAAATTATATCAAGAACAAAAAATGCAAAAGGCCAATGAACAACAATGATAAAGACAACAACAACAAGAACAAAGCCACGACTACCGGTGGGATGAATACTTAGCATTCATATTAATAGTACGTTACAAATTAAACATGCAATATTTTACTTCATGTAATACCAATAAATAGGCTAATACTATTGATTCGTTAGCAAGTAAGTTTATTGAAAATAATGTGACGAGCATTCAATTTTTAGTCAATAATTATTACTACACTTTGTTTGTGCATTTTAATATTTTTGCTCTTAATGTAGTTTTTTGTCTTGCGTTGTGTTAATGTCACTTTCTTAATTAAACGTCTTGGAATATTGTGTGACTTTGATATTTGATATGACTGTGTAATTATATCGATGTTACATATTGAAAATGGTAGTATATAATAAAAATATTTTCATACTATTATCATAACAATGAGAATCTTCTAAACCGAAGAAGTATGTAAAGGAGAAGAAAATTGTATTTGAAATGTTATCCTACACCTATTATGAGGTAAGCATTATTCATTTGAGTTTGAGATCATGTGATTCATGTCGTCATATTGTAAATACTTAGAATGAGTTACTAATGAATGCTCCAAATTCGATATTATAATTTATGGAAAAATGTTGTAATAAGGCATTAATTAAAAAATAATTTATGTAACTTACTCATATTAAAAATTACATATGAAAAGCCTCATTTAAATATAACATTTTGCAAAAAACCTCTTCACATTAAAGAAAGAGATAAAGAAGTCACGAAAATTGCATTAAGAACAAAACATGCAAAATGCCAATGAACAACAACGACAAAGACAACAACAAGAAGAACAACAACAAGAACAACGCCACGGCCACCGGTGTCAATATAGATGAATACTTAGCATTCATATTAATAGTACGTTACAAATTAAACATGCAATATTTTACTATACGAATTATAATTTATTATACGAATTATAATTTATAATCTTTAATATACTAATTACTTTAATGTTTTATGTTTTTATAGTTTTGTTAAAAAGGAAATTTGTTTTATAGTTCGCTTTTTATAATGTAATTTGTTTGAACAACGAAGTCCGTCTTTCACAAAAAAAATGAGAGTTTCAAACATGAACCGAAAATTAGTCCCGAACATTACGAAAACAACAATTAGATCCAACCTGTGTGCATCGCATGGGTCCTGGGGCAGTCCAAACCTGTTTGCATTGCACGGGGATGAATATAAAAGGTCTCAAACATTAATGTCATCGCTTCATATTTAAAATAATTTATGTAACTTATACATATTAAAAATTTACATGTGAAGAGTCTTTTTTCAATATAATATCTTGAAAAAAAAATCTTTTCACATATACTCTTTTAATGTCAATAAACTATTTTAAATGTATGTCATGCTTAGAAATGTGATACCATCACAACTTAGATATATAATGACGAAAATAAGTTCTGAAGATTACGATATAAAAACTTATGTACATCCCATGTGCAACTCATATACAACTAAATAAAGTACTTTATTCTTATAAACCTTAGAAAATGAGTAATAATATGACAACTTTTATACAACATACATACCAAATATTAAGATATAAAAACTAATATACAACCCTAAAGAAACAAAGAAAAGTCTATTAAAAACGTTTAAAGGTTAACACATTTGTAATACAATGACAACTAAAATCTAAAAAGACAAACATAAACCAAAAAAACTATACTTTGACAGCTTCTACAAAGCCCATGTGCATCGCACGGGCTATCCCGGATACATCCATTTAAAAAAATATATATAAAGCTTAGAAAATGTGAGATACCATGACAACTTAAATATAAAATACCGAAAATAAAAGCCAACTACTACACTCTCACAATTTCTATACAGCATACGTCCCAAATATTACGCAATAAAAACTTATATACAAACCATATGCAACTCAATAAAGTATTTTAAATACGTATAAAGGTAACAAAATTTATGATACCATCACAACTTAAATATAAAATGACGGAAAAAAATACAAAAAATTACACTTTAACAATTTTTATTAAGCCCGTGTGCATCGCACGGGCAATTCTGCCTAGTATAATAAAATTTGGTTTATAAATAAATAATTGAAAAAAAAAAAAAAAAAAAAAAAAAAACTGGCAAAATAAAGAAAGACAGTTGTCACCCATGTGATGAATTTTTTGACTTTTTATTTTTATCCACCCTTTTTAAACTATCAGAGTCATTCACATAAATAGTTTTTTAAGACTTCAGTAGACCTTCAATCCAGTTGACTTGGAAGCTCGTTGACTTCAATATTTGAATCTTTGTTTGTTTGATTTCTGCAAACTTTTTGTCTCTCTTTATTCCTACTTTGATATGAGTTCACAAACAGGAGCCAAAATCATTGTATGCAATTAATTTCAGGTACACCTCTTTTCTACAATGGTTTCTATTTATAGAAACTTCATACTGATGAGTATGACAATGTTTCAGTACTACTTCCTTACAAGTTTAACTTAGCAATTTTAGTTTCCAATTTTAGCAATCTTATTTTTTTCCATCTTATAACATATTGTATGTTGTTGCTGTAATGAAGTTTATATTTTATCGTTTTATCAGTTGACTATATTAGTTTAATTTGCATATGTCATCACTATATTTCATCTATGAAATGTAATATATGTGCCAAAATGTCAGATTAATGATTTTGAAAGTGAGGTAATCAAAGTTTGGAGTTATACAACTTAGGGGCTAACAGAAGATCTAACACTCGTTTTATCGGGAGTTGACTTTGCATCCATTGATCCAAGGTTTTACTTTTATGTTCAGTGAAAAGATGATCTATTAATCTGTCCTTACTTTGAAGTTTGAAGTGATAAGTTTGTAGAAAGTCGTTAATACTTTTGGTGCGAATAATCCGTCAATCTAGCTTTCAACATGGTTGGACATGTAAACTAAAAAAATACAGCTGTACTCTGCATTTTTTGTCCAAACGGTTTCATTACTAAAAGTTTCGTACTGTTTAAATTCATAAACTGCTTGCTACCCATTTTAGCATGAAAACTTGTTAGTTAAAGAAGAAGACCTGGAATTGATATTGGATGTCAAAAGATGAAGATATAGCATATACATACTTTATTAGTATACGCAATAATGATCCTTAACTTAATGCCCATCACATTCTCCAGTTTCCATTATTGGTAATAATATGCAAAAACTTGTACAAGAACGATATGGAAAGTTGTGAGAGTCTTGAGCCATGTGTTCGAGTATACTGTTTCACACTTAAAAGACTTTGACAATATGCTTGTAATATTGTGTAATCTATGATTAAGAATCTAAAATACCCGATGTGGTTGGAACTCTTGATTAGAATATGCAAGAGTTTAGATTAACTGCAGCAAAATCAAGTTGACTTTATATTGGTCAACAACTGATCATAATTATCATTTATAATCTCATGTAGATATTCTTTGGATTGCTTTAGAATAGTAGCAAAAATGAGGAGAATGTTGGTGGATATTCCGCTCCCTCCAAAATGGAAACAGCTATGGGAAATTTGGGATCTCCGAGGCTTCATTATCTTGAGTCTTACATTACAAACGTTTCTAATTCTCTTCGCTCCATTCAGAAAACGAACAAATACAAATTGGATAATAATGCCATTGTGGTCTGCTTACTTGCTAGCTGATTGGGCGGCTAACTTTGCTGTTGGACTAATCTCGAATAGCCAAGGGAGCCCTCCTGTCAGCTCGAGCCATGCTACAGAAAATAAGGACCTTCTTTCGTTCTGGGCCCCGTTTCTTTTAGTACACCTTGGTGGCCCCGACACCATCACAGCTTTTGCAATGGAAGATAATGAGTTATGGCTCCGTCATCTTTTTGGTCTCCTGTTCCAGTGTTTAGCTGCTGTTTATGTGTTTGTTCAGTCAATTCCAAACAACCTATGGCTACCCACAATGTTGATGTTCATGACAGGAGTCATTAAATATGCCGAGAGAACACGTTCACTATATCTTGCGAGTGCTGATAGATTCAAAGACTCGATGCTTACAGGTGCTGATCCGGGCCCCAACTATGCAAAACTCATGGGTGAATACTTTTCTAAGAGGAGGGCTAAACTACCCACTAGAATTGAAATGGTTCCCGAACCAGAGAGAGCTGTGAAATCATCGAACAAAGCTAAAAAGGGCAATTTGACTGAGTTGGAGGTGGTGCAATATGCTTATCGATTCTTTCAAACGTCCAAAGGGCTCGTGGTTGATCTGATCTTCAGTCGGAAGGAACGGAACCAGAGTCGAGATTTCTTCCTGAATCGGACCGCCAAAGATGCATTTAAAGTGGTTGAGGTTGAGTTGAACTTCTTCTATGATGTTCTCTTCACCAAGCTTCCGGTTGTATATGGTTATTTTGGAGCTTTGTGCCGGTTCTTTTCTTTGGCCACAGTTTGTTTAGCAATCGTTTTTTTCACATTCAAGAACAAATCGAATTTTAGAAGCGCTGATGTTATGATTACATATTGTTTGCTCTATGGTGCCTTGGTTTTGGATGTTACCGCTATATTCATGCTAGTGTTTTCAGACTGGACCATCATTTCTCTTCAGGAATCTCCTGATGAGGAGCCCAATAGTAAGTCTATCAAAACAAAAATTCTCCAAAAGTTTCTCAAACTGATGACTGAGGGCACACTTCGCGGCCAAAATCCACCATCCCATAATCAAACTGGTACACATTCCCAAACTCAAACTAATCCACCCCAAAAACGTACATGGCTAATACGGCTTTTTAAGCGTAGGTGGTCTGAATCCATATCAACTTTCAACCTTATCAACTACTGCTTGCACCCGCGTTCACGTTTTAAGCAATTTGTTTTTGACAACCTCGGGCTTAGTGGGTTTTTCGATAGCATCAAGTATGTGAAAACAGAAAAGTTCACTACAAACCTTAAAGACTTCATCTTTAGCGAGCTAAAGTCGAAATCAGAACTTGCAGATGACATGGAAACTGCAAAGGAGATAAGTTCAGCACGAGGTGATTGGGTCCTTCGTGTTGAGCAAGGTTGGAGTACATTACTACCATATACTCTAGATTTTGATTATGATAAGAGTCTCCTTCTATGGCACATCGCTACCGAGCTATGCTACAACAAAGAACGTAAAGACGAGTCCGTTAACACCAAAAACAAATATCGGGAAATTGCCAAACACTTATCGGATTACATGTTGTACCTTCTTATAATGCAGCCTAGCATGATGTCAGCAATAGCAGGTATAGGGCAAATACGATTCCGGGATACATGTGCCGAGGCAAGACGATTTTTCGATGATCGTGATAAAGAAAATGAAAATGAAAGTAAAAGTAAAAATCAAGTACCTGATGATTCGAAAATGGATTGGAAGCAAATAGAAGCGTGTGTGGATATTCTTAAGGTCGCAACAGAAGTACCACCAGTGACGGTAAAGGGTGATAGGAGCAAGTCATTACTTTTTGATGGTTGCATTTTGGCCAAGATGTTGATGAAGCCAAAGGAGAAAGACAAAAGTTTGGATAAATGGTTGATTATAAGCAAGGTGTGGGTTGAGTTGTTATGTTATGCGGCAAGCCATTCTCGAGCAGACTCTCAAGCAGCACAAGTGAGCAAAGGTGGTGAGCTCATTACGATCGTTTGGTTGTTGATGGCTCATTTTGGTTTGGGTGATCAATTCCAAATCAACGAAGGTCAAGCACGAGCTAAACTCATTGTTGGGAAGTAGTTTTGAGATTTGTATACGGTCTGTTTATGCCCATATCAGGTGCATTTTCCAGCATGCTTAGGAAAGGCAAAAAAGGGCAAGTTTGGTCATATGTGTTTCTTTCTTTTTTATTTGAACAGAACATATGTGTTTCTTACTAATGTCAATGTTGTATCTCAAGTATCGTTAGTGATTATATGTCTCCTAATCTAAAGAGATGTGCTCCTTGTATCAAGTTGTGTACTTTTTGGGTGCCTAAATTTAATGGCAATTTATTGTAATATACTAAATGTAATGTTCATAAACCTCAAGGTGTATACATTGCTAGCTCATAAATCTGGACTTGATAAGAAATCAAGGATCCATGGTATGAACAATAATTTTTGCCTTAATTATGCCTTATATATTTTTTACATGGCTGGGTTACTATACGAATGGATCATGAATAAATAAAATTTGTGGCATATATACTACCGTCATGAGGATTGGATTGCCTTACTATGATACTATCGAATACTCTCATATGGTTATGTGAAATAATTGGGGGCAAATATATGATACTTGAGGAAGTTTTGATACTCTCTGCAGCTCATTATGAATACATTCATTTAAGAGCATAACAATATAGCACTAAAAAAATGCAGCCACGTCATCTTCATTTTAGTTTAACATTTTAATATCAACACACCAAAATAACTCTTCATGATCATAAGAGCACAAGGTGCAGACGGTGAAGCATGCCTCGCCGTCCGAGGTGGCACTCACAACGGCGAGCCGTTGCTCGCCGCCACACCGTTTGGGCCTCGCCGTTCTTCGCCGTAAGCAAACTCCCCGTTGGGACGGCGAGGTGAAAACCTGACAGATTTCTGTTTCCTTTCTTTTCTTTTTTTCTTTTTTTTAAACTTTGAATAGTAATATGTAAAATGTATGTGTATATGTATGTTTTTATTTGTAACATGTATATGTACATGTATATGTATATGTATATGTATATGTATATGTATATGTGTGTTTTTATTTGTAAAATGTATATGTATATGTATGTTTTTTATACGTATATTTTTTTTGAATAATACAACTATATTAAACATAGGATTAAAATAATTTGAAATAACATACAATTATTTTACAAATACGATAACAACATTAAACTTAAAAACGAAAATTAAAAACCATAAACTACCATACGATAATAAAAACTATGATTCAATAAAATGAATCATCCGACACGTATCCCTCCTGACTCGAGTAAGAGGCACTTGAGTCGTCCTCACTGGATGGGACAGGTGGAAAGGTTACGTGAGCTACCTCAAGACCATCCAATAGTCATGGTCGGTGTACAAACCCTTTTAAGAAATGATGAAACAAATTTGGAACTTCAAGTCGCTTTGAGAATGGTCAGGGAATAAGTATTGCAAGTTTGGGAAGAAAAGTCAGCACTCATCGATAATTATAAGACTTTATAAATTATTGATGATGTTGCATATCGTATTTATCGGTTTATTTATTTTCGTGCCGTATCGTATGTTTTTTTTTTTCGCAAATCGTATGTTTTTTTTTCCGTATTGTAACTTTTTTTATTTGATGAAATAAAATTAGTATGTTTTGTTATTTTTTAGTATTTGTGAAATGAATTTAATTTATTTAATAAAATGAATAAAAAAATAAATGTGTAAGAGGTGGAGCCATAATGGGGAAATTGAGGTTTGTTGTTTGGTGAGAGGGGGGGGGGGGGGGGGGTTTGTTGTGGTTAGTTGAAGTTGAGGTGTTTTGGTGATGTGGCATAGTGGGGCCCGAATGGGGAGGCAAAAGCTTGCCTTTGCACCTTGTGCTCTAACACCACCCTTTTGGGACTCACGAATTTTTTTTCTTTTCCATTTATTTAAACAAACTAATATTTTATTTATTAAATAAAAATACAAATAACAAAGACTTTAAAAAAAAGCATATGAAAATTTTAAAAACATGCGAAATTTTTTAAAAAACACGATAAATATTAGCCATGATTTTTTTTTTATTACTTCGTGGCAAGAATACTTTGATCACTATTAAATACTCCTAATGTGTTATTGGGTAAGATATACCTACTCATACGTTTTGAAATAAAATGATTCAATCACCATAATGATTGATTGCATGTTACGTAATAAATGAAAGTTACGAAACTTAAACAATCAAATTTATCAAAGAAGCGATTGTTCATTTTAAAACTTACAAAGAAAAACCCTATAATCAAAGAATCAAAGAAACAAAAAAAGATGCCTTTGAAAATAGTGGACGCAACATTATAAAACTTCAATTCAGTTTTTGATAAATTCAAATCAGAAGCACAAAGCAACAAAGCTAATTTGATCGTATGGTTTTTGACATGTAGAACAAACATTTTTCATTCCTAATCTTTGCATTTTTTATGGACATGTATTTGACATACAAATCTTTTCCAGTATTAAATGAGATGTGCGGTTAGTGCGTAATTTTAGGGAGTTGAAAGTTTGAAACTGATAATATGGTTTCAAACTCAAACTGTATCATTTTCTTATTTGTGAGTTTTAAACATTCAAAGATATTCATTGTGTTTTTTATTTAAAAGGAAACGAATGTTCATTTCTAGCATTATAAGTGAATAATATTTCTTGAGTTTTGTAAACAAAATGATTCAAGTTTGAATTGCAGCCAAACCCTAAAATGTTGACGCGGCAGCAACGGCAGTGGTAAGACTGCTTATGGTTCTGAGTGTTTGATCTTTCTATTGCAAAACTTAACCCTAGTATGTAGCTTGATGTCATATTTTTTGCTTTTTGTTTTTCTTATAGGATGATCAAAATTGAGCAAGTGTTTAACTGTGTTATATCTTATGTACATGATGTTGATGACCGTAACTCTATTTCTTTAGTTTGCCGTAGATTGTATGAACTCGATGGTATTACTCGTAATCATGTAACAGTCCACGTACTTTACTGTCCCAACCCATCTCGTTTAAGTCAAAGATTCCCTTTTATCGAGACATTAACACTTAAGGGATTTCCATTTGAACAATATAACAGGCTATTTAGACCTCGTAATCGTATCAGTCCGTGGATCAAAGAAATAGCTGTTAAGTTTACTTGTTTGAAAGAGCTTTATATCCGTGGTCTGGTTGCTTATGAAGAAGATCTTGAGACATTGGCAACTTCACGTGGTAAAGATTTAAGGGTCTTAAAGATTAACAAGTGTGGTGGGTTATGGGAGGAAGGGTTAGTGCATGTCGCAAAGTATTGTAATCAATTGAGAACATTGTCTTTGGAAGGTCGTGGTATCAATAATGAGGAACATGGGAAATGGTTACATGAATTGGCCATCCATAACACTGTTTTAGAATCATTCTACTGTAGGTTCGAGTATAATAGATATGATGTTCAAGATCTTACAATTCTTGCAAGAAAATGTAGTAAATCTTTAGTATCTTTGAAGATTAATTCATGCTCTCTAAGTCTTCTAGGAGATGCTTTTAGACATGTTGTTAGGTTGGAGGATTTTTCTGGAGCTTATTATGGTAAAGGTGAGGACTATGTTGATTTCAAACTTCCACCGAATATGCGTTGTTTTGGTTTATATGATTTGCCTGAGACTGCATTAATGTCTCTACTCTCGCTTGCAAATCAGCTAAAGGAATTGAATCTTCAATGTATGGAATCGGGACCGACTTGCTGGTGTTTCCTGATTAAGAAGTGTCCAAATTTGGAAGTTCTATATACACAGGATAGATGTGGAGACATGGGAATGCAAGTTATTGGTCTGTTTTGCAAGAAACTGCGCAAATTTACCCATGCTGGGCGTGTGACTCACATGGGACTAATTGCTCTGGCACGTGGATGTAATAATTTGGATTATTTAAAGGTTAGCCGCCTCAAAAATATTTCAAATGAAGCTATGGAGTATGTAGCAACTCATTTGAAGAATCTGCGTGATTTCCGTATAATTTCGGCTGAGAAATATTGGAAAACAGATATACCGCTAGACAATGGGATTCGAGCTATTCTAACGGGTTGCAACAAACTCGAAAGGCTGGATATCATCCTTCGTCGTGGAGGATTGACGGATGTGGGTTTGGGGTACATCCGGAAATATGGTCATAACTTGAAGTATCTGTCTTTAGAGTGTATAGGAGAATCTGATGCAGGACTTGTGGAATTATCAAAAGGGTGCCCGAAATTAAGAACGCTAAGAATGAAGGATTGTCCCTTTAGCGAGCAAGCAGTTACCACTTTTTTGTTTAATATGCATTCGCTAAGGTATATTTGTGTCAAGAGTGGTTATCATACTGTTTTGGCACTCACTCGTCCAGATTTTGAACTTTGAATATCGGTATGTATGTTCTTCGTCATTTAGCTTGCAAACTATTCGTTTTTCCTATTAATATTGGTTTTTGTTACTTTTTTATATGAGAGTGTCTTACTTTGTGAGTTTATGTCGTCTTGAAATATCGTGATTGTGAAATACTGACAATTGCATGCCTTCTATTATCTGTTTTGCATAAGTTAGATTTTTTTTACCGGTTTTCTATTAAACCATGCATGCTTCAACAATAATATTAATGTGTTGTCACATATGTTTGGTTAGTCACGTGGTTGCCTGCTGTAGCCATATATACTAACAGCATGATTGCTTTTGGATCTTCGTTGTTTAATAATTAAGACTATTAAATGGTAGCCAACGAATCCTCTAATTGTATTGTGTACCTTGTTTTGTTAAATACTTTAGTAAGTATCATGATCTACTGGTTTACCCAATATTTAACTTGCCGTATTTTGGTATTCATGAGATTAATATATATTCTTGTAACAAAGTTGGATTTCATTTTAATACCGACAAAGAAACTTTGGCTGCCAAATGACTGCAATATGAAGGTCATGTTGAAGGCAATCTGTATTATATTAAGATTCTAAAAGATGCTCCTGATTGCATGTTATACCTTTTAAAATCCCAAGCACTTGTACCCTTGTAGATTCGCAATTTTTTTTCGTGCTGTAATTTTTCTACTTTATGTTCCGTATAAGTTTGCAGGTTCTGTTTTATTTGTAGCAAATTTGGAGTTTCACCCGTTACTTAGAACAGGTTATTTGGATAATAATATATCTCTAATAGGTTTAAATCATCAAAACTGTATTCAAAATAAATCGATTTTATCAATAAAATGTTGTTTTTGTAACCATATTTAAATTGTTGTTTATCTATATAAACCAATAAACGGATTAGAAAATCTCCGCTTTCCACTTAACCGAACCTGACCTATTTTGCCACCTCTGCATTTTCTATCAAAAGTTGTATAGTTGCTAAGAGTGTTACTTACATCTTCTTTATTATTTGCAGTTCAAAATGGTTCATGAATCACGGTTGCATGGTGATATTGCTATGCATGGTTCTCAGGATGTTCAAGCAACAATCTGATATGTTCCGTATGAATTGAAATCATTTACACCAAATTGTAAGTAGAAGATATCTCAGGTCAAGTAATATTAGAACAGACAAAAATGGAACGAGTTCATAGTAATTGATTCGTAGTTTGGAATGATTTTGTCGATCTTCATGTGTTGATTTTCTTGTGGATCTTATTTATGTCACTTACTTCTATCCAAATATTATGAGATATCTACTTTCTCTTGAATCCGTAGCTAAAGCTTATGTGCGAGTGTAAAGATGCATATACTTTTGGTATGATCGTAGGGGTGTTTGGATGTGTGAGTCATGACACTGACTTCTAGAATCAGATACGTCCCTATGTCCCAAATATATTGTTTGCGTTACTGTACTATTTTAAAGTTGTCCCAATAAATGTCGTTATAATCACTTTTCTGCAGAATATATAAGTGCAAACGTATATGCGCGTTTGGAACACTTTGAACATTATATTATTTTTCGCACGATTGTCTTATATGTTAAAGGCACCTGATGGTGCCAAAAGTTCTAGGATCGGCCATTGGAGCAATTCATGAATCCATCTTGTTGATAAAATTAATTAGTTTTGCTGAACATAATTTTTGTTCGTGTGTTAGATTGAGCAATGTGTTATGTTAGAACTCTATTGTTGCAAGATTCTTTTTTATGATAAAGAAGAGTACTTTGACCTTTGACCTACCAATCCACGATCTTATCGTCCAAGGCTAACAAACTTGAACCAACTAAAAGATTTACTCATTGGCAACAATAATCTGTAAGAACAAACTTGCAAATAAAATTTTTAGTTGTAAATTTTATAAGTAAAATAAAGTTCCGGACAATATAAGTATATTTACCAGTTATATTCATGTCAAGCTAATGTAAAACTTGTGACGGAAGCATGAAGTTTTGAATTTCACAAAAAATATGTCATCCACTTTAACCGTCATACAACTTTGGCCATTAACTCTCACACGACTACAAGCAGCATGTTATTAATCACAGACAGCATTCATGATTACAATGAAGTTTGCAACTATTTTTCAATCTTATTACAGACCTTTAATTTCTTCTAACGCAGCAAAATATGTCAGTCTCTAACGTGTTTGAACTTGAGGAAATGCTAAAAAGCTTTTCCTGTCAGTAGTTCATGTACAATGGCGTGCTTTATGATGAATAGGGGTTATGTGGTCTCAGAACGAGATAGGTAAGACATAGCCAAATCAAAGCACTCATTTTTACGCTTCTTGTATTCGTTGTACCTCAGGAAGAAGTACACAAGATAGTTGAAATCAATTGGTGACATTTTCGCCTGTCATGTAATGAATCACACCATTAAGACAAGGCTGACTACTTATTAAACGTTATATATTTTTGTGAAGATATAGCTCTTGTAATCTAAACCTAGGCTCAACTAATGAAAAAGATGTATGTGATTATTTGAAAAACCATATATAAAACTATCTTTCTTAAGTGGCAAAATGAATGGATGTCAAAATGAGTTTGGGTCAAAACGGGTACAAAAAATTAGTACCGGGTTTGGTACACTAAATTTGGACTTTATTAAGCTAGGAAAGGAAAGTATGGAGGATGTGTGATATGATCTTTACAGGATTCAGTGGTGAATTGAAGAACATCTTATTCAACTAACAGGAGCTCAAGAATGAAGAATAGAGACTCGAACTAGAAGAATGATTTGTTTTATTGATAGATGAGTTGTAAAAGAGAGAAAGTAGTTTTGTTTACAATTTGATAAGCTAATTACAAATGAACTACTGAATAGAATTTATACAATGAAAAGTAATAGTTTGAAGTTGGGCGGGAAAAGCTGTTGAACTTGTTCTTGATGTGGGTTTGACTTTTATCGTTGACTTTTGTTGACTTCCTTATTTTGACCCATAACAATCCATCCCGCTTAAAATGATGCTTGTCATCAAGCATCTAAGAATTTGAATCAACTGAGATAACCTTTCTTAATCCCTTTAATCATCTTCCCCCTTAAGCCAAACACTCCCAAAAAAGAAAATCAGCAACAACATAACCAAGTTTTGAAGAGGAAGTTCTGTTGGACTTGCATATGCTTGCCACGACTTGTGCATCCCTGAACTACTTACTGAACTTCTTCAGGTTCACATGCTATTGACTTCGCTGAATGAACAACAATCACAACTTCTTTATTTTACGAGACCCACTGAATGAGTAACCCCCTGACTAACACATTGAACTTGAACAACACACTGAACTTCAGGCTCAGGTTGAGGGCTGAACTTCAATGTTTGGAACAACTGAGTTGGGCTTGACTTCAAGATCAGGCTTAACTTTAGTGTTTGGAACATCATGCATTTGATGAATTTCAGTCTCATCTTCCATATCATCGCCCAACAACTTCTAGCAACCCTTGTCAATGTTTCTTCCAACATACTAATAAAGGAATTGCCATCTTGTTTGACCCGCTGATGAACATCTATAAGCTTTTTCTTTCTTTTGGGCCATTTCCATATGTCAAACACCACATGTTCCTTTTTTCCTTTTCAACCATATCCATATATCCAATTCGAATGAGTTGCCAGTGCTGAATATGTTTTCTTTTACGTCATTTCCATACTCAAACTTCCGCCACCTACCTTTAGAATTGCAGTTTGTATAGAGCACCTTTTTCCTCTTGGGCCATTTCCACATATCAAACGTCCAATAACCAAGACTATTTACATTCTTTTTATCACCCTTGAAATGCATAAGCAAAGACCTTACATTTAAATGACTCAAGTTTCTAGTCCCCTTTTCTGAAATTCCCTTCTGCTTCCTTCCTTGGCCCTCTAAACCTCAAGTTTAAGAACAGTTTCTGAGTAAGATGCATGAGCGATAAAGAATTTACCTTCAACAACCTCACCCACCTTTTCAAAAACTTTTCTAATATCATCTTCTTTTGTCTCCTTATCTAACCCATGGACGAAAATCTTCCTTATCTGCTTCATATGCCACCACGAAGCTACCATGTGTCCACTCAATACCCTGGTCTCACTTAAACCTTCTTGTAATTCGAACCGGCAGTTTCACTATTCACTACTAGCTCCTTTACATTCTTCCTACTATCATGTTGTTCTACATTCAATTCCGTTCTGATCATTATCCTTAGATTCAGTTCCATTTTGATCACCTAACAAATACGAAATTACCAAACCATTTATCTCGCTTTCAGCCCTGTTATAATGACTCATTTCCACCAAATGAACGCCAACATCCTTATCTGTAACAACAACCTCCTTCACATTCTCAAACTCGCTCAAGTTTTCAGCAACAACATCAAGTTTCTCAATTTCCATGCCATCATTGTCAGTCTGATTAGAACTAATACTACGTTCCTTATCACCCAATTCAATTCGATCGCCGATCACTCAAATCATCTTTTACACTAACCTCAATCAACTCATTAACAAATAGCATTCGGTTTTTGAATATCCATTAAAACGTTAGAGCCAAAAATATCAGAATTTGATGATGACGATACGCCTAACAAACACTCCGTTTTCGGTTTCGAAACTTCTTTAAAAATCTTTACCAACGAACCTTCCAATTTATTCAAAAGGCACAAATTAAAGCTTAAATCTTTAACACCATTACTAATTGATTCTTTAACAGTATCAACCGCATTTACAACCCCATGATCAACAACAGCATCAACTAATCTATTTTTTTTTTCCCGCCATTGATTCTTTAACACCATTACTAATTGATTCTTTAACAGTTTCCTTATTTTGACCCATAACAATATGTCTACCTGGATTAAAGCCCATTATAAGTGGCCAGCATGTAGCAGCTAGCTTCAAAATAGAGTGCTTCAAGATCATTATCCGACACCTGCACATTATAGCCATTCCGAAGTTGACTAGATAACTGAAGGGTGTTGTAATCATTGTTGAATAATTAAAGGTGAACTAAACAACGGATAAATGATTATTTGACAGTCAATGTCAGTTTGCATCTGAAAGCCACTTATTGTATAACTGCATTCTGAAAAATCATTGCTGAAATAACATCATGGAAAATTGCACGTACTTCATTTGGATTTTCAGGGTTTAGGTGTTCATTCCTGGATGGGTACCTGAATAATCACCATTAAAAAGCTATAGATAAAATTTTGTAATCTTTGGTCTTGATAGTGAAATTGTTAGCACTTAAGTTTGGCTTGGTTTAGAATAGATAAATGATTTGAGTAGGGGCTGGTTTGTTTTGGTTCGTGAGGGACACAGAATATGAGAGACACACAACACAACACTTTTACTTTTATAACTTGACTTAATCTGCAACATACAAACACAACACATATTTATACAACATACACAACTTCTGGAATAATCCAAAACATAGCTGACACATAACTGAATCAAACTGCTATTTCAAATTCAACACCACCAAACTGTGACTTCACTTTACAGCAACTATCTTGAGTTGTGACTTGAGTTTATCTTTAACAAATTCCTCCCTTAAACTCAAGTCTCGTCCATCCCTCATTCCGAGTTTCATCTTAAAGTTGTTAAACAACTCTGTTGGAAGAACCTTTGTGAAAATGTCCGCTATTTGATCACGACTTGCGACATGTTTCAGATGCACTTCCCCATTATTCACTTGTTCCCTGATGAAATGGAAACGAACATCTATGTGTTTGCTTCTTTCATGATGCACCGGGTTTCTCGCTAACTCGATTGCTGATTTACTATCAACTCCTATTTCAGTTGCCTTGTGTTGTTGTAGTTTTATCTCGCTTAGCAGGTTCCTCAACCAAAGTGCATGACATACACACCATGATAGTGCCACATACTCTGCCTCACATGTCGACAAGGTTATTATTGGTTGCTTCTTAGAGGCCCATGTTAATGCCGTGTCTCCCATATAAAATGCATATCCTGATGTGCTTTTGAGATCATCCACATCTCCATGCCAATCAGTGTCGGAGTATCCAATCAGCTTGAAATCAAGGATGCATGCAATATACCTATGAAAAATAATTTTGCTTTATATATGTTTTACATGGCTGGGTTACTATTCGAATGGATCATGCATAAATAAAATTTGTGGCATATATACTACTATGATACGTACTATCATAAAATACTCTCATATGGTTATGTGAAATAATTTGGGGCAAATATATGAATATGATACTTGAGGAAGTTTTGATACTCTCTGCAGCTCATTATGAATACATTCACTTAAAGATGTAGGATTTTTTGTTTATTTGACTGTGGGCATGCGATAAATATTAGCCATGACTTTTTTTTTTCTTTTTTCTTTTTTTTTTTTTTTTACACTTCGTGACAAGAATACTTTGATCACTATTAAATATTCGTAATGTGTTATTCGGTAAGATATGCTTACTCATACGTTTTGCAATAAAATGATTCATCTCCATAACGATTGATTGCATGAAGGCCTGTAAACGAATCGAACAAACCCGAATGGAGCTTTGTTCATGTTCGTTTAGTTAATTTTAACCTGACACGAAAGCTTCAACGGAAAAATTTTCATGTTCATGTTCGTTTATTAAGACACTAAACAAACCCTAAATAAATGTAGAAAAACAAACATATACTTTATTAAATTGTGCATAATATTTTGTTTTATAAATGTTGTTTTGTTTAAACAAACAAGTTTTAAAAGTGTACAACTAAAATATATGATATAAGAACATAAACAAATAAATGAACATTAACGAACACTAATAAACGTATAATCAGACGTTCACGAACATAAATAAACGGACGCGACTTTTGTTTATATTCGTTCATTTGATTAAACGAACGAAAAATATTATTCATGTTTATTCATTTAATAAATAAATTAACATAAACAAACTTTTTATCGAACTGTGTTCATGAAATATTCAGGTACATTTTAAAAACTAGAAGGTCCCATATACAACAATTCTTATTCTTTATCATCTACCCTTTCTTCAAGAACAACATATTCTTTTCAAAGAAAAACCCTATAATCAAAAAAAGAAAAAGATGCCTTTGAAAATAGTGGACGCAACATTATCAAACTTCAATTCAGTTTTTGATAAATTCAAATCAGAAGCACAAAACAACAAAGCTAATTTGATATTGTTTTTGGCTGATAATGATCCTGCTACTAATCGTAGTTGGTGCCCTGGTATTTATTTCTTTCTTGTTTTTTTAGTATATTTGTGATATGGGTTTTTGTTTTTGCATTGATTTTGATGGTGGGTTATTGTTTGAAATGCTTCTTGTGGAGTTTAATGTAGGATTATAGTGTAGGTTTATTTGGTTGACTTTAAAAGTCAAAGTTATGTTATGAGTGTGAAATGATTAATTTTGATTGGTTTTTATAATTTTTAAATAGGGTTTAATGAAATGGTTGTAGGATGTAGACTAAGGTTTATGAATGGTGAGAGTACTTATGTGTAGTTGTTCGGGTTACTTGTTTGTAGCTTGAATAAGTGTTATTGGTTAAGTTTTTACACAACGTAAATATGTATAAAAGGTAAGCTGTTTTGTCCAGTTTTCATCGAAACGCGGTGTTTGCTTTAAGAGGGTGTTTGGGATTGAGTTTTGGAGGAGACTATATGATTATCGTGTTTGCAAAATGAAGATGATCAACGAAAAATGTACGGAGAGCTATTTGTAATGAATGATCTTTGTACTCCGTATTTTGTTAGACACAATTCAATTGTGAAAAAAAAAAAAAAAAAAAAAAAAAAAAAAAAAAAAAAAAGAAGCAGCGCTTTTTTTTTTTTAACAAAAGAGAGTATTTTTCTTTAGAGATTGAGTGTGAACTTGATTATGGATTACGTAAGTTACAGTTTATCGAGTTTAAGTACAAAGATGAGGTCTATTAGTTGTAAGTTTTAGGAAAGGTAAACAATTACAGAAGATCTTGGGGGTGTTTGAAAACTGCTTTTCTGCTTACAAAAAAAGCAAGGTGCCAATCTGCTTACTTTTGAGAGCTTACTTACACCGGACTAAGCAGTTTCATCCAAACACCCGAAACTGCTTATTTTCTTAAAAGTAAGTAGATAACCACTTAGATAAGCAAATTTGAACGTCTGCTAAGCTCTTTGGCTAAGCTTTTATGCATCTGGAAACACACTTTCTAACATAAAAAACTGATAAGCATTTAATCAGCGGGTTTTTGAATACGCTTATCGTGTCGATATAATACAATAACCTGATAAGCAACTTAGTATGTAGATTAGGTTGTGAATGAGAGTACTTTTTATGAAGTTATTCAAGTTAGAACTCGTTTATAGCTTGATTAACTATAATTTTGTCTAGTCTGAATTAATTTATGAGCTCGATTACTTGTAAGTTTCATGGGAAGTAAACAAGTACAAATGATTTAGGGCATGTTTCTGCTTTAAAAAATAAGAATGTATCAAGTACCAGCCTATTTATTGTTAAGCGTTTAAGCGTTTAGAGAAAATTACACCGTTCGTCCCAGTGGTTAAAGATAGGGATTAATGGTGTTACTAAACTTCATTATAAGGACTCATGACGCAAAAATGAAAACCAAGGGACTTGCGGTGTTATTTTGGGCAAACTACAGGGACGAACGATGTAATTTACTCAAGCGTTTATTTGCACCGAAATAAGCAAGCAGTTTCTTCCAAACACTCAAACTGAGTACTTGCTTTAAGTGCAAGCAGATAAGCAATCCTGGTCTCCCTCTTAAAGGGTGTTTGGGCTTGCTTAGTTTTTTTACTTATGTGCTTATTTTAAAGGAGTTCAGAGTTCTTGGATAATCCAAATTGCTTCTGCTTATCTGCTTAGTTTGGCGCAAAATAAGTAGTTTTCAATAAGGAGTTTGGGATATGCTTATTTGAGATAAAACCTAAAAATCATTTTAAATACATATGTAGCCCTCAAACGTTGTTCCTTCTACTATTCAAAATATTAGTTTAAGATAAACGTGAAATAAGAAAATCAAACACTAAATCCTGGACTGCTTATTTTTAGCTACTTACCTGTTTTTACTTATAAGCAGAAAAAAGTAAGCAATCCCAAACACCCTCTTAGTATTTACGAGAAATCCAATAAGTTCATAATCACTTGCTGACTTGACGTTTCATTATCGTTTTTTGCAGATTGTGTGCGAGCTGAACCAGTTATACTAAAAAAACTTGAATCATCAAGTGATGATGTGGCACTTCTGAGAGCTTATGCTGGGGACAGACCCACATGGAGGAACCCACATCACCCATGGAGAGTGGACTCAAAGTTCAAGCTCAAAGGTGTCCCAACTCTAATCCTGTGGGAGAATGGTGAAGTTAAAGGTCGCCTTGAAGACCACGAAGCACACATTGAACGCAAGATTGAGGCCCTTATCAACACCAAATGAACATTTTCAAGTGTTTCCTGACCACAATGGCTGTTAGGTCCAATAATGTTTTAGTTGCTGCATCTGCTAAATGATGTACACTTTGTTTAGTGTTTCGACTCATGAAAATAAATGACGGCGCAGTGTGCTTTAACGGTGTTTTTTATTTAACTTTTATGAAAATTTGGTATCATTTTACGTCTATGATGATGGTGTTTTGACGTTTGTCCGCGTAGGCATGGTATTTGCTAATGGTATCGGATATGGTTAAATTGTAACAAATTAAACAAAGTATAGGGATGATTTTTGGAGTTTATTCTCTTCTGATTTTTTAGAAGGGATATTTGAATTTCTCTAGCTCTCATGATGAGGCAACTTATTTTTTGACGTCACTTAAAACTGACCTATTGCTCCATTCATCTATTGTTCCATTTATTCCTGAAATTTGTAAAATGTCAAAACTAACTTTATCATACATAGATTCGTAATGTATTTGTAACACACCGTAAGCCAAAAACAAACAAAAATATCAATGACTTGACCCTCAGAAATGAGACACCGCTTTAATCAATTCACACAATTTACGACATATTCATTATTGTGAGATTTACATCTATATCATTAAAAAGTCTAAAATTACATCAATATTATTGGAAAAAAATCACACATAAATATCGAAAAACACATTTTTTAATAATTTTATTTAAGTGAATTTAGTATGTAAAACTCTTTGTATAAGTAATTATTTAACATGTTGACCATGGGCTTGTAGCACATGTGAGCCATATGATATGAACGGATTAAAGAACAACTTGATGATAGTTTAGTTGTTTAGATGTGGCCATCATGTTTCCTTAGTTTTAGGCTATTCATAAGCAAGTCCCTCACTTGCATGCATGCATTGTTTGTTACTTTAATAGACTTAGCATCCCACGTATTAAAGTGGCAGTTGACATGTTTTTCTTTCCTGTATGTAACTTGCAATCAGTTTATTAAAAAGAAAGGAAATTGTTAAAAGTCTAGTTCCCTCTAGTTTTTTTTAGTCTTGCCCGCTCAAAGGGCCTTATCTAATCTCCTTTCTTATGTAATTTTTAGGAGATATTGATTATCTCAAGTAACTACTCGTGTCTAGAGAAGATATTTATTTCGAATAAATTATCATTTGCTCACAATTATGTTACTTCTTATGCGCTTTCTTCACAAATGCATTTATCATATCCACTTTCACATGTAATTATGCACATGTCACATGGTTGTAATTTCTTCCCTCTATGCATATTGCCAAAACAAAGCCATTCATCTAACGAGTTTACGATGCTTATCTTTTTCCAAAATTGTGTATTTCATTCCCGACAAAACCCTTTAGAAGTGTGAGTGTTTAATTAAGGAAAAAGGATCCAAAAAAAAAAAAAAAAAAAAGTAAAATAACATGTTGGATAATATTTATATATGCTTATATAAATGATTAAAATATATTTTTGGATATACATGTGTATTTGTGGATAAATGATGAAAATATATTTTTGGATATACATGCGTATTTAAACATTTTGGAAGAATGTTGATATAATTATAATATTTGTGGGTTCAAGTCTAGTCGGAGACACGTGAGATAGAATTTATGAGATATGTAGCGTAGGTCGTAAAAATTTGCCGTTTAAAAAGAAAAAAGAAAAAAAAAAAAATATATATATATATATATATATATATATATATATATATATATATATATATATATATATATATATATATATATATATGACCCTTCATATTCAACCAACAACTCAAATAAGCAATGAACTTACGGAGTATAATAAGGTCAAATAAGAAAGTTAATACACGATCGAGAATAATAAGGTCATTACATAATGGTAAAGAAGTGTAAAAATTGGTTCCCAGAGGGGTTTATAAGATGTGGTTCGTAAGAGATTTTGTAACTTAAAAGAGGGGTTTCTGCAACTAACTAATACTCTCATTTTGAATGACGGGATACATTAGACAACACTTGTCTCACTAGAAACCCAATTGATGCGACCCAAACAATTATCAACATCTCGCTGATTGCGCCTTCGACTTTGGAAAATTCATTGTCGGGGAAAAAGGCAATCAAATACATAGTAACAGTTTCATCAAATAAATTTGGAACAGATAGTATTGGATGAAAATATCATCCAATCACTTGTTGAGGGTGTATAACAATTCAACATGTTATCATACACAAAAACTTTTTTTTATGTACATTTTACTAATCTAGGATACACGAGTATAGTGAAAAAGAATACAGCCCAGATTCAAAAAACCATTAGAAATTATACTTATTTATTTTTGTTGTACAAAGTTTTGTTACAGTTCAGAGCATAATCTAACTTAATTTAATTTATTTTATTTTATTTATTTATTTATTTGTTTGCTTAAACTCCATATGCTAAAGTGCATGATATAGTCAGCTAAATGAGAAAACATTGAGGACTATTAAACAACCATTTATCTCTAAAACCAAAAAATACCAGAAAAAGAAAAACATAAATTTATAGTGTTTTTTTTTATTAAGTCATCCATGTTATGTTGTCTTCAAAGTCATCCAACCATTTTTATATTCTATCTGTCATGTTTTCATAGCTCAATAACTTGTTTAATACAGTAGCCAACTGCAGAGAGTTATGCAATTTAAATTCAGTACCATGTGCTAGGTGCTTCCATATCTTTACTCCATATATGAAACTTGCTATGTTTTAATAGTTAAACTGTAGTTCACAAAAATGTAACCAGCCAGATGAATATCAATGTATGTTCGTAAACAATGTGTTATACAGTCGAATAAAGATTCATTGATTGTATAAATGACGTAAAACAACGTATATCTGTAGTTTTTTTTTATGTACATTTTTTGGATATAGGGTACTCTTGTAGTGAGAAAGAATAAACCAATCAACTAATAAATTCAAGATCGCAGCGCCAAAAAGACGGATCTACCCCATCTCATTTGCCATACCTTTTCAAGTGATGTTTGTTTGTATCTATACAACACAAAGGCCAGAAGCCTTATAACTTCCAGCTGTCATTCCAGTTCAAACTGGTCCAAATCTGGTTGCTGGTGCTGACCCGAAACTCATACAGGACGTTGAACCATTGTATCATTTCGCATACACTCGGGTATGGGATACTTAGTAACATCATGGTCTGATTTGCTAGTTCTGATGACAGGCTGGCCCATAGAGTCACGGTGCAGATCAAAGATAATCTTGTTGAATTTCGCCTCAGAAAGTTTAGGGTCCAAGAAATAAGATAACATCTGTCTTTTATTGGGCGTTATAGTCTTTTTATGTCCTGCGTATGCTCTATGTCCTTGGATCGCACGGCCCATGTTTCCACCATGAGATGGCATGAAGACGTCACTGTTTTCAGAAACTATGTAATCGAGTGCAGCCATGATTGAAGCTTTGTTTGCAAATGGTTCTAGCTCTCCTGGTAAAGCAAGGTCTTGTTTGTTGTATAAATAAGGGTATGCTTTTGTCAATGGAAGTAATGCTTCTTTACCACCTAATGGATCTCCTCCCGCCCAAAAGATTCTTGCGTCCTTCGGAGCTCGCAGAGCTTTCAAGAGCCTAAAACATAAATAAAAGTATCAATCAGTTATAGTTCTGACACTCTGGGTATTTTGGAACTGATTATCTATCTGAGAACTGTTTGGATTAATAGATCATGCTTTTGGTTGAATGACTAATTAGGAGGTGTCTGATTGCTTATTTTGAAATAGTCATCTGATTAAAAATAAGCAAGTGCAACCTGCTTCTTTTAAGAGTAACATCAGCAGGTAAACAAAACGTAGAATAGCTTATCTGTTTGAAAATAACCAAATAAGCACTTAAAAAAGCTATCCCAATTACCAAATACCCTGTTAGGTCACATTAATAAGTTTCATACAAGCCACCAAATAGCCTAGTGTTAAGGTCCTTGGTTTTCTCGCAAGAGGTCAAGGGTTCAAACCTCGCTAGGTGTGTACATTTGGGGGTGGCCAGGGAAGGGTCAGAAACGGTCCCGGGATTACCTTGGTAAGGCAGCGTACATTTTAGTCAAAATGCTCGCCTTACCCGGGTAACCTGAAAAGGGAAAACCTCATCCATTTACCCGTTTTTTATACAAGCCACAACAAAACCGACTATATTAGGGTAAGACTTTTACTTGCCTGTCCGCACAACATCTTTTCCCCCACAAAAGTGTCATTTTTGGTAATTTTATGTAGAAAATCGAAAAAACCGTCAAAATTTAACACTCGATCATCTTAGTAAAACTAAATATTACGTCCAAAACACTATCTTGACAGAGTTATAACTGATTTTCTAATTCTAATCATTCAACATCTCATAATCATTTGCAAAACACAATAATGAGAATTAAAAACCTTAGTTAGGATAGTAGTAGAAGAAGCTTACCGAGTAACCTCCACAGCGTTTAAAGGACAAAGACCAGCAAGTTTTCGGTCATGGTAAGTCATGTTGGATCTTGAAGTCAAAAGCTCAGGTCGAGACTTTCTTTCATTATAAATTATCTGATCATATTTCGAGCTCAACCCGGGAAGACATCCTGTTCTCACCCAGACGTCTTTCTCCATTCTAAGATGAAGAGCAAGATAAGGTCCTCTGCTTCTCATCCTCTCGGTAAGCTTGTTCCCTAGTTCAAATATCGGTGGGGCAAACCTCAATGCGTGAAATGCAACCTGCAAAAGTTCCAAATTTATTAACTAAGATGATTAACCTTCATGATGTGATCTTTGTCAGCAGCAACACACGAACTCATTTTACCTTGCATCGAAGCTTTTGAAGATCAGAAGGAAGATCCTTAGATAGCCTAGAATCTAGACCTCGTAGAAGCAAAACACCTTCTCTCCTCATCTGCAGTAACAAACAAAAAAACTGCCCAAACTTAGTAAACTATTCACTATCATTGACTCAATAAGAAAATCAAGCAATTCGGCACATAAACGGCTAAACCAACAAAATTTGATGCTTTTTTGTCCAGTTTAAACATAGGAAGCATCAATTACCCAAAGTTTGGATCTTCTATTTAATCGTCTCATCCTATATATTTAAATCTTTGACCAGGCAAGCAACATTAAGCAATTGATGAAATCCATAGGCTAATTTCCAACTAGTGGCATCACCCAACAAACACTGAATTCACACAAGAAACAAGAATTAAAATAGAAAAACAGAAACTTTACATACCCTTCTAAGATAACGAGACCGAATCCATTGAGGAGAAACATGAAGAGGAGTATGTTTTTCCTCCACTGGTCTTGACATCAAATGGTTCGATGGCAATGACGAAATTATCCTTACATCATCTGCTAAAGTTTTCTTGAAGTGTTCAACATCAAATATATCAGCAAATTCACTGCAACCACAATTTACATACCCAATCAATACGCAATCGTGTATCAACCAAACCACATACAAAACTAATAAATTTAAAGCTCAAAACACAATAACCATGTCAAACATAATTGTGGCCTAGTGATCACTAGGTAAACATATTGGGATGGCCAGGGAAATGGTCAGAAACCGTCACAGGGATACCCCGGTTAGGCCGTGTACATCTAAGTCAAAGACTCACCCTCCCGGTATACCTAAATATAGAAATGAAGTACAAAATATAGAAAATAACAATACCTTTCATCACCCCAAATAACATTAACTTGCAAAATAGGCACAACAAGAGTAGCACCAAGAATCCTAGCAATAACAACAGCATCAACAATCTGATTCCTTTGCTGATTCATGCCACCAGAAACCACAACAACCAAATACTTACTCCTATCTTTCAATATCTCACCACTTACCTTCTTATACTCATTACTAAAATCCAAACAAGGCCTATACCCCATCCCATCAGGCTGCACCCAAAACTCATCTTTTAACTTCTTTTTCACACCCTTCTTATCATTACCAACAACCCCTTTTCCAAACACCCCCAAATCAGTTTTCTCAACACTAGTATTCCCACATGGGTATGATCCAAAAGGGTCAAAACTACACAGCATCTTCAACATGACAAAAAGCCCACATACAAAAAGCAATAAAAAACAAAAAATCTTGGGACTTTTTACCAAGATTTTGAATCTTGAAAAGAGACTAACTTTAGCAACTGCAGCTGTTTTTTTAGGTGTGTCAATTAATGAGTTCAAATGGGTAGATGAAAGTGTTGTGATTATATCAGATGGTACTGAAATGTAGCATTGAGGGTGTTGCAGCTTTTTGGCACTGTTAACATTTTTTGATATTGTCATGGTGGTGATGATCAAGAAAAAAACACACAGTTAAGGTGTTTTTGTGTGTGTGTGAAAATTATGGTATTTTGACTAATGACTAAAGAATCCGCGTTTGGTACTTTGGTTTGAAGTGTTGAGGAAGATGGGATGAATGTATGTGTTTGTGTTTTTTTGTACTTTTTATATATAGGTGTAAAGGGATTGGTGGGGACAATTTTTTTATTTTTAGTATTGGTATTGGAATTATTTGTGTCAACATAAGTGGATTTTAGTAATTTTACTTTAGTTTGAAAAGACAAAATTCAGTGTAAATGTAAATGTTTCCTCATTTAATGCCTTAAAAACGTTAGGTTGTTTTAAATTTTAAGAAGTTAATGTAAATGTATTTAAGCAAAAGTTTAGGCAAACTTGATTATCAATTTTTTGGAAAGTGGATTTGGTGGTCAAAAGTGACTAGCTAACATGTCAAGTTTAATTGGCGGGACTGAAAGACTCAACCGGCCATTATAGAATCAGAGCCGGATGAATATGTCATATTCACGACAACTAAGATTTATTTTTTTTTGAAAAAAATTACTCTATACAAGAAATGGGTTAGTAATTAAAATCGGTGTGGTTGCTGTCGTGAATGAATACAGACACAAAAGATATTAAAAGATAAAAAAAGTAGGAAAATATGTTGACCGATAACAAAACATGCTCTAAACATCTTTGTCCGTCTCATGAGCAATTAGTTTTTGACTGATTATGTAATAACAATATAAGTTTTATTGAATTACAAGTTGACATTCAAAATAGTTGTAAATGCTAATGTTTTAGAATATTTGCCGTATAAACATACAGTTGTAAACGCTAATGTCATAGTGTATGATGTTATTTTTACTTTTTAAAACATAATGTAAATAGAAAACAGAGTAAACTACAGCGTTCATCCGTGTGGTTTGCGTTGATCGCAGCCTGTGGTCCTTTGACCAAAACAATTGCACCATTCAGCATTAACTCAGAAACGTTATGCACCATTAGTCATTCCCTTTAACGGGGTGGACTAACGCTCGTTAACTTGTTTGCTTATGAGGGTATAATTGTCATTTCGCACTATAAGAACGAACGGTGCAAAGACGAACGGTGCAATTTTTCGCTTTTAGTCCCTTTTTTAACGCTTTCTTCCTTTTTTTTTTACGTTTTCGCCCGTTTTCGTCTGTTTTTAACTGTTTTTTACGTTTTATCCCCTTTTCTACGTTTTCATCCATTTTTTTACGTTTCCCCTTGTTTATTTTACGTTTTCGTTCGGTTTTTACATTTTCATCTGTTTTTTTACGTTTTCGTCCATTTATTTTACGTTTTCTTCCGTTTTTTATGTTTTCATATGTTTATTTTAAGTTTTCATCATTTTTTACGTTTTCGTTCATTTCTTACGTTTTCGTCCGTTTTTTCTACGTTTTCGTCCGTATTTTTTACGTTTTCATCTATTTTTCACGTTTTCGTCCACAAGGACGAACAGTGTAGTTTACTCTAGAAAACAAGAAGAAAAGACATCGACTCATCGTATGCATTCAATCTCTAGTATTGTTGAACTTTCTATTATAATATTCTACACCCAAAGTCAGTGGTCTAAATTGATGATGACACATGCCTTTATATTTTATTTTCCTCGCAATTAAAAATCGAGTTGTTGTAACGTTACTGTTAGGACAGACTCATGTGCGAGTATACGTTTATATTTATTTACTAGATACTACATATATATGTATCGTTCAAAAAGAGATACTACATATGTAAGGTACACATATTCAATACTTAAGGATTATTTCTTTTCATAGTACTGTAGCAACCACACCGATTTTAAGTTGTTTTCACTAGCTATCTGCGTAAATCATGTGAATTATCCGACAAAAGTTTCGTCATGACTTTGGAATGTTTGTAGACACTATGTGATAAGAAAAACATGAAGGTCAGAAACTCCGAAAGTATAAATTAGGGTGATAAAGTGAAAAGTGAAAACATCACTCTTTTGACTTATCTGAAAAAGATGCGTGTCGTGTAAATAATGACAATGTAAGCTAGGCAATTTGCTACTTAAAAAATGTATAATTGGATTTGATTAACCAAACAAATAAACTCACGTTTTTGACATGGGAGATGATTTGCACACTTCACTAAATGATTGAGACACTCCAATTAGTTGTGTTTGGACTTTTATAACCTTACATAGGTAAAAGTGTAAGGATAATTGTGAGGGTATAAATGTCCATACACAATAGATTGGAGTGTCCCAATCATTTTTTTGTGTGTGCAAATCACCTCAAACTCGGAATCTAATCAAACTCGGAATCTAATTAAACTAAACATATTTGCCGGCCCAACGTCATCAGTAACATATTTTAGTACTTTAACCCAAAGATTCAGCTTAAGAGAAGAAAGTAAACACATTTTACTATTACTTGTTCGCTAAAGTTGGTTTAGATCCAAACTAGATTAATTCATATTTTATGATCGATTTATTTATTTCTAAAGTTATAGTATCCTATGTATAGAACACAAACTTTTTCTGTTTTACAACAACTTAAAGATGACAATAAAATTTGATACAAGCTCGTATTAGCTTATTTTACGAGCTTGTTAGCTTATCCACGATAATAAGCAATATCCTAGTATTGGATAAGCTTATAAATTAAAACTTACGAGCTTATTTAAGGAGGGTTGATAAGATTTTAAGTTTCTACTTTATTTGTGTTTGATGTGTTAATTATGTTTTAAAGCTATTTTATTCTAACATGTGATCATAGACTAATTTAAACATTTAATATGAACTTAATTAATCCCATTCAGCATACAGTTTTGATGAATCAGCGATTTTAACGTCGACTAATCATATTCAACTCCTACGGACACAGGTTTATATTTGTATATACACAATGTTAAAAAAATAACCTCGACGACAAAAGCTCTAAGTTAAACTAGCGAAACCTCTAGGTTCTAGCTAATGTCGACCTCAACACATAATTACTAAATTTTCACTAATCATCAATCCTTTAGATCTGGTGTAATGGTCACTTTTTCATCATCTTTATCTCAGTGCTATATCAATTTTTTATCACACTATCTAATCTATTACCTAAAAGCTGTAGTAACAAACTATCTAATCAAATACATAAAAAAATTTCACTTTATACAAACATATATCATAATATACTTTCTACACACACTCACAAAAAAATAATAATAAATAAATAAAAATACTGCAATATAAAAGTAGACTCTTATTCCTGTTTTTTTTCTTTCTCAATGAAGAAGACTACCTAACAAGCCCTAAAACCATCTTTCACGCGTCAAAATACCCCTTCCGTCATGAGTTTTATATAAAAGATAGACCCTTCCCATATGAATGGTGACACCGTGACGACCGGTCTTATCTATATGATAATTATGATTGACACTGTGAGTCACCAACAAAACCACTTACAATTAAGTGGGAGTCATTTGTTGTCAAAGGAAACTTGTGCCTTACGCCATTTAATCACTTTTGTTTTTTGTTTTTTATCATTATTTGTTGCTAAGTCATGCCACTTTTTATATCCAATGACTGCTTCTAGACTTGTGTTTAAGTTTTTTTTTCTTAAGTTCATATCATTATCTTTTGTTACTATCAGTCACGATAGTTCTAGAATAAAAAAAGCAAAAGAAAGAAAATGGTTCCCAGTTAATGTATGATCAATCGATAATCTAAATATATGTATACACTGATCTTGTTAAGAATGTGATAACTAATAACAAATATATTTGAAAACAGAAAATTTGTCATGCATACAATATGCCTTTTTCATAGTTTTATCAACAAATTTAGATAACAGTTGTTAAAATAAAACCGTTCGGTCTGGTTCAAAAGGTAAACATATCCAAAGTATTCGAACAGTAGCTGTCTAAACAATATTCTGCTCATCAATTTTGTTATACACTACAAAAATAAGAAATTATTTCGAAACTGACATATAACTTCTCACATGATTAATTATTTTAGCTAGTTAGGTTGTTCGAGTTTCTTGTTCAGGTTAATGTTTGTAGCTCATATTCGTGTGTCTCTTTAATTTCTATGTTAATTAACTAGAACATAATTTAGAGCTCTAGAAGATGTTTGTTATAATCTAGTAAAGGCTAGTATAATTTTCTTGCAACTGCTTACGAAAATTTTGCATTCAATTATTTTTAACTTGGTAGAATGTATCAATGTAACCATGAATTTGGTTTTGGGCTTATATTTCAAAAGCTCATTTTTGTGGCTTATTTTGAAACTTTTCGGCTTATATAAGTTTATAAACTTATATTAATATATAAGCCGAAAAGTTTTAAAATAAGCCAAAAAATGAGTTTGTGAAACATAAGCTCAAAATCAAATAAGCTATAATCGGCTAGGCCGAAAACAAACACCCGCATAGTTGTGAGCTTGTGGCGGTGTTTTTTTTCTTCGATTCAGTATCTTGACTTCTCTCAGTCGGTTCTTTGCATTGTATGAGTTTCCAAAGTAAAAGGGCGCCTGACCAATTAAAAACAAAAATAAATAGAAACATAGTTCCAATAAAAGGAACCCAAGGACCATACTCCTCTCCAATTTGAGTTTTACTCACATCGGTCACAATAGTTATAAATTATTAGCTTGTATTTCAAATAAACTGATCGTAAAAGTATTTGGATTGTAACACATGTATAATTGATTAATACAAATACAGGATAGCTATGTTCAAATATTTGTCAAATGAAAAAAACCTCAATTGTATGAGTGATTAACTTATGATTGGTCAATTATAGAGCAAAAGTAAAAGGAAAATAATAGGGAATACCAGCTGTATGTTATAAGACGTCTTGAGAATAATGTCAATGATTTCACATAATCCATGATATATTGCTGTTTCTTCTCCATGAAAGTTAGATATTTTCTCATTTTTCGTATCATAACAACAACGCGGTTGATATTGACGCTTAGTTTTATTTTTTTAACTTTGTTATGTAACCATAAGGATACAAGTCTCAATCTTCGAATATATGACGATGTTGGACTAGTCAATACTTACAGTGAGTTTCGTGTAGTTTTGAGGTAGCACGATTTGGTGTTTGTTCCAAACAATTCGATACGATAGATGCTTTGGCTTCGTGCAACGTATGATCAAACCTTTATACTGAGATGTTTTTTTATACGTTCTGCTATTGTGTTGGAATAAAAGTTAATTAGTCGACGTGCATCTTGAAGTAAATAAATGATTCCTTGAATGTGTTGAGTTAATTATAATTCTTTTGGGCATTATTCTAGTTCTACACCTTATTAAATCATTGTTCTAAATCTATGTACGTAGCGAGTTCCTAACCAAAGATGTCTCGCAATTTACTACGTATCTTCATTTTTTTTATATTATAAATAAAACATTTCAGCAAACACATATATCCTTCTCGATCTATTCTAAGGATCCTATGTAAATTTTGTATATTTTATCACTGTTGATAAATTGCATGTTAGCATTTCTAGAAAACTGTTTAAATACGTACTCGTGTTTCTTATCACATGCAACGAGCGTAACCCTTGCAAAGTCTTCTCTTCTTTTTTTTATACTTGTTCCTAACCTTTTTCCTATTTTATAATCTTTTAGCCGTTGTAAATAAGAAAACATGCAACAAACGAATAGCTTTAACATCTAGGCTGGAATATATATTTAGGTCATAACCATCATAACTTGTACAATATACTACGTATATCTGTAGCAAGACTGGTATATTCTTATGAAAACAAACACAAATTCAAAGGTAATTCACGTACAAGTTTCCAAAAAGAAAGGAACATTAAAGTTTACACCAACTTTGATTATTTTGCCGGCTAACAACTTATTCTCATTCCTACTTGCCTACTACCTCCCCATGATACTCACACTATCACTCTTTAAGATCTTGAATAATCGTTTTAAATATCATTTTATAACATAAAATACAATTTAAGTATATATGTGTTCAAGCCCAGATCATATTAGACATTAAGCTTTTACATATACTCAACTATGTGAACGGAAGTATGTGTGAATCTTTCACATGCATTATGGAGACGTTTTTGGTTAAAATTTATGTCACTTTAATTTTCTGAAACGCATCAATAACAAGCTAGAGTTTGAGAAAAAACAATGAAACATGCCGATACTCAATTGGGTTTACTTGAAATCATAGTTGTAGCAGGAAAAGATAACATATGTATTACCAAATACCAATTCTATGTTTACTTCAAAATGTAACTGTAGCAGTGTTTAGCTTTACGAAAATAATATATATGATTGTTTAAAAACAATGTAAAACGTCTAAGTTTACATTTCTAAATTGCATACGAATAACTTAAAGGTTGAGAAATACCATAAATGGAACAAAAAAAAATTGATTATATTAGGGAATTGCATGTGAATCATGTTAAGACTTGATTTTATCAAAGTTTTGTGTTTCATCATATTATAACTACAAGGAATCTAGGTTCGTATACAGGAAACACATAACACATTAACATGTGAATAGGTAATTATATATACTTGATACTTCAAAGACGGGGAAATAATATAAAAAGGTAACATACTTGCCACAATTTCTTCGATTGGGTAGTGAACTACAAAATTTCCCATTTGGCACTATTAACTTGTCTTTTTTTCTTTTTCTGGGTATTTTGTAAAATTTTTGGACAATTTTGCCCCTTATAGCTAATACAAATTTTTTTTCCGAAGGGCAAAATTGTCCAAAAATTTTACAAAATACCCAGAAAAAGAAAAAAAGACAAGTTAATAGTGCCAAATGGGAAATTTTGTAGTTCACCACCCAATCGAAGAAATTGTGGCAAGTATGTTACCTTTTTATATTATTTGCCCCTTCAAAGACCTAAGTTTGCCAAATCTGATACATTTATTTTCTAACAAATCTGATACATTTATTTTCTAACAAAATACAAACTCGGTATTCCTCATGCCAATAAGAGTGAATATATATCTATCTTCAAGTCTAGTTGTTGTAACTTATACGATTACATAAATCATATCTCTACAGGTTATAGATTAATTATGTTAACCTATGCATCTATGCATAGAGATATGATAGACAAACAAGTCGCGTTTAGGGTAGGTTCGGGTATATATATACCCAAACCCATTTTACTATCAGTAATCATACCCGTCTCAATAGTTGACGGGCACCGTTTAGTATTACCTAGACTTTTTTTGGGTTTTACATACACTCGTTTATGTATTTATCAACCAAGATACCTGATTTCATATTAGAGTTTTCAAAATTATAAAGCATTTGATCCTGATCTACAATGTATTGCGTACGAATAATTTAACGTTGAGGATTATAACATAGAAGATAACAAATGATTATATTAAGGAATTGCATGTGAGAATAATAATCGTATTAAGACATAATATTATCAAAATTGTGTGTATTATCATATCATAACTAAAATGAATCTAGGTTCGTACACTGGAAACACATAACACTTTTTTGTTAACATCGGTTTTATTAAAAGAAGCTAGCAAGACACTAGATGAGAGATCACATCATTTTGTTGGACCCTTTTAACGTGTTATAACTTATTGTTTAAGTTAAGCTATGTTCCATGCAAACAATATAACGTATATAAACCGTTTAAGTATAGCAATAAGTAAAGCAGTTTATAATACGTGAGACATAGTTACTTTTCAACGTTTAAACTCTTATTAATATAAAATCAAAGAATTGACAAGGCTTTCTTGCGGAATAGCACATCTAGTTGAATGACAATGTGTATGTGATCTCCTCTCAAACTTAAACCAACAACATGTGATGAAAGTTTAAGTACCAACTATACTTACTCACTGAATGTTCAGCGGCCTAGTTAGGTTCAAGGAATAATGATCTTTTTGAAGACTTTGTTGTCTATTACAAGAGATACATTACTCTTTTACATGCATTCCCTTGTATAAGCGGGAATTAGGGTTTTAAAGGGTTCCTATATGTAGAATATACATAATCATAAGCTCGTATGGTGTTGCATGTATGGATCAACTAGTGTAGTTTTAGAGAGAGAGATTAGAGAGAGAAAGAGATGGGAGCCTTGAGAGAAACTAGAAATGTATTAGCTTGTGAATGAAGGTCCAACCCTCTCCCTTGGGTGGGAGAGGGTATTTATACTACAATACTTGGTGCTCCATGAAACGAGCTGTAGAGTGAGCTGACAGAGGGTAAAGACCCGACCCACTCTACGAATACTATTTACATATATTAACTACTAATAAGCTATGTACTAACTATAATAAGGATAATTCTACGAGCTACGTAATGCTTAGCAATACTTGGGGTGACCGAGTCTTTAACTAAATAATCGTATTCCTAACAATCTCCCCCTCAGGGAGGTCACCCCAGAAGATAAGTACAGAATTCTTGCATCCATGAAATCTTGTAGCTCGTAGACTTTGATTCTTCAAACATGTCTTTGTACATTCAGCAGCAGACTCTAGATGGCTTGTTCAATGAGATGGATGATCTTTGGCATTACTTCGAGTTCATCATCCAAATGAGTATCTGCATGTCATCTTTGAGTAGTAATGTCTCCATGTGATTTGAACATCTTTGAGTTGACATGCTCACACTTTTCTGGATCATGATCTTCTGCATCAGAGTTGTGGAAGCATAGATGAGGCCTAATCAATGATCATGATTTCTTAGATAGTGATGTTGAAGTGCGAGCATGTGGTGATGGATCAGCATCTTTTCAGCAATCGACAACAACCGTCAGAATTTCCTGCAAGCAGACAGTTAGCAATAAATCATCCAGTACTTATAGGTTTGGAAGTAGAGATTGTCAACAGCATAGTGTGAAGACTCCTTCTAACCCTTACCAAGACCGTTCCCAATCGGCAAACCCTGAAAGGATTCACACGACCTACCTAAATAGATCAACGATTGGGTGAGTCGCTGGAGGTCACTCCACGACTGTTGACCGTTTGTAACCATCGTGACCACTAAGCGTAATCCACAAGGAATTACCTAAGTGACCTGCTTTCAGGGTTGCTTGATGTTGACCCTGGCAGGAATTTCCATTCAATCACTAGGAGTTACGAAAGTAACTTCCCTCATAAATGTTCTGGCAGATTGCTAAGATCTGCGTAGGACTCATAAGTTTACCACTGGTGTCCTTAATGTTGATCAACAAGGGTAGAAGTATCACGTGTTCCTATGAGATCTTATTGTGTATCTCGAGGCTCTAGACTCAATAAGTGCATTTGATTTTCCTATGCGGAGATTAGGGAGAGGTCTCCTGCTTCAATATCAACAATCTCTAGAGATATGTCGATAGATTACACCGGTTCCTCGTGAGAATGAAACAAGTTCTTTTAAAAGAACTTGAGTGGCTAGAAGGTTTAGTGCAGTGCCTCACTGGGTCCATGACGTCTTGTCTTCAATACCAATGTCGCCTTAGCAACCATCAGTAGATTATGAATTGAACCCGGTTTCTGCCCTAAGGTTGAATAATAGGAAGGTTATTTCTTTTCACCCTTTCTCATTTCATTTCTTTTTAATTCTTCAACCCCTTCTTTCTCCATTCGCACATTTTCTCCTTTTTTCATAATCATACCTATGGACTTTCTAATACTATCTATTTAGTATTGTCCATGGGTAGATCCCTCCGGCTCTGGCGGATCATAGGACGGTTTTCCTAATCCTTAGCCACCTTATAACTTCATGACTATCCTATGTTGCCATACACCAAATCATTGAAAATTCTCTCAACGTGTTTATGATTGAGATACACATTTTATTAACACATTGAGAGTTTTATCATTTTCAAATACTACCCCTTAACATGTGCTCATAAGTATTGATTTGAAAATTTGCACATGTCAGGAAGAGTTGCACTTTTGAATTAATCTACCTTGAATGAGCATGACCGGGCATTCGAGACACGCTTACATCACTAGATAAACTAGCTTGAAGTTATTACCCGGCTCGATCAGCTTCACCCAAGGTTTCTCGAAATGGTACATTCTACTTAAACTAATCCTCTTCGAGACACGCTTACATCACTGGTTAAACCAGCTTGAAGTTATTACTCGTCCAGGATTAGTCCTTTCTATTCAGGTCATTTGTGTTTCGTCAATTCATGAGTCAAATCTGAGTCTCGATCTCGTAAGATGCAAGGATCCTTTTTCACAAATCATTTGCTCCCCCTCAAAATGTGCATTGATATAACAAAAGAGTTTAGCACATAGGGAAGAGCATATATTTTGGGTTTGGGTTCAAAACATCACATTTTAATCAGTTTTTCATATTTAAATCACATCTTCTCCCCCGATCAAAAATTTCAAACCAATTGAGATTTGTGATCCTAAGTGATTTAAATAAGTTTAAAGATTTTGGGAGAAAGATGTGTTCATATTTTAAGAATGACTGATTTTGAGACGACATTTAAGCTCCCCCTCAAACCTTGAGGGAGTATGTTATGTGTTAGAGATGATGAGTTTATTAATGATTTAGAGTTTAGCGATAAACTCATGAAAAATTCATATACTAACACATAACACTTGCACTTAATCCACTTGAAGTTATGCACAAAGATTATTAGTTTTGATGATGTATAGGTTTTGAAATCAATCTCCCCCTCAATCGATGACACATTTTAAAATTAAACATTTTGCATACATTGTTGATTTTTATAGCATCGATTGAGAGGTAAATTTTGAAACAACTATTCAGGTTTGTTTGATCATCAAAAATCATGGTACTACCAAGTTTGAATCAAATGTCTTCCCGAAGAATCATTGAAGGAAAAATATTCGAGATGCAAAGAAGACTTCTCTTCTTTTACCAGAAATGATGCACTTAAGCGTACATCAGATCGAAGAAACATGGATATAAAGTAATCCATGCCCAGGTGAACTTCACCCAGTAAAAGGAACAACCGTCTTTTTGGCGACGTGTTTTCCCCATTTTGAAAAGCGGGTTGCTATCTGAAGTAATAGCAAGCCATATTTTTTAAGTGCGGGTTGCAGCCTGAAATGACTACAAGCCATTTTATCAAGTTCGGGTTGTAGCCTGAAGTGACTACAAGCCATATTTGAAGAATATTTTGAGAAACGACATGTTTTAGAAAAAAAACTTTATTTTGAGACCGAAAAACTCTTGCTCAAGCATATGTATGTTTCCGTGTCATTATTGAATGACATTTCTAAAAACGTACATAATATTGATTACATAAGAGACATGTCGTGAGAAGAATATTTTTGGATTTTTTATGATTTTTCTGATTTTTATGGGTTTTATAGGTTTTATATTTTTTTTTCTATTTTCTTTATGGTATAAGATATATACAAGGATATGTGAAGCAAAACCATTTCTCCTCATTTTCTTCCTGAAGACGTTTGAGAGATACTGGCGAAGGACTCTTCATTCCAAAGCGCTGGAGAATAAATTGAAATCGTTCTCTTGAGAGAGCCTTAGTGAAGAAATCTGCCAGCCGAAATTCTGTCCTCACAAAGTAAAGTCCCACTACCCCATTCTCATCTTATTTTACCACACCTTAGGAGAATCCGTTTCTCAGGAGAAACTTTGACAATGTATCAAACCATGCCCTAGGCGTCTGTTTTAGACCAAAAAATAGCCCTTTTCAGACGATAGACATGGTTAGGACGATCAAAATATACAAATCTTTCCGGTTGACTGAAATAAAGAACTTTATTCAGCTCGCCATTTAGAAATGCAATTTTTATATCCATTTGATACACCGTCATGATCTGACTTGCAGCATTGGCGAGAAACATTCTGATAGCTTCAATACGAACAACCAGAGCGAAATAATCCTCTAAATTAATGCCTTCCTGTAGACGATATCCCTTAGCAGCAAGCCTTGCCTTGTTTTCAGAACGACATAATGCTCATCAAGTTTCACTTTGAAGATCTACTTAGAGCTATAATCATTGCACAGTCTGGAGGTAGTACCAATTCCCATACTTCAAGTCGATCGAACATGCTAACTTCATCTTGCATCACATTAACCCAATAGTCTTTAGAGATAGCAGTCTTGACATCTTTGGGTTCGACTTTGGAAAGTACGTAATTATAAAAGCACCACAAGGCAAAGGTGGTAAGTTGTCTTCGTGTGAACACTGGTCGAGAAAGATTCCCGATAATGTTATCAATCGGATGATCATCGGTCCGTTTTCTGAGATTTTGATGTGGTTGAGGGTAGGAACCTGAAGAAGTCATGTTTGCATTCCTTGAAGAGGATGTCTCAGAAGAGGATTCATGAGCAAACAGGTTTTAGTACAGAGCATCTTTAAGAGGAGCAAATGAATTCACTTCAAAAGAATAGTCGACTGTAGTGCCTTGATGTATTTAAGGAGATTGAAGGTTTGACGATCATGGTGAGTAACTTGCAGAGTGAGCATCTTGATCAATTCTAGTAGACACTGATGGACCATTTGAGTTGCACAGAACTGAAGCAGCGGCAGCTGGTGGTGTCAGTGTATCATCAGTAGGTGTCTCAAAGTATTCATCAATCATTTGGTCAAACTAGATCTTCAGATGCTCATTTGTAGGTGATACATAAGGTACATGCAGGAGTGGGATTCTGTACAAGACCTGAACTGATTGATTCAGGAGACAAAAGTTTAGAAGCGGGTCCTGCACTGATGTATACAGGAGCCGTATGCTCAGTCAGCTCAACAAATGTGACGTGAATGGTTTCCAGGATTTATCGGGTTCGTTTGTTGTAGACTCGGTATCCCTTACTATCTGGAGCGTAACCAACGCAGAATCCAATACCAGTTTTAGCTTATAACATTCCCAGATCTTGACTGTCATTTTGTAGGGTAGCATAAAGCACCAAACACAAATAGAGAGGAGAGATCCGGTTTCTTGCCATATATCAGCTCATATGGAGTTTTGTTGTGAAGAGTATGTATCAAGTATCGGTTTTCGGTGTAACAAGCTGTAGCAATTGCTTCCGCCCATAGGATCATCGGTGCCTTGGAGAAGTAGAACGAGTTGTTTGTTGATAACCTCCTTTCCATTGTTTGTCCGAATGATTCTGACGGTTATGTGAGTCTTACTAGCAGTTGTTTGATGAGTTTTATGATAACTTCTGGAGTCACGTCCTTGGTTCTCAAAAACTTTACCCATGTAAACCGAAAGTATTCGTCGACAACAACGAGTACATATTACTTCCCATTTATACTCTTCACACTTATTGGTCTGCCTGGGTCCATGTGAAGGGTGTAAAGAACATCCTTGTTGGTGTTGACAATTTTGGGTTTGTGCGTATGTTTCTTTCGTTTACCCAGTTAACAAGTCGAATGAAGAAGTTCTTTTTCAAACTTTAATCTGGGTAGACCTTATACAAAATCATTGTGAGCAAGATCATAGATGGTACCAAAGTTCAAGCGATTAAAACTTTGTCGCCATAGCCACGATTTGTTCTTTGAGGTCTTTGAGAGAAGGCAAATAGGAGAGGACCGCATCACGACTTCGATAGAAAAGGTGTATAGATTTGTGCCATGACTGTCTTTAAGAAGATCAATACCATCCAATTCTCAGACGAAGCATGTGTAATTTCTGAAGGCAATCTTCAAGATCGGAATCAAGATATTGACCAACAGAGAACAGATTATGCCCAAGTCCTTCCACGTAATATACCCAGGAAATTAGCTATCTCCAAAAACATAATCTCCATAACTTATAATTACCCCAAAATGATAGTTCCCGAATCTAACTGTCCTGATAAACTTATTCACGAAATTCTCGAGCCCTGAGCGATCCCAATCATAGGTTTAGAGCAGCCTGAGCCCAAATATCAAAGGACGAAATGTACGACCTGCATTTGGAAACAGACGAGAGCAGAAAATTTGGAGCGTCGGATTCCCAATTTGAGTTGGGTTCCAGTTGGTTAGTGCAAACAAGTTCTGGAGCTACTAAGACCTTAGGTGCATTCGTTTCAATGGTGAAAATTTCACTGGTAGATGCAATGGGCCTAGTTAAAGGACATTGGGTCTCCAAAGGGAAAGTTCTACCAGTTGGCTTCTATTCCTTAATAGGCACTACTTTAGAGTTGGTTATCCTAGTTAAAGGGCACTGTTCTCCTAAAGTGAATTTCCTTCCTGTGGGCTTCCATTGATAACCAACATTGGCAAACAGTTTACCTGTTGCTTTCCAAATTTGCTTACTTTGTTTAGCTCTCCAAACTTTCTTAACTGGGGTTTTGTTAAACGACTTCAGAAATTTCTCAACACATTTATCATGATTACTCGAAATTATGCATTCATTACATGTTTTGCAACGTGAATTAGGTTTTGAATTATGACTCATTTTGCTCAAGTTGGACTTAATGTTCCTCATGTGGTCGTCTACTTTCTTTTTAGAAACGCTTTTAGCAGGTGAAGTCCTATAATTCCTTCTATTACTCCTTGGTTTAGACTCTCTAGCTTTAGTGTTACTATTTACTCCTGTAGACGGACTAATGGGAATTTTAGTCTTTTTCACTTCCGGTTGCTGAACATGTTTTGATGTGTTGGGATCTGAAGTTTCCAAGGGTACCTCAAAGGTAACATGCTTGTTCTTAGTCATAGATGATGATGCAGTAGACCTATCTCGCTTGCTATCAATTTTAGGACATGTACCAATAGCATATTCTAAGAGTTCCTGAGATCTATTAGTGAGAAAGCAGGCACCTACAATAGCATCATCAAGTGGTTTTGCTATCCTATCCTCTTCAATGGTTTCACGAAGCAAGTCAAGGCACTCCTTAAGATGTTTAAGATAGTCTCTATGAACTAACTCATTATTCCTAAGGGGAAGAGGAATATTCACAGCATCAATTGCGTACTTCTTACAAGCAGAAACCTTTTGAACAACATTATCACAAGTGATGATTGGCATTTTCCCTTTCACCTGAGTCTTTAGATTTTCAATCTCATTAAGCAAAGAAGTTATCTTTTCATTGTTTATATCACGTGTGATCTTAATTGAATCATATAACTCTTTGTAATGTTGTTTAACTTTCGAATTTTCAGTACGAAACCAATCATTTTCATGTTGCAATTTATTGATGGTATCTTGAAGTTGAAAATTTTGAGAATCTATAGGCTGTGGTTTTTGGGTGCCAATCACATCACTCTCGTTAGACTTCAATTGGGCAATTTGAACCCTCAGTTTCCGAATCGTGTTAGTGTGAGCTTGAATCTTTTCATCACGTTTGGCTAATTCAAAATATGCATCAAATTCAGGAGCATCCGAAGATGTCTTGGCATTTGAGATTTTAATTCTTTCTTCTAAATGTTGACACTTTAATTGCAAATTAAGATTATCAACTTCTAATTTTGACAAATGCCTGACCATGTTATCATGGTCATCGTTTTGAATTTTCTCACACAATTTTAAATTCTCCCCCTCAAGCTCAACAACACGATTCTGGAAAACGTTCAATGCAATAGACATCTCATGAAATTGGCAGGCAGATAATGTAGAATCAGTAGCAGTGTAAAATACATCCTGCGCAATACATTTATCAATCAAATTCTCATTCATGATGAGAATATTTTTCCTCGCAACTTCACTGTATTTAAGATCAATTGCCAATTGTTTACCCTCATTTTCCACATCTTTAAACACCTTTTTCATTTGAGTCACATCATCATTAATGGTATTTTTAAGGCCTTCAAAATGTTCTTTGAGAAGTTTGAAAAATGGCATGACTTTAGTTAGGTAACATTGTTTTGTTTGCTCAAAACCCCTTTCCCCTTCTGTAATCCCTGTTGGTGTAATTCTCATTTTACATGTTTTCTCAAAGTCATTAAACAATTGTCCTAGAACATATAACCCAATTAGAGTATTACACTGTGTGGGAAGAGTAAATGGTACAAGGTGCCTGGGTGTATTCAGGGGATAAGTCGTTGGGTTAGCAATCCTAAAGATAGTGCGTGTGTTACCCACAATTCTTTCAGCTTTCATTTTTTCTATGTCTATGTTCCAGAAGACTTGCTCTGGAGTAAATTTCTTTTGTGGGACAAAGACAGCTAATTGAGTATCTTTAGAGTAATCATAATTGTACAAGATTTTATTAGCTATGCACAGGGGATCCTTTAATTTCTCAGCTAGTTTTTCTCTGGTTCTATCTTGTATCTCATTTCCCTCATCATCGGATGTAGCATCAGGAGGGGCATGATTATGCTCAAGCATAATGTTTGCATCATATAATGCCGGTTGTGCACCTATACCGCTTCTAAGGAAATTGGCTTTTGGCTTAGTAGAATCCTTCTCACTATGATCATCACTCAACTTCCTATGTTTATGCATCATTTGAGCAGTTTGAATGGTTTGGCCTTGCGTGTATAACTTATCCTCAAGTTTATTTTTTAGGATTTTAAGACTAGAGAAATCATTTAGGAGTTTTGTTTCCTTTTCTTTGAAATCATGTTAGAGTGTGTTTAAGCCATTCTGAATCTTTTGTTTTTATTTAACAGTTTGATCCAGTTGTTTTTGCAAAAATTGTAACTCCTTTTTCAATGTTTCTCACTTAAGATTATTTTCAGATATGTATGCACGCATTTGCCATTCCATGTTTTGCTCACGTCCAGTGAGTTCAAATCTAGCACGTTGTTCATACATTGCCACCTGATCCTTAAGGATATTAAATCTAGTGGTCAAGGAGTCATCAGGGTTATAGGCAGTGTTCTCATGCAACACACAATCATCATTTAAAACAGAAGATGCACTACATTGTACAACAGACACTTCATTGTGTTTCATATGTTGTTCACATGAGTCAACATTGCTATTTCCCATGTCAACAACATTTGAAACGACATCGTTTGTCGGTTGTACTTTGTTAGGAATCTTTTGCTCATCAACAAAGTTACACAGTTCGAGTACCTTAGCACATGACACATGTTCTTTTACCGGTCTGATATATGCATCCACATCACGTGTAGGAGTCATTGAACTGTTCGTTGTGTCAAGCTTATCAGTCTCAGATCCTCTGCCTTCGGTGACAACTGTCCCAGCATCCGATGCTTTACCTGAACCCACAATATTATCACTTGATTGCTCCCGACATGCCTTCACCTTGTCTTCATGCTTGAGTTTGTGTTGTGCTCTTTCCATAATGTACTCCTTCACATTACCCATGAGTTGGAGTAGTGTGACTCTGAAAACGTCAACTTCAATTCCCGTATGAGTAGCAAAGCTCTTTTTCGTCATTTGACACTCATGATCATACTCCTCAGTGAAACATGAATCAATGAACGCTTGGAGTTGGTTGTTGATCACACAGAATGCAGCCATAGATCTATCTTCAGAAAATTCATCCTTTTAAAGTTGTTGTTGAAGTTGATCTAAGTGTAGAGTCATTTTGACTGTGAAAGTCTCAACATTTTGACCAAAGAGTGTTGCGAATGCACGATTGTTACCTCCCAAGTATCCAGGTTTTGCAAAGAGAACCTTGAGATGTGAATGGAGTGATCGAAAACATTCAATGCGACTATTCTTTGCATTATCGGGCAATTTAATTGGCTGATGAAGCACATTATCATTAGAATTCGAGCACGAAGGTTCCATAACAGTGATTGTATGTTATTTAGTCGTAATTTGGTTAGGTTGATGCAAGTAGTTACGGTGAAATTTTTGGTCAGAAAACTTAAAACCTCAATAACTTCACTCCGGAGGTGATTTGGGCCTCGAAAAATTCGTTTCACGACTTCGTGGTGAAACCTCACAATATCCAGCCTGTTCTGGACGTTTTGACAGCTAATTCGCTGAAAACGGAGTTACGGTTCAAAAGTTATGACCGTTTGAAAGTTTCGACGTAAAAAGTCAACTATGGTCAAACAAAGTTAACCGCAGGACCAGGCAAGGTAACCGCAGGATAGGTAACCACAAGGTGAGTTAACCACAAGGTGAGATAACCGCAGGAAGTGACTAACCGCAGGGAGTAACTAACCGCAGAGAGCAACTAACCGCATGTAGCAACTAACCACGGGGAGTTAACCGCAGGAGAGATAACCACAAAGATTTAACCGCAAACCACTTGATCACAGAAAGCTAACCACAATGAGCTAACCTCAGACTACTTAACCGTAGAAAGCTAACCACAATGAGCTAACCGCAGACCACTTAACCGCAGAAAGCTAACCACAATGAATTAACCGCAGACCACTTAACCGCAAGAGCTAATCGCAGTATACAAAAATCCAAATCTGTCACTTTCCTTGCGATTTGTTTGTATTCCCAAAATAGTAATCGCAGCAAACTAACCGCAGAAATCAGAAACAAAACGCAGATAAGCAATGCAACAGTAGACTTAACCGCAACTATGAAATACGCCCAAAATCAAGTCCAAACTTCAAATAGATTAAAGATATGGTATAGCCAACTGAAACACAATGTTCAACTAACACCTATGATCATAAAAGTACATCACTAACATGCCAAATAACACAAGAAAGATCAAACCATGATGTTTTCAAAGAAAACTCTTCTAACTCACAAAAACTACACAAAACCACACCAAATCCGATTCTACAAGGCCCTAAGATGAAACCTTGGCTCTTGATACCAATTGTAGAATATACATAATCATAAGCTCGTATGGTGTTGCATGTATGGATCAACTAGTGTAGTTTTAGAGAGAGAGATTAGAGAGAGAAAGAGATGGGAGCCTTGAGAGAAACTAGAAATGTATTAGCTTGTGAATGAAGGTCCAACCCTCTCCCTTGGGTGGGAGAGAGTATTTATACTACAATACTTGGTGCTCCATGAAACGAGCTGTAGAGTGAGCTGACAGAGGGTAAAGACCTAACCCACTCTACGAATACTATTTACATATATTAACTACTAATAAGCTACGTACTAACTATAATAAGGATAATTCTACGAGCTACGTAATGCTTAGCAATACTTGGGGTGACCGAGTCTTTAACTGAATAATCGTATTCCTAACACTATATAGTACACATGTTTAACATCCAATGGATGTTCTAAAACTAGTACATCGTTACATCTATTTTAGGGATCAGTTGATTACAATGTTTGTACTTTTATACCAATTGTGACATTTTGTTATTCTCAAGTAGATCTTTATCTTGTGTATAAAGTATCTTTTTTCCCGCCTTTGAAACCTTCTATATGTTAGGAGACTTTTTGCTCAACATATTTGTGCAAAGGAGATCACTGTCGTTCAACAAGGTATCGCCACCCTTGCTGAACTGAACTTCTTCATTCGGACTTGGTCATCAGTTACTGATCCGCATCGGTAATCTTAAAGTGAAGACTTTATGTATCTTCAAGTACCCTAAAGAAGTCAAGGTTAAGTGTAGAGGATGACCGAGCTGAATGTGTCTTCAGCTTTGCATACTGAAGTTGTCTTCAGTATAACGTACTTAGAGTAGTTTTTTTTATTTAAATCCTAGTTCAGAGAAAGTGGTCACCGAACTGACTCAACACATTTACTACACGCAATTATTTGATCTAAGATCCATTCAATCCAACAAGGATTAAAGTTCATAATTCTATGAAGAATCCACGAGTGTGAATGAATTTTGATTTCCTCTACAAGCGTATATTTCCGAGGTAGTTTCAAATCAAAGCAAACCGTATGATCCAATTGGTTGTATGGATTACCGCATCTAAAACATATCTTGACTTCGTTTCTAACATCAATCGAATTAGCCCACCAAATTAGATTAATGGTGCGTTTGGTATGCTGTGAGAAATGACAATGGGTATGAGTTTGATAGTAGTGGTGGGTCCCTCAACTATGAAAGATCCATTCCCTCCTCAAGAGTTATATATGGAGTATGGAATATATTAGACTTTCATAGTCATAGATGTGGGCCCAGACATTCTAAACAAACACAAACTATCACTTTCATAGTGATAGTTTGATTCCCTTAGGAGGAAACCAAACGCACCCTAAAGTTCCTAATTCTATGCGGATAGGTCATACTTGATACTTCAAAGGCCTAAGTTTGTCAAATCTAAGACATTTATTTTCAAACAAAGTACAAAATTAATATTCGCCATGGGAAGGGATCCAATAAGAAGAATAATTAAAATGAGAATGGTAAGAAATAATTATAGCCACACATTTTAATTTGAGAGGAAAAATTTGAATGAAGATGCATCCATTTTTGTAGGTGCATGTAGAATGTGTGGTTATGATTATTTCTTATCATTCTTATTTTTATTATTCTTCTTATTTGATCCTAACTCTATTCACCCTACCAATAAGAGTGAATCTTTATCTTCAAGTCTTGTTGTTTTAACTTATCTCTAAAGGTTATATATTAATTATTTTGAAATTGAGTTATTTAAAAAACCAAACATTCCTCACATATCAAGGGACTCATCTTCACCACCCATATAAAAAAGAAATCAGTGGTTGAGATTAAAAGCATTTTAATATTTCACCTATTTTTTATAATTTAAATATCTCTTAAACCGTTAAACGTTAAGCGAAAATAATTACACCATCACGACGGGCATTAAATTATCTTTCTATAGACGGGCACTTTGATATACTTTCGAAAAAAAAATCAATTTTTTCACGTTTTTTTTCGTGGCCGAAAAAAATCATATATGTAATATCATATATGATATTACATATCATATCATATATGATATGATATGTAATATCGTATATGATTTTTCGGTCACGAAAAAAAAGGTGAAAAAAAGGGGAAAAAAAATGTCGAAAATATGTCAAAGTGCATATCTATAGAAAGATAATTAAATACCCGTCGTAATGGTATAATTTTTTTTCGCTTAACGATTAACGGTTTGAAAAATATTAATATTTGAAAAAAATGATGAAAGTAGGTTTTTTAAATTGTTGTGATTAATCTCATCCATTAGATCAAATATATATGAAGGGTAAAAATTAATCCCTTCATATGTAAAAAAAGTTTGATCCTCAAATGATATTTGCTCAATTATTTTAACCTATGCGTCTATATATGCACAAAGATATGATAAACAAACAAGTTGCGTTTAGGGCGGATTTTAGCATATACACACCCATACCCGTTTTAATATTAGTAATCATACTAGTCTCAATACTTGACGGGTACCGTTTAATATTACTTAGACATTTTATGGGTTTTACTACAGGTACATATACACGTTTAAATATTTATCAACCAAGATACATGATTTCGTATCAAAGTTTTCAAATTTCTAAAGCATATTGCATACGAATAACTTAAAGTTGAGAATTATAAATACCATAAATGAAAGGAAAAAAATGATTACATTATGAAAGAAAGAAAAAATGATTACATTAGAGAATTGCATGTGAAAACAATAATCCTATTAAGACATGATATATCAAAGTTTTGTGTTTTATCATAACTAAAAGGAATCAAGGTACACAGGTAACAACATAGCACATCAACATGTGAATATATCATACTTATACTTCAAAGGCCTAAATTCGCCAAATCTAATATATTTATTTTCTAACAAAGTACAAAATCAGTATTCACCATACCAATGAGAAGGAATCTGTATCTACAAGTCCAGTTATTGTAATGTAACTTCTAAGATAACATAAATCATATCTCTACTTGTCACAGATTAATTATGTTAACCTATGCATCTTTGCATAGAGATATGATAGACAAACAAGTCATGTTTAGGGCAGGTTTTGGTATATAGTATATACACAGTTACACACCCAAACCCATTTTGTATTAGTAATTATACCCGTTTCAATACTTGATGGGTACTGTTTAGTATTACTTAGACTTTTTTTGAGTTTTTCTGCAGGTACATTTACCCGTTTAGATATTTATCAACCAGGATATTTGATTTCATATCAAAGTTTTCAAAATCCTAAAGCATGAGATTTTGATCTACAATATAATTTACGCCAAGCGTATTTGTAAATTTCAAAAATTTCAAAATTATATCAAACAATTCATAGTTTGGATCGTTCATAGTTATTTTAAATAATTTCAAGCCTACTAGGTCTTTATATTTGTATAATAAAATAAAATGTTAAAATTATTTTTAAAGAAAAGAACTTTTGATATAAAAATACGAGATGCATAATTTATTAAGTGTAATTTAAACCTGTACCAAAATCAAAACCCGTGATAAGAAAATATACGTATCCCCGAAACCGTACCAACATGTCTCAGGCTCTAGTTTCCCGTGTCGATTCCCATCCCTATCTAATGCATGACATATAAACACAAAAAACGAAAATATGCCTACTTGCAATTATTAAACTATAGCATTTCTTTGTTGGAATTTAGGTGAGGATTCTTGTAAGGTTGGCATGTTGCTTTCTTTAGTCATTTGTTGGGCGAACAAAAGTCACTTGTTTCCGCTAATATCCACAAACATAACAAAAAACGAGTAGATAAAACTAAATACTCCGTAATATCATCAATAATTTTATATCCACATCTTTATAGGTATTGGTCAATGTGCATCCAGCCTAAGAAAATATACTCATATACACTGTATACACACATGACACATGCCTTAGTGGTTGTTACTAGTGCGTACTCTTTAGTCTTTACTATAAAAATGATTCCAAAATATACTCATATACACTGTGCATCCAGTCTAAGAAAATATACTCATATACACTGTACACACACATGTTAGTGGTTGTTACTAGTGCGTATTCTTTACTCTAAAATGATTTCAAAAAATTGAACTGTATTATTATTTAAATTCTTTTTTTTTTTTTTTTTTTTTTAACTTATAATCAAAATTCTCTATCATTTTACATGCGTTAAATATCAGTATAAGACGCTTGACACTGGCATCCTAATCGAACTACTGATTATACACGACGTTAAACATGTCAATGGTTGCACATCAATCGTTTCCTCCAATCTTCATATTTGTTGCCTGACTTTACCCTTCAATGTGTCATAGTTTGAAGTAGTATCGTTGTGTATGCACAAAATATGTGTAATTCTTACCCGATCAAAGAATTTTGTACGCAATGGGACATTGTTTTTCAACCCACCGTTGTACTTGGGATATTGTTTATCTCTACAAGTGTTTTCAAATGTTCAAAGCATACATTTTTCTCATGAAGATAAAAAGATGTTTGAAATCACGTTAAAGTTTGAAATCCAAGTATTTTCCTTAAAAGACATATCATGAAATATTTGGACCGATTTTAATGATTTTCTCCCTTATTATACGTAGGATAATGTTGGGCTCAAAACATATTAACAATCGGGAAAGTTGGGCTAAACAATCTTTTGACTAAAAGTCAGTTTCCACTATTGGGCTTGGACCAAACATATTAGCTTTTCTTTCAAATTAATTTTTGTTCAAAAATCAAAATTTTCAATCAAATGATTTAGAATACGACTTTATTGCTTTGAACTCTTCATGTGATAAGATATCATCAACATGTTTCACTCATTTTATCTTTCACGGGACTCCGATACTTTTATTTCGTAGTGTTAATTATCGTGAAAAAGACCGATTCTTTAAAATGCACCCAGTCCTAATGGCTTGTGTTTTTAGCTATTGCTTAGTAAGTCTATCAGTAAGTGAATAGTGAACGCAATATTAACTAAACTTGATCGTTTTCATTGAAAATCAATTTTTTTTTCCTTTGTAAAGTAGAATTACAATCTTGGTTTACGTTTAGTTCTGATTCTATATATACTATAATATTGATCAATCATGAGAGCACTAGCAGGGTACCCGCGCGATGCGGCGGCGGGTATCCTGTGACTATATTTTCTGACAACGTGATGTTATGCGGCCATACTTTTGTTAAACAATTAATTTATAAATAACAATAAATTTAGTTAAGACAGTGATATAATTTTATCTCCTATTAACAGAAGTTACCACAAAAAAATCTTGATTCTTTCATTCATCATAATCATCCTTCGTCCATAAATTTCGATTTTCGTGGTTTTCGACCTTCAATGGTTTGATGTAACTTATGAATACCACGAAAAAATAAGTTGAACAAATTCCAACCCCAAAAAATTTCGTCCATAACCGGTATCTATAAACAAAAAAATTCAGCTAGCAATTATTTAATCATCATTAGCCTTCCAGCCCATCAAACCAACTTTGGATATAACTTTTGGCCCATCACTGAAATCCAACTCAAGTTCTAAACCCACACAAACCTGGTGGCCCGGTCATTTGATTAAACCTAATACATCTTGCATAATAAGCTCCGCCCCCATCTCAATCTTCTCTCTTTAGCAGTTAACCATCACCACCACAAGAACATCAAAATGATCTCCTCCAACATCATACGAGCATCACCACCACACGAACTCCAATGAAGTCGAACCTTCAATTATATTCTTAATTATTTTTTGGCTTCAAGATCCTATGGGTCTCAGGTAGGTGATTGCCATTTTGTTGTTCGTTTTGATTTTTCGTTAAGTTTGTGTGCTTCGAACGAATCAAGAAATGAAAATAACATACTTGTTATCTTGCTTATTTTATGTTCGGATATTAATTGAAGCATAAGCTTCAAAAAAAATAGATCCATGATGTAAATCTTTTCGTGGTTTTGGACCTTCAATGGTTTGATATAACTTGTGAATACCACGAAAAAATAAAGTTAAGATCGTAAGACTTTTAATTACGTTTCGAGTTTTGTTGTAGTAAGGAGATGGGATAGCAATGATGTTGTAGAAGACGTTGATTGATGGGTTTTAGGATAGGATATGGATGTTGTTGATTATGGAGGGTTGTACATTATGTTTAAGGAATTGTAATAATAGGTCCAGGGGTGTTTTAAATGCTATTTAATGTATAATTGTAAGATTTTGGTCTGAATTTCGAGTTATGCTTCTTTTCATTGTACACAATGCTTTGCTTATTGTAATTCTGAAAAATCTTTGCTTTAAAGTGTTGTAAATATTACATAATTTTTTGTACATTTGAATTTTTTGGAGAGAGAGTCCTTTGTATATTATATGTAGTATAGATAAATGTATATTAACTATATTAGTTTATAAATCTGTGAAAATCACGAGTTGTTATACAAAAATTTAAAAAAACCGTAAAACTTATTATATTTGAAGTATTAAATAATAGGAAAAATAAGGTAATACTCAAAAAGGGTTGTAGTTTTTAATAAACTTGTTAAAGTCATGAATAACTAATAAACACCAAACAATTTACAAAACTTTTAGTTCATAGACCCGTGAAAGTTACAAGTAAGCTTGAACGAATTTTTTATATAATTAAAAAAAATCCTATTGGGAATTTTTCATTTCAAAAAAATGGATTCATACCTTATTTAGTAATATTTTTTAAAAAAAAAAAGATGATTTGTTTATTAGGTAATATTTTATATTTATCAATAACACAAGTAGAAGATAAATACAAAAATATAGATAAGATACAATTAACAATAGGATTAAAATTTTTAAATAATTATCTTTAATAATAAAAAACTATAATTAAACATAATAAATCAAACAAAACAAAGATTAAATTATTTGTTTTTTAATAAATAAAAATATATGATTAAAAAAAAAAAAAAAAAAACATGTTTGGCAACACTTTTTTGGAAGTGTTTAAGAGCGGTAAGCGACAAACGTTTCAGTCTTAATGCTTGTTTGGCAACACTGCTGCTAGCGTTTAGCAACACCTTAACAGCTTGCAATCTTAATGCTTCATAAAGAAGTTTTTCAATATACCGCTAGCATTTTACTTTTAATATTACCAATTTACCTTAAAAAATAACATTCATTCATAAGTATATGTCATTTTTCGTAATTTTACATTTTATAATTACAACTAGAGCTACATTACAAAACACGTTTTTTAAACAAGCAGCTAATGCTTACTGCTACTGCTTACTGCTACAGATTACTACTTATTGCTACTGCTTACTGCTACATGTCGTCAAACATAGCCTATAACTAGTTGTAAATATACCAACTTGCCAATAAACCTAAACATCTTTGAAAAAAAACTCTTATCAACGATCTAATGTACTCATCTACATAATTTAAAACAAAAAGATACATTTGCATGCAATTACAAAAGTGGAACAAAAGTTTGTTAATTACTCACATATGCATAATCTAAAATATAAACACAATTAAATCAGAATCCCAAATTTTAATTTGCCTAATACTCTCAAACAAATTTCTAAGTGTATAGATAATATATGAGTAAGGATCAAATGAGAAGAATTCTTAAAATAAGAAGCATGAGAAATAACTATAACTATACATTAGAGATGCATCAATTTGAATTAGATGCATCATAATATATTTTCTAGCTAAAAATTATATGCATTTCATCAAGTTAAACGAATCCTATATATTTTTCGTCCTCTGCGGGTCAAATTTGTTGCTAGTACTACTTTGCATCGTTTTCACTTCAAAATCACTTTCGAAACTAATTGTGATGCATCTAAATGAATAGAGATGCATCTAATTCAAGTCGATGCATCTCAGATATGCCATTATAGTCATTTCTCATTCTTCTCATTTTAAGATTTCTTCTCACTGGATCCTTACCCGATAATATATAAGCTACAAGTATCACATTACATATTTACGTCACATATGTTAGTATAACTAATAGATAGAGACGGAGCCAAGACGGGGCAGGGTGGGCAGTTGCCCCATCACCCCAAAAATGGTAGTTTTATTTTATTATTTTATTTTATTTTTCTATTTTTTCCCCTTAATTTCCCCCTCTTAAAATATCAATTTACGTCTCTATTAGATGTGGTAAAACGGACGGGTTGGGCCATAGGTTCAAACAGGCTCGGGCTCGAACGGCACGGGACAAACGGCCTCATGTTATAACTATCGTTTAGAAAAGACCCTAAACGACAAAAAAAATTCTCAAAACTTAACACCTCATTTATATTTGAATAAACTAAATATGTTATATTTATAATTTATTTTTTAAAATCAAGTGCAATGTTCTCCAATTAAAAGAAAACACATTTCTATTAATGCTCTTTTACTTTTGAAAGTGTTATATATGTCTGTTTAAAGAAAATGTGTTAGATGCGTCCAGATCTTTTACAAATTAGCTCATAAAAGCTTATTTTTATGATTTTGAGCGTAAATCGCCATCTCCAATCTCTCTGGCTTTGTTTGTTGTGATTTTTGAAATTTCACTTGAATACATGAGCAAATCAAAAAGTTGTGTTCATGTTTAAAATAATAAGAATGGAGGAAGAAGAATGCATGCCTCTATTCTTATGAAAAACAACCCCTTTTTTGTTTTGGAATCCATTCGCAGGAATTTCTATTGGAATCCATTATAGAAATTCCTGCCAAAAAGCACGGTGGATTAGGTGTTTCAAGCTTCTATGCTTTAAATAGGGCGCTGCTCTTCAAGTGGGTGTGGAGATTTATTTCTCAAGATAACTCTCTATGGTTCCGTTTCATTACTGCAATGCATGGTTCGCATATTTAGAAATTGTCTTCTTTTACTTCTTCGGTGTGGAATACAATTGTCCAGAAAGTTAGTATTCTAAAGTCCCAAGGTGTTGATTTGATTTCTCATTGCAAAAAACGTGTGGGTAATGGTGTGCTTACACGTTTCTGGGGCGATGTTTGGCTTGGTGATACGCAACTTCGGTTACTTTTCCCACGTATATTTGCGTTGGAAGCAAACAAGGACTGCTCCCTTCGTCGGCATGTTTAAGGAGGGGTAGAATCTCATCAGCTAGATCAACTTCAAGAGCTTGTAGGGTCAACGATCTTGACAAATTCTAAGGATAGGTGGTATTGGGACTTGAACGGGAATGGAGTTTTTTTGTGTTAAAGATGTCCGTAATCTGTTGGATGCATCTTTCTTCCCTAAAGATACAAATGCTACGAGATGGATTAAGTCTATTCCGATTAAAATAAACATGTTTGCGTGGAAGGTGTACCTTGATCGGTTGCCAACAAGAATGAACCTGCTTAGTCGGGGTGTTTATGTCTCTCCCTTATTATGCCCGATTTGTAATTCTGATCATGAAGATACATCGCATCTCCTTTTTAGCTATGTCATGGCTTCTGATGTGGTTCGGCTTGTTTGTTGTTGGTGGGATTTGGTTTGGATGCCTCTTGGTTAATGGTTGTCTTGGTTCAATTCTGTCAGATTGGGTTCAAAAGCTAAAGGTATGTTGGAAGGTGTGTTTTATGTTACTTGGTGGTGCTTATGGAATTTCAGAAATCAATTGCTTTTTACGGCTAAGAAACCTCGGAAAGATGTGATCTTTGATGAAATTGTAGCGCGCTCCTTTAATTGGTGTCGTTATAGATATAGTAGTACTTTTAGTTGAGATAGTTGGCTTCAACATCCTTTTTTAATTTCTTTGTAATCTTGTTCTAGCTCCTTGCTAGTTGTTTCGTTAATAAAGTTGCTGTAAACTCCCGTAAATTTTTCCATGAATATTAAAAGTTAATCTATGACAAATATATCATTACATAAATTAATGACGTTTTTACCCATAACATTTTTTTTTTTTTTTTTTTTTTTTTTTTTTTTTTTTTATGATACTTAAAAATCACTACGATATTCATGATCCTTTTTTGCTTGGAACGATGCTCACACATGTACCACTATAGTCTAAAATCGCGAGAATATTAAACTTTTACCATTTACAAACTTACGTAACGTATTTTAGCAAAACACATTCGACAACTCCCGGACTCACGTAAACGTTTCACTAAATATTAACTAAACTTTCACTAATCACAATTAATATTTTTACAAATCTTAATTACACTAACCGGACCCTTAATTTCATTCTAAGCCCAAATCTTATTTTCGGCCTGTTACTATTCACGGCCCACTAATTCAAGCCCATTTTCTTCCTTTTTATTTTCGTAATCATCGACTAGACCAAGCCAGAAATGAGTCTCATACGCCCAAATCATACACACGACCTACACATATTTTTCCACATTCTCGTTCCTTCCCTAGCCAACTTTGAGTGTGTCGATTTTTAGCTTCTCACGTCAAGTTTAACTACATTTTTACTAGGCAAAACGTTTGGTCCAAAAACGACTTCATAAAATTTCAACTAATCCAAAAACTAAACCGTTTTGAACCACGTTTGTTTCTATTAAGTCCTAAAACCATTTCTAAACTCAATCTCATGTTTAAATATTACATTCTATCAACCATCACCGAGCCTAGCCAAGGTTCTAAATCGTTTTCATAATAAAAAGTTATGTCGACATGTTATTTTCAAAACAAAGATTGTACCTCCCCAATCCAAGCTCACACAATGTATATTTTAAGGTCCTAGGCAAGTACCACTTGATTTTTATATACAAATTCACAAGTACAATTCATTTTTATATTGGATCATCCACACGTTTTCTTTGAAAATAAGAGTATGTCGATCGCTAGAAACCAACGAAGAGTCATGTTGCGTCTTACACTTCCTCAATAACTTTTGGTAAACACGTAAACATCCCATCCCATTAATTTTAGTCACTAGGACACTCAAAAGTTCATATTTATACACCATGCATGCATGCACTCGTTTGCCACCTTTCATACAAATCAAATTTTACAAAAACTAAGTCCTAGCTTTAGTCCTACTTCAAAACGTTTTGGCAAAAACACAAGCTTTCCAAATCGGGTCTAGAAGAAACAAAACTTTGTTTGTGAACCTTGGTTGAGTCGACATACACACTACACTCTCGTATTCACTTCCCCTCGACTCTACGTCTCGTTTTACCCCACCATTTTGGTGTAGTAAGTCTCACACAACTTTTTCCATTTTTACTTAAAACGTATTCCTTGATTTTTAACGTATAAATCACAAACACTTGCACTTTATTACTCGTAATCTATATAAACAACATGTACGTATTTTCATCCCACCTATATATTTACTACGCTACTAATCAAGATACATAAAGTTTTAAATATAAAACTCACGTATAAACAATTTTTGAAACACGTTTGTAAGTAACTTTGAACCATGCAAAACTCTTAAAAATTTTCTTAGTCTTTTTACTATAAAAACTCGTTCCATGCAAGCCTAAAAACGAACGTATATCTTTAAATCCAACGTAACGAGCCTACCATTTTATTTCATAATCTATTAAACCCCCTGACAAACTATCATTTTCGTGTGTAACATTTGTAATAAAAATCACGTCTCGACCCTTTAAATAAAGCAAAGCATCGTGACATGAAAACCTTTTCGAAAACTAATACATATCGATTGGGCCTTAAGGCCCAATCTTTTGAAAATAAGCTAACGAATAAGTAGTCCTAATAAGCAGTCTTGGAACATTTTTTGCATCCTAAAATAAGCCCGAAACCAAGCCCAAAACTTTCGTAAGCCCATTGGATTTAAAAAGCTTAACGGGCCTTAGATTGCTCGTTAAAAGCCCATAAGCTATAAATAAGCTTTTTCGAAAAATAAGCAGTTTTGAGAAATTAAATAAGCTGTTTTTAGCTTAATTAAGAAATAAAAATGTTAAGTTTCGAATTTGGTGGATTTTGGACTAAATTTGCAAAAATTATAATTTTCGGGTTAAAAGTGTCACTTTTATAAACTTTAGGTAAAAATTGTCATTTTACAAACTTGAGGATGAAAAACTGATTTTATAAACTTTTGGGATGAAAAATGTAAAAATTATAAAGTTTTGGATGTAAAAAGTAAAAATATTTAACTTTGGACTAACGACGTAACGCTAACACTGTTAGGGTAAAAAGTGTAAAAACTTGGAAAAGACAAGGGCCGTATACTATAATTAATATTTTATTTTTTTTCCCTTTTCATTTCTCGATATCACATCACGACGTTACGTTTTATTTCAAACTATTATTATTATTATTATTAAACTTTACGTTATATATATATAACTTAACTAAACTTACGATATTTTATCAAACCACAAGTTTTACTATCGTTAAATTAACAACTCACGTATTCAAAAACTACTCGCGATTAAACCATTAAGACTATCAAACACTAAAACTTGCCATATATTATCTAGGTCGTGTGTGGAGCCGTTCCCTTATTGCAAACTGGGTATTGATATTTTTACCACTATACCACTAAGGTGAGTTCATAGTCACGCCTTTACTTATTTAAATGTTTTATAAACCTTGCGAGGGGGATACATGCTAGTTTTTACAAATTGAACACAAGTATTTTCTTGGTATGCTTTACCTGATATCGTTATTACTTAAGTACCTTATTGCCAAAAGTCTCTCATATCATGAGCCTTAGTCACTCGTAGGGTGAACGTAAATAATTGTGGATAGATCTATTAGGGATTGACAATCCCCGTTTGGGCGTTCGAGAAAACTACCAAACGCACTTTACTTGAAATCTAATAGGTTACTGGCAAGAACCTATCCCGAGGGCCACTGTTACTATAATCCATCATTTATGATGAGATCTGTTAATCGGATGAGTGTCATGAGCTTAATGCAATAACAACTGTTTTTAACTTATAATTGTATGACGTTGCAATTATCACTTATAACTTGTGTCCAACTATAAAACTTAAACCTATGAATATCACTCAACTTTTGTTGATTTTTAGCATGTTTATCTCTGGTCTATAACGAGCAAGGATGGGACGGAGGAGCACGAAATTCTTACAAAAGCTATAAATTTTTATTATCATTCGAAAACCTATTTAACAAAATTTGAAACCACTGGGACCTCATTTTTGAAAACTCTGATATTTATAAAAATTCGAATGATAAATGTTTTAGATTTACTAAATTGACAATCATTTTTACTGAAAAACTATAAGCTGTGAAGTAACACCCAATCTTTATTTCGCTGCAAATATTTTAAAAATTGAAGGTGTTACAGTTGCCGTTCCAAAAAAAAAAAAAACAAAAAAACAAAAAAACAAAAAAAAAAACAAACCTTGAAGTGTAAACATACCACAACGACGATTTTTACAATTCACTCTTGGTTTATTTGTTATTTTGTATTATAGGTTCTTGTTATGTGGGTTTTAAATGTTGTCATAGGAACGTTTATTAGTCATTTCGGCCAATGTAAGCATGGACGGACCCAGGATTTTTGAGAGAGTGTTGCACAGATTTTCTTTTATGACCGTGAGTACTAAAGTTGCCCGATAAAGAATTTATTATGCAAAATTGGGTGCTGCACAAGACTAGAAAAGACATATTTTATAAAAATTTACACTTAGTGACCTAGAAGTGGGTGTGGCCCGTGTCATACCCGGCTCGCATGTGGGTTCGTCCCTGAATGTAAGTTTTATATGTGATTGCGTACATATTTCCTCTATGTCGCATTATGGACTTTTCCATGAATATCCATTCGAGGTACTTGAGTTTTGTGAATTTGGTTTGAGTCACGAGTCTAGATGGGTTAGGTTTATACGAGTTTGGGTCTAAATGGGTCTTTTGAAAACATGGGTTTAAATGGTTCCGGTTATAGATTAGTTTTGGTTCGGTCGACAAGATTTGTTTATTTATTGAGTAAAAGATGAAAAAAATTTCCCGTAGACCCGTTGAGTAATTACTCCCTCCGTCCCATATTATATGTCATGTTTAACTTAAAATTTTTTTTTTCTCAACATTTACTTTAAATATTTTTGTTTGTGCAATATAATACGTAATACAAAATATATGAATGGATTAAGTTTTAAATATATTTTTTATTGCGTATAATTTTTATTAAATAATATATAATACAAGCGAAAATATTGAAGGTCAAATTTGATAAAGAAAATCTTGAAAAGTAAAACCTGGACATTTAATATAAGACGGAGGTAGTATTATATAATTGAACTTTTTATTTTACAAATACTCAATTATAGACTTCTCACTTATCTATAATATATAATATTTAATGAGACTTAACTAGACCCGTTTCATACCAGATAGCTACCTAGCTAGCCCTATATTTAATCAATGAGTCACCTTTAAATTATTTATTAGTGTTTTGAAAACCAGTTTAATTTGTCGGGTTAGAAAAGTATAGTTTATTTAGGCTGTTTTTGTGTAAGTTTTTTAAGTTTTTTAGTTTCAAAAAGAGAGCCTAAAAAATACAATTTTTTTAACCGGACACGTCGAACCTGTTTTCAAAACACTACGTAGTAATAAATATTTGCTGATTTTGATAACGGATCTTCACGGGTCCCAACACAAACAATTAAACAAAAGCACTTCCATCATCACCCATCACTTCCACTTCCATAGATCGATCTTTCTCAAAAGGTACCACTTTCTACATTCGATTAATGTCTTTTCCTCATTTATTTCTTACTATATCTATCATGTGATTACAAGGCATTGTGATTTCTGCTATAATCTTGTCATGTTCAGACTTGTGTATTTTTTTTTTTCTTTGTAATGCAAATGGTTTAAAACTTTAAATGGATCTTGATCTTTGGTTCTTGATTTTGGTTATGAAATGCATCTTGATTTGTGATATTCAGTATACCCATAATGGTGCAAAAAAATTATCTTAAAATGGCTTAAATGTAAGAAACATATGATGACTATAACATGGTTATATTCCCTCGCAATGGTAATGCCAATCAAGTTTCATTACTTGAAGCAAATAACATCGAGTATGACACTATCATGAAGTGATCTAGATTAAGTTTTTATTCATTGAGTTTAAATCATATAGAAAGTACTGTAATTATTGAACACTTTGCATAAGAAACTATGGCCATTGAAGTGTATTTATACATTTATTAGGATTTGCACGTATCTGCTATAGTATTCGGTAGTTAATCGATACATTAAGTGATATATAGCCAAAATACCACTTTCTTGAAAACAAAGTAATGCAGTTGATATTCTTTTATCGTATTTCAATATTTCATATACTGGGCGAAATACAGTTCGCATCTCTCAGTAGGGACATACTACATGATTTTTAGGCTGTTTATGTACATGAACATGGATGCCATGGCCCATGAGTGTGTTCAGGCTTACACATCTCACTTTGTCTGATGTTGCTATGTAGGCACGGTTTCAAATTAAACGTTTAAGGTCTGGTAGGTTATAGCAATCAGTGCGTGACAATAAATGCTTCAATCCAACATGCACAAAGGTGAGAAGAAAGGTTGCAGCAAGTTACTTCCATGATATATTCTGATTTCTGAACAGGACCTGCTGTGATAATTGCATACCATCATCAATTTAAAATCTTACATACTTGTAAACTTCATAATAAATTGGAATGAAGTGTTATGCTTTTGCTTTGATTTGGAAATTCTAGAGGCGAGAAAATGAGCGAGTTGAATAACGGGTCAAAATGAGTAAATATACTATAGAGTTTATGTCAAGTTGACCCATTGTCCATTTTTTTAATAGGTAACTAGTGTGTAATATGATTAAATATTTTGTAAAGTCTATAAATTATGATTTTGAGTAATATGATTTAGGAGGTTTTATGCATAAAAAATACACTTTGGGCGACTTTAGACTCATTTGAACCCTTTCCTGCTATCTTCTAATTCTACCCAATTGACCATTAGAGATAAATCACAAACGAATCTCTTCACAAGTCATTGTATAGAAGTTACCTCCCAATTGGAATGTGCCATTGAGTCAAACAAAGGATACATCCTCCCTGGTAGGCACCTCTCGAAGTAAGAATTCCGAATAGTCCAGAATCATGGGTGATTTACCCAATAAAATATGTAAACCAAATAGGTGAAAAATACTCGTGAGGTTATATACTTCTCATCTGGTTGTGTTAATTCATCCAAGCAAGGATTTTGTAATATAATTATTTTTAAGTGTGCGACTGAAACTAAGTTGATTTAATTATATATGCATATTCAATGATGTTTTTAACAGGTTTTATGAAGTCAGCAAGTAAGGCTAATCCTATGCCTAATAATAAAGTTCAGCCACCTCCTCGATCAGCTGTGTACTCACACAAGGAAGAGCTACTGGAAGCTGAGGTGGCAAAATTGAAAGAACAGCTCAAACAAGCTAATATAGAGAAAAGGGAACTAAATTCCGAATATGAAAAGTTATCAACTATTTGTCGATCACAAAGACAACAATTACATGGGATTAAACAAGCTCTTGCCTCTTCAACTACACCTGATAAAAATACTTCCGAAAGCCAGTCATCTCCTGAAATTCAACAGCTGGTAATCTTCTTCTCTTTCTTCATATTATGTGAGCCGGTATTGTGTGAAATTTAACTTTACTTCTTTTAATGGGCATTTTGGGAAATTTAACAGGGGTTGTCCAATAGGAGTTCTTCGAATCCAGATCAAAGCTCGTGGCAGGCATTTCCTGAAGATCCGAAAACACCTAACTTGGTGACAAATGACTACTTGAAACCAGTGAAAACAAGAAACAGCCAACATAACAAGACAGGTGCAACTGTCACTGATGCTAGATCTTCTGCACCTGCACCTGCACCTGTCATTAACTTGAACCAGTCTCAGTGTACGGGTGGGGTACGAAACAGTGAAAGACATTTGACTTCTCAACCTCCCGGATGGGCGGCCTTTTAGTTTGTCCCACATAACTGAAGATGTTAGTGTGGAATATATAGATGTTCGCATACCATCTATTTTTCTAGTAGGAAATTGGGTAATAATTGGTTTCTACTGTTGCAGTGTGTGTTCTAGTACATATAGTTGTAGGTTTAGACTTTTTAGGCAATAATCAATCAGTTTTATTCTCTTGAAAACCTTTTCCAGGGTTACAATACTATTGTTTTTTAGTTCTAAATTGTGTCTGGTTGGTTGTGTTAGTTTAAGAAACAAAGATGATGTTTTAGATAACCGAAAGCATTTGAAAGTTTCAAGTCTTGGATGATAAACGTTCAGACGTAATATCTGCTTATATGTTTTTATATCTGTTTTAAAAAGTTTTGACATTGCAAGTCCTCCTATGATATAAACAGAGATGAACATGTGATTGTAAGCACCCATGAACTGGAAAACGGAGAATGACAGAAATGGCACTTTCTTTATTTCCTTGAATATAGTTAGCAACAAGCATCGACTATGCGTTATACATAAACACTTTTTCACATGATACACTTGTTTTTATCACACATAATTTGAATGACTGAAGTTCTTCCAGGCACTAGCTTTTCAAGGTATCAAAGAAAGCAACACTGTCATCCCTGAGTTTAGTGTGTTCTTAGAAGCTTTCAAAATATTCATATGTAAAGGATTGGTACAGAGCCATGGAGCCTGAATTCATTAATTTTTCAGCTGGTCTAATGTCATTTTTTTTACCCGGATAACAAAATGTCACTACTAAAGCCTGTCTTTCTGTCTATTTACTGTTGCTATGTGAAAACGAGCTTTGCAAACTCCATTGAACACTATCCTTAACAATCAATACCCCCAAAAGTTTTAACTTCGAGGGCTATGTTTTTTGGCATAATTAAAAAATACACTTTTTGTGACTTTGATATATGAAAATGTTGCATCTTTTGAGACATCCTAAAATCGAAATTTTCGCAGTTTTTTTTTTTTTTTTTTTTTTTTAATGTGCTTATCAAGCTGAGTTCTAATTCAAGTTAATTAGCAGTTCATTTGATTCTGGAAATCAGAACATGGCTCTTTCTCAGGGAAATAATGAATTAAAAAAAGTGGAGTGGCCACCCTCGTGAAAAGGGAGAGCTTTACCTAGTTTAAGTGGCGATGGGTTTAAACCCCGTGAATTAGTCAGGCCAAAATTGTATGCCATGGTCACCCAAACAAATATGAGTTAGGCTACTTACACTATGTGGCCAATATTTACAACAATGCTATTGGTTATATAGGCTCAACAAACACACATTTCCTGTCTTTTACAGTTTGCAATCCTGGGATATCATCACAAATGGTCGAGCCTGTGATGCTCGATATGTGAATATGTCACTGATAAAGTTGCATTATTTTTTCGTGCAAATCTTATGGTAAACAAATGTGTGATATATAAAATAACAAAATTATGAAAACCATTTGCTGTAGTTGAATCACAAATAATGTATGTAACTAACAGGTTTTGTTCAAGGAGTAAATTAGCTACTCTTTGATAAAGGGTTCAAATGTTGCCTGAAACAAATGTGTAAGGAGTGTTGCTCACTAATCAAAAGGTTGTGGGGTGAAGCCTCGTTGGAGGCACTCGTGAGAAAAATTGTGAGATATGTGGTATAGGTGCGTGAGAAAAGATGCCGTTAAAAATATGTTGTAAAAATGAAGTCCCAAATAACCACTTAAATGTATCTCTTATAGATTGACACCTTTCAATAAAATGAACATGAAAAATCAAGGGAAAATGTACTTCTTAAGTTCGATATCATACTCCCTAAGTTCGGGTAAGAGTACGTCCACCTCTTCTGGCCACACAAAAAATAATTTTATGGTTATTTTAGGTATCCACTTCCCTTTCTCCTTTGGAATAACTATCTTCAGCACTTCATTCTTCACATCCATCTCGATATCCGATACCTTGGAGAATGTCACCTCAGGTAGATAAATCTTAGCTAAGTACCCTGGATACCTTCCAGGTGCAGGATCAGGGCCCTTGTTTCCTACAGTAACCTGAATCGCTCCTGGCGTACGGTAAACACGTACAGAACCATATACATTCATTAATCCTGCAATAAATTAAAAAAAATAAATGAATGAAAGTTTCAGTAGTTGATTCATTCACTAAACCAATTTAGTGGATTTTTTATGTGCAAAGTTAGTACAAAAATATTTCTTATCGTACAATTTATAAAAAGTGATAAGGATATATACCATAAGGTAATTGATCAACACATTTGGAGTTATTTCAAGAGACGAAAATGACTAAGTTGGAGTTATTTCAATTGAAATCTATGTGGGGTAATTTCAGGTTCGATTTTGCGTGTAGTATGGCTAGAGGTAGATCCGGGGGTCTTGTTACCATGTGGGACCCTAATGTTTTCACTAAATCTCAAATTTGGTGTACTGATAACTATGTTATTGTGGAAGGCAAGTGGAAGAATTCGGTGGAATACTACTATCTTATTAATGTGTATGGTCCGCAACAACAACCCGAAAAATCAAATCTTTGGGAGTCACTCCGCTTATTTCTTCATAATCATGCTGGAAATATTGTTTTGTTCGGGGACCTCAATGAAGTTAGATACGAAACGGAGAGGTTTGGTTCTACATTCTCTAATAGTGATGCTGTGATTTTTAACTCTTTCATTAGAGATGCTGGTCTTATCGATCTTCCTATGGGAGGTAAAATGTTTACTTGGATGAACAAAACCGGAACTAAGTTGAGTAAACTTGATCGCTTCCTTGTTTCAGACGGCGTTCTCCATGCTCATTCTCACATGCAGGTTACTGTTCTTGATAGAGTATGGTCGGATCACAACCCCATTCTCTTACATTGTACAAATTCAGATTTCGGTCCGATCCCTTTTAAACTCTTTCATTCGTGGTTTGATCGTATGGGTTTCGATGAGGTAGTTAATGAAGCGTGGAATAATTTTTCATTTGAAGTTCATGGTTCCATAATGACTTTTCATGATAAATTAAGAGGCCTAAAATCTCAACTCAAACTCTGGTATTCCCGCACCAAAGATTGTGAACATAGCAGGAAACAAAGTCTTTTGCGTTCTTTGAGACTGTTAGATGAAAAGATTGATGAAGGTCGAGCAAATGAAGAAGATAGAGAGCTCCGTGTAAAAACTTTGATTGAGTTAGAGGGCCTCGAAAAATTTGAGTCTATGGATTTAATCCAAAAAGCTAGGATTAAATGGGACGTGGAAGGAGATGAAAACTCCAAATTTTTTCATGGTATTATTAACTCCAAACGTAAATCTCAGATGATCAATGGAATTCTGCATGAGGGCGAGTGGATAACAGATCCTAATGCTATTAAACTTGCATTCCTCAACTTTTATAAAGATAAATTTTCTTGTCATGACTCATCAGTTATCTTTCCTCCTATTACGGCTGGTAAGTGTTTATGTGAATCTGATCGGAATTATTTGGATTCCATGGTGTCATTGGAGGAAATAAAAGCTGCCGTTTGGGATTGTGGTAGCCAAAAAGCCCCCGGGCCAGACGGATATTCATTTATGTTCATCAAGAAGTATTGGGATCTCTTACATCTTGATATTCAGACATTTGTTAACGACTTCTTCTCATCAAGTAGGTTTCCTCTGGGCTCGAATTCGTCTTTCTTTACTTTAATCCCAAAGGTTCCCAACCCTTTGTATATTAAAGATTACAGGCCTATTTCTCTTATTGGTGTTCATTACAAGATTGTTGCTAAAATATTAGCAAACCGGTTATCCAAAGTTATCGACTCGATTATCAGCCATGAGCAATCAGCTTTTATCTCGGGTCGTCAAATTCTTGACGGGCCTCTTATTCTTAGTGAGGTTATCGAATGGCATAAAAAACGAAAAAAGAAGATGATGTTGTTCAAAGTTGATTTTGAAAAAGCTTTTGATTCGGTAAGCTGGCGTTTTTTAGATCATGTTATGGATAAGCTGGGGTTTAGTGCTAAATGGCGTCATTGGATCAAGGTGGGTCTTACATCTTTTAGGGCTTCTATTCTTGTTAACGGAAGTCCTACCTCGGAATTCTCTTTGAAAAGAGGGTAAAGACAAGGTGATCCCTTGTCGCCTTTCCTTTTCATTATTGTTATGGAAGGCCTTAACATCATTCTAAAGGACGGGTTGGCGGCTAATATGTTTCGTGGTATTAAGGTTGGATCTTCTAGTTTCCATCTATCTCACCTTTTCTACGCGGACGATGTTATTATTTTATCTGAATGGAACCAAAATGATATGGACAATATCATTCGTATTCTCAATGTGTTCTACCTTGCTTCTGGTCTAAAAATTAATATTAGCAAGTCCAATCTATATGGTGTGGGAGTTTCCTCAACTGAAGTTGCTCGTATGGCTGCAGGTACTGGTTGTTCTTCTGGTACTCTTCCTCTCTCTTACCTTGGTTTACCTATAGGGTTGAATATGAGTCGTATAGAGAGTTGGAGTGTCTTGATTGATCGCTTTAAAGCTAGATTGTCGGGGTGGAAAGCTAACTTGCTTTCATCAGGTGGTCGTCTCACCCTTATCAAATCGGTTCTAGGAAGCCTTGGTATATACTACATGTCTATCTTCAAAGCCCCTGAAGCCGTTATTAAGCAGTTAGAAAGTATTCGTGCTTCATTTTTTTGGGGTGCGACCGATGACAAAAAGAAGCTTGCATGGATTAAATGGTCTAACATCTTAGCTTCTCATGATAAAGGAGGTTTAGGTGTGGGTAGTCTCAAGGCCTTCAATATTTCTCTTCTTTTAAAATGGAGATGGCGTCTTTTAAGGAATCCTTCTGCTCTTTGGGTGAAGGTTATCAAATCTATCCATGGTGATGAAGCGGGAGTTGAGCTTAATGGGTGCCATTCAAATGGTATATGGTCGCGTATTGTTGGTTCTATTTTCCATCTTCATTCAAGTGGAATTGTTCCTTTGAGCTATATTCATTTTCAAGTTGGAGATGGCTCTTTAATTCGTTTTTGGAAAGACTCTTGGTTTGGTGACATGCCTCTATGTTCTCGCTACAGCCGCTTATTTCGATTGGAGAAGGATCACAATTGCCTTATTAAAGATCGCTTCGTTAATGGTACATGGTCGTGGGATTGGTGTAGGCCAGTTAATGGAGGTAGAACGCTTTCTGATCTTAACGCTCTTCTTACAGATATCAGCGCTTTGTCCCTATCTGATGGTAGAGATAAGGTCGTCTCGTCCCTTTCCTCAGACGGGATCTATTCTGTCAGTGATGTAAGAAAGCATATTGATGACTGCTTGCTTCTTAATTCGCTCCCATGCACCAAGTGGTTCAAAGTTATTCCTCGGAAGGTCAACATTTTTATGTGGCGTCTTTTCCTTGATAGGCTACCCCATCGCCTTAACCTGTCATCTCGAGGCTTGGATATCGATTCCATTATGTGCCCGTTGTGTAACAATCATGTGGAATCGAATGCCCATGTTTTCTTTTCGTGTGATATTGCTTCTAATGTTTGGAATCTTGTGCGGGGTTGGTGTGATACTAAATTCCCAACAATTTTCTCCTGTGAAGATTGGGACACTTGGTTTCTCCATTGGCGTGCTTCAAAGGATGCGAAAGTTCAAGCTTTTGTTATTTTTGCATCTACATGTTGGGTGCTTTGGCGTTTTAGGAATAATGTCGCTTTTCATTCTCAAGTCATGAGGAAATGCGACATCTTTGATAACATTCGTCTTTTTTCTTTTTCATGGTTAAAGTCTAGAGGTAAAATGTCTATTAGTTGGACTGATTGGCTGAAATCGCCTATGTAATTCTAGCATCTTGCTAGTGTTTCTTTTTATAATATGCCGCCGTTCAAAAAAAAAAAAAAAAATTGATCAACACATTTCTCTACGTCGTGAGACATGTCGCGGATGAGGTAGAGAGCTTTATCATCCTCCATCGCATCCCACCATGGAACATAAAGATTGTTGTAGATGCATTTGTCCATCAAGTGTAGTTGACGGGTCAGATTACTAGCTGCTGGGAGACGAGGAAGATATGCCTCTGTAATCATCAGAAAAGAAAACAAACATGCACACGTTAACCATTTCATTATCAAACAAGGACTTGCGACTTCTAGGAATTTATGGAGATCTAGCCTAACTAATAACCTTTTCCAAAAGAACACCAAAAAGTAATTTTATCAATTAACTAATAAGCGAACCAATACTAATCATACGACCGCACACAAAACATAAACATGCAATATGTTGAGATATCTACGAACTTCTGTAAAGATAACAGATTTGATCAGATGTGCAGCTGTGATCAAGCTCTAAGTTGCACTCGTTCGCCAAGTTATCTTGTCGGAAACTATTGGTGCAAAAGAAACGAGAAGATGTGGTTGCAACGGGACGAAATAAGATGTTAGATCTTGCATTGAAAGCAAAGAGTTTAGCAAGCGAGGAAGCCATCATCAAAGGACAAACTTTCAAAAAATCAATGATCAAGATATAAATGATGGGACTTCAAATTCATTTACAGAAACTATTGTCATGATATTTTTTTGAAATATTTCTATATCTTTTCCTTATTTATACAAAGCACTGTCCGATATCTTATTTCATAACCTCTTTCATTAATTTCGTGATTTCATTTCTCCTTGTCTAACTTTAAGTATTATTGACTTTATCTTTACTGTCTATAAAGGAAAAATGTTCAAAGGTGAAAGTGGAAAAGTCAAGAAAAGTGAAATGTGAAATGTTGAAAAATGTAAATAAGAAAATATTGAAATGCATTTAAAATACCCCATTACTTAAAAATATAATGATTTATTCACATTGTACAACTAATTAAAAACATATCTACCAAATTAAATACAACCGATTAAAACACAAACCGGGTTGACCTGGGACGCTTCAAACACGGAGGGTTATCCCGGTTTAATTTGACCCATTCTCGACCCAACCTAGCAACTTGACCCAGTTTAAATCGACCCATTTTTCGACCGGAACGGTTCAACCAGTTGAACCACCCGGGTCGAACCGGGTTTCAAAACATTATCCATTACTTAAAAGTATAATGATTTATTCACATTGTACAACCAATTAAAAACATATCTATCAAATTAAATACAACTAATTAAAACAAAAACCAGGTTGACCCGGGACGCTTCAAACCCGGACGGGTTGACCCAGTTTAATTTGCCCCGTTTTCGACACAACCTAGCAAGTTGACCCGGTTTAAATCGACCCATTTTTCGACCGGAACGGTTCAACCGGTTGAACCACCCGGGTCGAACCGGGTTTCAAAATATTATGTTAAATTCCCAAATCTTCAAACTTTTATTATTTTTCGTTTATAACTTATAAACTTTTTTTATTAATAAACTATCTGTCGCTATAAAATCCCGTTGCTATGCACGGGTACTCGTCTAGTTAAATTAAAAGCCAATCAATAGAAAATGAGGATGTTAGAGCATCCATGTTACAAAAGTTTATACAATGGCATATTAATAATTTTTAAACCTTTTTACATTATAAATGTACATTCATTATAGTATAAACATTTACAACTTCATAAAATGTCTTATATAACAAATGCATTGAATGTATTGAATTCATAAAGAGGTTCAAGAATTAAGACCTTTTCATGCGACATATACATGAAATGAGTGTCCATTAGAGCACCGGATATCATAACCGCATCAGCTTTAACCATTTCACCTTTAACAAAAAAAAAAAAAAAAAACTTTATCATAACCAACCTTTAACCAAACTATTTTCAAATTCAACCCCTAAACTAAAACTAATATTTCATTTGATAACTAAAATAGCATTTAAATCACAAATTACATTAAACATTAAACTTAAAATACGAATTACATTAAACATTAAACTTAAACACGAATTAAATTAAACATTAAAGTTAAAACATGAAATACAAAGTACGATTAATAAAAGGAATCATCTGAGACCCAACCCTCCTCACTCGAAGTCTCTGATTCCTGAGGGCCAAGCCCCATTTCCTATCGGTATGCTGCTTCTCTTCGTTCCCGCTCCCTACGAGCAGCTGCCTCAAGTGCTTCGGCTTGTTGATACTCTCTGAATACTTCTTCATCTTGCTCCAGTAGTCGGAGTTGTTCATCAATAAACCCATACGGATTAGGTTGGTATTCCACCGGTGGAGTGTTTGCCGGTGGAATGTTTGTCGTTCATTTCAGTTGGGAGTATGGGAAAGAGAACTTCTGGTGGAGTGTTTTGTGGTTGATTTTCATTTGGGAATATAGGAAAGAGATCTGCAGGTGGAGTGTTTTGTTGTTCATTTTCATTTGGGAATATCGGAAAGAGATATTCCGGTGGTGTGTGATAAACAGATTCATTATCTGGTGGACTAGGGAATCGTTGAGAGAAATCTTTGTCTAACATTGTTGATAATTTGTATGTCAGTTGTGTGTGTGAGTCTGTGAATGGGTATTTATAGTACCCTTTTTGCAATTTGAATTTGAGTTTATCCAGCTTGTTTTTTAAATTTGAATTTGAGTTTAAATAATTTGAATTTTGAAAAATCCAGCCCATTTAAATTTGAATTTGAATTCTAAATAAATCCCGCTCGTTTTTTTAATTTGAATTTTGATTTTGAATTTGAAATTGAATAAATCCCGCTCTTATTATTTCAAACGGCTATAAATAACATAGCATGACATACTATTTTTCACACACTTCTTTATCTAACTATTTTACAAAATTGTTTCATAGTTCAAACATTTGAGATGAGTATTTGTTGGTCAAAAGAAGAAGAAACCTTGCTAGCTGAAGTTTGGGTTAAAGTTTCCCAAGAACAACACACCCACAATGATCACACATTTTGGAATCGGGTTGTTGACATGTTCAACAATTAGACTGTCAGTAACAATCGTAACGAAAATATGGTCACGGGTAAATGGACAAGACTTAACTGTGAATGTAAAATATTCAAAGCTATTAACAATCAGTTGCAGCGTACAAGCAGGGAAAATGACAGTGATCGTATCAATAACGCAAAGAGCATTTTTGAACAACGCTTTGGTGGGAAAAGCTTTCACTATGTTCACGTGTGGGAGGTGATGAGAAACCACCCCATATGGCTAATTTATGGTTAACAGTGTTGTATGATTTAGTATCGTTTTTAACTTTTTCCGTATCGTTTTTAATATGTTGTAATGTTACTTTAAGTTTGAATTTGAATAAAATGCTTAACGGCTAGTTACTCCTAAAATCTCATCCAACGGCTAGTTTCCCCTATAAATGCCACTTTAACACAAACACTTCGTTTTCTCAAACAAGTATCACTAATTTTAACACAAACACTATGGCTAACGAACCAGCTGAGGTGCAAAAGGCTATCCTTACCCGATTACGTAGTGAAAGAAAAAGAACTAAAGTTTATTAATAATTTGTTAGGTGAGATAACTCGTATTATGCTACAGATGCATGATCGTGCTCCAGAGGTCGAAAGGTTGTGTGAGCTGCCTCAAGACCATCCAGCTATCAGGGTCGGTCTACAAACTCTATTAAGAAATGGTGAAACAAATCTGCAACTTCATGTCGCTTTGAAGATGGTTAGGGAACAAGTGTTGCAAGTGTGGAAGGAGAAGTCCGATCTCATCGACAATTACAAATCTATATAAAAGCTTCATGAGAATCGTTTGATGATTTGTGTTTTCGTATCGTTTTGTTATCTGTGTTTTAAATTTCGTATCTTTATTTTACGTTTCTATGTTTTTATTGTGTTGTATTGAATTTTGAATTTTAAAATGAATTTCGTATCGTGTTGTTGTTTGTATCATTCTTTTTTCCGTAGCGTTATTTTTTTAAGGCAACCTAAATTTTTATAACGTTGAGGGGGAAAAATGAAGAAAAAATAATAATAAATGTAATTGCTATTTACCATTGACCGGGGGGGGGGGGGGGGGTAAAGTGAATTTTTTTAATGCATCTGCACCGAGGCGTTAAGCCCTTAACCACCCACGTTAACACGGGCTTCACAAGGGGGGGGGGGGGGGGGCGATATGTTAACGAGGCTTTAACGCCTAGTTGGTTAAACTTTAACCAAGGATTTTGTTCAGGTACCGCTTGCTCTTATGGTTGAAATGAAACATAAACCTTTTCATCTTTTTTTATTTTCATAAACCCACCATAGTGGATGCCTTTAGTTCAGAAAATTAAAATAGCATAAGACAAAATCTTTTCGGCCACAAGGTCTTTGAATAAGATGTCGGGTAGGTGTTATTTGCTTGGTTTTTTATTTCAGATCGATGAAGATATCTCTTTCGTTTTTGTTTATAAGAATAAATATGTAAGTATTTAAAAGAGAATATGAGATTGTGTTTTGTTTGTTTGTGGATTCACAATCGGTCTAGAAGCCGATCGATGTGTGAAAAATTAAACCAACCGACCGACTACGACTGAAACGCTGCAGCGGGGGCTACAGACGACGACGGAGTAGGACCTTTGGGTCAAATGACCCATTGCGCCCAGCCTATAGAATGGCTTTTTCGATAACTTGATAACGACATGATGTGTTTCTGTTTCGATAACTTTATAATTTATTCTTTTGCTCCTTATTAGTTTGTTATTAATTAAAGTCGTTCAAAAAGAAAAATATCAACGACGGTGATGAATCAATTCATGATCAACATGTTGTTTCAAGAACAAGAGTAACTATTAATTAGATCGTTGTTTAGTTAAAGATATATCTGTTAGCAAACCTTTGAATGTTGGATGTATTTATAAGGCACGTATATATCGTCTTTTCTTTAAACATTTTATGTTTGAAAAAAAAAAAAAGACACAATATCAAAATATCAATAAAAACAACAAAGAAAGTGATAAAAACTATTGTTAGTAGTTGATTGTTAGGAATATAAATATTCAAGTAAAAGACTCGGTCACCCCGAGTATAGATTAGCATCAAGTAGCTCGTAGTTATATTAATGTTTAGTTAGTTAGTAGTTAGTCAACGTAATATTTGTGGAGTGGGTCGGGGTCTTTACCCACTGTCAGCTAACCCTCACAAGGGAAGGGTTGGACATTTTCTCACACTAATCTAATATTACATGTGTTTCTCTCTAAAGGATCCCATCTCTCATTTTCTCTCTCTAAAACTCTTGCACTATTCGATCCATAATCAAAGAACCATACATGTTATGAGTTATTAGTATCCTATAATAGGTATCAATAGCCATGGTTACATCTTTGGGATTGTGTACGATTGAAATTTAGATTGGTTCTTTGTGTTTTTCTTTTTGGTTCGACTTCTTTTCACCAAAAACACCCTAGTTTGATCTTGTTCATGGCTAGAATTGATGTAGGTTTGTACTTTCATGATTAAGGATGTTGTAGGTGCCTAGTTTAGTTCTTGGATATCTTGTTTCATTAGTTTTCTTGGCAATTCGTGTGGTAGTTTTGTGGTTTTCTCCACTGTGAGTTGGTTTTCATAAGTGTGTTCTTCGCTGCGAGTTGACAGGGTCTTGGGTGCGAGTTGATAGATTTTAGCTGCGAGTTGGTAACATTGTGATTGCGAGTTGACATATTCATTGGTGCGAGTTGGAAGTTTTCTCAAAATAGGCATAAGGACAAATCGCAGTGAAAAGGACACTTCCGTCTTTTGTGGGTGCGAGTTGACGGTTCTGTGAGTTGATAATTGTCTGCGAGTTGATCATTTGGCTGCGAGTCGATCATTTGGTTGCGAGTTGATAAGCCACTGCTAGTTGATCAAATTGTTGTGAGTTGACTGTACGCTGCTAGTTAAGTAATTCACTGTGAGTTGATTAACCACTGCTAGTTGATTAAATTGTTGCGAGTTGACTGTACGCTGCGAGTTGAATAGTTTTGCGATTTGGGAACTGTTGCGATTTGAGTTATTGCAACTTGTCCAATTACAATCCGACGTTTCAAATTGATTCTTGCGATTTGACTAATTGTGATTTGACTTGGTGTGATTTGACTCGTTGTGACCTGACTCAGATTACTTACTGTACCTTGCAAAGTTTATCATCTCACACTAAATCAACCAAGTACTCAGTATCTTACGGTTTCTTTTGATGATTTTAGAAAATCCCACGAAAGAATCGATTCTCGGTTTAAATCACAAAATTTGTAAAATCCCATGTAAGATTCGATGTAAGATCATATCATGGCAAGCAATACTTCTGATGACATTCAAGCTACTGGGTTAGATACCCGCCCTCCTATGTTGGATAGAACTGATTACGAGTCATGGGTACAAAGAATTCGACTCTACTGCTTGGGAAAAGAGAATGGTGTCAACATCCTTAACTCCATTGATGAAGGGCCGTTTCAAATGGGCACCACTAGAGATGTTATCACTACTGGTGAGGATGGTGTTGTCACCTTTTGAATCGATAGGCCACGTACTTTAACGATCTTAATGAGGAGGAGAGGAAGCGTTATGATGCTGACATTTGAGCTTCCAACATTGTGATTCAAGGACTTCCCAAAGATGTCTACAAGCTCATAAACTTCAACACTGAAGCCAAAGCTGTCTGGGACAATGTCAAAATGCTCCTAGCCAGCTCAGAGTTGACTAAAGAAGATCGTGAGTCTCAATTGTACGATGAGTTTGAGCATTTCAAGATGAACGACAGTGAAAACATCACAGGCTACTATGTCAGATTTCACAAGCTTGTGAATGACATGAGAATCATCAGAATGACAATGCCCAACATCCAACTCAATTCAAAGTTTGTGAACAACATGTCACCAGAATGGGATCGATTTGTTACAACTGTAAAGCTCAACAAAGGACTGAGAAACACCAACTATGAACAATTGTATGCTTACTTACAAGAACATGAAAAGCATGCAGTTTATGATCGTCAATTAAGAGAGAAACTCAATCCAACAACAACAAATGATTCCCTTGCATTCACCTCAAGTGTTCAACCATTCAATCAATCCTCAATAGATCAGACTTATCATCATCCCTCACCGGTACAGAATCAGTCATCCTTTGTTCAACCATCCTTGCACTCACCACCTACTGTGAACACCCAACTTGACTCAGGGTACTCCCGTACCGACCAGACGATTGATAATCTCTCCAATCAAGCTTCACTCCTTGTACAACTGTGTAGAGCAACTCTTCCTCAAACCAACAACCAACTTAGAACTTCATCAAATCCACGCAACCAAGCAATAGTGGAAGATGGACGGGTTGTGGTTCAAAACATCCAAGGAAGACAAAATGCAAATCAAAGAAATGTTGCTAGAGGCAATGCACATAACAGAGTTGGCAATGCTAATCAGGGGCAAGGAAGGAAACCCAAGTGCTACAACTATGGAGGTCTGGGCCATATTGCTAGAAACTTTACTCAACCAAAGCGTCCACAGAACTCCAACTACTTCAAAGACAAGATGTTGTTGATGCTAGCACAAGAAAACGGAGCTGTGTTGAATGAAGAAGACTTAATGTTTCTTGCTGGTGATGAGGGCAATACATTTGATGCTGATGTGGATGACCAACCAGTACAGGACTTAGCACTTAATGATCCGAGCATCTTCCAAGCTGATGACTGTGAAGCCTTCGACTTTGATGTTGATGATGAACCCACTGCTCAAACCATCTTTATGGCTAACTTGTCCTCTGTAGTTTCATCATCACAAAAATCTGGTCCTTCCAACTCATCTATCATATCTGAGGTACTTAAGTTGTATGATATGTGCAAAGGGTTGATGCACCAAAGATTCCCAACAAAGTACAACAGACAAATATGGTTGAGTCAAATGATGTTGAATCGGAAAACAACAATGTGATCCCAATTGAACAACATATGAAACACAACAATGAATCTGTTGTACCAAGTGGTGTATCTTCCGTCATTGACAATGATTATGTGATGCCTTAACAAAAGATTCCTAACAAAGTACAACAAATGAACACTGTGGAATTAGATAATGCTGATATGGGAAATAGCAATGTTATACCATATGAACAGTATGTGAAACACAACGAAGCGTCTGTTGTACCAAGTAGTTCATCTTCTGTTGTAAATGATGTATGTGAGTTGGATGAATACACCTCTATTATCCCCGATGACTCTTTGACCACTAGACTTAATGTGCTGAAAGATTAGGTGACCATATATGAACAAAGGGTAAAATTTAAGCTAACCGAATGTGAGCAGAAAATGGATTGGCAAATGCGTACATTTATAACTGAACGTAACTTAAAGGAAGAAACATTAAAAAACTAGTTATATTCTTTACAAAAACAACTTGATCAGTCTGTTAAACAAAAACAGAAGATTCAAGAAAGTGTAATTGCCTTGAAACACGATTTCAAAGAAAAAGAAAAGAGTGTAAGAAGAGAATTACACCAACGGGAATTACTGAAGGGGAAAGGGGATTTGAGCAAACAAAAGAGTGTTACTTAACTGAAGTTATACCATTTTTTAAACTACTTAAAGAACATTTTGAGGGCATGCAAAAAAAACCCTTGAAACTGAATTGAAAGAAATGAAAGAAGTGTTTAAAAATGTGAGCATGCCGGTTCAAAGATAATTGAAAGGCCTTTTACAATGCTTCTGCAACTCTGATGCCTAAAATCATGAATCAAGAATAGTGTGAGCATGCCGGTTCAAAGATCACAACGTTACATGGAGACGATGATGCAAAAGATGACTTAAAGATGAATATTGGATGATAACCTCAGTGAATCCTTAAAGATCATCCAAGACCAATGACCAGTCATCAAAAGTTCGCTGCTTGAAGAACAAAGATCAAAGACTTTGAAGAATCAAAATCTACGAGCTAGGATATTATTCATGTAATAGAATGCTAATATTCAAAGCATATTGTCCGGGGTGACCTCCCTTAGGGGGAGATTGTTAGGAATATAAATATTCAAGTAAAAGACTCGGTCACCCCGAGTATAGATTAGCATCATGTAGCTCGTAGTTATATTAATGTTTAGTTAGTTAGTAGTTAGTCAACGTAATATTTGTGGAGTGGATCGGGTCTTTACCCACTGTCAACTCACTCCACAGCCCATGTAGGGGCATTTTATTGTAACTATAAATACCCCTTCCCTTACAAGGGAAGGGTTGGACCTTTTCTCACACTAATCTAATATTACATGTGTTTCTCTCTCTAAAGGATCCCATCTCTCACTTTCTCTCTCTAAAACTCTTGCACTATTCGATCCATAATCAAAGAACCATCCATGTTATGAGTTATTAGCATCATACATTGATGAAGAGAAAATAAAGTATACTACTGTAGTTCACTACTGAAATACTACTGTAGTTGATAGAAAGTTTTATGTGTGATGTGACCAAGTGTCACAAACAATGTTTTAAAAACCAGTTTTTAATCGACCTGGCTAAGCCACTGGGTCTGTTGATGCAAATAATGTCTAAAAACGTTATTTTCATCATTCGATATCTCTATGTTTTGGTGATAACAAAATGTGAAAATGTCTTAAGTCAAAATTAACGTAAACAAGTTTTAGTCAAAATATCTGATTTCTACGTTAATCACTCTAGGTATGAACAAACAAATTTGCAACTTGACAAATGATCAAAGAAGTGAATTTGTATTTAGAACTTTACAATTTTAGCTTGACAAAACTTTATTTTCAAAAATACATTTTAAAAATTATTTTTGAATTATAAACAAATGTTTTATTTAGGAAAAATCATTTCAAAAACATTCCTAACAGCTATATTTTACCCAAACCAGCTCCAAACTCCCCCAAATAAACTTTCACCACTAAAAACAAAAAATGGAGCATCTTTGTCTGGCATGGTACCACTAAATTTAGTGGTACCATGTGACAATTAGTGGTGCCGTCCCCTTTAAAACGGTCAAATTTCTAGAGTCTATAAATACCACTTAATTTCCCAGATTTTGGCCATCGTTTCACACACATAACTTTCTGGTTTCCATTCTATTTTTCTCTTTACGCTTCTTAGATCATTAGTTAGTTTTCTTTTGTTTAAAGAGTGATTCTTTCATCCAACCAAGAATCATCTACATACCTCTTCTAGTCAAGAGAAGAACACAAAGTATCAAGAAGATACAAGGTGTTGGTGTCATAGAGTAGTGCACTTGCATTACAAGTTATCTACTTGATTGTATCTTGATACACATCAAGTGTATTAGTATTTCTTAGTTATTGTGTTGATCATTGTGATCTTGTTGAGATCTTGAGGATCTCTTGAGTGTTGAGTAATATAGTATTGATCAAGCGGATCAAGTATAGATTGTGTGAGGATCGTGTTGATCGTGTAGATTGTGTGAGGATTGTGAAGATCGTGTAGATTGTGCGAGGATCGTGTAGATTGTGTGAGGATCCTGTTGATCGTGTAGATTGTGTGAGGATCTTGAAGATCGTGCAGATTGTGTGAGGATCGGGATGATCATCTGATAAGTTAGGATCGTGTGGATCGTGGTAGATTGGTACTAGCTAAGATTAGTACTCGACATCTAGCTTAGTGTCGGAAAATAACGTAAGCGACGTTGTATGGTTTTCTCTGCCTGAAGGGAGTCTTGTTGATATAGTGCTTATAACTCTCGAGTATGGTACTCGGGGAGTGGAGTAGGGCGAAGAAGAGCTTCGTGATCGAACCACTATAAATCTCGGTGTCTTGGTTTGATCTTTCCATCGCCTCTCTTTACTTACTTTTTGCATATTAGTATTAGTATAGTGTTGGGAATTACAGTTAAGTTGATAAGACAAAACATGTGAAACATGAGGGACTTATGGAGACAAAGGAAGAAACTTGCAAAGAAAGAAAAAGATTACTGCATATCTTTTTATTATTCTAGAATATCCTTTGTAACCCTAGTATCTCTATTATATAAAGAGATACAGGGAATTGATATTAGATGTACGTACAAAAGATGTAAACCTAGTAAAGTGTGTGTGTGTGTCTAGGGCGTATAGTTATTGTAAACGCCTATACTTGTTGATTTGTGGTTAAGCCTCAACGATCTTAGATCGCTGTTAATGTGTAACCGTGCTACACTTGATCACGTAGCATTGGGGCTTTGGTGTATGTTAGAGTAGAGATGATGAAGAGAAACCTTGTTAGCAATAATAATGATGTGTTTGTTTATTCCGCTGCGTATCGTGTTCATTCATTATTATTGTGTGATCCCTAGATGAGGTCTAAACAACCTCGAGCTATAAACGATCTATAACATGTGGTATCAGAGCCATGGGGCTCGTGATCGTGGGATTAAACAAGGTTTGGTTTGTCGAAAATTGAAGAAAATTCGTAACTGCTTCTTATCTTCAAAACCCACAGCAGAGCAGTTTTCAAACATCGATATCTCCTTCGTTAACTGTTGGATCGGGCTGAAATTTTTATTGAAAGTTCTCTACATGTCAAAGAAGAGTTCCACCGGAGGGATCTTCAATCTGAGCTTCCAATAAAAAGATAAAAATTCTTGAAAACTGCTGCGCAGAGAGGTATATTGTTTCGAATTTTAGGGTTTCTTTGATTTTCAACTTCTTAAATTCGTGTTTACATGCATTTATTCATTATGGAAGTTGTTTATACGATTGTTGGTGTCTATGATTCATGGAAGAAAGAAGTTTTGGAGAAGGTTCGATTTGGTTTTTAGGGTTTTTGGATCTGCTATATAGTATACTTATAACTTCTTAAAGGAAACCCTAATGATGATGATGATATAGTTTATGAAACCCTAAACCTTGATGTTGCTGGTCTACTGGTTTGTGTGGTGTATATATAAACACAGGATTTGTGGATCGAATGAAGTCACTAGCTAGTATACTATTCTTTCTTTGGAATGTACAATTGTTTTATGGTGAGTAAGGGTACTGGTACAACATTGAAGGTACTGAAGTTACTGGTGTGGGAGCAAGTTGAGGTACGTTTTAATGGGAGTAAAACTATTTGTGAAGTAATTTTACTGTTTGAAGTAATTCTACTTCTTGAAACGTATATTCAACTGAGGTTACTTGTCACAATTGTTTGAATGAAAGTAAGTCCTACTGAATTGTTCTTGTCCATTACTACTTATCACAATTTCTTGAATGGAAGTAAATCATGATCTTGTGCTTGATATCGACTGGACTTTTTCTGATGGTAATGCGTAAGGGTAAAGGAGCAGATATTGGTTTTTAATTGTCATTCTAGTCGTACATATATCTGATGTTCGCTGCTGTTGAAGTTGATTTTTATCATGATGTGTACTCAGCACGTGAAAAACATGTTTTACTGGCGAATCTTTACGGATACTGGAACAAGTTTTGTGGAAGTAAGAGTAAGGCTATAATGAGAAAGTGAAACTGAGGTTACTGGTCCAAGTAATTCGCATTGCTAGAAAAAGTTTCCACTCCTCATGTATTTCGTTTCCACTACTCCGTTTCAAGTTCCCACTGCTCGCTCTTCGTTTCCACTGATAATGTTAATCGTTTCCACTGCTACGCTTAATATGTTTCCACTGCTCTCACAACTTTCGACTGCTACGCTAATGTGTTTCCACTGCTATTCATATTTCATTGATCCTGTTCGTATTGCTACTTCTCATTGAATGGGTTTCTTTGTGATTTATTGGAGAGGATACAAACCCTAATTATAATAAAGGTTTCTGTTTATGAGAGCTTGCTGCAGTTATTATTTTAAATTTGTTAGATGGTTCGACATCTTTGTGGGTTTGTTCCAGATGCACAACAAAAGAAATAAGAGTGTAATAAGATGATGTTCACATGAAATTGAATGGAAGAGTTATTGTGTTTTGCATGAAGTATGATTTTTAACCTTCTCGTACTACAAAGATTCTTCATGTGTCGGTGGAGTGTTGTCTTTATTATCCTTGTTGCATCTTCATTTATTAAACAACATGGATAATGGGTGGAGCAGTTTATATATGGCTACTGATGAGCAAATATGGCGTACGTTCAATGTTTAAAGGAACATTCACATATATTTGGATTTTGGTTACAGTTTCGAGGTGCCAAAGGAGACATGTTTACTGGTCTTCATATTGTTATTCAAACTTTGTATTGCTCGCGGAATGAGTTAGTACTAAAGTTGGTTTTTGGTTTTATTTGGTGACCATGAGATACACGAAGTGAGGGGAAGCATGTATATTTGATTTGGAACATTTGGAACAGGTGGTTCCAACACACACACAAGAGATTTGATTTTTGGATTTTTGTTTACATGGTTCTTATCAGATTCAATGGCTCATTCTTATTTATTATTAAATTGATTATGAACACTTATTTGACGTTGAAGTGGAGTTTCTTGGATGCGTGTTCATATCATATCTCAAAGTGGGTGTTACACTTTGAAGATAACTTGTTCGTGCTTTATGGTTGTGACGAAGCCTTGTCAAAATCTAGTTTTCATAGGTCAAGGGGTGGATGGATGAAGACCTAGCTAACTATCACTTAAAGGAGTTACATTGTAGTGCTCAGTGTCTCATTAAAGATGAGGATTTTGTCAAGGGATTGCAGTCTACTTATATTTGCTGTTTAATATAAGTTTGGAGTCACGTGGTGTAACACCCCCTAATTTGAAATGCGGCAGCGGAATAGAAATTAGGGTGTTACGGTGAGGATCGAAGTCATAATGATAGAAAACGACTCGAAGAAATGTTTTAAAAACATAATTTCATTTATAAATATTTGAAATACAATAGGTCCTTATCAGAGTATTATAAAAACTTGATGTTTTGAACTAAATCAAAACATCATTTATTTTACATCACATTTGATAATAATTAAACATAATTTGAAGATTTTTGCCGCCCGTTCCATGCTTGCTTCCCCTGTCAAATACCTGAGACACATGCTTAAAAGTCAACAAAATTGTTGAGTGAAATCATAGAGTTTAAATTTAATAATCATTTTGATACACAAGCAAGATTGTATTGGAAAATACAATCAGTTTGAAAACATTGATATTGCAGTTCATATATTGCACTAAGTCTCATGACACGCAAACGTTAACAAATACCATAACGGCGGGTGTATATCAAATCAATGATACATTTTTGCCCTCGTGTAATAGGTGATTTGCCAATTCCTATTTTTACTCAAATATAATTATCACGACTAATGCGGCTAACCACATGCATATGGCATTCCGTCAAGCATTAGTGGGACAGGCTGTCAAACCTTAAATAGATCTATTCATTATATTCGCGTTCACCGCAGTGATTAATGGTTCATGAATAAGGGTCTTTTGCCAATAGCTAACTTAGGCATATATCAGTCAGGAAAGCATACAGAAAATACTTGTGAATCTATTTATAGCATGTATCCCCCTCACGGAGTTTTGAAAATAATTAAATGTGAGGCTATGACTCACCTGGATTGATACTGAAAATGAAGAAAATAAAGTCGGATGAATTTTATGAAAACGGCTTCGAAACACAACCTGATAAATAAATTTATCTAAGAAATTGACCAAAAACCATTCGGTGATTATAAAGAAAATGACGAATATTAGATATTTGTCATGACGATTAAGTGATGTGTAGTGAAAATATTGTGATATGCATGATATGACAAAATATGATTTTTAAAATTATCCATCGAAGTTTTAAACATAACTAAAATCTTAACCTTTTAAAATATCGTTATATATTATTAACGTTAAGTTAATAATATATATATATATATATATATATATATATATATATATATATATATATATATATATATATATATATATATATATATATATATATATATATATAAATATAAACAATATTTAAACATGATATGAATAAAAAATATAAAATAAATAAGAATGATAAATGAATTTAGTCTTTGTCTCCTTTTTCAATTTTTACCATTTTTATACTAACGATACTTGCGTTACACCGTTAGTCCTTTATATATATATTTCAACTATAGTCCTCTACTTTGTCCAAAAGTCAATACAAACCTTCTAATATTTATTTTTATTACATTTTATCCTTAGATTTTTGTATTTACAGGTTTAGTCCTTGATTTTCAATATTTACGCATTTAGTCCTTCTAGGTGTCGTCGCGTTACATTTTTAGTCCAATTTTATAAAAAATGATTATGGAACTTTTCTAAAATTTTCCGTAGCTTATTAATTAAGTATAAAGCTTATTTTAACTGCTTATTCATTTAAAAGCTTATTTTTATAGCTTATGGGCCTGGTTCGAATAGACTTAAGGCCCGTTAAGATTTTTGGAGGCGAGGGCATGGAAAAAGTTTTGGGCTTGGCTTTGGACCATTTTTAGGATTCTAAAAACATATCTTATAGGCCCAGTGGGCTTACGGATTTCAAAAGCTTAGTGGGCCTTAATTAAGCCCACTCGACAAATAATGAAGTTTTATAAAGATTTTTAGTTTGATATTCGGTTTATGTACATTCAAAAGAGGTCGTTTAAGATATCAAAACATGATTATTTTTACGAGTTGTCTACATGAAAACTTTAGCTTGCTAGGTGGTCTATGACGTCGTGAAAAGATTTGGTACCATTGTTAATCTAGATTTTAAGTTACACGTTGTTTTAGTAGCATAGTTGGGTCGATATAATAACTTGTAAACTAATAGAATTTTACTAAGTGTTAAACTATTTTTTTGTCGATGGATGCAAGTAGAAATAGATGCATGAAATGATTATATCGTTACTACTATAGTGAATGATGTGTGCTACGTGATTCCTAAGCCATCCAAGATAGAGGCAAACCACGCTTTGTGTACTACGAATAATTATATACGTGAGTTTAGTGTGCAAAGTGTAGACGTGCAAAACAAGATATACGAAATGCATGATAACATGAAATCATATGAAATGGATTAAAAACAAGTGCAAAAGACTTACAAACACTTCTAAGGTGAACTAGAGTCGAGCTAGGAAGAAAAGAACACAAGAATTCACTTCAAACAATATAACCCGATCGTTATATTAATTACTTTGAACCCGAAATCTTTCCTTTGCTTCCAATAATTTACCACGACTACTAAGTCTTTCGAACACAGTTTGAAGGACAAATTTACTAAGTGAAAGAGTGTGTGAATGAAAATGAGCTAATGCATGCATGTAGTTATATATTACTTGTATATATAACACGTGAGTGGTTAAACTTCAATGTGAACTTCACACTCACTATTCCATGTCAGTGAACATAGCTCTAGGTGCTTATTATATTGATATAGGAGGAGTTTGTGAGAGCATATAATAAGGAAATTTGTTGGGTGATTCATACATATGTCGACCAAGCTAATATTCATACATACGATTCATAAAATCGTATACTACTTGAGTATACTTGATCATCCGTAACATTTAAGCATGAAATCATCCTATAAATAATATTTGAAACGTTTAGAAACAAACTAGATTCAAAACGGTTAAGTTTTGAATATAGTTCAAATCGGTTTGGGTGTTTAAGGGTCGACTACTTTACCTCTTAAAAGTATATCAAAACTTAACGTAGAAATGTGAAATTCGACACACTAATAGTTGGCTAGTAGGTTAATGAGATGAGAAAATAAAATAGGTACGTCGTGTGTAAGAATTACGAATAAATGGTGCGATTTGGAGCGTGTTTGAACTAGTCGATCGGATGAATTTTTGTTAAATATGATTTTGGGCTCAACGTGTGGGCTTAGGAATAGTAAAGGGTAATGTGGGCCGAAGGTAATTAAGGGTCCGGTTAGGTTAGTAGAATAATTAGGAATTTTAATTATAATTAATAAATATAATTAGTATTAGGATTTAGGTTTAGGATTAAATAAAGATTTTAAGTTTCGTGTAACGTGTCGAGGATTAATTCCGTTATTTCGTGAATTATATTATTTTGTGAAAATTGCCAAAATAATATAATAAGAAAATTTTAAATTTTTCCGAGAAAATGGGAATTAGAAACGGTAACGAAAGATTATTTATTTATTAACGATTTGATTACAAGAAATTTTTACAGGGTTCTACAGTACCCACTTGTCATTCTGAATTTCGTCCCGAAATTCGATTTTAAGAAATCTAACAAGTGTGTTCTATGGAAATAAGTGCGGATATTTCTCACGGAATCTATCTTCTCTTTCCCATGTATAAGTCGGTCCTCGCTTAGAGTCCCATCTTACTTTTACAATGGGGATACGATTCTGTTTGAGTTGTTTAACTTCTCTATCCATTATTTCCACAGGCTCTTCTGTGAACACTAGTTTGTCGTCCAATCTAATCTCTTTTAGTGGAATGACGAGAGTTTCGTCTGACAAACATTTCTTGAGTTGGGACACGTGAAACGTAGGGTGTACCCTACTAAGTTCATCCGGAAGTTCTAACTTATAAGCAACTGAACCAATTCTCTCCAGAATTTTGAAAGGTCCAATATACCTCGGATTTAACTTTCCACGTTTTCCAAAATGAATCATTCCTTTCCATGGCGAAACCTTCAACATGACTTTGTCTCCTACTTGAAATTCCATAGGCTTTCTCCTGACATCAGCATAACTTTTCTGTCTGTCACGAGCAGCTTGCAAGCGTTGCTTGATTTGGAATATCTTCTCAGTAGTATCATGTATTAGCTCTGGTCCGGTAAGTTGCATATCACCAACTTCTGTCCAACAGATTGGTGATCTGCACTTTTTTCCGTACAGTGCCTCAAAAGGTGCAGCCTTTATGCTGGCATGGTAGCTATTATTGTATGAAAATTCAACTAATGGTAAGTGTCTATCCCAACCTTTTCCAAAATCAATTACACATGCTCGGAGCATGTCTTCCAAGGTTTGGATTGTTCTCTCACTTTGTCCATCAGTTTGCGGATGATAAGCGGTGCTCATATCTAACCTAGTACCAAGAGATTTCTGTAGCGATTCCGAAAATCTTGATGTGAATCGGCTATCTCTATCAGGAATAATAGATATTGGTACCCCATGTCTCATTACAATTTCCTTAAAATACAACTGAGCGAGTGTTTCCATCTCGTCAGTTTCCTTGATTGGTAGGAAATGTGCAGACTTGGTTAATCGATCGATGATAACCCAGATTGTGTCTAATCCAGTCGAAGTCCTTGGTAATTTGGTAATAAAATCCATTGTGATTCGTTCCCATTTCCAGACTGGAATTTCTGGTTGCACGAGTAATCCTGATGGTTTCTGAGTCTCTGCTTTTACTCTAGAGCAGGTCAAACATTTACCAACATACTCGGCGATATCAGCTTTCATATTTGGCCACCAATAATTCTTCTTAATATCTTGGTACATTTTATTGGAACCGGGATGAATAGAATATTTGGATTTATGAGATTCATGCATGATAAGGTCTCGAATACCTCCAAATAGAGGAATCCAATATCTTTCCTTAAAACATAACATTCCATCATTTCTTCTCACAAATTCTTTTTCATTATTTGGCATTCTGTCAACCTGATCTTCCAGGTTTGACCTCCTGTCAATTTTCTCATATTGCCGGTTTTCTTCTTGTAGAGCTTCCATTTGAGCTTTAATGATTTAAGCAGGAAGTGGAGAATGAATTGTCATTCCTAGAGATCGAACTCTAAGAGGTTTAATTCTATCTTTTCTACTCAACGCATCGGCTACTACATTCGCTTTACCAGGATGGTAACGAATTTCACAGTCGTAGTCATTGAGTAATTCTAACCATCTTCTTTGCCTCATGTTTAGCTCCTTTTGATCTAAGATATGCTGTAGACTCTTGTGATCGGTGAAAACCGTACACTTTGTACCATATAGATAATGTCTCCATATCTTAAGAGCAAAAACTACTGCTCCTAATTCTAGATCATGAGTGGTGTAGTTTTCTTCATTCTTCTTCAGCTGTCGTGAAGCATAGGCTATAACTTTGTCTCTTTGCATTAGTACCGCACCTAATCCATGATGAGATGCGTCACAATACACTACAAAGTCCTCATTGCCTTCTGGTAATGCCAATATTGGTGCTTCACAAAGCTTTTGTTTCAGCAGTTGAAATGCTGACTCCTGCTTCTCTTCCCAGTTATACTTCTTGTTCTTCTGGGTTAGTTCCGTCAATGGTTTTGCAATCTTTGAAAAACCTTCTATAAATCTCCGGTAATAACCAGCGAGACCTAAGAATTGACGAATCTCGGTTGGGGAGGTAGGTGACGTCCAACCTTTAACTGCTTCTATCTTCGCGGGATCTACGTGGATACCTTTGCTGTTGATGATATGGCCTAAAAATTGAACGGTAGTAATCCAAAAATCACATTTGGAAAACTTGGCGTACAACTTTTCCTTCTTAAGTAACTCCAAAACAGTCCTTAAGTGTTCGGCATGCTCTTCTTCATTTCGCGAATAGATTAAAATATCATCAATGAACACAATAACGAATTTATCCAAGTATGGTTTGCATACTCGGTTCATTAAATCCATGAATACAGCTGGTGCATTGGTAAGACCAAATGGCATCACCTGAAATTCATAATGTCCGTATCGTGTTCGAAAAGCTGTCTTGGGAATGTCCTCTTCCCTAACTCTTAGTTGATGATATCCTGATCTAAGATCGATTTTTGAGTACACACTTGATCCTTGTAATTGGTCAAATAGATCGTCGATCCTTGGCAATGGATATCGATTCTTCACCGTGAGTTTGTTCAACTCTCTGTAATCGATACACATTCGGAACGTTCCATCTTTCTTTTTGACAAATAAGATTGGTGCTCCCCAAGGGGATGAACTCGGTTGGATGAAACCTTTATCTGATAGTTCTTTTAACTGTTCAGATAATTCTTTCATTTCGGAGAGGGCTAATCGATATGGTGCTTTTGCAACGGGTGCTGCTCCAGGCACTAAATCGATTCGGAATTCTACTTGACGAGTTGGTGGGATTCCAGGTAAGTCTTCGGGAAAGACACCAGAAAATTCTCTTACAACCGGCACTTCATCAAGTTGTTTCTTCTTTTCTTTTGTTTCTCCTCCCGTTACTTGAATTTGAAATACATGGCATCCTTTGCTTATGTATTTCATCGTTTTGGCGTATGAAATGAAATTGAAAGAAGTTTTAGGTTTATCACCTTGGATGATTAAGGTTTCACCGTCGAATGGAATCTGGATGATTTTCTCATCACAAATTATTCTGGCACGGTGTTTAGATAACCAATCCATACCAATGATGACATCAAAACTTCCCAATTGGATGGGCATAAGATTGATAGGGAAAGATTTATTTAGAAGGGTTAAGGTGCAGTTTTCGATTAGAGTATTGGTACTTAAAATATTTCCATCTACTAATTCTATTTCATAGATAGTATCTAATTCTACAGGAGTAACATTTAGATTTGCGGCAAACGATGTAGACACAAAACTTTTATCCGCTCCTGAATCAAATAATATCTTAGCATCTTGTTGATTTAATAGGAACGTACCAGTAACAACATCTGAATTCTGCGTTGTGTTCCCATCACCAAGTACATAAGCTCTTCCTCTGGCAACATTATTGGTAAATTTTGGACATTGAGGTCTGTAGTGTCCAACTTCTCCACAACCATGGCACTTTACTGCTATCGGTTAGGTATTGGCCCCAGTCGCTCGACAGTCCCTTGTCATATGACCAATTCTTTTACAGTTGCCGCAAACAGCTCTACATGCTCCAAAATGATGCATGTTGCACTTGTTGCATGGGGGTAGCGTTCCAGAATAACCTTTACTTTCTGCAGGCACTGCTGCATAAGCTCGGGTAGCTTCTTGTCGACGATTTTGTTGTTGATGATGATTACTACGGTTCTGCTGCTGATCTCTGTTGCGATTCCTGCCTTGATTATTGTTGTTGCTGTAGCTACGGTTACCACTGTAACTGTTGTTATAGCTGCGGTTGTTGCTATTGTTACCCCCTCGGTTGTCAGCACTTCTCTTATGCTCATTAATCATATAGGTAGAACCTCTTTTGATTACCCGGGTTAACAATCTCTGAGCAAGCTCCATAGCTTCTTCTACTGACTTTGGATTCGATGAGGTAACATCTCCTTCAATGGATGGTGGCAGTCCCTCTACGTATTTCTCCAATGCTTGTTCAACATCGGGTACTATAGTTGGACACAGCACCGACAACTCCAGAAACTTTCTGTCGTATGTCTTCAAGTCATTGTACCTTACAACTAGCTGATGAAATTCATCTTCTAGTTTTCGAATCTCTGTTCTTGGACAATACTTCTTCAACATTTTATTCTTCAGCTCATTCCACGAAAGTCTGAAAGCTTCATCTGGACCCATAGCATTCGCAGTAGTGTTCCACCACGATAATGCCTCTCCTTGAAGAGTTCCTGTAGCAAAGGTAACTTTGCTATTCTCAGGACAACCACTCCTCTTGAAGACTGTCTCAGTATGCTCAAACCAATGTGCCATTTCGGTCACTCCTTCAATTCCTTTGAAGTTTGTTGGCTTGCAAGTCATGAAATCCTTATAAGTACAATTACGTGGAGTAACTGTATTAGTTTCATGATTTGCACCATTGGTATTATTCAAACGATCCGCTTCACGAGCTGCGGATATTCCCTCAGCAATCATTCTTTGAACCTCAGTGGGGGTCAAGATCACTTCTGGGTTAGAGTTTTCGCTACTTGCATGCTCCATTTTTCTATTAATAATACAAAAATATAGCATTTAGAATTTTAAACAACCACTTGTTTTAAAGATTCTTGTGAAGTAGGGAAAAATAAATTTTGAGGCTTAATAATAATTGGACATCATTTGTAGTTTTTATTTTGATACAACAATCATAATCATTCCGATATGTTAGATGCAATTTATAATACACATGAACAACCATAAGCATAAATTAACATTTGTAGATAGTAATATCAAAACCAACAGCATAACATTAATAACTTTAAATCAGTTGAGTTGTTATAACAAAACGATACAAGCTTATTAATGCCACACGCGGCAGGCTTGAATGCCTTATTACTAGTACAAATACCAACTGTCTCTAATGATTAGGTATGTTCACATGTTCTCCCATCTCAAAGATCTGAAATCGGAGCTCTTGCATCTCGGTATGATGTTGCATCTTCATATCCCCTACAATGTTTTCCAATGTATCTGCTCTTCGGCGTGCAAGCTGGGCTTCCCAAGTACGGTCCTGTCCCTCTCTCCGCAATGATATCGCGAAAGAACGTGTCTCCGAGATATCCGAACGTATCTGAGCTAACCCTTGCTGCAACTCTATTCTATCGACTATAAGGTTATGTAAGGTGTTGTGGGTAGTATCTGAATGGTCGAAGGATGAATAATCAATCATCTGTAGAAGTGAATCTATCTGATCCTCGTGATGCTCCAATCGCGTCACTACTACAGAAGGTGTAAAGGTAGAAGGAATTTCCATCCTAGCACTCTCACCAGTTTCATTGATATGAGCTGGGGGAGTAAAACCAGGCGGATAGGGTAATGATGGTGAAAGAGGAGAAATAGAATCAGAAATACGAAGGCGGCTGGAGGTAGGTATTTCTACTTTAGGGATAGGTTCTCTTTGGTGAAAATTATACGGATAAGTTTGGCTGAAAAGATTGAGTAGGTGATCGGGTGTATATGAATTATGACGTGGTAATGGTGTCGATAAAACAAAAATATTGGGATTCTCAGGCGTTGTAGCAATTTCGTCTTGCTCGTAGGGTTCTGTTTCTTGAGAAACAGCGTCAGGTACAACAGTAGAACGATAAACAGGCGAAGTAACGGACGGGACGGAAATATCAGCGTCGGATTCGAACATACTCATATTGACACAATACTGTAACAATTCATAAATAGCGCAGAATAAGAATTTATTATCATGCAATTTTAACATATCGCAATTAAAATATCATAGCTTAATGATTAACTTACGGAGTGCTATAGCAAGCAGGTACGGCGGGCAAAAATTTATGTGATAACACTTTAATTTATTTGAAAGTATGGTTATAGTTCAACGTTTGAAAACATTTGGTTCTCTATAACGATGGCTCTGATACCAATCTGTAACACCCCCTAATTTGAAATGCGGCAGCGGAATAGAAATTAGGGTGTTACGGTGAGGATCGAAGTCATAATGATAGAAAACGACTCGAAGAAATGTTTTAAAAACATAATTTCATTTATAAATATTTGAAATACAATAGGTCCTTATCAGAGTATTATAAAAACTTGATGTTTTGAACTAAATCAAAACATCATTTATTTTACATCACATTTGATAATAATTAAACATAATTTGAAGATTTTTGCCGCCCGTTCCATGCTTGCTTCCCCTGTCAAATACCTGAGACACATGCTTAAAAGTCAACAAAATTGTTGAGTGAAATCATAGAGTTTAAATTTAATAATCATTTTGATACACAAGCAAGATTGTATTGGAAAATACAATCAGTTTGAAAACATTGATATTGCAGTTCATATATTGCACTAAGTCTCATGACACGCAAACGTTAACAAATACCATAACGGCGGGTGTATATCAAATCAATGATACATTTTTGCCCTCGTGTAATAGGTGATTTGCCAATTCCTATTTTTACTCAAATATAATTATCATGACTAATGCGGCTAACCACATGCATATGGCATTCCGTCAAGCATTAGTGGGACAGGCTGTCAAACCTTAAATAGATCTATTCATTATATTCGCGTTCACCGCAGTGATTAATGGTTCATGAATAAGGGTCTTTTGGCAATAGCTAACTTAGGCATATATCAGTCAGGAAAGCATACAGAAAATACTTGTGAATCTATTTATAGTGATGTGTAGTAAAAATATTGTGATATGCATGATATGACAAAATATGATTTTTAAAATTATCCATCGAAGTTTTAAACATAACTAAAATCTTAACCTTTTAAAATATCGTTATATATTATTAACGTTAAGTTAATAATATATATATATATATATATATATATATATATATATATATATATATATATATATATATATATATATATATATAAACAATATTTAAACATGATATGAATAAAAAATATAAAATAAATAAGAATGATAAATGAATTTAGTCTTTGTCTCCTTTTCCAATTTTTACCATTTTTATACTAACGATACTTGCGTTACACCGTTAGTCCTTTATATATATATTTCAACTATAGTCCTCTACTTTGTCCAAAAGTCAATACAAACCTTCTAATATTTATTTTTATCACATTTTATCCTTAGATTTCTGTATTTACAGGTTTAGTCCTTGATTTTCAATATTTACGCATTTAGTCCTTCTAGGTGTCGTCGCGTTACATTTTTAGTCCAATTTTACAAAAAATGATTATGGAACTTTTCTAAAATTTTCCGTAGCTTATTAATTAAGTATAAAGCTTATTTTAACTGCTTATTCATTTAAAAGCTTATTTTTATAGCTTATGGGCCTGGTTCGAATAGACTTATGGCCCGTTAAGATTTTTGGAGGCGAGGGCATGGAAAAAGTTTTGGGCTTGGCTTTGGACCATTTTTAGGATTCTAAAAACATATCTTATAGGCCCAGTGGGCTTACGGATTTCAAAAGCTTAGTGGGCCTTAATTAAGCCCACTCGACAAATAATGAAGTTTTATAAAGATTTTTAGTTTGATATTCGGTTTATGTACATTCAAAAGAGGTCGTTTAAGATATCAAAACGTGATTATTTTTACGAGTTGTCTACATGAAAACTTTAGCTTGCTAGGTGGTCTATGACGTCGTGAAAAGATTTGGTACCATTGTTAAACTAGATTTTAAGTTACACGTTGTTTTAGTAGCATAGTTGGGTCGATATAATAACTTGTAAACTAATAGAATTTTACTAAGTGTTAAACTATTTTTATGTCGATGGATGCAAGTAGAAATAGATGCATGAAATGATTATATCGTTACTACTATAGTGAATGATGTGTGCTACGTGATTCCTAAGCCATCCAAGATAGAGGCAAACCACGCTTTGTGTACTACGAATAATTATATACGTGAGTTTAGTGTGCAAAGTGTAGACGTGCAAAACAAGATATACGAAATGCATGATAACATGAAATCATATGAAATGGATTAAAAACAAGTGCAAAAGACTTACAAACACTTCTAAGGTGAACTAGAGTCGAGCTAGGAAGAAAAGAACACAAGAATTCACTTCAAACAATATAACCCGATCGTTATATTAATTACTTTGAACCCGAAATCTTTCCTTTGCTTCCAATAATTTACCACGACTACTAAGTCTTTCGAACACAGTTTGAAGGACAAATTTACTAAGTGAAAGAGTGTGTGAATGAAAATGAGCTAATGCATGCATGTAGTTATATATTACTTGTATATATAACACGTGAGTGGTTAAACTTCAATGTGAACTTCACACTCACTATTCCATGTCAGTGAACATAGCTCTAGGTGCTTATTATAGTGATATAGGAGGAGTTTGTGAGAGCATATAATAAGGAAATTTGTTGGGTGATTCATACATATGTCGACCAAGCTAATATTCATACATACGATTCATAAAATCGTATACTACTTGAGTATACTTGATCATCTGTAACATTTAAGCATGAAATCATCCTATAAATAATATTTGAAACGTTTAGAAACAAACTAGATTCAAAACGGTTAAGTTTTGAATATAGTTCAAATCGGTTTGGGTGTTTAAGGGTCGACTACTTTACCTCTTAAAAGTATATCAAAACTTAACGTAGAAACGTGAAATTCGACACACTAATAGTTGGCTAGTAGGTTAATGAGATGAGAAAATAAAATAGGTACGTCGTGTGTAAGAATTACGAATAAATGGTGTGATTTGGAGGGTGTTTGAACTAGTCGATCGGATGAATTTGTGTTAAATATGATTTTGGGCTCAACGTGTGGGCTTAGGAATAGTAAAGGGTAATGTGGGCCGAAGGTAATTAAGGGTCCGGTTAGGTTAGTAGAATAATTAGGAATTTTAATTATAATTAATAAATATAATTAGTATTAGGATTTAGGTTTAGGATTAAATAAAGATTTTAAGTTTCGTGTAACGTGTCGAGGATTAATTCCGTCATTTCGTGAATTATATTATTTTGTGAAAATCGCCAAAATAATATAATAAGAAAATTTTAAATTTTTCCGAGAAAATGGGAATTAGAAACGGTAACAAAAGATTATTTATTTATTAACGATTTGATTACAAGAAATTTTTACAGGGTTCTACACGTGGTTAGTACAAGACATAAGACACAAGTTTGGGTTGTTCTACTTCAGCATCAAGTTGGTTATACTTAGTTTTCTTCATCAGTAATCATTACATGGAGCCTACATTCAACAAATGGTTAACACATGGGTTACATGGGAAGTTTAATGTTTAAATGTTTAACCATTTATGTGCTACATCAAGGTGAAGGTTTTCATGATTATTCGTTGGTATTCTTACTGAAGATTTGGGATTTTTATGCCTTGAGTTCATTTAATAAGTAAGCGTTTTGGTGTTCTTAATGGTGGGTAATTCAAGACATTAAAGGACTAAATTGGATGTATGGTATTGGTTGGTGATTATGAAGATCAAGGTTTTTCTACTGCTAGTTGTTATTACTACTGATGGTTTTGATTTCTATTGTTTCAAGTACATCTATAGATGCAGAAAACTTAATGGTGGGCGACTTAGAAACATTGGAAAGATGGATTTGACGTGTAATATTGATTCGTGGTTATGAAGATCAAGGTTGCTTACATTTGTCCCCTATTTGATGATGACAAAAAGGGGAAGAAAAATGCTTTGAAGATTGCAGCTTGAAGATCCTTGATGATATGCATGGTTTAAGGGGAAGTCACATGTTTCATGACATACTAACTTCAGGGGAAGTTCATGCCTATTGGTTTTGTCATTATCAACTAGGGGAAGATTGTTGGGAATTACAATTAAGTTGATAAGACAAAACATGTGAAACATGAGGGACTTATGGAGACAAAGGAAGAAACTTGCAAAGAAAGAAAAAGATTACTGCATATCTTTTTATTATTCTAGAATATCCTTTGTAACCCTAGTATCTCTATTATATAAAGAGATACAGGGAATTGATATTAGATGTACGTACAAAAGATGTAAACCTAGTAAAGTGTGTGTGTGTCTAGGGCGTATAGTTATTGTAAATGCCTAGACTTGTTGATTTGTGGTTAAGCCTCAACGATCTTAGATCGCTGTTAATGTGTAACCGTGCTACACTTGATCACGTAGCATTGGGGCTTTGGTGTATGTTAGAGTAGAGATGATGACGAGAAACCTTGTTAGCAATAATAGTGATGTGTTTGTTTATTCCGCTGCGTATCGTGTTCATTCATTATTATTGTGCGATCCCTAGATGAGGTCTAAACAACCTCGAGCTATAAACGATCTATAACATATAGTGTTATGTTCATATTGGTGTTGATTGACTTTACATACAATTCAATCTACGTTTTTCAATGATAAATTTTTATAACTAAAGAAAACAAGTCGGTAAACTATTCAACCCCCTCTAGTTTCCCACAATTGGCATCAGAGCTACGTTAGGCAAGCTTTTAAAGTAAACTGTATTTTAAAACTTGAATTGATCAATGGATTTTGACAAATATCAAAAAGGGCAATCTATGCAAAGACCACCAGTTTTTGAAATCGATTATTTTATTTATTGGAAAACAAGATTCGAAATGTATGTGAAATCAGAAGACATTGATATTTGGCATGTTATTACCGATGGTGACTTTTAACCTATTGAAAAAGATCCTATTACTAAAAAGGATAAAATTATTCCTTATGATCAATAAAGCGATGATCTTAAAAGAAAACTAACCAAAAGTGATGAGGCTAAAATGGTAATTTATAATGCTTTGATGAAAAAGGAATTTGAAAGAATTTTTATGTGTAATACGGCAAAAGAAATTTGGAAAACTTTGTTTGTCACACATCAAGGTAATAATCAAGTAAAAGAGAACAAGATTGATCTTCTTGTTCAACAATATGAATAATTTTCCATTCCGGAAAATGAAACAATAGATAGTGCATTTGCTAGATTTAATACTATTGTTACTAGTCTTAAAGCTCTTGATGAAGGTTATTCTAGCAAGAACTATGTTAGGAAGTTTCTTAGTGCCTTACATAGAGCAAAGGTCACCGCCATTGAAGAATCAAAGAACTTGGCGACACTATCACTTGATGAACTAATAGGTAACTTGAAAGTTCATGAAAATCACCTCATTGGAGAATGTCCTAAGCCATCAAGATCAAACAACTAAAGAGCCTTTGTAGGAGGTTCTTGGAGTGATAGTGGTGAAGAAGAGGAGGAGAAGCCTAATGACGAAACATGTCCCATGGCTCAAGCTTCAAATGAGGTACATTCCAACTCTTCTTACTATAGTGATAATAATTCGTCAATAGATGATAATAGGCTATGTGATGAATATAATAAATTATGTGAGGTAAGTACTAAAATTATAACTGGGAACAAAACGCTAAAAGCAACACTACATGAACTAGAATTACAAGTCTTAGAACTAAGAGATCAACTTAAAAGAATTGAGAAAAATAAGCAAATAGATGTTGGATGTAAGTCATGTATAGATCTTAAAATAGAAAATGAAAAACTCAAAGAAAACGCCATTAAAATTGTTAAGTTTGAAAAAGGAACACAAGCACTTAATGACATGCTTGAAAACATTAGGTATAGTGAACATGCTGGAGCGGGTCTTGGATTTGACCCAAATAAAGCATCTACTAGTGAAACTAAACAAGTAAAATTTTTAAAATCAGAGGAGATCAGTTCAGGGAGTGTCGACACCACTAAAGGTGGTAACGACACCACTAAATTTAGTGGTACCATGGATCCGTCAACTGCTAGAGTCAAAACAGGGTCAATCTTAAAAAATCCTCTTAGTCCCAAACCAAATCACATAGTAGTTAACAATGTTGAAATACCTATGGCTAGTATAAAAGAAGTAAAAAGGTTCTACGAACCTGTGTCATCTCCTAAACTTGGTCCTAGTAAAGTTGATCGTAGATCAAACACTCCTCCTCCTCCTAAAAGAACTAATACTCCTAAACCTCGAGATAGAACTCCTCTACCGAGAGGTAACTTTATGAGACGAAGCTATCTAAGTAACTATCCCGTAATTTGGAACAACCGTCACCAACAAATTTATTTACCATGGGAAATTTTTCCTCCATTCCAACATCCAAGCCAAATGCATGATATGCATGAGATGTTCAACACTAACAACCTTGGACCCATGAGATATTAGGGACCAAATATTTGAATCTTATCTTACTAGATAGTTATGCTTGAGAATCAATTTGAAATCCGACAAAGAATCTATTCAATGGAAGCACTAATGATGATGGATAATTCAGGCTTTATCTCATCTCTCTAAGCATAACAACGAGGATAACATCATAGGCTAAGGTAAGTTTTCTCAAAACCCCCTTTCTACGTGATTAGGTGTGCATGCAGGTTTCCTGAGATCTTTCTTTGCTAGTATTAGTATAAAGGACATAAAAAGTGTTTATCTAAAATGGTTTAAATCAACAAGGAGATACGTAGTACAATCTCCAAGACTTGTTGATCTCTAAAACCATATCATGTTTCAAACATGAGTTTACCATGAGAATGGTGGATAACACACATTTCATGAAGAAATAAAATTCACATTACCTCATTGTTCAAAACATACGTGGATAACACTATATTAAACTCATCTCATCCTGAAATGTACGATGATCACCTTAAGATCATGCGTGACGAGATTGAGCAGAACATGATGGGTGAATCATTATTATTTCTTTGATCCTCTTATAATAGTAAGTGCTCATTGTATTTCTTCGTGTGCTAGTATACTAACATATATAAATATATATTTATATATAAAAGTAAAGCTTACCTAAAACTATCTTTACGAACAAATGTTATCCGTGGAGTTGGAGCTCACTGAAGACGTTGATAGTGAGAATGCGGATAATACTTAGATACTAGGATATGATAGATTAATATATCACTCGGCAAGTAGGCCCGAAATCATGATTGACATCCGCCTTTAGGTTCGTTTGTAAGAAGATCTCAAAACTTCTTATATTGAAAACGATTGAATACATCATCCGATGTATTTAAGGCATTATACATTTGGGAAGTGCACGATCCCAAGGAGTTTAGTGTAAAGATCATTGTCTGACACTAACTTTGACAGTGTGGGATAATTATGTGGATTGATAATGTACAAGTTATATTTATACCTTCATAGGTTGTTTCTAAACTTCTTGGCTCATCAAGAAACAAACAACTTCTACTATCTCCACCACCGAAGCCGATTACGCAAGCGCTGGAAAGGCATGAAATTTAGCACTATAGATGAGACAAGCTCTAATCTCTCGACAACACTCCCACGACGACATCCCCATGACGCGCTGCAAGAAGAAGAGATTGACTTGACCTTATACTCCATGATTAGCTCATGCATCAAACACTTCATGATACGTCATCATCTATGTCACTATGATGTTCAATAAGGAAACATCTCTTTCGACATGGAATACTCATTGAAAAAATTCGTTGACATTCCATTCCTAACCCACTCATGACTATTTATATATTTCATTGGAAATATTTAAGTCATCTTATCTCAATTCGTTTTCTTCGTTCAAATCCTTTCATCTCATTCCCGAAAACCTCCAATGACTATTTACATATTGCACTGGAAGTATTAAAAGTCAACTCATCTCATACATTCTCGTTGTGCTTTTTCGAGAATCACTCATTACTGTCTAATTATTTCACTGGAATATTGAAGTCATTCTGCATAACTTTCCAACAGCTATTTACTCGTCTCCTCGTATATCTCGTGTATCATCATTCTTAGTTTAGTCTAGTTCTTCTCATCACAAGAATTTATTAGGTATAAATTCTTTCCTCGTGTAAAAAAGCCTTGCTAAATAAGTAGGATTTTTTCATCAAAAACCAAAACTGGATAGAAAACTGTATTAGCAGTGCATGGCACCACTAAAGTGGGCACGATACCACTAAAATTAGTGTACCGTATATCTGCTGAGACCCGTTTTTCTTTCTTCCTTCCCTCACTATTCACATTCAAAACACAAACCAAAAACCCCTTTGCTGCCATAGCCGAAAACCAAAACCACAACTCCATTACATCATTGCTAATCAAGATTGAGGCATTGGAATTAAAGATTTTCAACCACTAACTCTAGAGTTTGTTCATAATCATAAAATCTGAATTGGGGCTTTTCAAAATTGATTGACTTTTTATGAAATTGGGACTAGGATTAGACAATGTAGAACAAATATGATTCCCTAAACATAGGATTTGTATTAACCAAATTATATCATTCACTATAGGTCCGAATTTTATTATCAAAATTCGAATTAGCTTATGTGTCTTTAGGGAATCATGTCTAGGATACTTAAAAGAGGATTAGAAGTGATTAGCACTTAAGCTTTCCAACATTAAAAATATTTTGGTGCCAAGTTGACGCATTTGCCAAACACCCCAATTCAATTATTTTTCGAAAAAGTTCACTTGACTAGGCTCAAGAAACAACTTTTCTTGCATTGTTGATACAAACTAAAAACGACTTTACATGCATACATGATCTCACAAATATGGGCCGAAATACATGATTAATATGTATTACTCGACATATTTGATTGAGCAAAAGAAAAGTTAGGAGCGTTTGGGTAATTTCATTAGTATTGTTATAGAGTCGAAATTACTACACCTTCACATAGTTTGCATTTAGGCACACACTAATCATTCATCATGGACAATAAAATTCGTTTATATACTTATATATATGCATACTTTATTTATAGGTAACAATGCCTTGTGTTGGTTATCAAGATACTAAAGCCTACATTCCAAACCTAATTGATGATCCAAACATTCTTAATGAACAAAAACATCATCTCCTTAAAGTCCAACATCGCTACATACACGAAGGTCGTATAGTTGATGCTCACTTCGTTCCACTGGATGGCATTAAGATATGATTTCCAACTATCGGTCTTGATTGTTTATACTTAATAAATGATCAAATTTGTCCTCGGTTCATTCTAGAGTTCTGTAGTCGTGTTCGTACCTTCAGTGATAATGAGGGTAATGTCTTTATAGATTTCTGGATTCATAACGAAAACATCATGCTTTCCATCACCGAATTAGGAGATATTCTCGGTGTTCCTTCCCACGGTCAATGTGCCTATACAGAAGACCAGTCCTTAGACTCTCTTTACCTTCATCTTGAAAACGAAGGTCCATACCGTATCGAGCTTCCCGATCCTGAAATCATTAAACACTACGTCCAAACCCCTCGAGTCACCAACACGTATCATAAGCGTGATGGCTCTATAGTCACTCTTAACCCACACAAAATCTATCTCAAGGAAATCCTCCCCGATCTCAAGAATTGGGAACTAATCCTTCAAGAGAATGTCTTGTCTCTAGCAGGGAACCGGGATCATGTTCCCGCTAGCTTAGCCCACATGCTTTATTGTCTTTGTGTAGAGGAACCTTACAACCTAGCATATTACATGGCCCAGAGGATGGGCAATGTCCATAGTCGGTCCGACAAGCTCATGCCTTATGGAATGTTGCTTACTAGTCTCTTTCGTTAGGTCTTGGCCACCTATCCACACCTTGAAAATATCCAATATCCTCTTGTCGATCATGTCATGAAACCTCTTGGTGGACCACAATGTCACACAAAGCAATGTAAGGACAAAGGGTCCAAGCGTGGTCATAAATCCATTTCTGATGCTACTCTCTCTTCGTCATCCTTTCCCCTTGAATCATCATGTCAATCTATGGATGATGATGATGATGATGATGTTGAGGTAAATTATGAAGAAGGGACTTCTCGTGCTCAAACTCCTTCACCCGACACCTATATTCATGAACTCGACACAAGAGATTTCACTCCTACAACTGACCTTCCACCTTGTATGACAAATCTTGGTGCCGTCATGAGAAGACAAACCGTGATGATGAATCGTCAAGTGTCAATGTATGAGCAAACCATCGGAGGATTCAAGTCAATCGGGAAGGCACTCAAGGGAATTAGCAACAAGATCAAGAAGCTAGGGAAATCAAAGAAATGAACAATATGTTATTTATTAAGTAGTATTAAGCATAAGTATTATTACTAACTCAGGGTATGGGCTAACGCCACCTAACACTAACTATTTTACTTGAATTATTCTTTGGTACATAGCAGTTTAGGTGAGTCTTTCAATTTTACCACCCAAAAGTAATTAATCAAGCTTGATTCTTGGTTAACTTTGATCTCTTGATCTTTGAGTATCTTTATTCTATGTGATATTTGCTTGGATTATTTTATGTGCAAGTATCTAGATGATAATTTGCATGCTTACTAGTAGCCTATTTAGTAGATTTATCACATGATCATATTAGTTGCTAGTTGTGACTTAGATCATGAAATCCATGCCATTGTTCTTTAGTGAGTGGAGTTAACAGGATTTGCTGCAAATAGTGCACATAGGATTACCCATTTAGGTAGCCTAGAACCTTCAAAACTGAGAAAAACATCTCCAGCAGGCCACGACACCACTAAATAGGGCACAGCACCACTAAATTTAGTGGTACCGTGGGTGATTTAGTGGAACCGTCCCCTGGGTAGACGTTTTTCACTATTTTCTTTCACTTTTTGACTTTCTTTCCCCTAGAATCTGGAAACATAAGCTGATTCCAATGATCACAACTCTCTAAACTCATCATCCTACACCATGCATGCTTGAAAGATGGCTATTTAAGCACTTCTCATGCATACACATTTTTCACAACCATTCCTTAATCATCCTTTACTCAATCAAGCACCACCATGTCTTCCACCATTGCCACCATCTCCCACAAAGCCAAGAAACCAAGGCTTGACATTAAACCCCCAAATGAAAGGATCTTCATTGATCTTACTCTTGATGATGATGAGGATATCAAAACACCACCTTCCAACAACTCAACTTCATCCATTTCCACAACATTAGCTCCATCCAAAACCAACTCCACTAGAGCAAACTCATTCTCATCAACCACTATCAAGACAACATCTTCCTTATCACCTAGTCCTCCTCAACCTTTGGCACTAACATTCTTAACTCCACTAGAACTAGTGTACAACACATCATCACCATCTTCCGTTTCTCCATCACCACCATCACAACCTATCATGGGCCATCCAATCCAATACCCAATTCTATCACATACGCTTGTTGTCACCACAACCACAACCTCATTGCTCACCTTAGAGATGAGATGGCTTACATGTTTAACTACATTGAGCATCTCTTGACACCATCTCAAGGGCCCATTATACCACCTCCTCCACCATTCAATAGCCCAAGCAACTAAACTTTTATTTTTATCCTTCAACAATAAAAACTTATGAACCCTTTTGTGCACCTTGAAGCAAATCTTAGGACTTCTATGTCACTAAAGAATATTATGTGCTTCTTTATGTAGTTTTATTTTTCTTAGTCTAGCTCTTGTAAGCATACTTCAAGTATGATTTTCTCATTATTAATGAAGGAATGGGCTTATCTTTTGTTTGTGGTTGGATTATTTTTCTTCTTTTGTTACTTTTGGTTGGATATTTGTCTTGTATGCTATATGTTAGATATTGTATTTGTGTCATCTAACTTTGTTTTGTAGTATCAACCATTGCTCAATTCATTGGTATGCTCCAAATGAGGGGGAGTATACATCAAGGGGGAGCCTTACTAGTCTTTTTGCTTCGACAAAAAGGGGAGAAGTGGATATAAACTCACACTAAAAACTTGTTGAAACTAGTTTTTCACATATAATGAGTTTATGTTTTGTCATCATCAAAAAGGGGGAGATTATTGATGCAAATAATGTCTAAAAACGTTATTCTCATCTTTCGATATCTCTATGTCTTGATGATAAAAAAATGTGAAAACATCTTACGTCAAAATTAACGTAAACAAGTTTTTAGTCGAAATATCCTATTTCTACGTTAATCACTCTAGGTATGAACAAACAAATTTGTAACTTGACAAATGATCAAAGAAGTGAATTTATTATTTTGAACTTTACATTTTTAGCTTGACAAAACTTTCTTTTCAAAAATACATTTTACAAATTATTTTTGAATTATAAAGAAATTTTTTATTTAGGAAAAATCATTTCAAAAACATTCCTAACAGCTATATTTTACCCAAACCAGCTTCAAACTCCCCCAAATAAACTTTCACCACTAAAGACAAGAAATGGAGCGTCTTTGTCTGGCACGGTACCACTAAATTTAGTGGTACCGTGTGACAATTAGTGGTACCGTCCCCTTTAAAACTGCCAAATTTCCAGAGTCTATAAATACCACTTCATTTCCCAGATTTTGGCCACCCTTTCATACACATAACTTTCTGGTTTCCATCCTCTTTTTCTCTTTACACTTCTTAGATCATTAGTTAGTTTTCTTTTGTTTAAAGATGATTCTTTCATCCAACCAAGAATCATCTACATACCTCTTCTAGTCAAGAGAAGAACACAAAGTGTCAAGAAGATACAAGGTGTTGGTGTCATAGAGTAGTGCACTTGCATTACAAGTTGTCTACTTGATTGTATCTTGATATACATCAAGTGTATTAGTATTTCTTAGTTATTGTGTTGATCATTGTGATCTTGTTGAGATCTTGGGGATCTCTTGAGTGTTGAGTAATATAGTATTGATCAAATGGATCAAGTATAGATTGTGTGAGGATCGTGTAGATTGTGTAAGGATTGTGTAGATTGTGTGATGATCGTATTGATCGTGTAGATTGTGTGAGGATCGTGTTGATCGTGCAGATTGTGTGAGGATCGTGAAGATCATGTAGATTGTATAAGGATCGTGATGATCGTCTAATAAGTTAGGATTGTGTGGATCATGGTATATTGGTACTAGCTAAGATTAGTACTCGACATCTAGCTTAGTGTCGGAAAATAACGTAAGCGACGTTGTACGGTTTTCTCTGCCTGAAGGGAGTCTTGTTGATATAGTGCTTATAACTCTCGAGTGTGGTACTCGGGGAGTGGAGTAGGGTGAAGAAGAGCTTCGTGACCGAACCACTATAAATCTCGGTGTCTTGGTTTGATCTTTCCATCTCCTCTCTTTACTTACTTATTGCATATTAGTATTAGTATAGTGTTGTGTTCATATTGGTGTTGATTAACTTTACATACAATTCAATCTACGTTTTTGAAAGATAATTTTTTATACCTAAAGAAAACAAGTCGGTAAACTATTCAACCCCCTTTTAGTTTCCCACAGGGTCACCGATTCAACCAGTTCAACCGCCGGGTCGAACCGGTTTTATGCAGAAGAAGAAAATAGTTATATAGCTATTGCATAAACAACTTTGAAACATATCTGAACAACGTTTAAACAAGTCTAAAACATTGAAAATCTAATACCAAACGTGATCAAGTACCAACACACATACAATCCAACAAAAATTGCATACGTACGACATTAAAAAAAAATCCAAACACAATCGACTAAACAGATGAATGAGACTGAGCCTCTATCGGTGCTTTGTCTTTAGGTTCCATACCTAAAACATTAAAAAAATTGCAAACACAACCAAATTATAACTTTTAGCATGCTATATGTTACATTTACCAGTTTTTGTTCAACTACTCTAATTTAATTTTTTATTAAAATTGAACCAACATCAAACATCACCACTTTAACTTTGCAAGTAATCTTAATACTATGATCGTACATAACTACTTTTTCCAACTCAAACTACTATTTCCTAAATAAGTAAAAAATATTTAATGCAACAAAATTAATGCAAGGTAAATAAACTAAATGTGAAGATTATTACCTCATACGGATTGTAGTTTGTGGGTGGAGAAATGAAAGGGATGTGAACTTGTGAAGAAAATGGAATAATGGATGGTTTCGAGGGAAAATTGAAGGGTGTAGGTGAGGATTGGGGAGATGAATGAGTTTTTGATGTGATGTTTTATTGGTAAGAAAAAATTAGTTTTTATTATTATAGATTGAAAATAATAACACAAGCCTTCGACCCAGCTGGGTTTTAGAAACTGGGTCGACCCGGGTCGTACAAAACCCACTGGTTTAATTCGATTCCGAAACTGCCAAAAAACCGTTCACATCCGGCCCGGTTCAACACAGGTTTTAAAACATTGTTCACGAGTGTTAATAGCAATACCCCAATTAATGTTCATATCAAGAAATTAATTGGTGGGGTATCACCACTGTCATTTTGTGTCTATAATATACATAAATAAACTAATATTATACATTCATATATATCAAGTATATATGTAATGATTGTGTAACTTCAAAACTTACTTTTTGATGAAGTTATGACTAAACAAATTACCAATAGTGATGTGAATATTTGGATCGCAATTGGTGAATCTAGTTTCTAAAATCTCTTCATGATTATTTACATCCATTAACATGTTTACAAACCTTCATGATGAATCTTTTTGGTTTTGGATATCTTGATTTTGGATATCCAAAAATTTTGAAATTCAGGTTTTGGAGATTCAAAGTTTCTGAGAAATGTTATAAATCATCTAAAAGTTATCGTGAAAACAATAATTTAAAGCTAAAACTAGCTAAGAAGGGTTTTGATTAGCTGACTTCACATGCAGGAAAATTACAATATATATATATATATATATATATATATATATATATATATATATATATATATATATATATATATATATATATATATATATATATATATATGTTGTAATTCATTTGTCAACTACTAAATTTATGTATTATTGTTTTCAAACAATTATGGCTAAAAAAAAAAAAAAAAAAAAAAAAAAAAAAAAAAAAAAAAACCTCTTCGTCTTTCCCCGATGTTCACCTACTATCATCATCGAATTTGTGGAACTTGTTTTAAGAAATCATTTTACTTATTTATAAATGGTCTAGGGTGCACAAGCATAACCTAGAAAGAGAAAGTGAAGAGAAAATAAAAACCTTGTATTATGAGTGATACACTTCACAAGGCACATGAGGCACTATGAGGCACACCCCAACTATTGAGGTCTTGGTGTATTTGTATACCCATATACATATGATTATCTTATTACTTTTAAGTCTCATGACTATGCATAGTTACACGAGCCAAGAACCAAACATGTATAACACTGATAGAAACAGTTTTATTATTCTTCTAGTGAATCAACCCTCATCAAATTATCATCGTTGTTCATACTATCACACAATTTATTAATCTCAAATAAATACATAAAAAGAAGGTGTAATGGACACTACTACGGTGGAAATAACACCAATAGTACCGCTAGATAAAGATCAACAAGCAACACGTGTTGGGATTCTTCTTCAGATTATGATGCTTGTTCTTTCTTTCATTCTTGGTCATGTTTTATGTCGTCGTGGCTTTTATTATCTTGCTGAAGTGATATAATCCGTATCAGAAACCACTTAAGAAATGAAATATTGTTAACCAAAAAGTCAGATGAATTCAGATAAAAGGAAGAACAATTCACGAAAGTAGTTTGATATCAATTGTTTATAAGCTATGTGTAGAACTCACTCCAAAAAAGCTATCTCAAAAGAGGATGGGACACCTAGACTTTATAAACCACCTAGACTTTATAAGCCACCACTCTAAGTGCGGGAACCTTAAAAGGTAGGGCTAGCTCTGATACCAATTGATATACCCCGTATCAGAAATCACTTAAGAAATGAAATAAGGTCAACCAAAGAGTCAAGTGAATTCAGATAAAAGGAAGAACAATTCACGAAAGCAGTTTGATATCTATCGTTTATAAGCTATGTAGAACTCATACCAAAAAGCTATCTCAAAGGAGGAAGGGACACCTAGACTTTATAAACCACCAACCAATCCCATACTTGACTGATGTGAGATCATAACATGAAGCTAGTGCATCTCTTTTAATTGGGTTGATTATTGGTGGACTTGCTAATATTTCCAATACCGAAACTAGTATCAGGGCTTGGTTCAATTTCCATGAGGTGTTATTTTTCTATATTTGTTGCCACTAATCACATTCCAATCAGGATTCAGCTTAGCTCTTAAACCATTCTTTTCAAACTTTGGAACTATAGTGTCATTTGCAATTTTGGGAACATTTATTGATGCAATTGTTACAGGTCTTCTCGTATATCATTGTGTTGTAATGTGCCTCATAGATCCTGTCACTGCACTCTTCAATTTTCAGGAGCTTGGAACAAACATGAGTCTTTATGCATTGGTCTTTGGTGAATCCATTTGAATATAACGAGACTTGGTTTCCCACTTGCTTACATTCATTTTATTCCTAACGAGACTTGGCTGAGCAAACCCTTCTTACCCCGAAAGTATGGATGCTTTGACTGTGACTAGATGATATATGTCGAGTTTGTATTTGGTTTGCCTTGTTTTTCACAATCTTTAACTTTGTGCATGCTTATGTGAAAAGGTCAACAAAAGGAGTCACCAAGATTGAAGATAATTAAAAGAACAATAGAAGAAAGATTGTTGTGGTTGCAACATCAAATATGTCATGATACATGTGTTCACACAATAATCTAACAAATTGTTGTGTGACGTGTGTGAGTGTGTTCATTCTGAATTATTTGATCTAAATTTACCAAAGAAAGCTCGTACTTGACTTTTGGGATTCAAATGACTTCAAATGGTTTAATTTAAATTTACTTAAAATATTTAATACTTGACTTTTGAGAGTTTAATGAAGTCTCTTCATTCGTACATTAATTTAAATTTACCTTAAAAATCTTTACTTAACTTGTTTATTCCAAAAAGGGAAGGAAAATCAAACATCATCTTTTATAAGTATGTTAGTGTTTCATGTCATATTGTCAACCCAACCAGTACTCAAAATTTTGACCCATTGGCCAAACCATATACCACTTACTTAGTCACCTCACTGTCAACAAGTATCTTGGTTAATCCCGGATGAAATGGAAGCTGAACTTGAAAAACAAGAATGAGCACACTTAGAGGAGCAACAAAAGAATCCACCTCCTTGGAATAACACAGCTAAGGAAGATGAACTTGCTACACTGCAGACAGAATCACTTTGTTGACTCTTTAAAAAATTATAATGGACTTTTTGTACCAAAGATGTGAGCATTCTTGACTTGATATACCAAAACTGGCTTTGCATCTATGTCTTTATGTTTTGTCCAAAGTCACTCACTCTTGCAGACTTACTGTGGAAAACTAGTAGGGGGTTTGAAGAGTATTCCCTATTTTTTATTCCTTTTTAATAAATATAAGCTTTGTATGCTTAATGTGAAATCAACACGAAACGCGAGTATATATAATCAATAAACAATAAGTAATGGAAAGAGCAAACCAAAGACATTGTGATTTATAGTGGTTCGGCACGAAACTTCCTTCCTCGCCCTACTCAACTCCCCGAGTACCCAACTTGAGAGTTCGTAAGCACTATATCAACAAGCTCCCTTTCGGCGGAGAAAATCTTACAATGTCGCTTCACTTCTTACTGATACTAAGCTACATATCGAGTCTTTTCCCAAGGAAATACCAACCTCACTACTCAATGTATTTTAAGGTCTGAAATACTAACCGATCCTTCTACATTGGTGTATGATGATGACTAACAACTTTAGTGTATGATGGTGGATTATAATGACACAACAATGGTATACAAAGTTCAACAATGATGTATACAATTAGACACTAACACTTAGAAGCTTGGAGATCTTCTTGTGTTCTTCACTTGAAATCAAAGTGGTAATTTGTGAATCACTTAGAATGTGTTATATAGCAAGTGGAATGATCAAAGAGTGTTTAATGGATGCTAGAATGAAAGTACGATATAGAGAATTTACAGAAAATTACTTAAAAGGTTGGTTGAAAATGAGATAAGTGACATATATTTATAGTTTGGGTTCTGTCTCATTTTCGGGTTGTGGCGGATCCACGGATCCGTTCGTGTAAAATACGGATCCACGGAGCGTCTGGAGACACTCCTTTGTCTTAGTGTGTTTTACAAATGATTGGCAAAATCTTATTAATAGATCAAGGTTCTAGAAGGCTGATTTGAATTTTGCTTCGGGACTAAGTTTTACTTAATTAATTGTTTTATTAGTCCTAATTACAGGGTTTGCTAGTTTTTTGTTTTAGACATGTTTAACAAATGTTTATGCATTTGGGTTCTTTGATCATTTGACGGATTTTATAACGGTATTATTCATACCTTAAGTGATTGTCGTCCGAATGTAAACTTACGATTAATAACTTGGTTACTTATATTTTACGTCATATAAATTTATATTTGTCATTATCAAAACCTTGAGAGACCGTAGAATATAAAAAATATGAGACATTTAAATTATTAAAAAATATGTGAAATATTAAAATGATTTTAATCTCAACCATTGATTTATTTTTAGATGGATGGCGGGATGAGTCCTGAGAAAATTTTGGTATGTAAAAATGCAGCTTTTATTAACCTTCCATGATTTACTATTAGGACGTTTATGGCTATTTTCTTAAAAGGATATTAACAGGGTGTTTGGATGTTCACTAACTATGTGGGTGGCTGACTATGGTGACCCGTCTGACCCGTTTTCACATATGCATGAACCCATAGTACCAGTACCCTACAACCTGCTTGTTTTGCCCCTTAAACTTGTGCCAAGTATTTCAAGTGAATGTGATCTGATTTACAGAATTGACCCAAGCGGTGCACAAAACATCTTGTAATATTAGTAGTTCAAATGTATTTACAAAAAGTCTGATGAATGGCACAAGCATGATGGTAAACTAGAACTCAAGGTGAAGCAATTGTTATTTTTGTGGCTCACACAAACTGCTTTAGTTAGACATTACTTATGAGTACTATCATGATGTCATATAGTTTAAGCTAAAGTCTTCATCTCATTGATATTAAATCTTTAAAGAAAAAACTATAGTATTTATCTATTACTAAATTGAATAAAAACTTAATCATTATTTACAATAGTAATTTGTTTCCTGCTAACAGTTTTTTAAATTAGTACATAAATTCATCCAGTGAAGTATAGACAACACATCACTTAAGCTAGCAAACAAAGTAACAAAGTTGACATTGTTAAACTGCTTCTTGATATTTAGTATATTGTGCCAAAATACAGTTCAACAAGACAGATCTTGTTAGGGACATAATACAATTTCTTAATTGTACATTCTCCTCCACGATTTAAGGTTAAATGCAGATAAATGCAGATAATGCATATATAGTATTTCACTTTATTGGATATTGGTAGTTACAAGTTAATGATTTACTGCCTAATTGATTACATATTTCAGTACGCTGCAGACATCTGAAATGCTCCAAACAAACATATACAAAGGTGAGAATAAAGGTAGTATCAAGTTATTTTCATGTTATACTTTTAACCGGAAGTGTTATGGTTTATTTCTTCTTCTTTTCTTAAATTGGATAATCCACGGGATTTGAGCCCGCCGTCACACAGACTCAAACCGGGTAATAGCCCTCTCCTTTTTTAGAAGGTTGGCGTGATTACTTCAAAGTTGTTTGCACCTAGGAATCGAACTAGAGACCTTTCACATTTTAGTGATGATAGTCACAAGTGTCTTACTTGACATAACTAATCCGAATCGAATCTTGTTCACCCATCAATATCTAGAAATTACCTCCCTTTTGGAATGTACCATTTAGTCAAACAATATAAACATCCTCCCTGGCTTTAGGCAGCTCATAGTAAGAATTCCTAATACTCCAGAAACATTGGTGGTTGCTCAATAAAGTTTAGTTAAATATACTTAGGAGGTTATATGCTACCAATCAGGTTGTGCTTATTAGTTATAACTCCAAGCTATAGGCTTTCTGGGTAAACTTTTGTTAAAGAGCCTAGAAACTCTTGCAAATGTAAACTATGCTGATTTGACTATATATGCATGCTTTTAACAGGTCTTATGAAGTCATAATAAAAGTCAACCACCTGCTCGATCAGCTATAAAATCACTTAAGGAAGAGCTGCTAGAGTCTGAGGTGGCAAAACTAAGAGAGCAGCTCAAAAAGGCTAGTATGGAAAAGAGTCGCTTAAGTTCCGAGTATGAGAAGTTATCAATCATTTTCAGATCGCAAAGACAACAACTACATGGTATTAAACTAGCTCTGGCTTCTTCTGCTCCACCAAAAAAAAGTGATCCCCTAACCTATCCATCTAGTGGAATTCAACAACAGGTAATCTCTCTTTCGTCATATTACAAAAGCCTTTTGTGTGCAAAATCTTAACTATTTACAGTACTTCTTTAATTGGGCATTTTGGGAAACATAAATGGAGTTGTTCAACAAGAGCTCTTTAATTCAGGATCAAAACTCATGGCAGGCATTTCCTGAAGACCTGAAGACACCTAGTGACCACTTGAAGCCTATTAGAACAAGAAACTGGAACCAGAACATGTCAGGCGCCACTATTAGTGCTGCTAGATATCATGTGACGGTTCCTATCGCCACCTTGAACCAGTCTCAGTGTGTGGGTGAGATGAGAAAAAATGAAGCTCTCAACCCTCTGGATGGGTTACCTTCTAGTTTATCTTTTTGTTACTGAGATGTTAGTGCTGAATTTACAGATGTTCACATACTATCCAGTTTTCTAATAATTGCTTGCTTTCTGTTGCAATGTGTGTTATGGTACATATGGTTGATGTAGAGTTCAACTTTTTAGGCAATAATCAATCAGATATCTTAACAAATGATGATCTTAAGCCATTTACACGTGACATGAAATTGCAAAAATTTATCAATTTTGAATGATTCAAAAGCTGACCACGTAACACGTAAAATAACGTTCTCATTTAATACTTCGGTAATTCTATTTAATTAATTCATGCAAAGGATTCCAAATGATACAAACTTTACTAAATGAATATTGAGTTCTTAACAGGTTAACATAAGAAGCAAAAGTTGTACATTTGGTTTGATTAATTAACTCTATAAAGTTAAGAACTAGTAATATTATATAAAGCTGAGTTTACGTTCTTATATCACCAGAGCAATAATATTAGAATGTTATTTTCACTTGCTAGAGATATTACTTATCAAGTACACGTATATCTTAAGACTATTGAACTTAGAATGAGACCCCCTAGATTCTGGATATATACAATTACAACAAAAAACACATGAAAGGTTACTATGCCAGGGAATAGAAAACTTAGTCTCGGATGATAAGCTTTCAGACATAAAGGGGACGAGTTACATTTGCTTATATGTTTTGTGTATTTTTTTCATGTAGTAATCCTTGTATATGGTATAAAGAAAGATGAACATAGACTGTAAGCACCAACAAAACAAAAAAAGAGAATGACACATATGGTGCCTTCTTTATTTCCTTCAAATATTTTTACATGTGTTAAAATACATATGATAAGCAATTAGCGAACAAATTTTCAGCAACAAGCACGATTATGGCTTATATAAAACACTTTTTCACATCATACAGAATTTTAATGCTTGTTGCTGAAAATCTTATCAGTCTACATCGAAATACTCCAAAATCCTTTAAGAGAGCAATTAAGGAAGATTGTGGAAGTCTCAATATTTGACCAACTTACAGTAATTGAAGTTCTTTAGCGCCTTAGATTTTCAAGGTATCAATGAAAGGAACGCCATCACCACTGAGTTTGGTCCGTTCATAAAAGCTTTCAAAATATCCGTCATATGAAAAAGATTTGTACAGAGCCAGGGAGCCTGAATTTATCAATTCTTCAGCTGGCTTAATGTCAAACTTTTTGCCGGGATAGCAAAATGTGACTATTGAAAATCTGTCTTTCTGTTTATTTACTGCTGCTCTGTGATAAGGAGCTTTGTAAACTCCATTGCTCACTACCTAAAATAATCAAAACCCCAAAAAGAAATTAGATGCCGTCGCTATTTTGGCATAACCAATAAGGGTTAATACACAAACATGCTACTGACCCTAACCAATAATATCAACTTTTCACAACTTAAGTTATAATACATGAAAATGTTGCATTTTTTTGGACGTTTTAAAATTGACATTGTTGCAGTTTTCACTGAGATAGAGGGAGTAACATTTGTTTTAAGTAAATGTGGTTATCAAGTTTAGTAGATTTCAAGTTGATTAGCGGTTCATTTGACCTTGAAAGTCAAAACATGCCTCTTCCTAATGGAAATAAAGTTAAGGTACCTCCATTATGATGCCAATATTTACAACGATGCCATTGGTTATAGGTTCAACAAACACCCATTTCTCGTCTTTCAAAACTTGCAATCCTGGGATGTCACCACAATCGGTCAAGAGTGTGATTCCCGATATGTCAGCATGAGATGATATTCCAATAACTCGTTCAGGCTCGGGACAAGGTGGGTAGCAATTCATCCTCACATCATAGTTTCCTCCTTCAAAAGCCTCGGAAAATCTTTTCCCATCGAGCCCCAAAGCCATGGCTATGAACTCAATTATGGAAATTGCTGTCTTCCTGATATCATGTGAGTATGTGTCCAATGCTTCCCTGGATCACATAAAGGAGCGTTTTGTTATGTCACTCAATCTTGAACAATGGAGCTTAACCAGTGAATCGCACATAAGTAGACAACATACAAGTTTGTTTATATTCCCTTTGCAATGAAAGTTAGATTTTAGGACATAATAGACCAAATTCAACTTCAAAGTTGATATAATTGCTTCAAATTTCTGTATACACAAGCTGTTAGCTACACTCAATTCCTAATCAATCCAAAGAAAGTGAAACTGAAAGGAAGGAGCATTTGGGATATTCAAAGTACAAATAAGGATAGTTGGAGCTAGAAAAAGCTCCTTGAGTTGAGGAGTCGTATCAGAATTCGTATTTGACAAAAAGTGGGTAATGGCTGCAGTATCTCTGTATGGCATGATTGATGGAGTACTCATAAAGTATTATCAACTGTGCTTAGCAAAAGGGAAGTGTTTTCTGCCAAACTACCTGACACTGCCACCACTTCTGATATGCTTGACAATGGAAGCTGGAGATGGCCCTCAATTGGTACCCAAACTTCCCTATGCACAAGAGTATCCCTGCTCCTCATTTGAATCCAATGATCCAGGACAAAACTTTTTGGGTCACAAATGATGAGAAAGAGATTAATTTTGCTAAAGATGCATGAAAAGCTATGTATAGTTATGGTCCAGATGTGGAATGGATGAATATTGTTTGATCCTCCCATTGCATCCCAAGACATGCTTTGTCTTGTGGATGGTAATTAAAGGAAAGCTGCAAATTCGAGATAAACTCCTAAAGTGGTAATCCTGGGAAAGTTATGATATGTGACCTGTGTAAAAAGAAGAGATAAATTCCCATTGCTATCTATATTGTAAATGTGATTTCTCAGAAAGACTATGGAAAGAAAATGCAGATGGCAGACACGAAAATATAGTCATTGGGAGAGCATTATTCAAGATATGGTCAAACTGCCAAGTTTTAATAATATATCGAGTATAACTAGAAGATTGATATTCGCAGCTGTTGTCTATAACATATGAAACTGCAGGCTATTTCAGAAAGTAGAAACAGTGTATAAGGCAGTAATAGAAACTTTGAAATTCAAGTCATTGACTCTAAAAGTAAACAATCACCTGCAGTAATGAAAGTCTACCTCATGTGGAGCATAAAGTTTGTTGTAGTTCCAAGGACGAGACAGAAAAAAATGTTTCAGATTGTTAAAAGTTTGCTGGCAAGATTGTATGCAACATCAGCTGATGAATATTGGTTCTTGTGATATGAGTATAAGTGAATTGGGGAGGTGGGTGAGTCATGAAAGATGGGATTACCACACCTGTGCACATGAAATTAGAGATGAATGGTCCATACACGGTGATGAGCCGTATTTCTGCAAAAGGGATGTTTGGTATGGAAGTCTACTGAAAGTGGAAGTGAATAATGGCTTGTGTCCTTCAGTGATGTTAGCACGACAAGTATTGAATAGTTCTTATGATGACATATATTTCTATGTCTGTTAGTATGGGTTGTTAGAATATTATTGTTCTGTTATTTGGTTTTGTTTGTTGGCACATAATACCAAAAGGTCATGTCTGTTGGTAAATGGACTAAAATTGTAACGTATTACTTATATATGAAAGTTTACCAAAAAATATTAATGTTATAACTCATTAAGGGCATATAGAATTATATCTTCTTACCGGAAATTGTGAGGCTGTTCTTCAGGCCAAAACTCTAACTTTCTTGTGTGAGTGGGAATGGCCTTAAGAAAGATCATGTCGCACCATTCCAGCTTTTGATCTTCAGAGATCACAAAAGGCTTGACCATAACCTTCAAGACTTCCAGGTTTTTGTGCATACTGCTTTTTTTCCTCAGAGGATAGGTCAAAGAACTCTTGACTTTTTCTATGCATACATTTTATTGATACGTCCGAAACTCTATGACCTATCAACTGCAAGTAGAGATTATCATGAGACACATATATTGCCTTTAAGTATTAGCAAATTTTAAATTTTGTAGATAAGAAAGTAATTTTAATAGTGTTGATTATAACTACATAGAAAGACTTATAATTTACTAGATATCCCACAACCCTTCCAACCATAAAATTTGCGTAAAATAGTTGTGCCATGAGTATTCTATAATGTGTAAAGTTGTATATTGCTGTTCAAAACTTGTACACTGTAACAGGCTACCAATACCATATTTGGATATAAGGTAAGAAAGAAATAGTATTTGCTCCATTACAAAATTCGAGTTGCATACTTACCTTTCGTGACTAAACGACTCATTTTTAAGTACTAGGATTGCATCAGATAAACCACTAAATCTAACTTCAATATACTTCTATAAATTTAGACATAAAAAGATGGGCTACTAGATATCAGGAAGTTGGAAGTAGTGGTTGCAAGCATATTGAGATGCAGAGGAATAAAGACCTACATTGTGAAATAGAGAAAAGATTGATTCTTTAAGGTCATTATGCAATAACGAAGTGACTGTAACTTAAAGTTATTTCATATGTTCACGTATGCAAAATAGGGTTAACAGCATTGAGAAGCATTTTGAAAACAGAAATGATTCTTATCTCAGACCACTGCTTGAGACATAACTTTGTAGATGTTTTAACTTCTCGTTCTCTAAATAATTTCGGGATATTCTTGGTCAAGATATGATCTAGGTTATGAGGAATTTTGACCCTTTCCTAAACAAATCAAGATAACTTTGACTGCTTTGAGTCTTACATTTCGTTAATATTGATCCCCACGCAGCTGTGTTTGCAATCTCTAGACGTCCTTATAAATTGCTACGATGGTGTATGCCAGATTTCCTTAAATGTGATCCAAACAAATACTAGGTTGTGTTTCTATTGGCGAACAAGGCCGTTCATAGCATGAACTTAGGAAGGAAATCAGCATATGATTTTAAAACTTGATACTGAAGAGGGTTACAATTGGATGATGATACGATGGGTCTTTTTTAAGGGTTTGAGACATTATAAAAGAGAAGCGTTTGTATTGTCACACTTGCAATTCACTAATCATACAATGCTGTTCTGCGATACCAACCTATGAGAGCTAAGGAACATGAAGAGGGTGTTGAGGTGTTTTTGTTATCATTTGCGTTAAAGTGAAACCCTACCAAATGGAACGGTCCCCGAATTAACACGGTGAGGCCGCATACATCTAAGTCAAAAAGGTTCCCCCTCCCCTGCCTGGGTAACCTGAATCCGTTTACCTGTTTATTTGGGTTAAAATTAAAAATAAAGATTAGATATCTGTTCTTTAGAGTAATTAACTGTGAATGTAAGATAAATTTTACTACTTAGGCAATATAATCCAGGGAAATTGTACCCTTTACTTAGTTAGGGTTGGAATCAATAGGTACTAAGTTGCGCTAACGTAAGTATTTCATCATGCCACAACATCTTTTCATAAACCACAAAATTTTAGAAACTTGTCTCACAATTCTTGAGCTTGAAATCATTAATTACTACTAAACATAGCAATTCTAAGGGGATGTTTGTTTAAACTTATACATGGGCTTACGACTTACGAGCTTATTTGATTTTGGCATATATTTAATAAGCCTAAATTTCCGGGCTTACTTTGAGACTTGGCTTATGTAAGCTTGTTATATTGAGGGTGTTTGTCTAAGCTTATATGAGTGGGCTTATGAGTTTATATAAGGGGTTTTTGATAAGCCCCAAACGTGTGCCTTTTTCTAAGGGGGTTGAGCTTATATAACATGCTCCATTACAAATTAGAATACTACCCTTAATTATACTAATGTAACATTCATATTTTTCAACACATGTCCTTTATAGTCATTTACCTATCTAAGCTAAACCAAACACTTGAAATTATTAGCTTATTAAATGCAAGCTAATCCAAACACTCAACATGTGCTTATGAGCTTATGATATATAAGTCACAAGGTGCTTATATAATATAAGCGTAAGCCCAATTCATAAGCTTAGCCAAACACCCCCATCATAACAAGCTTATAAACAAGTGTGGCTTATGATATAACACATTGGTATTTTTTATTGTCCCAAATTTAATGTCCACTTTCAACAACAACCAATCAAAATGCTTCTAAGTGAGTGGGAATGAAATTTTATTGGTTAACATCGTAAGGGGGCCCACTTTTCTTAAACTTTGTGAAATTTGGAAATGAACATATAATTTGGGACGGAGGGAGTATAAGCCGAAATCAAATAAGCTAGTAAGGCCACATATAAGCTTAAACAAACACCCCTAATAAATGTAGTATTACTAGCTAGTGTTTAAAATGTCAACGAAAACAAGTTGACTAAAAAGAATAAGAAAACAAGGGGAAGTATGGTTGACCTGAAAGATACCCCAATGTTTACAAGCAAGATGAAGCTTTTGTAGCTCTGATGATTGGTATTGTGGGTGAATGAGTTTAGAAAAGTCAATGATCGGGAGGGAGTGGCAAGGGGTGGCGGTAGGGTAGTCAGTGGAGGTGTCTTGTATGTAACGGTGTGGGACGGTGTCAAGAGGTTGAGATGTTAGTTGTTTCACGCTTGGGACAGGGATTGATGATCCTAGATTCTGAGATGATGCTGTACCTTCCCTTCCTGTTGTCATTTGTGTGTTTATGTTGTCGGGATGTTGAATGAGGCAGTTATGACTTGGACACTTATGACTTTATGAGTATTTATTTAAAGACTTTGTGCTACACCCACTCAATCTTTACAAAATTTCTCTGCCACAAAAAACCAACCAATTATCTCTCTGCCACATCAGCGTGTGAGAGAAATTTTGTAAAGATTAAGTGGATCTAGTATTTTTCTTATTTAAAATTTTAAATATAATTGCTAAAGCCTCTCGCATAACAATATTATATCTTTTTCATTTAATTTTTCTCCATGTCTAAATTGTTAATTCTAACATGGGTTTTACTAATGTGTGCCCCTCATACATGTTTAGCTCTTTACATATGGAAGGTTAAGTTAATTAATATCAAATTTTTATTTAATTAAGTTAATTTTAGAGTTTAATTAATGTTCATTGAATGCATTTTTTAATTTAAAAGAAATTTTTATGTTCATTAATTACATTTTATAGAGTGCCCAGTGGGCACATGTTAGCAAAACCCTTCTAACATTTAAGTAAGAGGATAACTAGAAACAATTTAAAAAATAAATAACATTTTTCTTATTTAAATTAAGTTACCCTTATGACAAACTAAATAAGACATTATTTTTTTAAATTACCGTTATGCCAAATTAAATAACTAAATTTAGCACTATTTTTTTTACATTTCAGAGTTTTACATGGCGAGCAGTTACATTTGCCCTCCAAACTCATTTACTCGTGTTAGAATAGGGATTGAATGTGAAAAAAAAAAAAAAAAAAAAAAAAAAAAAAAAAAAAAAACATGCCGAGCAAATTGGTTTGCTCACTACTTCATTTTCCTTGTTTAATAATAATAATAATAATAATAATAATAATAATAATGATAAATTCACCACAAATGAATGAACTTGCATGGAGTATCGACTTTTGCATGAAATATCGACTTGAGTGCTATACTTGCGATGCATAAAAAAAATGAATAATAATAATAACGAGCAAAAGAAGTGAGCAAAATGGGAGAGCGAGCAAAAAAAGTTTGCTTGCACTTCTACGTGTCAACACCCGTTACATTACTATATACAGTATATAATTTTACATCCAATACTACGTCGTTCAATGTAGTAGGCTAATTGTTTTTTTCGTGGCCCATAAATACAGCCCTTATCTGTTTTTTTCGTGGCCCAAGAATGTAAGTCATATGACCCAGGAAACTTAAACCTAAATACTGTATTTTTACAGTCTTTAGACTCCACCTGTCAACCATCCGCCTGTGTACTAAGTAATTTTGTGGCCATAATCTTGCAATGTTCACCAACTTCATGTACTATGTTTTGTATTTCCAAAGAAGAAGGTTCTCCATACTCTTTTCCATATACATTGCATCTCACAAAGATAAGGACAACACAAATATACTACATCAAAAAAAGAGAAGAAAAAAAAAAAAAAAAAAAAAAAAAAAAAAAAAAAAAAATTGCTCAACCCAAAACTGAGATCAACACAATCTTTGCTTACAAAGGTAATGAGGGTATGTTTGATTACTTCTTAATGAGTTAATTCAGAGACAAAACTGAATCGGTCAAAGGTTTAAGTGTTTGATAAACAAGTATGATGCCGCTGTTTCGTTCATTATGCATCTGTACGATTTTGCATGGGGTGTGCCCTATACCATTCAGCACGTCACACTTTTCCCATCTACATATCATTTTATAATCTTATCTTTGGTTCCTCTTTCATCACAAACACGTGAACTTAATTTTTATTTTATATTTGCAGAGATGAGGTACTTAGGAGCTAGGAAGAAGATGAATAGTATGTACAGAAGTATTCTTTTATTATGGTCCTCTATTTAAATATAGTCACTTTGTCCTTTACTTATGATCCTTTAGCTGGATAGACGTACTAAGGCTACTTTGTATTCATGCTATTAAGAGTTTAGCTTTTATAGTGTTTTTATTAAAAATTTACAAATCTTGTTTTATTTGTATTTTACAAAAAATATTCTAGCCATTAATCTTTTATATAATACAAGAATTACATCATTTCTGAGTGTTTTTGCAAAACCCTTCTCATTGAAAAAAAAATTGGACCAATAGGAGAGCTCGATTTTGACACATAAGTAAAATCAAGCAATATGATTGGCCAATGAAAAGTCAAAATTGAATTAATTTTGGTCAAACTTTAATAAATTTGGTGGAGAATGTGATTGATAAAAAAAACACATAAAAATATAGGTGTCAAATTTATGAAAATAAAAACTTAATAAAAGAGGAGGCAATTAATAAAACCTTAGTGGTTAAGTGTAAAATTATAAGTCTCCATATTTTTTAATAACTTTAGATAATAAACAAATAACCCCTTACACTTCATACCCCCTATACTTTATAATGTTAACGTTGTTTAAAATTACATGAGTAATAGTATTAGTTTTTTTGACTTTCATCTATTAAAATAAATTTTGTAAATATGCGAATTAGTTTTAATATACATTAAATATTTTTTAAACTAATGTTAGTTTTAAACTTTCATCCATTAGAATATTTTTTTTAAATAAGGACTCATGTTACTATTTAAAAGTTTAATTTATGCATACACGGGTTTGAAATACGGTTAAATTATTAGTAACGAGAATATAAATATCAAATGGTAAGCATGAGTTACTGTGATATAAAATAAATATATGTGATTCTACTTATAACAACGACTCATGAAATTGTTATTTAAAGTTTATATATGGATATCCATAAAAATATTTTAAAAACTTTACGGAACATATTTTAACTTTATCAACGCTCATTATGTGTCACTAAACTCGCACATTTTGTACAACATGATATCAATAGTTAAAGTTAAACAACAACATCAATCTCAAACTCAACATCTCTGTCTGTTAAAAATGTTATACAAAGCTAATTATTAAAAAAAAAAAAAAAAAAAAAAAAAAAAAAAAAAAAAAATCATCGGCTAGATAGTCATTCTTTAATATAGAAGATGTTTTCCTTAAATTATAAAAAAAAAAATGCACGCATCACAACCCTTATTTGATAAGAATCACCTCCTAAAAAAAAAAAAAAAAAAAAAAAAAAAAAAAAAAAAAAAAAACGTAGGTGATAACCTAACTTTATTCATTGACTTGATGTTTCAAAAAATAATACTAATAAAAAAAATAAAAAAATAAATAATAATAGTTGGTTGTTGTAAAGGAATTAAAAGTATGTACATGAGAATTATTCAGCGAAAATATATAGTTTTTAATTAGGTTATTACGTTACTATACTGCGATAATGTTATTGACTTGGTAATCACGGATGTGAGATACAACCATTATTCTATACGTATGATTTATGTATAAACCCCTTTTTGCTTATGAATAGAATCCAAAAGAGACCTCAACAGCACTTTGGTTTATGGCTTATCTAACTGATAGTTTTTAGTAAAAAATTTTATAGTTTAACTTTTTTGTTATACATACCAACTTTTATTATTTATTTATTTTTTTATTTTTTTTATGTTTTATTAAAAATTTCTACACTTAATATTTGTGTTTTTACTATAAACACACTAAGCTATGATAGAATTAGTTGGGAGTTTAGGGGTTTTTTACTAAGCTTCTAAAAAAAGTTTATAGTTTTATCATAAACTTATTGTGTTGTGGTAATTGAATAAACCAATAAGCACCTTTAATAAGCATAACTAAACACCCATTTAGTTCTAATCTGAAGATTTCTGATTTGATGTTATGACTAACTTTGTTGTTATCCTCACTATAATGCAACATGTTAGTGGTTTTTGCAGTTTTATGATCTTATCGCACACACTAAAGTGTAATGCAATTTGTTGTGTGCGCTTTTTAGAGGAGGATTAAGTATCAACACATGATTGTCATGGAAGGTTAATGTACCAAAGATGTATTTTAGTGCCCATATGGGGAATTTTATGGTAGGAATTCTTTTCGGAGTGTAATTTGTCTTTGAAGGAATTAATAAAACTTAACAGGTGTTTGCCGTCATTGATAACACTATGGGTGTCAACCAACGGTCTAAAATATGGGTGTGTTTTACCTTGATGATTTAGGCTAATTGTGAAGAAAGTTGCATTAAAGTGAAAGGTCGGTAATGATTCAAACAATCCTAGAAGACTTGCGGATGTACTCTGTTATTTTTTATGCATTTATAATTTACTTATACAAGTAATAATAATTTCCTTATATAGTTCGGGTTTAGAGAAAAAATATTCTTATACATTATAAATAATCGTAAGATTAAATTTGAGTTCTACCAATTACATTTTTTTTTTCTCTTTATGTAATAAAGAAACTATAGTGTAAGCATCTATGTTAATTTGGTAATTTTATGATCAAACATGAGAAGTAAATAGCACAAACTTATGAAAATACAAATTTTCAAACAAAAAGGTACATTAGTAAACATGGTATGATGGTTATTCATAATCAAGGAAATGAATCAATCTTCAAAGCTATCTAAAAATGCTACATATATTAACGAAAATATAAGTAAAAGAAATACCAGAATTACAAAATACATTGTAAATTGATAGCACGGGTTTGCAAAACTAAAAGCATATATCATTAACATCTCATGCAAGTCAAGTATAATCATGTGATTTTGCTTGAATAATAAAATATAATTTTTAATCCAAAACCATTCTCCTAAAATAATAGGTAGATTATAACATATATACATATGATTTTTTATTTTTAGTCCACTAAGTAAAACTATGTGAAACATGTTAAGTGGTTCATTTCTTAATCGATAATAATACATAATCAAAACGAAATTTTAAAAACCTTGTGCGTGCACAGGTATTATATCTAGTAATGTTATAAAAAGTTATAACTTCGATTTTTATAATTGTATCTGATTTTTATAACTTTTGTTTTGTTAGATTAAAATTCTTTTATTCTAGGAGTACTAATCAAAAAATCAAATTTTATTAATATAAAAAAGGTTATAATGTTCATTTCATGTGATTAAAGCCATTTGTTCAAAGCACTTGTCAAACAATTTATTTCATTCAGAACCAAGTTCATTCAAAGTTATTGTATTATTCAGGGCTTCAAACCATTCAGCACTATATCATTCTGTTTTATCAAACAGCCCCTGCGTTTCTTATCATTAATGTTGCACACGTTTGTTGTTTTCTATTTGCTAGTATACCTTTGCATGTTTTTATGTGGTTTGATGCTCCTTTCATCTACTATAACTTTGCATGTTACTTTCCATCTTTTATGTGCTTTGCTGCTCCATGCATCTGCCCTTCTAAAATCATAGGTAAATTTTTAGCCGAATACACCGTCCCGCTGCAACGCGGCGGACCGTAGCCACACTCGTTCCACAAAATAATTAAACCCAACAAATTTGGATGGCGAGCAAAGTATTTTGCTTGAACATACACGTGTCAACACCCGATGAAATCCATAAAATAGTCTTAGCAAGCAAATTGGCATGGCAAGCAAAGTAGTTTATTTATTTTTTCATTTTTGTCTATTTGTCACTTTTTGTGAACTAAAGCCGTAAAATGTCTAGATGTTATTTGACCCGATCAAAGGAAAATGTCGAACAACTAAGTTTCATAAGTGTTTTATTTTTAATCGGTCCCCTTCACATTAACAATAAAAGCCATTAAAGTTTTAATATACAAAATGACTATATTTAGTTATTGTCATGGATAATTCTATATTTACTCAATAAAAATAAATAAATAAATAAATAAATAAAATCTCATATTTCATCAAAACACAAATTTTCAATGCACAAGTATAATGACTTTAAAACATGTATAAAAAAATATGAAATTTTGATGTTTTGGTTGGGTAAAAGTGTTTAAAAATTTTGTAGATGTAACATAAGTCTCCCTAACTTCTTTAGAAATATATGGACCATTAAGGCATCTATTATGATAATTTTATCAAAAGGTTTAAAACCTACATAATGCTTTATTTTTCATTTTAACCATAGTGATTACATTATTCCATGTACATGTGGCATAAAGAAGCTAATATTCTTGAACCTCTTCATAATTCAATACATGTGTTATTATAAATTATTTGACGAGTTGTAAAAGGTTTATACATATAGAAGATATGTTTATAACATTAAAAGGTTTATAAATTAATGATTATACAAGCTTATAAACTTATACAAAGCTTTATCGTTGTGGATGCTCTTCGGCTTGACTCCTAATCTTGAATCCAAATTTTATAAACATGACATGTTTTTTAATCTCAAAATCTAAATGTGAGTTAACGAAAATCCATAACGGTCGTTGATGTAAGTTAACTAGGTGGATTAGCCGCGCGTTGCCGCGGGTTGTTTTGCCAAAGTAACTAGTCGGAATAAAAAAATAAATAAATAAATTAACGGTCGTTGCTACAATAACTAACGACCGTTAGTTACTGTAGCTACCCGTTAATACTGTAGCATCTGACCGAAGTTACTGTAGTTGCTCTCACAGGGCAACTGTAGCTGCAAAGGGGGGGCGGCCCTTCCTGCTAAATGTAATATAGGGATAATGTCAAAAATAAAATACTGCAATAGTATAATAAAATTATATAAGACAATTAGGCTGACTCCAAACTTAAATCCATATTTTTTAAACAAACATGTTTTTTAATCACAAATCTTGGTGTCTTTTGCCCTATAACTTGACCTAAAACCACAATTCTTTCATCATTTAAGAGACACTCTTTGAAAACACATAACTTGATAAAACAAAAATACAACACACACAAAATGTCATATAACATTGGCTGGTCATGACAAAACAAGATCACATGGCTTGAGATGGGTGTGAGGCCGGCATTATAAGTCTGAGGTATAGCCGTATAGGGCGCGCGATATAACTCACGGCAAGGATGCCTTAAATGTGAGTAAATGAAAATCCATAACGGTCGTTGACGTAATTTACTCCAAAAAAAAAAAAAAAAAAAAAAAAAAAAACCTAGAATAGAATAGAATAAAACCCGAATAAGTATCGGGTCTGGATCTAGAAAGTAACATATCGAAAATAAAATCTGAATCGAAATCTTTCTTTCGTTTCTTCCCCTTTCTACAAACCCTAATTAGGGTTTACCAAAATTCCTCCATTGCATCAATCACTTGTTAATTAATTAATTAATTAAGACAAAATGGATTTTGGAGGACGCAAAAGAGGTAGACAAGACGGCGGTTTTAATGGCGCTCAAAAAAGACCTAGAGACGGTGAGTATTCTTATTCCGTAATTAGTGTTTCAGATCTCCTTCTCTTTGTAATTGCATCTTACTTGTGCTCTTTTTATATAAATTAGTTATGAATTAATTATTATATACTAATACTTACTAGTATAATAAAGATTTCATTTTCTTAAATAGTTAAAAGATATAAACTAGTGATTTATATGGCTCAAATGTACAAAAAGATTGAATTACTAGTTATTATATCAGGATTACAATAAAGACTTTTTCTTGGAGTTTATAAATTCATTTCATAGTTAATAATACTAATAAATATAATGAAAGGGAAATGTGATACTGGATTTGTTTAATTATTATTAGTATTTGTTATTGTTAAAATATGTGGTAAAGATGATATGAATATTGGATGCGGTTAAAAGTTGGTATAATGAATGATAAAAAGACATACGTAAACTAAAAAAAAGTAATAAATTTGTTGCAACAGAATCGGAGAACAACTTTACACCTGGTGTAGGAAGCAAATCAAAGCCGTGCACGAAGTTTTTCAGGTTAATAATCATCTGTACCTAAACCAACTACTACATATTAACAACTCCGGGTTAACTTCAACTTATTCTTTAAGCAAACTGGGAGAAAAATATTGTAATTGCAGCTGGAAGTTACTTACGATAACAGTTAATATACGAGAATGGTAATCAATCTAAAAGATTACATTTCATTCAAAAGACGCCATCTGGTAATGTATATATATCTTCAACCTTAAACATTGGTTAATTACGCTCATCTGGTTACAATACCATATAAAGTAAGCGTATCTGGTTTTGTCAACACTGACAGCATCTAGCTACATGTTTCTTAATTAATGCAACCTTAGTTTAATTAGGAAGGTAAATAAAGGCTTCATAAGGTGAGTTTTTTTGGATGTCTTCGCTAATATTTTCCTGTGTTTTTGTCCTTCCCGAGCTTTCTTGGGTATGTAATAATTTTAAATGTTAAATTGATACTTCTCATAGGTGTCACACTGCCATCACCTCTCATTTTAATGTAAAAAAATAAGTTGCCTTTATATTTTGCTAGTGAGATGTATTTGAATATGTTTTTTTAGTTATGTTTGCGCATGTTGCATAAACTCTCATCTTAGCATGTTACAAAAGTTTCGTCAGTGTTGGCACAAACAACCTATGGATTAGTTGTAGATATCTTTTACCAGTTAAATAGTTTTCTGTGCATGGCGTAAGTTCTTAGATGTATTTCATAGGTCATGTAGTAAGTGTGGTTGATCAGAAAACATTCGTGGACTCTGTAGGCATCAGCAATTCAGCATCATCTTTTTAGTTGATCACTGAGGAGGCACGGAACATGAAACCATTCATCTTCTAAGTCATGAAATTATTCACAAGATTTAGGGACGTATGGAACATAGAAACGTTTTTACCAATAACACTTTGGCATTGTGTCAGGGAAAAGTATTTTGGGTTTATGAATTTGATATTGGGTTTATGAATTTGAATTATACACGTTCCTTGTTGGTAAGAAGAGAGTCTTATGATTCAGCATGTGTGCTAAATGTTGGGTTGAAAAACATTTAACTAAAGATGTCATTTTCGATCCGTTTACCTAAAAATGGGTTGACTTGGGTTGTATATTCTAAATTTCTAATCTAATGCATCAAATCAGTAAATCTTGTAACGTACAGGATTTGAAGGGTCGAATGTGTTGAATGAATCAATTGGGTTGGGAGTTTCTCCAAAGCGTATTTCTAGGTTTGCCGTCTCTTAAATTCTTTAAAGAATCAATTAAAACATGAGAGTTTTTGTAAGTATATGTAATGTGTTATTTATTTCTAAAATGCAAAAATAGAGGTACCAAAGTTGTTGGTGGGTCAACCTGACCCAACTTATACTTTCTCAAGTATAACCCATTTTGGCACATTATCAAACCTACCTAACCCGTCAATATTTTGCCTCTGAATATAATGTTCGTGTTACCACATTTTGGCTATTTAAAGCTAGAATTTAAGGGCATTGATGTAATAATGCACCATGATCAAGGGATACCTGTTACTAAAAAAAACTACAATTAGAGGTTTATAACATTGTTTAGGTTGGAGGAGATCTTTTGTTGCGCGTGTATGAAGTATTATTATTATTTTACATGTTATGGTTTCTCATGTTTCTGCTTTTGGGTGATGCAGCACGTCTGGTTGCCCATTTGGTGAAGGATGTCACTTCCTACACTACGTCCCTGGTGGCTACAACGCTGTGAAACAGCTTACAAATGTGGGTGGTCCTCCTGGAAGAAAACCTCCTATGCAACAACCATTTGCTGAGGGCCCACCTACCCCTGCGAAAGGTAAGATTTGCAACAGAATCAACACCCCAGAAGGGTGCAAGTTTGGGGACAAATGTCGTTTTGCTCATAGTGAGGCGGAGCTCGGTAGTAAATCATCTTTCCCAGCTTACGAAGATCCCCGTGCCCAACCTGGTCCCTTCAACTATGGTGGTGGTGGTGGTGGTGGGTATCAAGGGCGGATGGAACCAGGCCCACCTGGCCTCGCGGCTGCAGCCAACTTTGGTCAATCTGCCACAGCCAAGATCAGCATAGATGGGGCTCTTGCAGGACCCATCATAGGAAAAGGTGGTGTGAATTCTAAGCAGATCTGCCGTCTTACGGGAGTCAAGTTTGCTATTAGAGATCATGACACAGACCCAAGCCAGAAGAATATTGAGCTTGAAGGGTCTTTTGATCAGATTAAACAGGCAAGTGAAATGGTGCATGAACTAATCATGAACATTCGTTCTGGTGGCGGGGGTGGTGGTGCAAATGGTCCGCCGCAAAGAAAATTTGGTGGTTTTCAGCAGCAGCAGGGTGGGCAGGGGCTTGGACATGGTGGTGCAAACAAAATTAAGACAAAGATGTGTGAGAATTTTGCTAAGGGACAGTGTACCTTTGGTGACAGGTGTCATTTTGCACATGGACCAGAGGAGCTTCGTAAGTAGGAACCAATATTTGGTGTCGTCGTTTCTCCCAAATAGCTTATGTCATAAGATATTGTTGTAGGAAGCAGCTTCTGGGGCTGTGGTTAAACAGGAAGCGTTATAGGATTCTTCGAATTCATTTAAGTTTTGCTAAACCATAATTTGTTTTTTCTTTGTGTTGGTGCTTACCTCCACAATCTATTAGACATTCGGACTGCAGGCTGTGTGTGTTTATTTAACTGAGAATTAAACGTAGCATCAGAATGTCTTATGTTTCTGTGTTAAAAACCATATTTGTATGTGTGTTATAAGTGGTTTGTGAACTGCAAATACTTTCACAACAGGTGACTAATAAACTAATGCTTAATGGTAATTATATCCAACATGACACTAAATACTAGTAATAAACTATGACAATATTGGTCAACAATTTTCTTACCTTTTTTTCTCACTTCATTTTTTTCTCAACGTACTTCTATCTTGCATTATGTTAGTTTTTGCATTTCAAAAGTAATTTTTTCTTGAAAGGCAACCAAAAAACTACTTGAAAAAAAATAAAGAGTAAATTGCAAAAATCGTCCCTGTGGTATAGCACAATTGCATGTTTAATTCATATCCATTCGGAAGTGCACTCATCGTCTCTGTGAGGTACTTACAAGTGCACATTTGGTCCTTGGCTGAAGTTAAATCACTAAACTACCCTATTCGTCTTCCCTTTCACCCGGCCAGGGACCAAGAGTGCACTTGTAAGTTCCCGAAAGGGATGACAAGTGCACTTTCGAAAGGATAAGAACTGAACCTAAAATTTGGCCAAACCACAAGGACGATTTTTGCAATTTACTCAAAAGAAATAAATAATAACTAGGTTGTTAACCCGCGCGTTGCCGCGGGGTGAATTGAGATTAGGTTGGTGCGACATTGTCTTTACCCACATGCAACAGTAATTGTTGATTGAGAATACATGATCTCTGGTATCATTTAGTAACATGATATTGAGCATACTCTTTTTTTATATATAGTCAAGACACATATAATCTAATTATCGTATATAATCATCATTTTTAGCAACAACTTTGTAAAACTTGTATATTAGTTTTATAAAGCACATATATACAGAGCTCATATATACCAAAACAGTACCCAGTATAATCATATAAGCTCAATCATCTGGTAAAAAAAACATACCCAAACAGCCTTTATGATCAGCCCTCATTTGACTTTGTGAATAACATTGCGTTTTCAGAATGCAGCAAGTCTTTAAACTTTTTACTGAACTAACCTTCTCCATTATTTTGCTGCATCTAAGCTGTTCCAAGACGTCATCGTTTTCATACGTTCCAGGAAGTTGTTTGGTCGTTGGTTTAATGCAGTTTATGAAATGCGGCATTGAATATCTAACGGCTGAAACATTTTAAATAGGAGATCCTACACGCAGCCAAAAACTCATCATCAAAACTTGCAACATGTATGATTTGAAACATGCCAATTGTATTTGGCTATTCACATGTAAACTTGGAAAACAAAGATGCCTCAATTAGAAAAAGTTTCAACCCATATTATAAAAAAGGGCCAATTTGGATTATATTTTATTGTGAGCAAGTAAAATTTGTTCATGTGAAATAGATACACCGTCCTCGGTTGCGTGGAGCTGGTTCATGGAATTAAACCTGAAGCAGAGCAGGCCAATAAAGATGCTTGATTACCTCAATTCTCGCGTCGTGATCTGAAGTCATTTGTGGTCGAAATGCTGCAACCTGTACCTTCACGCCAAATCTTGTTTCCTAGTTCAAGTCTTGCTTCATCTGGTACATTCGTATCGGCTACATGGAACAAATAAAAACGTCAAAGGTTAATCCTAACTTTCGTAGTATATGCGGATTGGTGCAAAGTTAAAAAATGTAACATAACCATAAATAGGTAAAAGTGATGCAATACCATTTAATGAACAACCCTAACTGCAGCAGCAAGTTGCGTCAACAGCAACAACGATTTGTGGCAGTGGTAGCAAGAACAATCTGCGTCAGCAGCAGCACCAAGTCGTGCGATAAGCAAGATGAATCAGCATCAGCAATAACCTTTCCTTGTTTGATCTGCAGAAAATGAGAAGAAAAAATCAGCAACTTTCATAGATTACGTTAATGTAGTGAAGAAATTTTAACAGACGCAAATCAAATATGCGCCTTTTAATATTTGTGGAAAACTTATTCACGACCTCTTCTTTAAGGGTGACATGATTCAACTTTGTGAGTATTAGTTTAGCTACTTTAGCATTTTCATTTTAACAATTAGCCCACATTGATAATAATTTCACACAAACAACTCAATTTCTGCAATATTCGTAGTTACATTTTCAGAGTAGCAAGCTAGTTACCATTGCATTTACAATCAACAATAATACTATTTACATGACTTTCACAGTAAGGATACTACATTTAAGTGGTGTGAGTTTAAGCTTATTTTTATGTCTATCTCTTATAAGCAGATTTTTTATGCTTATTACATTTAATTCCGAATAAGCCCAAAAAGTAGAAAATTTAACTCATGAAATATAAACATAAGCCAAGTCAAGTTAGCTCATAAGGCCAAAAATTACCTACTCTTGAGAATAATAAGAGGGGGTTTGTTTAAGATTACTTTCGGGTGCATCAGCTTGTGTGGGAACACCCACACAAACACATCCGTTTCAGCCCATTTAAACAAATTTCTTTTTAGGCTTATATCTAACCTATGACATCATGGTTGCAACCCTAATTTATTAGCCCAAACCCGTAAAAGTTAAACCCGGAAAAATGAATATAAAGTGCAGGGGAAATTTCTAAACCTTCAGAACGCCTTTCTCCCAGTAGTAAAAGTACATGAGCTGCAAGAAGAATGAGTGGCCAACAGGCCCTTAACTGATCTTTTGTTAGAGTACACCCAATCTCTACATAAATCGTCGCCTCTCTTTTGCGTGAGCCTCATTCATTTGTCTGAGTGGTGTTTTATCCCCCATTAACATCATCGAACCACTCCTGCAGCATGCTAATCCCGCTCCCACTATGCCTGAAAGTGAATAATTCAATTTTAAACTAATGAACTTATACATGGGGCATTTGGAAAAGCTTATTTAGCCTGTTTATGGGCTTATTTGAGTTTAGCAAAGCCAAAAATCTCGCTATTTGGACGTTATCAACTTCAATAAGACGTTATTGGCTTAAGTCAATAAGCTCATGGTAATAAGGGTTTAAAAAGTGAGCTTGTAAGTTTTTTTCTAAAATCAAATAAGGCTAAAAGCAGGCTAGATAAGCTACTAATCCAAACGCCCCCTAAATAAGCAATGAATTATCAACCCAATTATTTGCTATTTGATGCATAAACAACAACCCTAATCTATTATAACACTGCATTCCATATAGCATTCAACAACATCTACAACCGTTATAATCTTATACTATAACATTTATATAATCTTATAGTGAGGTAAAAGCCACAACTATTATAAGCCGTTCGCAATATGTAGTGATAACCAACTCAATATTCCAAAGGTTCGACACATTTAACCCAACTACAGAAACATACAATTGCTCAATTTTGCCCAACTACATAATAAATATATAATGGTATCGTCAGCATATTTCATTGACATTTTATATATCCAAAAACATTGCCAAGCCCAATGCTTGAGAATTACTGTTATAGGTTCACAATCACATAAGACGTAATGAAGTGAGTTTTTCTTTAAAAGTCTAACATAATTACACATTTAAACTAATGATCTTATATTTCAATCTTTTTTCTGAACAATGAAAACTCTTAAAAATGATATACCGCTGCTTTAAGCTTGTGGAACCCTGTTTCTTTTAAAGAGTATGGAAATCATGGTCTGCTTTTTTATATCATTCTGGTCCAAACCTCATGTTCTTTACCAGAACCTCCATACAGTCGAGCTTCCCCACCACAAATCCAAATGAACAAAAGTACAACAGGCTGTGAGTATGCAGAAGCAGAAGAGAGTAAGTCATGAAAGCTTACCTTTTTTTGGCCTATATTGCGTAAGTTCATTTCCCATACCAAGCCTTTGGTTTTCACCCGCAAATCGACTTTCCTGCATTTAAAAAAATAAATAAATAAATAAAATATAAAAAAAAAAAAAAAAAATTAAAAGCTGTAGCCAAAAATCCGTATGAATCTGCAATTTTTCACTTATGTCCATACAACTTATAGCAAATCCAGACAACCCGTAATTGTAAATCCAAATAAAACTTACTTAACATTGTATAAAGTAAAGCACCTATAAAAAATTTAACCATTTCAGCATGTTCGTTTACTATGGCCTATAGTTACCTGACCAACTTGTGTTGCTGCTATCACCTCTCGAATGCTAATACCGGCTAAAAAACTGTAATCCATGAGTCTTTTTTGTTCAAGATATTGGCAGCCCGTGTCCAGTTTCCTGCACCAAAGCCGTGATGATGGTTATCTGAGCATCAAATCAAGTGGCGACAATTTAGTGAAATTATATAACGATAAACGGTCAATGTCATTACCTGCTATCGTGAGGTGTAGCTAAAACCCAGCAGCTGCCTTGTACCATAGCAAACGGCGCAATCGTATTGAAGCTAGGCCCAGTTGGAGGTGGTTTAGGTGCAGCTTATTCAAAAGTCTTTCGACGCTTTTTTTACAAAAATGCATAGGCTCAGATACAGAAATTCACCACCATTATAAAACTCTCGCCATGGCTGCAGCCACATCTCTATTGTGGCTGCCACGCCAAAATAGGGAGTTAAGCAAAATGTGGAGATCATCATTGCCTTAATGGTCATATTTAAAAATTCCACATTAGTTAGTGGAAAATGAGGCTCAGATATGCCTTTCCTTGGGCGACTTGACACACCCGCCATGGCTGCACCCACGTAACGTTCGTGGCTACCATGCCAAGATACGGGACTGTGTCAGCCACACTCATAGGAAGAGTTAATTTGCAGAAAAATTCATCATCACCCCAGAAACATAACCTTAATGAGACGGCCAAAGCTTCATGCTTCAGAGATGATCATGCATACTTGATTTTAATCAAATATCATAAATATAAAGAACGACCAACCGGACATTGGCAAATACCTCCCATGGTTGCAATCACACCATGAACATCACCTGCCATGGGTACAAACCAAAGACGGTCAAAGTTACAAACTTTCACAAACCACATACAATCAACACCTTATACACAACCTGATTTGAGCTAAAGCATCATTCAAACAACAAATTTTATGACTTTTGAGCTTCATTTTATCTCATTTTTTATTTCATATCATCTCATAACTACAAACGAAAGTACCTAGACAGTAGAGAAAGTATTTTTGCAGATAAGTCGAAAAGTTATCGGCACTCGGCTTTTACAAATCCAACTAAATGAAAAAGATGAGCGCCACTTATCCTTAATCCTCAAAAAATAAGCCTAACCAATGTGTCAATTTTTTTTCTACCTAAGCTGCTAGGCATAAGTATAAATCACGGCACGGTGTAGTCCGCAAATAGCAATCTCATCTGACCCGCTAGTTAATGGATTCTGATATGGCTATCCAATAGTCAAATACATGTTTTATATATATGCCCAAGCTTGTTGTTCTAGACCTGTACATGTGCTCAGCTGAAACCCCGTTGCCTTCTCATTCCCTAAAGTAAATATCAGAATGCTACCGTTGCAATTGACATTTCATTTGTTAGTGTTTGTGTCACGAAAACACCTTATTCACCGACACACCATCTATATGACAACATTATTTGACTCGGCTAATAAGCACTCTTCCATCTCTGTTAGGCATGTCATCAAACATATTTTAGGCACAATTGCATCTACTCTTTCCACACGGTTAACCACAACAGTGATCCAAATACTATTTTCCACAAACGCTGAGGACCTGTTAGAACAGCTTATTTGTTAACATATTGGTGTCTTGAAATTTTTAAAAGCCACTTTAGTTAGCTTATGAGCTTCTCAACTTCAGTTTATGGCTTAATAAAACTAATAACCCTATACTAATTAGCTCATAAGCTGGAAAAAGTAAGGCCACTTATTCTCGAGATCTCAATAATGTGATAAACTCAACATACCTCTAATCCTTAATCCTCCACTAATGAGACGCTGCAAATTCCTCCACTGTCAACCAAGAATACGAAGGCACCATCTTTCCTGAAAAACAAAAGACCAAAGAATGACGAAAAATAATCAACCCATCATAATCAAACAAAACCCCTAATAATCTGAAATAGTCAAGACCCAAAAAATGAATCTTTATAATAACAAAGGAAAAATAAAAACACCAAAAACCTATTTTTTTTGCCTCTTGATCATTTGTGGATGTGTGTGCGTGTTTTGTGGAGGGAAGAAAATGGTAGAGGATTCTGGAAGAGATGAGGAGGAGATGTGGATTTTGTGGGTGAGAGGGTTCTGTAGCAACACTCTCAGCATGCACTGTAGAAAACTGTAGCACTAATTTTTTATTTGAAGGTATGATGAACAGTAAACGTGTCTTATACTATTGTATAATAAGTAAAAGTGTAAAACTATTAATCGAGCAAAGGAGTAAATGCAAAACTTGTTAATGGCATAACAAGTAAAACTTCCAAATTCTTTAGCAGTAGGCATATCCCTAACAAATTTCATTCACACAGTTGCCTCTATAAGCATGCTTAAAAGATTTCTTGAACACTAATAAAAATTTTACATTTGTACCTTTTGATTTGTTCAATATGAGAATCCTTAATTAATACAACTCACATCAACGAACAAGTGTGATAGTTTGGTAGCAACACTTGTCGTGGAGACCAGTGTCAAGACTCAAGACCAGTATAAAGTAACCTTGGTATTAGCATGCCAATCAATCATTTGCGAATTTCGTGCATGTACAAATCAGATTAAATTGACAGGACTGTATAAGGAGTTATCATTCCGAGGACATTTCCCAATTTGTGCCACCAGTCCTCTTAAATACACGAGGCTTTGAAGGAAAGGCTTCATTCCAATCTGGATGTATTAGGTATTCCCATATCCTAAAAACATGACTTTTGTTAGATGAAACACCAAAAATTTAACAAATGTAAAGCTGCAAAAGACTCTGTTCGTGTAGATGAATCTGAGATGTGTGAAAGATTGAAAGGAGCAGGTTGCAAAAGACAGCAGAGACAGTGCTATCTCAAGCCAAAACTTGCCGGTATATTTCAGTTTTGTACAATGATTTAATTGGATCTCGAATAAATGAGAATAAAAAAGAACAGTGGACCTCTAAATGTTACAATTGTATATCAGGATCCTAAATGTGTTTACCTTTTCTGATTATCAACAAAATCTGGACCCTCAGCAGTAGGTGATGTTGAAGTAGTAAGAAGAATTTCCAGATCGGAACGGTGTCTCATCACTGAAGCAAAGTGTACTTGGTGCATACTCCTGTCAATACCAGACAATACTATTATTACCATTATCCAAGTCTATCAACAACCCAAGTCGATCCAAATTTAAGCACTATTTTTGTAACCGTAAGAGATTCTTTATCATATCCTTGAATTATGCAACTAAAGACATGTAGAACCTAACAGAGTAAAAGGAGGTGGTGAGATTCACCAGAAACAGAAGAAAACTCTGCAAACTCATTTTGCAAGGATAAATATATGCAATTCCCCCTTAATTATGTATTTGACATTCACGAAGGAGATTATTAACTCATGGTTGTAAAAAATTTCATCTAGACCATTTGCAAATAGGTCCCTAAACACTATGTTAGAACACAATGACATTTCAAGTTTTCAACCCATATATACTTATGAACGGGTTGACTTGGGTTATGTTTTATTTCTAACAGGCTAACATGTCAAATGGATATAACAAACAAACTCAACTAATATGGAAACAAATTAAGTCACCCTAAAGTGTTTACTCAATGCGTATTATATTTCACAGTTTGTAGGTCAACCGCACCTGACTCGAATTACACAACCCGCCTGACCCTCCCATTTTGCCACCTCTAAGAAATACGAAGGGGAAATTTACCAGGAGAATGGTGTGATGACAAATCTGTCAGCTTGAGTGTCATAAGTGTCTAGTAACCGGCCAGCCAATCTAGGGTTCTTCAAAGGAAGCACCTAAACGGATCCTCCTTATGATTTCATCTGGACACCTTGTACTTCTATCAAAACTGGCTGGGACAACCGAACCACTGGATGTTTCTACCTGAAGATGACTTGTTACTTGTTAGAGAATAAATGGGATAGTCGCGTATATGGTCCAATTTCTACTATAGGTGATTAATTTATTTTGGCCAGAAAAAACCAGTGGCTTAAAATTACTGAGGTTCCTAATCAATTCTATTTAAAAAAGAAACATAAATAAAGGCGATCTGATATGATTAAAGATGGTAACTCAACTGACATGTCAGATTTGACCATGCTTTTTTTTTTTTTTTTTTTTTTTTTTCTTCTTCGTAACATGGTGCCTGAAAACCTTATCTCAGGCAGTTCCTTGTATAAACTTTTTTGAAAATTCAATGGTTTATTTTGTGGCCTAAGTTAGGTTGGTTACCCAAAACAGAAATCAGACCAAAGTTGGTTTATCTCTTAGCCTCTAGCCCAGACTAGATGTCCTATATACATGAGTATATGACTAACATTCGGAACTTTTACAGGCACTTGTAAAACTGATTGTTACAGCTAAATTTTGTTGGAGATCCTTCAAGCAAATCATATTAAAAGCAAATGGTGCTTACTGCTTAGTGAATGGCAATATATATCTTGATTCAACATACAAAATATCAAAAATAATTTGGAAAATCAAGGAAGAAACTAACCAGGAGCCCATGAAAGATCGGATATGCATTTCCCTCAGAGTCCCATCTTGTGTTATGCTTAAGCACTTGAAAATTTTGAATTTGGAACTTCAGTTTGCTCTCAGCTAACTTTTCTACTATTTTAATACAAAGTGGGAAGGAATATCCATCCATTTCCGAATATAATTCGGTTCCATCATCATCATTTTCCTGCTTCAAAACATGTTAAACAGAGTGGGTGAGTTAGAGGTGGTAAAATAGGTGAACTGGATATATGGCAGAAGAGTCGGGGTCAAAACAGGTCATTGTTTAGCACAGATTAGGGTCGGCTTGGGTGGGGTCAGGTTGACCTGCCCAACACCTTTTTGTCCAATTTTTAAAACTTCACAAATAAAACGATTTAGGCAACTGTTTAAACTATCTAAGCATTTAATACGCTTGCAGTGAGTTTTGACCTGTTTCCTTATTAGCTGACTAATATAATTTTACCCATTTGACAGTCATCAATAGAATTCAACCCGAAGTGACACATATCTTATATACATGGGTTAAAAGTTCCACTTCTAGGGTGAGCCATATCCGTTTCATAAAAATACAATATGGCCCAACAATCTTCTCAATATAAAAAAATTTGCGAGACTAAACTAGTAAACAAGACATCATAAAATTCAAAGGCAAAGTAGAGGCTGTTGAACCAGACTTGAGGAGAAGAATCATCAAATGCGCCAACTAGATGAACCTGTATCCATGAAGAAATAACACAATATGAATTACTAGAGAAGTTAAACCATAAACTAAGATGATTTGATTTAAAGTTTAAACCATAAACTAAGATGATTTGATTTAAATGCAGAACTTATTAGAGTTAAAAGGACACAGAACAATACATCCAAAATAGCATTGTCATCAGAATCTGAAACTAATGACAACATCTGGGAGAGGCCAATATCAACAACATCCGGAGAATCCAAATGGGCACAAGACGTCCTACAGTCATGGTAAGCACATTTTAGGAGTTTAGAATTAATTAGTAAGTACTGAAAGTTAATTAGGATACTAACAGATATGCCATCTTGTGAAAAAGGTGAAGCTGATTCTTACATGCCACTTCTGCTGTTTCTAATGACAATGCCAACGCAGGTTGTTGCTTCATCGGTGCCAATGATCTTCAGCATGAGGAGACAAAAGAAGGTAAGTATTTTTTTTTTTTTTTAACAAAATACAGCTTCATAATATAAGAGATCCCACAGTTAACTAATGTACAATTTCCCTTATGGAAAATAATATATAAGAACGTTTTTTGCCAAGTATTCAGCGCTTTTGAATAATAAACACGAACTCAAGTTCAATAGAAAAAAGAGCTACAGTTATGAAATATCTTATTTTGTACATACCACTATACCAGATGGAAATTTCTTACGTTTATAAGATCAATTAATGTGGATATTATCTTAAGATTACCAATTATTTTCACTGATTTATCGGGATTTGATCACATCAGCCCCTGCTATGATTGCACAATATGAATTTATCTTATATGTGCTACTTGATGGCCATCTCGGTATCAACTAAGGATAAAACCGTTAAATTTGTGTTGTTTGTTCCGAATTAATCTCCCATTCTTTTAGAAACTTATGATATACTCAAATTGAATTCCTAAGTTCAATTTATACTAAAGTAATTTTCAGGTTTTGGAGTGGGGGAACGATTGGCAGTGCTAAAGTCCGGGCAGGGCTATAACTTCTTGAAGCTGTTCGAAAACCCAGGCACAAATTCATCCGTTCACCACGCCCAGTTCTGAGAACAATCTGATGTCGTGGCACAATCGATTAGGCCACCCAAATTTCAGCTACTTAAACAAATTATTCCAGGCATTTCAACAGAAATCCAAATTCTTTCAACTGTTAAGTTTGTCTATTATCAAAGCACACTTGTCGTTCTTACACACCAGTTCCATACAGAGTCTCATCCACTCCACTTGATCTATGGGTCTCGAGTACAAATTATATCCAACTAAAGGTGGTTTGTCACATTCATTGACGATCACAACCAACGCACTTGATTATTTCTTATAAAAGATAAGTCGGTTGGTCTTATTTTTCAAATTACGATCATATCCTGATAAACAAGAAATTATTCATATTAGTTCTTGTGTTTACACCCCACAACAAAACAGAATTTCGGAAAGGAAGAACTGTCATTTACTCGAGGTCACATGTTCTCTTATATCAGAAAATCATGTTCCAACCACTTTTGGGTGAAGTGGTTATGACAGTGGCATACTTATCAATCGTATGCCATCCAAGGTGCTCAATTACTAAACGCCACACCAAGTCCTCACAAAATCCTACCCACACATTAGAGTAATGTCTAGCGTACCTCCAAAGGTATTTGGATGTTTTGTTCACAATAAACAACCCAATTTTGGTAACCTTGCACCTCGGTCTATTGAATGTATGTTCGTCAAGTGCTCACCCGTCGAAGGTACATGGATGTGCCGCTAGGCCTCGGATCGACTCAAAATCAAGGCGAAGTTTGCAAGCTAAAAAAATCTATCTATGGGTTGAAACAGTCACCTCGGGCAGGCTTTAAGAAACTTAAACGAGTAGTGAAAGAACTAAGCTTCATCCAAGGTCAGACAGACCACACCATGTTTTCAGAACATTCACCCAAAGGCTCAACTGCTATCATGATAGTCTATCTAGAAGACATCATCCTAACTGGTGACAACACAAAAGAAATTAACAGATTGAAGAAGGTGTTGGGAAAAGAGTTTGAGGTTACGGATGTTGGTCGACTGAGATATGTCTTGGACTGGAGATCGCTCGATCACAAAAGGGAATATCCGTTTCACAACGATAATACTTCCTAGATCAGTGAAAGTAAACCACAGATCTTCTAAAGACTGGATTACTTGGTTGCAAACCCGCAGAAGTTCCTATGCAACCAATTAAGAAATCATAAAGAAAAAGAAAATGAGCGTTGAAGTAACAGGACTACAGGAGAATTAGTTGATAAGGGGCAGTATCAGACACGCAGAAAACTTATTTACTTGGCACATACACACCAAAGGGCTTGTAACCCGGCGGTACCCCATGTGTTTGAGAATGCTCCCCAACCAAATGGTTGTGGATTCAAGTCCCATTCGGGATATGTGAGATAGTTAGTATGTCATTAAATGGTTGTGGATTCATGTCCCATCCGGGACATGTGAGATAGTATGTCATTCAGAAAGGAAAAAAAAAATGGCACATACACAGCCGGACATTGGGGATGCTACAGGTATGTGGATTCAAGTCCCATCCGTTCACCACACCCATTTACCAACGGGCCTCTGGTCTAGTGGTATGGAGGTTTTACCCTCCTAGGCAAGGTCTCAAGTTCGAGTCTTGTGTAGGGCGATAGGGGTTTCCTCCCGGGTGCGTAAAGGGAAGGGTGCCATTGCCTTCTGGGCTGGACCCAACCTGGTTGTGTGGGCTCACTATGCCTTCTGGGCTAGGGGCCATGTAGCCACAACTGCCGTTCAAAAAAAATAATAAAGAGACCAAGCTATGGTATATTTTTCTGGAAAACTGACGAAAGAAATGTACACATATATACCAATGCAGGATTGGGCAGGGAGCGCCAATGATTCAAGATCTGCAACAAGGTATTGCACTTTCCTCTGCGAGAATCTAGTCACATGAAGAAGGAAAAAACAGTCCGCTAAAAAGTAATTTCTGAAGATAAATGGGTGGGAAGAATGATCAAAATAGCTAAATAGATGGATAATAATTCTATGTGACAACGAAGCAGATATTGCAAAACACCCGATCCATCATGACTGGACGAAGCATGTAGCAGTCAATCAACACTATCAAAGACAAACTTGAAGAGGGACAGATAGAGCTAACCCATGTGCCCTCAAATTTACAGGTTGCATAATCTTGACGAAAGCACTTCCAAAGAAGGGATTGATCGAATGAAGAGCAAGCTGGATACGACTAGCATCTATACCCATCTTAAGGGGGAGGGGGTGTAAAAATCAGAAGGAATTTTTTTTTTTTTTTTTTTTTTTTTTTTTTTTTTTTTTTTTTTTTTTTTTTTTTTATCAAATAATTTAGATAAGTATCTTAGAGAGTGTCAAAAATTTTCACTGATTTGTCGAGATTTGATCAAATCAGTCACTGATTTTTTCGTGGAGATTCCAGCAGTGAGTTTTACCACTTTTTAGGATTTATTTCATCTATAAAACCCTATTGGTTCCAAATGGAGGATTTGTGTAATAGAAATCACTCATCTTCTCTCCTGTTTTTGTGTAATTTCCAGACATTTTACTAAAAACTAGAAAAGTAGAACCCGCTTCCGTATATACTGATAAGTGTGTGACATTTGGTCAATATGAGGCCTAGAAAGAGATCATGGCAATATCCAAGAAGAGAACCAAAAATATACCTCCACAAGTGCAGGGTCAACAATAGCATACTCTCTTTGAAAGACGTAGACACACTTAGCTTCCACGGAACTCTGTGACCCAGATTCTTCAGGAACCGAGAACTTCCTTTCTGTGATAGCACAGAATGAGCGTGAGGCAGATACCAAATCAGGGTGCTCCAGTAGCGCTGTTACCATGTCACCACCCTGTACATTATTACAAGTATCAGTTATCATAAAATATATGATACCAAAATAATAGTATGAGTGATCCATCAACTCATCAAGAAAAGCATCAATAGCAGGCCTAGTATGAGTCTTTGGTTCATGTTTAATACACCTAAGCCTACTTAAATTATTTGAGTGCACCTTCTATTTTTCTAGGATAATGTAACATGTCAAATATAACTGTAAATCGACATGACAGCATATAACCTCAAAATCCCTCCTGCTAAAGTATATGTTACACCATAATATTCCAAGTCAAAGAAAATGCTTCTAAGATACTCCAGACATGACATAACATGACCCAAAAATAAGATGTCAATGCATGTCCTCAACAGAAGCAAAAATATCATTTTTCCTTGAAATATCAAGTAAGACTAATGCCCATGAACCAGGGGCGGAAAAGTAGAAAATGTCATTGCACGGGATAACTATAAAAAAATTACATGAAGCAGAAGGATGTGCTTGTTGATATAATATAGTGCTGATCAGGAATGCCACAAAAGTCTGCTAGGACTTATGGGATTGCATATTTTTGGGGGGTTTATTGGCTTATTGCATATTTTGTAAGCAAAGCACATTCAAAGTGTATGAATCTGTTGGCTAATTGGCTTCCTAGCTTATTTTGCACATTGGCACATAATTATTTCAAAGTGCTTAAAAGCCATAACAATAAGCTGAAAATATGCAATCCCAAAGACCATCTAAAACTATTTGACATGACTCTTCTGTCATCCTATATAAGTATAATACAACAAACGGGGCTCTGGTTTCATACATACATAAAATCATGTGTTTATAACCAAGAATTTGGGTAATCTTATAGGTTAGTAACTCAATAAGATGATAAGCACCTCAAATAAGCTTAGCAAAACACCCCATTGAACCTAATCAATTCCAAAGATCTAGCATGTTTTCGACACTCGTTAAAAGATACTACCCCATCCTTTTGAAAAAAGACATACGCACTCAGCTTACATGACTACATGATATGCTCAAAATCACAAATCAATGTGAAATCAAATTTGCTGATACAACTACCATTGCAGATATGGCTGATCATGGTTGTTGGAAATGGCCAACTGAGTGGATTAATCAGTTTCCAACCATTACTAATATCCCAGTGCCTCACTTGGAAATGGCCAACTGTTTGGATTACTAATAAAGGGAAAGAAGCATAATCTTCAATCAGAAAAGCATGGAAAGATTTTAGAAAAATGGTGTTCCAATATGTTGGGGAAGAGCAGTATGGTAGAAGGGAAATTGCTTAATTCAGAATAAGCTTTGTGTAAGACCGAAGTGGATTCTCAATGCCACTTATTCTTTAAAACGTCTTATTCACAGAGTTTATGGGGGAAATTACGACAAATGGAAAACATGAAGATTCAGGTGAATGATTAGAAATGTACTATTCAAGAAATGGTTGTAATTAAAGCTATTAATGGCATTTGGATTATCACTAGAAAGCTTATCTTTGCTGCTGAAGTTTAATACATTTGGCAGGAAAGAATATTCAAGTTGCTGACTTTAAAAGTCAGAAGTCTCGTGCAGTGCAAAACATGTCAGCAAAGTGGTTCAGAAATGAGGCTAGTGAGTCGTGCAAGACGGGAATACTTTCAAGACTAGAAACGGAGGCTACTGTTATTGAAGTTCTATAGTTTTGATGTATAATGTATGCTATGTTTCGAAATCTGTCTGGATTGTATAGTATAGTGATACGAACCTATCCCATACTAGGCTCGTATCGATGTTCATATGCCCAAGTGTAAAACTCACTCAAAAAGCTAGCTTGTAATAGGAGGGGACACCCATACTTGGCCAATGTGGGATTATAACATATAGCGAGTATGTTGGATAGAATGTCCCTCTTTATTTGTTAGATTCAAAGGGCTTGTCCTTGATCTTTATTTTGACTATACAGAGTTGTGATTTATAACTCTGTGTGTTATCGATCCTATATACGTATTAATACAACCAATGCGACTCTGGTTTCAAACATTCATAAACCATGTCAAGAATTTAAGTAATCTTATTGTCTTTGATAAGCCAATAAGCTGATTATCACCTCAATTAAGCTTAATAAAACCCAATAATTTGCAAACAACAACTAAAAAAGAATGATATAACAATACTACGCACTCACCACATTGCAACTAAGTTTATATACATTTCATATACTCTACAAAGGAGCAAAATAAAAGATAAAAAAAAATAATAATAAAAAAAAGTAACCTTAAACGAAGAAGAATCCGAGAGAAACTGAACCCCATTAACATAAATCATGATCCTTAACAAGTTTGTACTTGTCGATTAAGGTTTCAAAGTCCACTCTTAAATGGCATAGTTTACTTTTAGATTAAGGCCCGTTTGGTTTTAGATGTGTTTAGATTAGGATTTACATATTATTTATTTAAATGTAAAGTGTATATTAGGATTTGAATTTGAGGATTAAATTAAATGAAGAGTGAGAAAAATAATATAATAATATATTATATATATGTTATAAATGAGTATTTTAAAAATATTTTTATTGTAAAAATAAAAATAAAATTTAATATGGATGGTTGTGGTAAAATCTGGGCTCACAAAAAATGCTAAGAGCATTGGGTACCGTTGGTGCCGTGGGCTTTTTTTGCTGTCACGTCAGCAAAAAGCTCCACGGCACCAGAAATCTCATGGCACCACATTTCAGGGGTATCCGTTGGCACCAGAATTTCTGGTGCCGTCGGCTATTTTTTTTTTTTTTTTTTTTACTTAAATTAAAATATATACAATATAAACTAAATAAACTTCATTAATATTAAAAACAAACATTACATATCTTCCGGATATTTAGGAGCATTCTCGGTGTTGCCAAAATAGTCATCGAGTAAACGTTGTTCCGCCTCTTCTCGTTCACGAGGTATGTATGCCCTCGTTTTCTTTTCACCCGATCTCGATCCTTCGGCTTCTTCGTACAAAGATACATATTGTTCATACGCCATGTAACTTTGAAGATAGCGTTCTCGATCATTAAAAAAAACATCATATGGATCAAAATTATGATCGTTGAGAATTGTTTGGTTAGGATTGGTTAGATTCATGATTAAAAATACTAAAACATATAATAGTTTGGAAGTGTGTTTGAAGTATGGAGTAATAAGGGGTATTTATAAGGGTTTTTTTTTTTTTTTTTTTTGAAATGTCACAAACGGCTATATAGCCGTTGGCTACCTTTTGATATTTCAAAAAAACAAGGCAAAACAAACGGTCCAAAAAGAAAAAAAAAAAAAAAAAAAAAAAAAAAAAAAAAAAAAAGCGACGGCGTGAAGCCATGGCTACGGCGCGAGCACCGACGGCGCCACCACCGGTACGGTGCGCCGTCGGTTTTTTTGGGCTAGTGGTGACGGTGCCACCCACGGCGCAAGCGTACCCTGTGCTCTAATATAACAAAAAGGAGGCAAGCTAGATAGGATTTGCACATGAATATATATTTGGTATTATCCCCATTTGTGGGACCCGGACAAAGAAACCGAACAACATTTTTTGGCATCAATGCCAAATCCTTATCCAACTCCCTCAAACCAAACGGGCCCGTCTCTGATATGATTAATTTTCACATTTTTTATACTGGGAAAGTGGGAAGGGTAGAAAACTTAGGGGCCAAATATCCTCTTTTTCCTAGGAAATTTTTTATATGAAAAGAGAAAAACTTTGAATCTGTTACTTAAAAAAAATTTCAACAATTTTCAAAAAATGTAAAATGCTCATTCTTTAAATTTTAACTAAAGGTTTGAAAAGCTCAGCGTGCGTTTAGTTGGAGAGAGATTCTTCATTTCTCCAAAAAAAATTTCATAAGAAAATGAAAAAACTAAAAACGCGTTTAGTCGCACTTTTTTTCAAAAATTTTCAAAAAAAATAAAATTCTCATTTTCTAAATTTTAACTAAGAAATTGAAAAACCCATTCTACCATTCTCACTTTTTTCTTTCTCATTTTTTTTTTCAACTCGAAAAAAAACACATACACCATTTTACCCTTAATCTCTCGTGTCATCCTCCACCACCGACCGTCGCCGCCACCGCCCGCCGTCGCCGCCACCGTCGCAATTTAAGGCAATCTTCTTATTATTTTTAAAAATGAAAAATATAACTCCAACTAAACGCGTTTTCAAAATTCTCAACTCTTCTCTAGAGAAGAAAAATCATCCCCTTCTCAAGGAATTTAGAGATGAAAAAATTGAGAAATTTTTCACCAACTAAACGGCCCCTCATTCTACTCTTCTCATTTTTTTCATTCTCTAGAAATTTAGAAAAGGAAAAACAGAAAAAAATTTCACCAAGTAAACGACACCTTATGTTTACACCTTTTTCAAAGTATGAATTTCATTTTTTTTCTTCTTTTTTTGAATTAAGTGACACTAGGGTGGTAATGAGCCAAACCTCTTAACCGGTGGGCAGTTCAGACTATTTTTTTTTCTTTCGTTCAGACACGATCAAATGTAAAAACATCTTAATGATTTAGACTTGAAAGGGGTATCTTAATGACTCTTGTTGACACTTAATAAAAAAAATCTCCTTCTCTCATAGTCCCTCACAAACCTATCTACACCCTAAATACATGTTGCAGCCCCAGGGACGGAGATAGGGGGATCATGCGGATGCTCGGGAACCCCATGAATTTTTTCGATGTAGTGTTAATTTTTGAAAAAAATATCGATTCTTCCTTAAATGCATCTTAAATGCACCCGGTCCCTCGAAATGTGTTTTTAGTATTACGGTTCAAAAGATTTTGTGCACCCGGTCATAATTGGTCCCGGCTCCCTCCTTGACAGCCCCACCAAAAAAAAAAAAAAAAAGAGAATGTGATGTTAAGTATTTTTCTTCGAACAACATGTGACGATAAGTATGATCATTAGTAACTAAAATGATAAAAACTTGATATCTGTTGATATGTATGCTTAAGTTTTTTGAATGTTTTCTTGTTGATAAAGGTGCAAGCTTTATTCAATATATGTTATGTTAACTTTCGAGTAAGATGTACATAATATATTACTAGTTTACGAGATTTAATTGAGACACAATGTTTTTTAGTGTTTTAGATTATGACATTTTATTTTCATGTTGCTAGATTATGTTAAATTTATGATGCAAAGGTTTTCTTTAATGTTCGGATGTGTTTCTGTTTTGTAAAAATGAAACCGTACTGCTTTACATTTACAACATTCAGACGTTAGAAAAAAAATCAGCCTAACTGGATTCATATTACATTTACGCCTCAGATACAGATGTGCGATTCAGATTCAGAGCCTATTATTAAACAAAAAGCACCTAAAAGTAAGTGCGTCTTTTTCTTTTGCTAAGTGGTGAGGAGAGCCCTTTCCTTTCCTTTTTCGGTGACAACAAAAAAAGAAACACTAACATATATTGTAGACCCAATTATCTCTCTTATTAAAAGTAAACATGCCCCAAGTCAAGAAATGGTTGTAACTAAAGCTACTAATGGCATTTGGATTATCACTAGAAAGCTTATCTTTGTTGTTGCAGTGTAATACATTTGGCAGGAAAGAAATATTCAAGTTGCTGACTTTAAAAGTCAGAAGTTTCGTGCAGTGCAAAACATATCAGCAAGTGGTTCAGAAATGAGGCTAGCGAGTCGTGCAAGACGGGAATACTTTCAAGACTAGAAACGGAGGCTACTGTTATTGAAGTTGTATAGTTTGATGTATAATGTATGCTATGTTTCGAAATCTGTCTGGATTGTATAGTATAGTGATACGAACCTATCCCATGCTAGGCTCGTATCGATGTTCATATGCGCAAGTGTAAAACTCACTTAAAAAGCGAGCTTGTAATAGGAGGGGACACCTAGACTTTATAAACCATCAACCAATCCCATACTTGGCCAATGTGGGATCATAACATATAGCAAGTATGTTGGATAGAATGTCCCTCTTTATTTGTTAAATTTAAAGCGCTTGTCCTTGATCTTTATTTTGACTATACAGAGTTGTGATTTATAACTCTGTGTGTTATCGATCCTATATACGTATTAATACAACCAACGCGACTCTGGTTTCAAACATTCATAAACCATGTCAAGAATTTAAGTAATCTTATTTGCTTTTATAACCCAATAAGCTGATTATCACCTCAATTAAGCTTAATAAAATCCAATAATTTGCAAACAACAACTAAAAAATAATGATATAACAATACTACTCACCACATTGCAACTAAGTTTATATACATTTCATATTAAGGTTTATATTAAACCACACTATAAACGACGCCGTTTGTCCCACTTTTTTCCCGCCAAAAATGCGGCCCAACTGCTGGGCTGTGTAGGCCTGTTTAAGTAGCCCGTTGCCTGTTTAAGTAGGCCTTTGCTGTTTTAGATAAGTATTGTGAGGTCCAGAATCGTCCCCAACGTACCATCAACACACACCTACATATCATAGATGATGAAGAAGATGGGGAAGATTAAAGTTTTTTGTGTAAAAGATTTTAGAGATATAGTAAGATTAAAGATCCAAACAAATCCCACAAGCTAACAATGGTCTGCGACAAGTGTAAGTCGTACTACTTATTTTACTTCCATTTAATCAAATAATTCTATTTACATATCAGCAATCATCTACAAATATCGAGTTAATTGTAATTAATTTTCTTAGGGTTTATTAATGAATTAAAAAAATGGTATTTTGGGAATTAAATTGAAACAGGTGAGAAGAAATTGTCGAAAGTGATGGTACCTGATAAATGAAAAGAAAGACCAAGTAATACCACTAAAAACGGTGGCTGTAAGATCAATGAAAACAAACTTCTTTCTTCCAAGAAAAACAGGTTTCTTTCTTTTTCTTTTTACTTGCTATGTTTTTTTATAAGTGTTTTGGATTAACTATAGTTAGACTTTTGAAGCGATAAGTTATGTGTTGTGTTGGGGTTTAGAATTTGTCAAATTTAGAGAATGAACCGTTTAAGTTGAAGCCATTAGTTTGATTGTTGCTTTGGTTAATAATGACAATCATGATAATTTTAGTCTAACAGTTAGTGCTAAAATGATATGAGGATGTTGGTAGCCATTAGTATTTGTAATTAGGTAGTTTTATGTGTTCCTGTTTATGTTTATGTGATTATGATATATGAGTGTCTTTGGGAATTGTTTGCGCAAAGAATCGTTAAATGGTATAACGATTGACGAACCTGATCCACGACACATGATGGCTGTCAGTCGTCATCAGCAATCTTCGTCCGCGCGTTGGTCAGCGGGTAGGAGAAAAGGGAGTTGGATGAGATACCAGTGTCTACAAGTAATGGTGTGTTAATACATTTTCTTATATGCGCTTTGCTGTGGGTGGCTTTGCAACCTTAATTTCAGTTCCTTTCCTTTCACGAACCCTATCAGCTATACCAGAGGTATTCATAGGAGCCATCCCTTCAACTGATGTAATTGGCTCCAATACCATGGCATCCATGTCATTATTGTTGACTGAGACTGAAGGAGAACCTACCCCGTAGCTAAAATCTCTAGAATCCCTAGGAATGAAGCTAGCTTCCTTTGCGCCACCAGATACAACGAAGTTTCGGAAGGCCATTACTGCAAAATAAACAGATGCATAAATATCATCAGATATGTTATTCATTTATGTTAATTTACGTATACATACTTTGGCCATCACAATGGACTTCTGGTAATAAGGGAGATCCTTCCCAACGGTTCACAAGACCAGCCATAAAGAGGATGGGCTCTGGAAAGGTTTGCACATCCACTGGGTATCTAGCAAGACGTTGGTAGAGTGGATCGCCTCGGATATTGTGGGGAAGCTGATCATTGAATTTCTTGCGATCAAAACGGAATGCTTCATTCAAGAGTGCTGGATATTGCGGAGGTATGATTGTATCTTGCACATAAAAGAATTTTCCTTTCCAATTGGTTATGTTTGTAAATGGTTTGGTGATCAACACGGGCACATCTGCTTCACCCCTCTTCGATAGTGTTAGCCAATCTCCTCCGGGACATAGGTTAAGGAAGCCTCGAAGCACATTTAGTGTGGGCTCGTAACCATGCGCCTTACACGTTACTATGTAGGTGGTAAGTTTGGTTATACCGAAGGGATTAAACCTTGAAATATGAACCTCATAATATTGTAGCAGCTCTAGAAATAATGGATGCAGGGGTATTCTTAGATTTGACCAGGTAAAATCATGTGTATACAAACCCACATACCCTTTTGGGGCATCATAAATGCTTTGATTATTTTTTGGGAGCATAACTTTGTATTGTTTGGGTATAGGGTAATCATCTAGAAAGAGAGTTAGGGCTTCTCTGGAAAGAGTACATTTTTGTTGTCTTATGATACGTTTGGCATCCATACTCGTGACTACTTTGTGATACCTAAGGATCTAACTACAAGAAAAGAGAAAGAGGTTACCTTCTGATTGTTGAAGATAGATACGTCACAGCTTTGTGAGAATTGCAGCGAAACAGGGTGTGTAATCTAGGGTTTAAGAATGCATAGGTATTTATACTATACGTAGTCGTATCTAGTAGCGGCTTTAAATTTTGAAAAATCTTTTGAGATTACCAATAATCATGCTGTTACAATATTTTGTTCAACGGATGGGGCATGCGCATTTAATGCGTTTTTGAATTTCAAAAATTTCTCTTATCCAATTTTCGAGGATATGGAGAAATCCTTGTATTGCAATAGAGTCGTAAGCAATATCTTCTTGCACGCATATATCACTTTCGACTAGGGGGCTTGATGATGTACCCTCCGGATAGCTCGAAGGACTCCCCTTCGAGTCTGCTCAAAACCTACATAATCGCAGGCTCTAGCTAGCCTCAAATCCTTCTTGGGCGTAAAACTAATCTCTTGATCTAGTTACCAGTTGGGAATTCGCCAAATGAAGGTATAAGCCCTCCGGGGTATTCTTCAACGAACATAAGATGGAAAGAGGGCAAGACCAAGTCTTACCCACGTCCCCCGTCTTATCCATGTTCTCTCTTCTTCCTTGACTGGCCCGTTAATTCAGGAAGAGTGGACATCTAGCCCTAGCGGTTAACCATAAAATCATGGGACACCCCCATGAGCTCCTACAAACGTGGAAACACTCCCCATGGCTGTTTTCTTCCCCTATAAATAATCTTGGACGAGTTTCAGTTCTGGTATGCAATCTCAACTACTCTACTTAACTACATTTCACCTACTGATTGACCCCGAACCACCTAACTTATATTGACCAAGGAATGGTCAACAAAGTCAAATAGCTCAGAGTCAATGCTCCGAGGAATACAGTGTTTCCCCGGGTCGTATGTCCCGACGAAGTGTGAATTGTAAACAAACGGTTTCGTGATCGGGTGAATTTGGATGGGAAAAAGGTTTGTGTGTGATTGAACTAAGGAATCTACAATGAAATAGCTTAAACAAGCTATGTGGATAAGACGGGAAGCTAAGAAAAACCAGAAACGATAAAAACTTAAAAACGCGTACGTAACGTTTAAATAAAACGTAAACGTATGAGATAAAACGTAAAAATTGAGATCTGAAAACACTCAGGGGGTGAAAATGACTTTTTTACAAACCTAAAGGTAAAACAAAAATTCTAGAAAATTAAAATCAAATTTTACACTATTTAATTATTTAATATTAATTAATTACTAATTATTACTTATTAATAATATTTAAGTAACTTAAATATAATACAATATTATTTAAATACTAAAAAGGTGAAAATAAAATTCCTAAAATTATAAAATAACTAAAAATAAGTATTTTTGTCTTTTTGTGATTTTTATATTAATTAATTACTAATTATCTAATTAACTATTTTAAATTAAGAAAAATAGCAAATGAACAGTAAAAATTATAAGAAAATTTCTAAAATTACTTTATAACATATAAAAGCTATAAAAAATATAAAAACTAAGTTTTGCTTAATAAAAACTAATTATGCTATTTTAAACTAATTATTAATTAATAATTAATAAAACTAAGATTAATTCTAATAAATACTAAAAGATAAAATAAAAATCTGAGAAAATTATTATAATTACTTTAATATAAGAGGAAATTAATAAAGATATAAAAATGACAAGAACTTAATTAAAATCTAAAAATGAAAAATAAAATTTAAATTAAATTAAATAGAAACTATCACTTAAAATAAAACTTGGATTTTCTGGATTTTTATTTTACAAACTTATTTTACATCTAAAAACAGCAAACTTTTACAAAAATAACTTTTATGAAAATAAAAAATAAGCACTTGAGGTGCTTATTTGGTCAACAGTTGACTTCTGTTGACCAAGGAGAGAAATAAGCTGAATTGGGCTACAGTGGGACCCACAATGGTTAAATCTGAGCTAAATAAGTTAAGTTAACTTGAATAAGCTGGAAAAAGCACAAGTGGACCTCAGAATAAGCTATAAGCACAAAATAAGCAACACCAAATCCAAATCTGACTCAGAAAGAGGGACAAGGTTAGGGACCAAATTCAGGTGGGACCCAAGGGGTATGTGGTCAAACCAAGGGTCAATACATGCACCCTGGTAGGAGGGGGGTTTAGTGGAACCAAGAAAAAGGGCTGAGGATCACTGAGATGGTCATAAACCGCCACCAAAGTGGTGGTGGTGGGGTGGATATCTGCTGAGACAGAGCAGACCTTGCCCTGCAAGTCTCTTTGGGGCAAGGTGGGGCCTAAAAGAAAATTCTTAAAAATGTATACACCATGGAACCTCAAGGATGAACTGGTAGAGATCAAATAACAATAAGATTCAAGCCATGAGAGCAACTACAAAAATCAAAATAATTCCTTGAAGTTTTGTAAAAATCTGCAATGCATACTTTTGACTTTTGAAGAAAACCTAGAACTTTGACTTTCTTGAACTTGTGATTGATCCTATGAATTTAGAAACATGTGATATGACAAAGTAAAGCTAAACTAACCTAAAGATATAAGTTGTAAGCAAGAATGGAAGCTTATGGCCTCAATGACCACCACAGTTAACTGTGGTGGTGTGATTTTGGTGATGTTGACTATTGGCTGTATAAGGTACCAAATTTATGACTCTAAGGGCCTAAGGTGATATAGTATAACATGTTTAAACCAAATATTCCAACTGAAATACAAGAATCAGTGGTCAAAACCACTGATCCAAACACCCCATCTGTGACTGTTTTAAAGTTTTATAAAACAAACCAATGATTCCAACCATGAGACTGAATATTTAATTCAAACTAACATAACAGAAGCTCAAAATACTGATTAACAATGAAAAATAATAGTACATACCTATGCTACAGTAAATCCAATGAAACTTGAGACTCAGCTTACCAATGGATCAAATGAACTCAGCACCAAGAACTTGTTACTCAAACATGTCCTAAACCTCCCCTGAGGCACTAAACCAGAACCATATCCATGATTGCACTATTTCTTCTTTTCTGCTTTTTATTTAATTATTGCACTAGATTTTTGTGTTTTGAATTTTAACACTAAAACTTGTTTTAATGCCTAAAATACTTGAGATAATTAATACACAAACTGAATGGAACTCAATTGAACATTAAACAACAACATATGACAACATAAAATGATTTTGAGATTTCAAGTAGAAATGGCATTAACTGAAAATGTAAACAGGAGTTTGATTAACTGATAGAAATGGTTTCAATTACACTAGGAATGTTAGAAATACAACTCATAAGCTTGAAGTTACACTAGAAATCGAAAAGATGATTAAAACTACATTAAGATTTTACCACTAAACTACACTACTGCTACTCACTAACTAACTCCTTTAACTTCTCTTTCTTCATGACTTTATAGACTCCCTGGAATATCTCTTGACTTTCCCACTTTAGTTTGAACCCTTGGATTAGCTTCTTGTGATCTCAACCGTTCAAAAACTTTTTGGCGCGAAATGGGATTGGGGCAGGTTAGTGGGTTTGGTGGGATAATTAATGAGGAGAGGGGTTGGTGTAAGTTGGTGAGTGTTTTGTGGGATAGGAGAGGAGAGGGGGGGGGGCATGAACCTAGAATTAGGGGTGTTAATGGTGGGAAATCAGAGGTTAGGGGTGAGGGTGTTGGTGTTTGACCGGGTCAACGAACGGGGGTATTAGTTTAAAAGGTGTGGGCCGGATTTTGTGTTGGGCTAGGCATGGGATTGGGTTGGGGTTTTGCTGGATCAGACCATGTTTATGGTATTGGGTTTGTGTTGGTTTATTAAAAACATAAGGGTCCATAATAGTAAAGTATAATCACAAGGACCAATATTGTCATTTGCTGAAATTTAAGGACCAAACATGTAATCTTTCCAAAGTATTCATAAGGACCATAGATGCCAAACTTTATTATCCCAAGGACCATTGATGAAGTTTTTCCATTTTAAAACACCCGAGGACCATAAATGTCATTTTACAAAAGATGAGGGACCAAACATGTAAATCTATAAAACTTCACACCAAGGACCTAAAATGATTTTTGTGACTTCCTAAGGATCATAAATGATTTTTCTTTCAAAAATATCCCACCAGGGACCAATTCTGCCAATATTTGAAACTCCAGGGACCAAAAGTGTAAATTCTCAAAACTTTTCCAATTTTTCACCAAAGGACTAAATATGACAACTTATGATTTAAAAAGGACCTTTGGTGATAATTTTCCATATTTTGAATATCCAGGGACTAGTTTTGTAATTTTATGAAAGTTAGGGGACTGGAACTGCCAATTTTGCAAACTTTGTGCGTTTTTCATTTGTTTTTGCTCATTTTGCATCTAAAACATATAAAACACGATTTTGAAATATTTTCAGTATTTTGATGCATTACTGAGTGTTTTCGTATGTTTTGCAGTTCAGATTAGACAAAAAATGATGAGTGTTTGAGCACTCATCACCTACATTATCATACCAAATACTTATTCACACGCCGGAGGTGGTTCACAGGGCCCAACCTGCGCAATCACTTAACGTAGTGTCTTTGTATTTCTTATTTTCAGGTTAGACACAAGCTTGGCTCAACCACAACATCCCCTATATCCTTTGAGCAACATCGAAGGCTTGGTCGTGCAAATCATTGTACAATCACTTAGCATACCACAATTGATAGCCATTAGCAACACCATAGTTAGCTAACATGATCTTAAGTTGTTCAAGGTCCTCAAAACCTCATTCCTAAAGCTAGTTCCATGTCATCTGATGCGTGGTTTTGCAACCTTGCAAAAGGTTTTACCTCTCAAGGGATCTTGAGAGATTTGCAATCCACCAGGCAGTGTACCTGATCGTTGTAGTGTAGTATATGGTAGGTACCGGGGGATTGATCATTCTCTAGTGGAATAGTGTCGTTAGGATTGAAGGCTAAATCAACTAGGTCTAAGGGTGAGGGATGATTCTTTTTGTATTTTTATAATTTTTTGGAAAGCAATTAAAATCTCGGGTATTGGAAGAGTGGGCGGAATTAGTTGCTAGTCAACTAACCCAAAATTACTACTTAAACAAAATAAAATAAAAATAACAAGAAAAGTAAATGGGTGTACTTCTTATGATGAGAAAAGCGTGTTTACTTAGATTTCACTACTCCCTAGTTATCTCTTATTGATTAATTGACTTGTTACAATTGTTTGGATGAAGTGTTGCATTCCTTAATACCAGTCGTGGGGGACGTGTACGTCCTTCCCCAAGTCTATGAACTTCTATCTCTTCTTATGACGACACGTTTAGTATCTTATCATAGCCTCATTAATAGTCATTCATGCATTAACACAACCAATAAAACCATAGTACACATCCGATTGCAGTTTCTTAAGACGTTTAAGCTTGTTACCGTATAGGAGATTAGCCAGTTTTCTTAAGCCTAACGTGAGTCAATCACCCAAAACAACTAATAACAAATCAACAATCAATAATTAACAACTATGTTTCATTAGATCTAAGCAAACACAAGAAAATCTAAGCTAGCATGTTAATGTAAAGACAAGATAAAGAATCAATCAAATAACACATAGACATATTGAATGATTAAAAGGAAGACTTATCTTCAATTGAACATGAAAGAAAAGAGGGCTTGGAAACCCTAAGTTTGCTGGAAAATTCGTCTAGGGTTTATCTCCCAAAAGTTACACACTTTAATGAATGAAATTGCAAAACTATATATAGGGATACATGTCTGACGGCGTCGGGTTATAAACCCTGACACCGTCAACTCGCCGTGTTTAGGGTTATCGGATTGCCTCAAAACACTTCTGACGCCGTCCACTTGTAAATGCTTCTGGGCCGCCATTTTGTAACACCTGACGCTGTCAGGTGTTATTGTCACCAGGTCTTCATAGGGCGTCTAGTACATGAAAATCCATCAGTTCTAGTATAACGCGACGGCGTCAGCTCGTAAAGCCTAACACCGTCCAGTGTAATTTCTGGACATTTTTATTGGTTTTCTTGTTTTCTTCATTCTTAAGCATAAAAACGTCTGAAAAGCTCCAAAATGCTTCATTTTCCAGAAATACGTTCCAAGTACCTAAAAAGACAAAAGGAACGATTTAAGGCAATATTTGATCAAAAAATCACGATTTAAGGCTTAAATGACCCCCTAAAAGTGTATCAAATAAATCCTTATCACTATCCCAAGGCTGAGAAGGGTCATGTATTGGATAGCTAACTCCTTTTTGAACCTTATAATGGGGATCTATTTGACCACCTTCAAGGTCCTTTTTTACTTCATGTCTTCTATTACAAGGTACTAGTGCATTTAGATACCCCCTAAAATCCCCCCCCCCCCCCCAAACACCGCATAACTGATTCAGAAAAGGGTCAGTGGTGCTAAAATGCTTTATGGTAACATTATGGTCACCCTTAGTTAAGAACTCAACACCATGAATATCTTCTACCTCATCGCTAGAAGAGTATTCATCACTGAATTCGTGAGAAAGACATTACTCATCAATTTCCTCACCTAAAAAGTCTAACACATCATAGTCAAAGTGTTCTGCATACAAGTCAACCATCATACTATTTTCATACCCTAACAATAGAAAAGCTTCAACATCATTGTCAAATTTTAACTCCTTTACACCATTATTCAATGGCTTTCCTACTTAACAGTAATACAACCTTTTAACTAAACCATGCACCAATCTTTTAACAATTTCTCTTACATCATTATAAGTCATTCCATCAAAGTTAACATCAGTTACCTGTTTCACATAAGCTTCTACATACCTTAAAGGCTTAGGAATGAATACCCCATCGTGGTACAGGTTAACAGTAAACACTTCTTATTTTTTTTCTTACCACTTGGTATCTTACGGTTCTTACCTGCAAGTTAGGGTTTTGCGAATTTAGCGTTTTCCAAAATTGAAGTTAAAGACTATTAAACAAAGTAGCCTTGTTCATAACATACCTTTAGCTATAAGTCAGACCAATTATCTTGCACACGCACTAATAAATTAGGTTATGCACATTTGAGAGAAACACTAGATCGATACTACTTTTGGAGATGAAAAAAGTGACTGAGAAACCATGCATGTATAGAGGACGACCGGGTATTAGTGGATGAGATTGAATTGTACCTAATTGATCGTGTGGTTGGGGTGACTAGTCAACAAGTCAACCACCTAACCTTGTTAAATTAGTGGATTGCGAAAAAAAAAAAAATGAAAAATGACATGGCATGCCATGGTATCAAATTGGTAACTTTTAGACATAGCACTTTTTTGGTTTGTAACTTAAACAATAAAAAAATAAGTCGGCTATAATGGTAAAAAATGATAAATTAGTTGGTAATTTGTGTATTTTAACCCTACTTAGAATGACCCTAAATTTTCTAACATATTCATTTTGGAATTTTGTATTCTCTCAAAGTAGTATAAATACACCTCAAAACCTCTTTTTCAAAAAATCAGAGAACCGCTAAATCGAAAACAAAAACCCCAAATTCAATTTCAAATGTCATCTCCACCGCGACAGCAACCCAGAAAACCCCTTCATCCATCACTCTATCAACCACTTTACAACCCCCAACAACAACCTCAACCTCAACAACTGTCTGCTGGTGGTGTTCCTTATCCTGTTGCTTCTTCTGGAAGAGGGTTTCTTGATCGACCTGTGTCGAGCTACCCGTATCGGCCTTATGGGTATTCGAATTCAGAACAAACCCATGTGGGTATGATGATGTCTCATGGTGGGACGGGTGTTTCGAATCAAAAGGTTTATTTGTTTTTATATAATCAAGATTTCATTTTTATATAATTTCTTGCGTTGTTTGTGCTTAAAGTTGCTTACTTGATTGATGTTTTGTGTTATAATGATAGAATAGTGAAATATTTATGTTAGTTTGGGACTACAATTAATGTTTGATCGAAATTGGTCTAAATGAAAACAAACATATAGTTGGGTGGCCTCGTCATATATTATCCTTTTATTTTTGTATCAAGATTTGATTTTCTTAAACGGGTTGTTGTGTTTCTTGTGTTTAAAGTTGGATGCTTTACGTGCTAGGTGCAAACAACCTTGAAGTGGCCACGCCAACCTCTTGAAAAGGGAGGGCTTTACCTGGTTTGAGTCTGGGTGGTGGTGGGTTCAAACCTCGTGGATTAGTCGGCCAGAAGGTCGGAACCATGGTTACCAAAAAAAAAAAAAAAAAAAAAAAAAGTTGGATGCTTTGAGTGTTGGGGTATTAATTAATGGGATTGTGTGTTTAGCGGAGTATAGGAAAATGGTGAGTGGTGAGTGAGTGAGAGAGAGGGGGATGATGTGGCGGTTAGGTGGAAGTGATTGAGGGTGTTTAAGTGGTGACCACTAAATCCAGTCTACGATTGAATAGCGAAATAGCTATGTTAGTTTAGTACTAATAATGGTGTTTGTTTAGGTATATATTGGAACTATAGATGACACGTGGAAGAACTAGATTTCTTTTATACAAAAAAGGTTAATGGGGACGTTTCGGGTAAAGAGAATAACGACTTAAGTAATTAATCGATGTGCAACTTGAACTATAGGATGACTCAAGTGGTAACTTCTTTGTATATTGGAAATATCGATGACGAGTAGAATAACTAGATTTCATTTATACAAAAAAGGTTAATGGGGATGCTTCACTTTAAGGAGCTAAACAATTTAAGCAATTAATTGATATACATTTTGAACTATCGGATGACTCAAGTGGTAACTTCTTTGTATATTGGAACTATAGATGACTTGAGCGGTGGTTGGAACTTTGTTGCTCACGTAGGGGAAATAATGATTGACGTGCATTTTGATAGTAAGAACTAGTAACTCTTAGGGCGTCTTTTGATGTGCATTTTAATGTGTTATCACTACCTGAAGGTTTGTATAGTTAGTTATTTTGATGTGCATCTCTAAGTTTGATTTTTTTGACTCTAAATACTCAGAAACCAATAATCAACGTCGTCAACGCTTGGTGAATATTGTGGCTTTTAGTTGTAATGATCACCTTAGACACATATCTAAACACCCCCATAAGACTATCAGTCTATCCCTTTGGTCCCGTGTTATGATAGGTATCACTTAGATGATAAAAGTTGGTGATAGGCAATTTTACACTTAACTCAGAAATCAATATCAAAATCTTCTGACAGCAACACAAAACCTGATTATCCAAGTTTTACCCCTAAAACACTAGAAACTTAAAATTAGTTTTTGTCAACATTCAAATGTGATTATTGTGACTTTAAGTTGCAATAATCACTTAAGAAACTCATCCCCTTTTAAAACTACTACTTTGGTCCAATGTTACCGTAGGTACCAATCAAAGGGTGTTTGGACTTTGGATGTGCATTTTGAGTTTGATACTCTGATGATTGTCACTTGAAGGATTATATAACCAGTTGACTAGAAGTAGGTAATTTTACATCTGTCTCAATTATTTCTCCTCTTACAGATTGTTACCTGAATATTTTGACCTTAAATAATCAGAAACTTAGAACCAACACTAAAATGTAATATTTGTAGTAACACTTTAGTACATATCCTAACAGCCCTTTAGCTCTCTACAACTTTTTAAAGTTCAGAACTCAAGTTTCTTATGGGTGATGGCATGCATAATCTAGAACAAAAAAAAAAAAAAAAAAAAAAAAAAAAAAAAAAAAAAAAAAAAAAAAACCAATATTGTTTACTTCTCATAAAGAAACCATCAAGGGTTGTAAATATGTGTTACTTGGATTCTATAGATATTATGAGTATTAAAGCTTGTATCTTTATCTTGATTTACTTTTCACAGTTCTTTTTTCAAAGACTTGAACTGTTGTTATTGCAGTGATTAGTATTCCAGCACCCATTTTTTGGAATACTCTTATGAAATTTTACTTTGTAAAATGTTTGATTTGGGGATTTGAATGTTCCTGTTATTTAGTTATATTTGTTGTGTCTTCACAAAACAAGATGAGTGTTTATATATAAACATTAAGGTTCTAGAAAAGCTCATGAGAATTCCTATGCAAATTCTTAATTTGTCCAAAAAAATCTTGTATGATTAACGAGTCATAGATGCTCCGAAAGTGATTCAATGGCTTGGCAAAAAGAAGATTGAATCTGCTCATAATCAGTTTTAAAAATCTGCCCATATGTAACATTTTCAGTCATTATCATTTAAATTATATGTCTTTCTTGTATTGTTTGTGTTTAAAGTTACTTACTTGATTAATATGTCTTGATAAAGATTGAAGATATTAGTGCTACTCGTGCTATAATGATAGAGTAGTGAAATAGTTATGTTAGTTTAGGACTACAAATGGTGTTATTATTGGAACTATAGATGACGATTAGAAGATCTACAAATGTATTCTAATGGGTCATATTGGGCATGAATGGGTATGTATGGCTCACAGGGTGAGTGAAAAGAGTAGATTTTGTGTAAGCTGTATCCAGGTGTGTAGTAGCATTAATGGGGACTTTTATTCTAGAGATGATTGCTATATGTTGATAAATTTTAAAGAAACTTGTGCCGTGTAATAATGATAGAAGGGTGAAACACTTACGCGACAGATTACAAATGGTAATTGTATAAGTAGATAATGGACTTATAGATGATAACGTGAGTGGAAGACAAATTTTTTGATGTGCATATTTACAAAATAAAAAGGCTCATGGTGATGCTTCAAATTAAGAGGAAGTAGCAATTAAGATATTGGCTGATGTGCAATTTTTGCTAGTAAGAAGTTGCAACACAATTTCTGTGAGAGAACTTTGGTCCCATGTTAACATTGGTACCACTTAGGGATGTGTATTTTGGGAGTGATTATTGTCACTTGAAGAATCATATGTGATATGTCTAGTTGATATAAATTGGAGATAGTTAAGTTATTCTAAAATCATCTCTAAAGTAGCTTTCATAGAATAACTACCTACTAGATTATCCAATTGTGACTTATGAGTTATGACCCTAATTAGTGAGAAAACCAAGAATCAATTCTCTCTAATACTTGAAAGTGATTATTGTGACTTTATGATGCGAGGCATGTCCAAATACGCCTTATAACTATCAATTTGGTAATTTGGTCCTATTACGATAGGTGCCACTTATTTCGGCGTGTTTGAATGTGCATTTTAAGAGTGATTATTTCCACTTGAGGATATTTAGCTAAAGCTTGAGAGTTATGTAAGTTTATAATTATTCCAATATCAGTTTTTCATATGATCTTCTTACTTGATCTCCAAATTTGATTGTTCTGACCTTATATAATCATACTTAAAGATATCAATCAGTTCAGTGATACTCGTGCTAAAGCGATAGAATAGTATATTTTTTTTTTTTTTTTAGAAAGGCAACAATATATAAACCGACAACGGAACAAAACATACAAATAAAAGGCATCCCTCCCCAATTAAACAAGCAAATTAAAAGGCGGAGAGACCCAAGACACAAAAGGAAAATTACAAAGGACCAAAAGTGCCCTCAAGGAAACTAGGATCTACACTAAACTTTCACATGAAACTTACAAATGAAAATGATAAATACGTCACATACAAAACCTCACTCACTAAAAAGAAACAAAATGTCACTCACACTTAACTTGCAATAAGAACCATTTGCATAAATTTGACCAGATATGTTCAATCAAATGAGACAATCACACTAAGTCACATACGAGCCAAACACTACCTGAAGACATATGTATCACCTCCTACAAAGAATGTAACCCACTGAGGATAAAGAGCAGACAACAAAGGACAAAAGGCCTAACCAAAGCTGACAACTCACATCCCACATTAACAAATCGAATGTGACCCAATCACCCAAATAAAGAAACTGTCCACACCTGGGCACATCGAAGACCCATGACCAGAAAAGAAAAAGAAGAAAAAAAAAAAAAAACCCAGGATGCCCCACTGAATGAGAAACAGAACCTGTACCATTAGTGTATATTCTGGTCCACCCACTCAATTGATACTGATTCCATATTGTGACATGAAACTGCAGCAGATTGAAGTCGACTAAAATTATTATATCCTTATGTTTCGAGGGTCCCGTAACCATTGTTGCCAATCTATCGAATTATATCTCTTTGATCTTCTCACTATCCATTCGAAGCACTTGAGTTGAATATCTTGAAAAAGCTTGTTAGTACTTGAAGTTTTCTTACCGAACACACGAGCGTTCCTTTCTTTCCAAATGTAGTAGCCGGATGTCCAAATTGTCGCTTGCCAAAGTAAAGCTAAATTGGAGGAGACATTAACATTTCCACTATGGGTGAAAAGTTCATCAATAGTGAAAATGTTAACGTTTCCAACATTCCACCAATTAAATAGTTTGGTCCACACACTCATTGCAAGGTCACATGTGACAATGCAATGATTACATGTTTCCACACTATCGTTACAACACGCGCATAAAACCGAGTCTAGATCGATGCCTCGTCTATCAAGTTCCACACGCACCGGTAGTCTTCCTTTAAGAGCTCTCCACACGAAGATGTTAACTTTCTTAGGCACCAACTTGTTCCAAATCGTATCTTGACCATTGCTATCCACATGAAGAACTTTCTCCTCAATCAAACTTGTAAGACTTTTGACTTTGAATTCGCCATCCTCACTAAGCGTCCACCTCCATCTATCCCTACAATCATTAAGAACGACCACATTTCGTAAAACCTCAATTAGGTCCTCATATTCCTTACACACCCTACCCCTAATGCTCCTATTCCAATCCCACACCCACACCCACTCATTATCTACCCAACAACCCTTATCCAACACACTACCCTCTTTTCTATTATCTAAGTGAAAAAGCCTAGGAAATCTATCACATAGCCTCCTATTATCCACCCATCTATCAACCCAAAACCTAATATCCCTTCCATCCCCCAACACCCCCACAAATGATGACGTGAAATCTAACCCCAATTCATCTAACTCCATACCAACCTTCACAATATCACCCCATATCCCCCCACCCCCCTTCGACATCATCCCACCCCACCCGTTATTACCCCCGAGACCCCCACACTCACCATGAACACTTTTAATGACTTTAACCCATAAACCCTCACCCTCCCTCTTAAATCTCCACCACCACTTCCCTAATAACGCCAAATTTTTTGCCCTAAGAGACCCCACTTTAAGACCCCCCTCCCCAAAAGATGCAAGAATTGTATCCCATTTGACCCAAGAAAGCTTTTTGCCCTCCCCAATCCCTCCCCAAAAAAAGTTTTTCCTAATCTGCTCAAGAGTTTTTATCACACTCAAAGGCACACGGAACATCGAGAAATAATACAATGGCAAGCTACCGAGAACCGATTTTACCAGTGTTAACCGACCCCCGAAGGACATCGTTTTAGCTTTCCATCCGGACAATCGATTCTTGAATTTTTCAACTACGGGTTTCCAAGACTTCACCCGACCCATGTTTTCACCAATTGGTAAACCCAAATATGTGAAAGGAAGTTCACCAACATCACACCCCATCCAATTTGCCATATCCCCCAACTCATCCTCGTTAACACCCAAACCGTATAGTTTACTTTTACCATAATTTACCCTTAATCCGGAAACCTCTTCGAAGCATCTAAGGACACACATAAGTGACTTCGCATTCTCTTTGTTCCATTCTCCAAAGAAAATGGTATCATCCGCATATTGTAGGTGAGACACCATGACATGATTCGCTCCAACCTTAACCCCTCTAAGAATGCCCTTCTCAACCGCTTCGTTCACAATAGCATTTAAACCTTCCACCGCCAATATAAATAAGAAAGGTGATAACGGGTCACCTTGGCGTACACCCCTCTCGATCCCGAATTCCTCCGATGGCGAACCATTAACAAGAATGGATGTAGAAGATGATTTGAGACACGCCTCTACCCATTTACACCATTTATCTCCAAATCCCATCTTCTTCATAATGCACATCAAAAAATTCCAATTGATACTATCATATGCTTTCTCGAAATCCACTTTGAAAATTAAACTTTTTTCCTTCGTTCGTTTCAAATAAGACAATGTTTCGTTTGCAATAAGGACCCCATCAAGAATGTATCTACCTTTAATGAAGGCGTTTTGTACCTCTCCAATCACACCCCCCACCACGCGTTTGACCCTTTCTGCTAAGACTTTTGTAATAATTTTATAATAACACCCAATAAGGCTAATGGGGCGAAAATCCCCCAAACTAATAGGATCGTTTATCTTAGGAATGATGGTGATAAACGAAGCGTTACACCCCTTCGAGATCTCCATAACATCCCAAAACCATGATATCGCCCTCAACAAATCCGTCTTAATAATGTCCCAAACTTTCCTAATAAATTTGAAGTTAAACCCATCGGGACCCGGTGCTTTATCCCCTCCACAACAACATATTGCTTCCCAAACTTCTTTTTCATCGAACGGTTTTTCGAGGTTTCGTGCATCGCCAATCGGTATCTTTGTTATCCTATTAGTTTCGGATTTACGAATGGCAACTTTTTAAGTATATTGGCATTTGTGCTCACTTAGGGGAACTAACGATTTATGTGTAAATCAATAGTATAAGAAGTAGCAATGTAACTTTTACGAGTCCTTTGATCCAGTATTCCAATGTTGTTGTTGGCACCACTTAGGGAGTGTTACAGTTTTATTTTATTTTATTTTATTATATTTTTATTTTTAATAGTGATTACAACTCGTAACCTAACTAAATTTTAGAAACTCAAAATCAGCTTCTGTCAACATTAAAAAATGATCATTGTGACTTTAAGCTGTTGACTTTAAGCTGTCAACATTAAAAATGAACATTGGTACCACTTAGGGATGTGTATTTTGGGAGTGATTATTGTCACTTGAAGAATCATATGTGATATGTCTAGTTGATATAAATTGGAGATAGTTAAGTTATTCTAAAATCATCTCTAAAGTAGCTTTCATAGAATAACTACCTACTAGATTATCCAATTGTGACTTATGAGTTATGACCCTAATTAGTGAGAAAACCAAGAATCAATTCTCTCTAATACTTGAAAGTGATTATTGTGACTTTATGATGCGAGGCATGTCCAAATACGCCTTATAACTATCAATTTGGTAATTTGGTCCTATTACGATAGGTGCCACTTATTTCGGCGTGTTTGAATGTGCATTTTAAGAGTGATTATTTCCACTTGAGGATATTTAGCTAAAGCTTGAGAGTTATGTAAGTTTATAATTATTCCAATATCAGTTTTTCATATGATCTTCTTACTTGATCTCCAAATTTGATTGTTCTGACCTTATATAATCATACTTAAAGATATCAATCAGTTCAGTGATACTCGTGCTAAAGCGATAGAATAGTATATTAGTTTCGGATTTACGAATGGCAACTTTTTAAGTATATTGGCATTTGTGCTCACTTAGGGGAACTAACGATTTATGTGTAAATCAATAGTATAAGAAGTAGCAATGTAACTTTTACGAGTCCTTTGATCCAGTATTCCAATGTTGTTGTTGGCACCACTTAGGGAGTGTTACAGTTTTATTTTATTTTATTTTATTATATTTTTATTTTTAATAGTGATTACAACTCGTAACCTAACTAAATTTTAGAAACTCAAAATCAGCTTCTGTCAACATTAAAAAATGATCATTGTGACTTTAAGCTGTGATAATCACTTTAGACGCATATACAGACCCCCCCCCCCCCCCCCCCCCCCCCCCCCCCCTTAAACGTTGTTTGGATGTGCATTTGCTAGTGAAGATTGTCACCTAAAGAATCATATAACCAGTTGATTGGAGGTAGATAACTTTACATTTGTCTGGATAATTTTCTTCCTTAAAGTGCGTGACCCGATTATCAAAATCTGATTATTTTGACCCGAAGTTTCTAAAAAATCAGAACCAATTTTTGACGACAGAAAATGTTATTATCATAATAACACTTTAGACGCATATCCTAACACCCCTTCGATCCTTTAAAACATTTAAGTACGGATTTCAAGTTTCTTATGGGTGATGGGTTGCATAATTTGGCATACATGTACAAGATTGTTTACTGCTCACAAAGAAACCATCAAGCATTGTAAATTTGTGTTACTTGGGAGTTGGAACTTGGAACATACCCACAGTTTATGAGTTTTTGACTTTACATCCTAATTTTAATAATTTCATTCATTCATTTTTTTTTTTTTTTTTTGTTCAAAGACTTGAACTTTTGTTATGACAGTGATTAGTATATATGTCTGTAAATGTTCAAGCACCCATTCCTATGAAATTTTACTTTGTAAAATGTTCTATTTGGGGATTCAGATGTTCATGTTATTTAGTTATATTGGTCGTCTCTTCACAAAATTGATAAGTGTTTATGTTTTAACATTAATGTTGTAGAAAAGCTCATGATCAATTCGATGCAAATGTTAAATTTAGCCAAAAAAAATCTCGTATGATTAATGAGTCGTAAATGTTTTGAAAATTATTCAATGCTCTGGCAAAAAGAAGAATAAAATCTGCTCATAATTATTCTCATTTAACAGGCACTTAATAAAGGACCCGAGTTAATGCTTGATTTTCAAATTACCTTTGGATTACACACATAAATCAAAGTCCGTAATTAATATTTTCAATCAATGTCATTTAGGAAGAACTTTCCACCTGCATTATTCCTAGACTCAAGGTTATACATTAGGTTCAAATCATTAATTTTTTCAAGTTCCTCTCCCATGGATAGAACATTAAGCTTGAAAAAGGGCATCGGAAGAGGTAGCGGAGTGGCTAAACGGTTATTTATTGATTTAAATGAAAGGCCTGAAGAAGACATAGTAGATCCAAACTATCAACCAAAGGTAACACTTAAATGGATTTAAAATAACTTGTGATTTTGAAGCACACAAGTTGAATTTTATATGTTCATATGAATAACCATATCGAAAGGTTTGACACTTTGACTAATCTTCTTTAGTGCACATATGTGATGTTAGGCGATATATATATATATATTTTTTATTTTATATATCTGTGATACCTTCTTTATTTGTTATCTAATCTAAATTCAAGTAGTTTAATTTTGTTTAACTAGATGTATGATATTTGCTGTAACAAAATGTTTTATCTACTGTAACAAAATGTTTTATCTACTGTAGACTGCTGGTCAATCATCAGGTGCTAATGATAGTTTAAAAGATATAAGGTAATATCAGGTTTTTTTTGATGTTGTATCTTATTTTGTTTGTCTTCATAGTCTTTTTTCTTCATTTGTCTTCAACCGATAACAATCTTGTATCTATTATGGTGTTGCAGGGACAAAAATGGCGATGATGCTTTTGTCATTATTAGAGACAGAAAGGTAACGGTTCTTTCTTTTGTCATTATAAGCATATTTGCTAGTTGATCATCTCTTGCTTTTGGCATATAGGCAACTATAATAACTACTCATGGTAGTCTAACATTAAATCTTTATCCCAACTTAAAGATCACCTTATATCTTTAGAGGCTAACTTGCAGGACAAACATGACTATGCATCCTATTTGATCTTATAAATACTTTTCATCTTTATAAATATTTCTTGCTGACGCTGTTCTCTTTTGATGTTTATAGGTTCCAATTTCTGAGGGTACTTCTCTTTATGCCCAATGCCGTTCATGGTTAAAGAATGGATTTACTGTGGAAAGTCAGGTATGAGTTCTGGCTAGCCTCTTGATTTATATTGTTAGTTATATTATCACTTTTGTTAGCGTGAAATGCGTATCTGTAGATGACTTCTTTGACAAAGAAATTGACCTAATCACCTAAATCAATAAAATAACTGGAGAATTCACAAGTTTCAGGGTTAAAATGCAGAACTCTTGTTTATCATGAGCAAGTCTTGACTGCTTTAGTAAGCTGTCAGTGGGCTATATAATATTTGGCCATAGTTTTCCCACATCTATCCCTTTACACTTAGACCGCCACAGAACATTTTTATTAGACATGTAGCATAATGTGATGATGACAACAAATTGCTCCATAAGTTAATCATTTTGTGAGCCTTGAAAATGTTTGAATATTTGCTCCCTAAAGTCTTGTCATGTCTTGAAAGAGTATTGTTCTTGACCTATTCATACCATGCATGCACCATTTCTTTCCTGAAAAAGTCCAGCGATTTCGAGTTCGTTGTATTCCATCAAGTCATTTACCTTGAAATAACCCTCAACTCGAATCAGCTACTCTAAGACGTCGCCACCTCAAAGATATGCATTTCGAGTACCAAACACACTGCCTTCCTCTTACTCCATTGGGTTCGTTCCAAGTTTGATCACAAAGCCCACAAAACTGCCAATTTTCCCTGTAGTTCTCCTTACTCGAGACCTTGTACCCATCTGCCTCACTGTGTTTTATACACGCTTGAACTTTTTTTTTTTTTTAATCTTCAAAATTCTTTATTTGTGGTATTCTAAATGGACTCCTCATCTATGGATTGAACCAAACCTTGTGAGGCCTCACATCCGAGGCAAAAGGTGACACCTAGTTTCCAGCCTTACATCAGGTCCATGCCCTGTTTCCCGTATACCTTTGTCTCCCAGGTTTTATATGTTTTCTTTTTATGTCCTGACACCAGTTTAGTAAGACCTGGGTGGACAATATGCAGAATCTGAATCATAGTTTAAAAAAACGGTCTGAGGCGGCGCCTCGAGGCGAAATGGCCATAAAACGCATATGAGGCGGCGCCTCAGGGGGGTGTTTTGGAACGTACGCCTCATGTACCTGAGGCGGTGGTGAAGCGTATGAGGTGGCGCCTCAGGGCCGAGGCGGATTTTCTTTTTTTTTGAGCCAAATCAGTCAATAGTATTGATTTTGTACCTTGAATCGATTTACTTTTAGGGTTTTTAACCCCATATAGCGCCGGATTCGTGATTTCCGGCGACGAATTCCGGCGGCGGCGGTGCAACATCTGCCAGAAACCCAAGGAGGAAGAGAGGAAAGAGGGAAGAAAGATATAACGGCTGGAACTTTGTTTTACTCTTTTAGGGTTTTAATAAGTTTAGACTTTTTAACATTTAACCCCTCTATCTTTCACTATTTTACATTTAGTCTCAAAAAGTTTAAAATAAGTTTGTGTATTTAAACATTTGACCCCCTCTATCTTTAATAGTTTACATTTAAGTCTTAAACTTATATATAAAAGTTTATAAAGTATGTATATAAAATATAAAAGTATATATTTTTTTTAATTCCGCCTCGACCTTACGCCTCGGTCCGCCTCGAGGCTTACGCCTCTTGAGGCGGAGGGAAAACGCCTCGAAACTCGTTTCCGTACTTTTAAACTTTGATCTGAATACAAAGCTACCGATTGAATAAATAAATATAATACGAAAGCTAATGCTAATACTTATCTCCATTCTTTATATGTACACGTGTATAGATATTCATCCATACATAAATATTGCTATCTGTCCCAGTCCTAAGATATAGCTATTGCCAACTGCCATCATTGCCACCCTAATCGCCATCTAGTTGTTTCGTTCACAAGAGTCTGGCATGGTAGTGGAATTCTGTGCCAGGGTTGCCAATCTAGTTCGTGTCACTCCCACTGTGTGGCATTGTACGCTGCCTCCCTACACCTGTTGCTTCGATGAGGTCCTCCTAGTGGACCGGCCATCTTGACCCACAGAATTTTGCCCTGCCATTGTCTTTGCCCAGGTTCATATGGCCCTCGCCGTCACACTTCCCCTTGTTGCCACATGCGACATTCTTCCATTTGTCTTGTGTTTTACACTTTTACTTGACTAGCCTCTTCTTTCTTCCCCATGCCTCTCTCTGTTGGAATCTTATGACCAGTACTCCTGTCATTTAAAAATAGATACTTTGTGGTGTTGGAATGTACATGTTGGAAGTGATTACGTGTTGGAATAACCATAATCAATATAATCAGCTGTTACAATACAAGGCGTAGGAGATGGTGTTTGCATGTGCTTCTGTCATAATAATCAGATCTTAAGCTGATTATTTAGGGATTAAATAAATAAAATGACCCAAGTTAAATATTGTTAGATTATTTAAATTCATTATATCGCAATTTGATTTCTGTTGGGTGGGTATATCAATAAGTCTGATTTTTGTTTTTTGTTTTGTTGCCATCTATTATATATTTCAACATTATATCTTGTTCACATTAAAAGCTATATGAAATTAGTAGGAACTCTCTTTCTAGTTGGGCAACCCCTTAAAACCAGGGATTGGAACTGGATGTTGGTCTGGAATAGGATTGGCTGCGCAGGTAGGAATTTTAGGACTGGGCTTGGGCCAGCACGTATGCCCATTAACTTATTTCTGAACATAAGATAATATTAATTAACTGCATGAACAACATTAGTTAAACTTGGTCAGAAATATCAATTGTAAACAAGTACATAGTTCAGGACTTCACCAAAACAACTAAATCCGAAACCAAACATATTTGCAAAAGCCTAGTATAAGACAAGACGGTCATGACTCTGGGAAGAAGACGATGACTGCAACACATTCTTGTTTAAAACAGTAACATAAGGAAGAAAACATATGATTGTTCTATTAACCAATTTATATGCAATAAAGAGGTACTCTATTGAATTTATTTTTTCCTTGGCTACTCAGTTTACTTGCAGCTAATACAAACTGATTGTATGTAGATAATCAAAAGCAAATGTCACTCTACCCAAACACCAGAAGTTGATATACTGTGAATTGAAATCTCATTAAGACTTGCCGATAAATTAAATAACTTTGTTGTGGCCGTGTTTAAAAATTCTAAGATTACATGACATTTACTTATTTAGTTCAAGTAAAGTACCATTGTTATCTGTAATATGTTTCAACAAAGATCAAATAAAAGACTTGTGCAGCACCACAATAGTGATAATTGGTAAATATAAGTAATTTTAGCATGGTAATTTCCAAACTAGGGAAGTGTGTCACTTTTTTGTTACGATAGAAGTATTCGTTTATTTTGGCACATTTGAGGTTCTACTTTGTAACTAGAATTGTGAGTGAACTAAGTGCATGTGTTCTAATTTGAATAATACTTTACCATTATAATGAATTCATCATTCTGGCAGAATGTGGTATAATCATGTTCCCGTTGCATTTTTGTTTGCTAACGAAAGCCAATTATGATGGTTAAAGCTTCAATAAGTCATTAACATTTATAACAATGTGTCCTTATAGATTGCACTTGATTAAGCTGATGACCTTGCTGATTCTTTTTCACCATCAACGACTTTAATTTGTTAAATGTTTTTTTATACATTTGTGAAGTATAAATCAGAAAACCTCAATTTATATGATGCTGTCTTTTAGTATATATTTGTGAATATTGTGTGTTCTATTCAAACTAAATTTATATTGGATGCTTTTTGATAGCCACAATATGTGGACCGCGTGAAATCTCTTCCAAAGCCATTGCCGCCTGCAGCCATTGTAGAACCAACAAAGGAGGACGATACCGAGATGGAGGAGGTATGTGTGTGTCTGATTATGTATACACAGAACGTACAGGTATGCCATGTTTTTCAAGTTTCACTATGAAATGACTGTTTTGCTCTTATTTGGTCTCAGGTCACAGAAAATGTTGAGAATTTATCTGCTAAGGAGCTGTTGCAGCAGCATGTTAAGCATGCTAAGAAGGTTCGAGCAAGGTATGTGTTCTTAATGCCGAGTTTCATTGTATACCATATATGTCAAAACTAGCTACTCATTAGACTCAAAATTTTCAAAATTGAGATAGTACGTCTGAGCCCAGCTTACATACAACTCACTCCCTCATGATCGGTACATTAACACACATCTTGCTAACTTTTTTTCTTTATGCAGACTAAGAAATCAAAGGCTACAAAGAATTGAAAGGTACAAAGACCGTCTAGCCCTACTCTTACCCCCGGTTGTGGACCAACAGCCGAAAAACGACCCTGCTTCTTGAAGCACTCATCTCTGTTGTATTAAGTTTCCATTTTATGACAGTTACTAGGATATTTATCAGTATACCTTAAATATATATATGGCTTTGTTGTCTTTACAACAACCTTGGGGTTTTTATTGGTCTAGTTGGTGTTGAATCCTTGCCTTTGGTTTGTTTATTAAAAGGTTGGTTGTCGATGTGATGTAGTACAGTCTATAGCAGGTCTAAGGTAATAGAACTGTTAATTCGAACTAAAGGTGACAATGATTTTTAAATTTTACAAAACAAAAACAAAAAAAAGTTGCCAAAAATACTAGAAGCTGAAAGCTTGGACAGTTTATTTGCAACAAAATTCACAACTGGGTTAGGTTAAAAAGCAAAATGAAAATATTAAGTAGTTTTTTTAACTAGTTAATGTTGAATCATACATTGTTTCCATCAAAGCAAGGTGTTTTTTTTTTTTTTTTTTTTTTTTTTTTTTTTTTTTTTTTTTTTTTTTTGAATCGAAAGAGCATTAAGGGGTATTCAAGTTATCTTATTTGCAGGCTTATGAGCTTATGTAAATTTGAAAAAGTTCATTAGTTTATTGTTTAGTTTATAAACCTGTCAAAAACTACAAATATAGCTTATTTAAGCCCATAAGCTGAGTTATAACCTGTAAAAGTGGTTCCTCCAAACCTCCTTTTCTCCATGCCAGTACTTGCGCGCTATTGGCGTTTTGCTCTTAATTTTCACTGGATGGTTTGGATGGACTTTGGCTGTTCTTTCCCAACTAAACGTGGCTTTTGCTGATCCATAAGCTCGCAATCTTAGTAAATAAGCTGACACACACTCCCTAAGTGTTTAAAATTCGTAATCTTAGTAAATAAGCTAACACAAACTCCCTAAGCGTTTAAAGCTTGTAGCTTTAAAAAAAAAAAAAAAAAAAAAAAAAAAAAAAAAGAGGTAAAATGCGAATGGACAAGTGAATTGAATTGGTGGATTTTCTTGAGTCAAACTATAGAAAAACCCAATTTGCTTTTCATTGCACAAAAGTATTTACACCTACATTTTGCATGATTAAGCTATCTAATATGATGAATATAAAATATGCATTTTTTTAGAACCAGTCAATCCATCCAAAATTTGCTGATGAATAATGTAGCTTTTAAGCGTGTAAAAATGTTGACATGACTTCCTCGGAAATTAGTGACTCTGTGACTCAAACAATATGATTGGTGATGATGATTGTATCCCCACTAGTCATAATTCATAAAGTCCTTTTTGTCTTTTGTTTACTTTTACAAATATAAAAGGGAGAATAATGAGGTTTGAAGTCTATCTCCTTTGGTAAAAAGAATTCAATTTCTTTATGCTCGAAATTTCAACTCTTTAAACATTGCATTCCATTTTCCAAATCATTACCAAATGGATGAGGATATGACATCTTTCTTGGGACCTTATTGGACTTCATAGTTTTTTTTTTAGCTTTTCTATGTCAAATATCATGCACTAAGCTTTAGTATAAATGTATAATTATGTCCATGAACTTTGTACATATTTAAGATATTCCCACTTAGAGAAATTTGTTTAATGGTTTACCAACCAATGAGTCAACTTGATTAATGCTTTATAGATGCTGAGAAAATGGTGGTCTGCATACAATAGTTGGGAATGACCTTAGTTGGTTTAAAATCAGAAATCAATGCTTCATCTTTTACAAAAAAATATAAACCATTTTAGGTTTTATTTCAAATATGTACGCATCTTAATCATATTAATGGTTTTTTTTTTTTTTTTTTTTTTTTTTTTTTTTTTTTTTTTTTTTTTTTTTTTTAGTATTGTGGTGTATGACTTTTATTTGCCGACTACTTGTCAACTATCTTGTAACTTTCATTTCAACATTGTTAAAAAGTTTGCCACTAAAGTTCTTCTCGAAACAGACACCTTGAAAACTGATTACTACTAGCAATAAAGGTAACCCTCATACTATGATTAAGATTATGATCATCATCATTGCTATATCATCACCATTATTATCGGTGTCCTTTTTACCATCACCAATTGATACATGTCTTTTTATTTACCGCTTATTGTGTATCTTCAATCGTGAACAGCAGAAATCATGGCATGTGTGACATTATGCTCACCGGGGATGGAACAAGGGGGTTCCCGTGGGACATCTACAGATTTTTTCGATATAGTGTTAATGTTTGTAAAAGCATAAAATTTTCCTAAATGCATCTAATCCATCGAAATGTGTTTTATATCACGGTTCAAATGTGCACCTGATTATATTTAATCCTAGTTCATCCCTGATGCTCACCTTTGGCATACAAAACAATAAAACTTACGCGACTCTATTGAAAGGCTAAAAATCCCCTGATTATCATATCACAAATGGAAATCTTGATAAAGAAAAAACAGAAAAGCTTCATCCTTCATGATGTGTTTTATTATATAAATTTTGATTGTTTTAAGTTTATATTTATATTATATATATACCCTTTTTAGGACGGTAGAAGTGTAGTAGATAGATGTCCATAGACATTGACAACCAAGGACAATTAAGCAAGCATGCTTCTATCGAACTTTTCAAGGGGGGATGTATGAACTAGGATATCACGTATGCATGCATTATATAAATTAAATGTTTATAATAATAAAACAGCAACTATCGTATAGCTCTTTCATTAACCGAATCAGGAAGTAAGAAGAATTGAAGCCTTCTTGCAATCTTGCATACTTACTTGTATGATCTTATTGAAGTAAAATCATATATGATCAAAAACCTATGGAGTATATAAAATTGATCGAATACATGTATATTTTGAAACCAACCAAAAAAAAAAAAAAAAAAAAAAAACGCTTATTATAAGCGCAAGCAATATATTTGTGTGAGCACTTGTTAAAACCATAAAGTAATGTATCATTTTTATTTATTTTTGTTTTATTTTATTTCTTTCTTAACTTTACAAATAGTAAAGATGTGGATGCGGTTTCAATCTTTCTACTGTATTTTAAGCAAGAACCCTTTTCACTTTACTAAACTTTTCCACCCAATTAACATTGCATTCAAGTTACCAAATCATTGCATATCTTTTTTTGGGACCCTTTTAGGATCTTTAGTTTAGCTTTTCATGCATCGCTTTTTCTAGTTAAATATTGTGAATTGTTTTAATTCTCATATAATACTACTAAGTATCAAATAACTGTATACCCGAAAAACTTATCATTTAAAGGACATAAATCAATGTAACTCCTAGGGGATCCATTGAACAAAAGGGTCTAAGTATAGGAAGTATGTAACACAAAAACTAATAACATGAATTAAAATCTTAGTTGACAAATTTTGAGATATTTTCGAAATTCTTTAAAAGGAGTTTGCTTAATAGTTAAGTTGTTATAAAATATAAACAAGCAATTTCAAGTGAAGTGATGTCATTTTATCGAGAGTTTGTGTTGTTCTTTGCTTTGTTAGCTAGCAAGTTTTATACAACTAACATTAAACAATACCTTCTTACAATTTATTTATACTTATCCGTTTTTACTTTTACCCAAATGAAAAAGACAGCAAAAAAATCCACTTATTTTCTCTACTCCTTACCTCACCATTTTTATTTTGATATATGTTACAATTACATATGATTGGTACCTTAGAGAAGGTAGTTATTTTATCATGTCACTTTGTATGTTACAATTAACCAACTAGGCTTAGCTCAGTTGGCCACATGAGGTCGTTTAAAGAGTTTTGGGGAGGTTATTTCCGTAAGGTCTCAAGTTTGAGCCTCACTGGGTCTTCCTTCTAGGTAAGAATCTGTGTTGGGCTCTGCCCACTCAGATGCGTCAAGTCTCTGACTCGCTCACCGATAATTGTACTAACTTGCCGTTTAAAGAAAACTTTGTATGTTACAATTATATGATTATACAAAAATATCATTTTTCATATGACACAAACTAATGTAAATTTGTTTAACTTGAAATCATTGAGAAACATGAATGTACCAAATTGACTAAATTAGTTTGATCAATTATTAATGATGGTGCAAGCATTAATCCAATCCAGAAGACTCTATAGAAACTTTAACTAAAATAAATTAAAAGGCGGTGCCTAAAGGACAGGATATATACTCGTCATTAAAGGTTGGTTTTGACTTTTTAATTAAAAGCATATATTTCTTATGACTTTTTTAATATGCAAATGATGAGGATAAGAAGCTTATTCACGACAAAGTATTAACGATGAAGTGGCCAATCATTTGATATTCCCTCATTTGAATAAGGTTGCAGGGGTTCATGAGTCATGTGACTCTTGTCACATTCCATAAATGAAATAAAAGATAATCCAAGAAATATAACTTTAAGCAACAGTCATAATTTTTATATTATATGATCTTCTCTAGACGAGTTTTATGGTTACTTTGGGGTCATGTTGCCCAATCGAAAATATACACAAATCATTAACCTGTGCGTGTTTTATGTGTTATTTTGACGCTATGGCGTGTATGTCTTAATTTATTTGGTTAGTGC